>OY770262.1:128752973-129961075 GCA_963669355.1 Chorisops tibialis | reverse complement strand
CTCAATCATACGATACCACAAATGAAATTTTGGTGATTTGCATGGGGAGTGATAGAAGGGGTGACAGTTCTGAACTAATTTGTTTCACATCATGCTAGAGTAGCTATAAAAATGTTTTTTACCAAATTTTAGCTTCGAAAATTGAATAAGTACTGACAAACTTAGTGCATTGGATTTAATGAAATTGTGCAATTTGTATAGGAGGTGGTAGAAGGAGAGAAGTGTTTTTGCTTATTTTCGAGAAACGAAACTGATATATTTTAAATTTTAGTCCAGTAACATTCACACTTTTCAAGAAAATAGAATTTTTGAAAAGTTGTGAAATTGTGTCACATTGTATGGGAGGGGGTAACAGGAGTGAAGCTAAACGGTTAATTTTTTCCCGATAATAATAATGCTAATTAAGGATTCGATACAAAATTTTAGCTCGATGAAAGCTATACGTATTGAGAAAATAGGTTTAGAGTAATTAATGAAAAAGTGCAATTTATATGAGAGGTGGTGGAAGGAGTGAGGGGTTTTTAGTGATTTTTCTAAAAACAACTACAATCATTATGCAATTGATATATTTTAAATTTTAGATCTGTGACTTTAACACTTTCCAAGGAGATCGAGTTCTTGCGAAGTCGTGGAATTGTGTCATATTGTATGGGAGGGGGTAGAAGGAGTGGAGCTAATCGAATAATTTTTTCCCCGATATTAATAATAATGCTAATTAAGGATTTGGTACACAATTTTAGCTCGATGGAATTTATACGTACTGAGAAAATCGGTTTATAGTATTTAATAAGAAAGTGTAGTTTGTATGGGAGGTGCGCGAAAGAGTGGGGCAATTTAAATAATTTGTATACTTGAATATTGCATTTGTAATAGAAATAATATACTCCAAATTTCAAACTAATAGCTCATATAGTTTCCAAGAAAATTTGATTATTACATATTATTAAAAATGAGTCACTTTGTTTGGGAGGGGGTAGAAGGCGTGAGGGGAGGGAAATAAAACTAAAAGCAGATTACATCCCGGAGCATACCTAATAAGCTGTGAATTCATTAAATCGGTTCAGCCGTTTTTGCGTGAAAGCCGGACAGACAGACAGACGGACAGACAGAGAAGAATTTTAAAAACGTGAGTTTCTGCTTAGGTATTGCTAAAATAAAGCAAAAAACTAACTTATAGCCATTTCTAAATAAATAACAGACAGACACTACAATTATATTTATATAGATTGTTCAATATTTGATGATCATGACGGTTTCTTTTCAGAAATTCGGCTCTACCCACAGAGAGGGTACTCTTCTTGCGCCTCTTCTCTTAATTACTTTATTATTCTAATAATAAAGTATTGTGATCGATACAGAAAAAAAATTGCTACCCTGAAATTTTTTTTCATGTTTCATGACTCAATTAGCGTAAAAATGCGAAAAAACAAAACATCCGTCCCGCCGTACGCCATACATATGGACTTATAAATCCGAGACCGTTAAAGGTAGAATGTTCGTTTTTAGGTGGATTCTTAAATGGGTAAATGAGCTCCATTATCTAAATTTTGGGGAGTGTCAGCTGGTAGGGAGAGGCGGGGGAGGGAAAGAGCCAAAAACTACACAAATATCTCTTGCAATTATCACCTAACTACTAAAAGCTATCAATTTGAAATTTTGCACAAAAACTATTAAAAATAGTTGAAATGAAATTGCGTCAAAAGTTAATACACCGACTTTTATGAAAATTCTATGTAACTTCCTGTATGAAACTGACATTTTATACAAAGAATATTGGACGTGATTCAAGCAGTCAGTTAAATAATTATTAACATCTACTAACTCTTACTCTCATCCCTACATTCATAAACACCCAAACTTGCATAAATAAACGAATGAGATATTGATTATATGTACTGGATCTATTGATCGTATTCGCAATTTAGTGTTCAATTGACAACAGCCCAGCCCTAGAACCCCATGTCACTTAGTCGCTACGCATCCTCAACTTGTCAAAAAAAAAAATGTTGCGCCCGACTTGTTGGCAGTTTATTTTTCATAGTTTCATTAAGAGGTAAAAAAATATAATTTTTGTTTTAGTATTATGCGAGAATTTGATGAGCTTTAAATGTAGGTTCATTCTCTTCGTCATTTAGTTCCGTATCAGGTGAACTAAGATTTTGTTACTCTTAAGATTGTTCTCTTTTTGCAGGCAATTTTGTGTTTTCCAAATGTAGTTTTTGGCAATAAAATTTCAAAATGGCGCGAATTTTTACACGATAACCAATGAAATAGTTCCTAAACTCTTAAAAAAAATCATTTAAGATTATGCTCCCATTTAACCCATTTAATTATGCACTACTTTGCGCAGCAGCTGCTTACAGCGCAAGCGATAAAAGGTATTAAAATTTTTTTGTATGCTTAAAGTTTTCATACAAAAACTTATTACTATTTTCTTAAAAAAAAAATACTTGTAAAAACTTGTTTTGCCGTTCTAGACCGATGAGCCCCCTTTTCTCTTTACTCTCAACATCACATGCAATTTAATTTTATATTGCAGCTCATTAGGAGTAATATATCAACAAATCTCAGTGTCTCTCCATATTTATCTGAGATTCATAACAAACCATCATTTCCAGAGGCAGCCGATCACTTGTGCAGAGAACCTCTTACATTTTAATGCTGCGCCTAACTAACAAAAACCAATTGTTCGATAATTCATTCAATCCTCTTCAGATGATCGAATGCTCGCATATAATTGGCGGCTGTCATTACTTTCTACACTTTTAGCTGGGCACAACTCGAGATACTCGATACGCACTACTCTCCTAATAGAGTTTCGACAATACATGTACAGCGATTGCGCGCGAAATTAATTATTAATTAATTTATTTAGCCATTTTTATATTTTGATGGAAAAACGTTAAGAAAGATTCATTTTTTACGAAAATAAAATTTATTTTCGAAAATATAACTAATTCTACGCAAAAGTTGAGTTGAAACTCAATATTTTCCGCACTCAAAGGAAGTTCACTAAGAACTTTACTAAAAATGCGAAATGTCAGACTGACAATTCTCAGTTGTCATTCGCGAATAAATTTCTCAATTTGTTATAAATTTCGGTCGCAGGAAAATCGTGTGCGGCGTACCCATTGCTGAAGATGGGTAAATAAGAGCAGTAGCTTTTCCTTGTTTTCAGCTTGCCCTGGTCAAAATTCGGCCTCAAACCAACTAGTCAACTAGTTTCGAGCACATCAGGTATATTTTTAACGTCGCTGCCCAATTGGCCGGATTTCCGGTCGGGCTTTCGTCATTTTCAAGGAAATCACATGCACCTCGAACGATTTGCGTACAATGCAGGATTTCCCGTTCTACGATAAGCCGGTGCGAATAGCCTACGCTAAAACCGTCCGCGATGTAATTGCTCGGATGAAGGAGCAACCGAAGAAAATGAAGCCACCGAAGCCGGACCAGTTCGAAGAGAAGAAATATGGCTTTATTATTTAGCCGCTACCATCAAATATTTTCAAATTTTTTAGTTTTTTAGGCAAAAGAAAAATAATGCTGCCCGCAATTCTGATTCGGCGTCGTCGAATTCATCGATTGAATAACTACTCAATCAAATTCTTTTTCTTACAAATCCGCCGGAAGAAATGAACGAAATGATGTTGTCGGTGCTGTTCAACCAACTTCTCGACTTCAATCGTTACGATATTACTCTCGTCGTCGAATTTGCCACCGAATGGTACAGTAGTGCGGCCAAGGCAGGCTACAGGGCTTCAAAAATTAATTATTAGGAGAGTAGCGTTAGTGTGTATCGAGTATCTCTAGGCACATTTGGATACACACTATGATCGAGACCGTCTTGTTTGACAACAGTGGATATGACGTTATGGATTTCACTATGTCATAAGACCACCTGTATCGTTGTATGCGAGTGCAAACTTTTTCGTAATAACAAAAATCTTACAGTTTTTCTTGTGAAAATTAACCGGTAACGGGCAACTCTGCATAATATGAAGGATAGATTCTTTTCGATCCGAGAAACCGAGATATAAATTTAATTGAGCTGTTTTCAAAATCTATTGAACCAATAACAACGTGTTATATTTACATGCCGAGCACTATAAATAAAGTATTTCACAATGGTTTAACTAGGTTTAGCGCTGTATTTAAAAATAAACGCGGTTCTTATGATGACGCCCGCCGTGTCTGCTTCATACAAAAGCGAGCAAATTTTTTTGAAGCTGTTATTTTACTTTATTATTCTTATAAAAAAGTATTATGATCGACTTGGGGAAAAACAATTTCTTCTTCTACTTCTACAATGGCACTACAGCCCAAATCGGGCCTTAGACTGAGGCTTCCGTGGCGTAGTTGGCAGCGTGTTTGTTTTTCAGTCAATAGGTCGTGGGCTCGATTCCCACTCCAGACGGGTTTTTTAAGCACGAATTTTTCAGTTGCTACTAGCGATTATAAATTATTCGAAATAAAATGGGTAAACGGTGTAAAAGTCCAACAGTTTCACTTCAAGAAGGCCTAGATACTCAGTAGATGGACTCTGTACGCTTTCTATCATTCAGTCCCCTATAACATCTGCAAATATTTGTCAGTAGCAGCCAGTACAACTGAAAAATATATATCAGCTTCTCCACTCGTTACGGTCATTCTCACTCCTCTTCCCCTACCTTCATAATCCCACTCCTTACCTCCATGACTGTGTTTGTGCATTGCACATGAAGGCCGAAATTGCCTATAACACAGGTCATTCTGTAAAAAAAAGACTCCTTACCTTCAGGTTCCTTAACATTTTTCATTACTTATTGTGTTGGCCCTTCGCACAACCCTCTATCTACGAATTTTTCATTTTCGTAGATTGAGGTAGTCAAGGTAGCAGGCAATGTGCTGGAATTATATATTGCGTCGACCGGGATTTAAACTCACGACTTTCGCATTATGAGATCAATACGCTACCCACTAGTTTACACCCAATTTGCTACCCTGAAATTTTGTTTTGTTTGTTTTTTCGTTTCATAACTAACTTAGCCGTACGCCGTCCGCCGTACCTGTACGATCAACGCAGAATAACTCCCAAGCTCTTGAATATGAAAATTGAATTTTTGGGTGGATTGTTAGATGGGTGCTGATTTCAGACGGACACCAGTTTTGGTGGTTGCTTTAGGGAGTGTTGAAGGGTTTAAAGACATGGATCTGGTGAGCCAAATGGCGAAAGCTTTGAGGAACTTTTTTCGGGTTCTGGTAAAAGATACATAGTTGTACATACAAAAAAATGATAAAAACCAGAACTGTTTTGTTCCGAAGCGGGGTCCTAATCTGCACGAGGTGTTTTATGTGTACTAAAAAAAACACAAAAACCCAAAACTTTTGATTTAAATTTTAAGCTTAATACTTGAAAATTTCAGAAATTCATTTAAAAAAACGCATAAAAGTTTATCTCCTCCCATACAAAAGTTTTTTTTTGACCATTTTTAAGAAATCAATTATCACCAAACCATTAAAAGTTACTCCATGGGACACTAGACGCGCTTTACCATAGGCAAAATTTAAGTCCGATATTTGGAGCGAAATTTAAAAAAGTGTGAACCTTTTTTTTCGGTACGTTCTTAACATGAAGAACTGTGCGAAGTTTTTAATATTTAATTAAAAAGTTTCAAATAAAAATTTTGAAGAAACAATTTATCTTAGGGTGGATGAAATTGGCAAAAGAAAGCCACTAATCTCATCACTCCACGAATGGTGAATTGGGGATGGTAAATTCGCAGGTTTCGATTGTGACATTTCTGCCAGACTCTGATACAGTGTGTCTCGTTCTTGCATGGAGTGACACTACTATCAACTTTAATTTTTTACAAACACTTTTAAAAATGTTAAACCATTGTTGCACCAAAAGTATGATTTCGACCAATTTGAATAAATCAACTAATACCAAACAAATTAAAAACTATGAACTTGGAATTTTGTACGAAGGAATGAAACTAATATTCTATACACTGAATTTCGATCGTGATTCAAGCAATCAATTAAAAAAAATAAATTACTATGCTTAGTTTCGAGCTATTTATTATTGAAGTGGAAGGAGTTGTTGGATTTCAAGTAAAGAAAAACCTTATTTTTAATCCAACAAATTTTAATTCGCTTTCCACTCGCCCACTAATTATCGCTTCTGAACCTTTTGCTGCCGACTCTCCATACAACTCACTCGTCGACGGGTCCAAACCAGACTGAATATTCACCAAAAACGCTCGCCTAATTATATTGCTTTCTATTCGTTCGCCGTCGGCCTTCTCACCTATTTCGACCATTGCAGGCACCCGTCGGCCATCTCCGTTCCACTAAATCATTCGTCCACTAAATCATTCGTCCACTAAATCATTCCTATTGTCGTGTAAATCGCTGTTCATTGCTTCTATAGAGCATTTCGTCGTTACCCGAGTCTGTCCGATTGCAGTCATTCGTCACTCGTAGATCGTAGAGTTACTCTATGAAAAAGAAAGAACAAGACGTACTAGAGTTCGGCCAAGGTGATAACCAGCTTTTCCGTTAAATTTGAAAAAGCGCACTTCTATTTTCCAGCGTGCGATAAGTAAGCAAATGTGATTGCAATCCGTTCATTAGAACGTGAAACCTACCAAATTAAATTTTCACCACTTAAAAGTACTGCAAATTAAAGATTTTCGCGAAATAAAACCACTAAAAAGTTACACCGACACGTTGCACGCATACATATGAAAATAAAAAGCGCCCCATCTGACAAGGTGTCCAGACTCTTCTACCAGGTGCCTTGTTCTTTCTTTTTCATAGAGTGACTCTAGTAGATCGTGTAGTTGTTTTTGTTGTGTGTGCGATGAGATTTGTTATTTTTAAGTACAGTGAAAGATTATGAATATTTGACAGACTTTTTGTTTTCGAGTACAGTGAAAGATTATGAATATTTGACTAGGGCTAACATGTAGCATTATTAATCGTTTGTATCACTTGATAATGTTCAAGATTCAAAGAAACTAAAAAATATTCTTAGCATTTTTGAGTATTTTTTTTCCGATATTTACGGGCCGCCACTGGATTGTAGTAAAGATCACCATCTTTATTTATCTCATCTCACCATCAAAATAATGTGGAGACTTTCTCCACTGTCGACAGGTTGTCAGTTTTTATTATTGAAGTATTTATCTATCATTATGTTGAGATTGTTTATTTAGACACAAATATAGTACCCGAAAAGATTACGAGACGAACGTCGTTTTCGTCAATTCTCATTTTATCAGCAATAATAAAATGAAAAAAAAAGAACCTAATCACATTATTCTGCATATAATGTTTAAAAATCGCGCAAAACTTTATTGTTTTCATTTTTTCACCTTAGTTCTTCATTTTCGGTGTAATTGATTTGTAATTAGATGTGTGAGAGGTTTCTTAATTTTTTTTCCAATTTGAACTTTGGCGCCAACCGTATTGCTTTGTTTGACTGTTCAAAATAATTGTGCAGATCAAAAGTTTTGCCTTCGGGCGAGTTTTTTCTTTAGTTATTGTTATTGTTTTGATGATTGTTTCTTTATTTGAAAACGTATTAATGATTTTTCAAAGAAATTTCTTTGTGGTTAAATTTTATTCGATAGATGCAATAACAAATTAAAAAGTTTAGGAAAAAAAAAATTAATTAGCCTTATTTTAGTGGTTCCATATTTATCGAAAATCATCATAATACAATGGTAAAATTAAAGGTATGTATCTCTTGGACAATGACAAGCATATAATATTTGCTATCTGGTAGGTTATCACTGTTCTTGTCAGAATTATTTATACGGAGAAATTTATTTTTACAAGCATCAACTTGTCATTTATGATCACTCCAGTATCAATTGCATTAAAATATTTATTTTATTGTCTAATAATAAAAGAGCTATGATTGCATAATACAATAAAGATAAGAGATGTAGAATTGTCTATGGGAGGTGGTAGAACACTTTAGATAATTTCTTTAGTTGTTAAAAAATACAATACTAGTTTTGGTTGGAAAGAAATTTCAATTGAATTTGTGCTAATAATAAAGTCGTTCGGAGAAAAAAGTCTTTGCATTGAAGATGAGCAAATTATTGTTAACGATTAAAAAGTTTTCGCAGTTTTTGTCTACATGTCCGTTTTTTTGTGTATCCCGCCATTACGCAACAACGACTAAACGGATTTCGATGGGGTTATCACTATCAAATAGTGTTTTTTTCTGGACTATAACAGAGGTATATATTGTTTTATTATCTGATGGTGATACAATTGAAAAGTTATTTTCGTAATAATTGTGCTAAAAAACTTAATCGCTCGAAATATTTAGTTTTAGTTTTAGTTTAAGAAAAGCAAAATATTTTTACTGTGCATGTACATTAATATATGTACGTATTTCTGCTGTTCTATATTTTTTTTAAATAAATTTAATTTTTGTAATGGTGCGTGAAAATCGGGGTATAGCTTAGTGGGTAACGACAATCTACAATGCGAAACACGTGAGTTCCGAACCCGGTCGACACTTAATTGAAGTGCACTGCTAGCTTCATGATCATATCAGGGCTACATCCACTTTTTTAATAATAAGTGGTTAAAGAAAAATATTGAATTTGTTTAACTTTTTTTTCTTTATGGAGAGTTCGATGAAGATTTCATGTTTACAAAATAAGTTTTGTTTTATTACAATAGTTTTTCGAAAAAATGATGATTTTTTTAATCGATTTACTTTGTGAATTCAAATTGATGAACAGCGACTTAGGTAGTATTCTGCCAATCAAAAGTTCTGACGATTATGACTTTTTTTTTTGTTTTCTTAATCATACCTGGCTGAATGAATTATTTTTAAATATTCGCTGAACTCTATTAGTCTAATTATCAAAAAATGTGGGCCAGTTTTTAGTTAAAGCTCTTCTTTACTTTTTTTTCTTCTTTGGAGTTTTTTGCGCACTTTCGGCTAGGCTTAAACGTTCTTCCATTAGTTACGAAAGTTTTGTAATTCACGGCTAAACCTGAATGTAATTCCTAAATGTCTAATTAAAACGTGGACAATTCTGCTTTTTTCGCTGATTCATACTACAAAAACTGATTCAAAAACAAAAGCTAATGTAAGGATACGTAAGACTAACCGAAAGTACAATTTTAAGCATTGAAATTGTAATATTTAGCAAAAACACTTAGATAGAAGACAGGTTTAGCCTTAAGATGAATGGAATGAATCAGTGGCGTCTTCCGGTTTCAAAAATAAGGCCAGCACTTTCACCCATTTAATATAATTTGATATATTAATCACTTTCACTGTTAAGCGATTCAATTTTTTTTCAATTTGAATTAAAAATTAAATTAAATATTAAGTATCAATTCGGGAATAGATTGATTCCATGCCGTATTCGATTCAATCAATTTGAAGAAAAAAATAAACTAAGAGAGGTATACTGATTATCCCATCTTCGGTTTGCAGATGACATCATTTGTTTTGTTGAGGATAACAGGAACCCTAATGAAACTAACTTTCTACTTCTTCTACAATGGCGCTACAGCCCAAATTGAACCTTGGCCTCCTGATATTCAGGTTCCTTAACATTTTTCATTACTTATTGTGGAAGAGTTGTTAGCCCTTCGCACAACCCTCTTTTTACGAATTATAATTTTCGTAGATTGAGGTAACCAAGGTATATCCAAGCAGGCAATGTGCTGGAATTATATATTGCGCCGACCGGGATTTGAACTCACGACCTTCGCATTACAAGACCAACACGCTACCTACTAGGCTACACCCTAGCTAAACTAACTTTATAAGCCTAAAATTTGATCTTTACTGAGAAAATCAAAGTCAGAAGCTTTCAAATTAATTTCTTCTTTGAAAGAAAATTGGGCTTCTGACCTTTATTTGATTTTGTGGAAAAGTTTTTAGCGCTTCGCACAATCCTCTGTCTAAAAATTTTCAATTTAACTGATTGAGGTGGCCCAGATATACACATGCATACAGTGTGTTGGAATTATACGTTGATTGGGATTTGAACTCACGACCTTCGCATTATAGACCAACACATTTTCCACTAGGACTAGTTTAAGGTGTAAAATATGCGGAAGGGGATGAAAAGTTTAATTTTAATTTGCATATTAAACTCTTTCCATATATTTAGTAAAGTGGATAGTAATCAGAATGACCGATTGTATGTGTATATTTGTTATCTCTTTGGCTGCTGAGTATATAAGACATTTGTTTCAACTTTTTTTTTCAAAAATTTTGCTGTTTAAACAATATTCAAAGTTATCAAGTTTGACCACCAATTAAACTTATATAAGGCTGCCAAATTGTTATCTTTTTCTGTTTTCATTAATAAATAGATGGCGAAAGTTAGAAGAAGAAGTCACAAGGAGTCAAATCAGGCGAATTTGGTGGCTGTTGAAGGGTATTCGTTCCATTCTGAGTTAAAACTCCTTCTTGAAAAATTTTGATCCAGGTGTATTTTTGGCGACCCTCTATTTTTATGTAATCGCGGACCTATTAAATTTCACATCACGTCCAAATTGTGCTAGGGCGGTTGCTTTTCACAGTGATGATACTTGACGGGAGTCTAAATCTAGAATTTCTGACGTCGTAGTCGACGCTTTATCTTAAGTTGACAAGATAAATCTTCCAAGAGCCAGTGAAGCTTTTTAAGGCTTAACTATTAGATATCGTGGCAGCAACACTTTCCGCAAAACGTGACAGTAATCTGTCAAATAAATAAAATACCTGCTAACAAGTCGGGTGCAACCTTATTATTCTTCAGACAAGTTGAGGTTGTGTAGGATGTCACTATACAGGTTAGGGTAGATAGGGAAGACTAAGTGAATGGGGATTCTAGGACGAGATGTTGTCAATTATATAACACTTAAATGCAATTACGATCTATAGTTCCAGTTTATATAATCAATAAATCATTCGTTTATTTATGCTAGTTTGGATGGGTGGATATTGATAAGTTTTTAATTGATTGTTTGGATTACGTTCAAAATTGTCTATCTAGAATGTTAGTTTTATAAACGGAGTTGTTTAGAATCCTATATGCATGAAACTAGACATTTGTTTGGGAAGGGGAAGAGGAGGTGAGGAAATCGCAAAGTTTTATTAAGAATCTCTTGTAAGATGTTCGTGCAAAATTTGAAGTTCGTAGCTTTTAATTTATTGGTTACAAGGGCATAAAAACCGTTGAAAAAGCCATTTTTCAAATCAAGCGTGGAATTAAAGTTATGATATTTTTACTTTAGTCAAATCGTAAAAAAAATTCTGGCCGGGAATCAAACTCGGGACCGTCCTTGTGGCAGACGAGTTTTTCCACTGAACTACCGATCTTGAAAAAACATTGTCACCTATTTCACGTGACTTCAAATATACGCAAAGTTTTTCATTATTATATAGACAAGTAGATTTTTTGCAATTGGTCGAAATCATACTTTTACATGGGAAGGGGTAGAAGGACAAGGGGGGATCTTAAAACTTTTGATGCAACTTTGTCTTAAATATTTTAAGAAGTGTTTGTAAAATTAAATTTCAAGTTGATAGCTTTTACTGATTTTGTGATAAGTAATTTCTTAGAATTAGTCGAAAAAATACTTTTTTGTGACAGGGAGTAGAAGTTTTGAAGCTAGGATGTAGCCTAGTGAGTTGTAGTGAGTTGTAGTGCTATTATAGAAGTAGAAGAAGTTCTTAAACCCAGTTAATATTTTCAACTTTTTTGCATCTCTTTTAAATGAATTTCCTAAATTTTGAACTTTGTAGCTTAAAATTTCAATCAAAATATTTGAGTTTTTGGTTTTTATTTTTATTTCATATGAAACATCTCGTGGGCGCCTCTACAGCGGATAATAGTTATACTTCAAATTATTATTTTTTCTTTATGTATATGAAATGGGTGTATGCACGTGCAAAACTTGAATTTTTTATCTTTAACCACAGCCCTAAAAAATAACTAAAATTTTTTAGACTTTTTGTTTCCTCCTCCAAACTTAAATTTTTTTACAAAAAATATACATAGGTCATACAGTTCTACAATCTGACAAAATTACAAATTAATATCTGCGTTGGGTTTTGAGATATATCGGTTTGAAAATTTGAAAAGTACACCATTTTAAACACTTCGTCTGTAAACCTGGATCTTTCGTGTCCGAGCCGGTTTCGATTAATAACTTTCTAAGAAGGGTAGGGGGCGCTGCTACCCATACCTAAAAAAAGTTATGCAAGAAAGGGAACCGACGCCCAAGGTGTCGAAAAAACGTTTACAGACGAAGTGTTGAAATGCTCTCCATTTCCCCCACTATACTTATATTAAAAATTTTTATTTTTCTCATATTTTGCTAGAATAGCTTAATATATTGTTGCGAGCTAGGGGTTCGCCGGGATTTCAAGAAAAACACAATTCGATTAAAAATAAAGGATAATTTATTTATTCGCACTTTTTAATTAATTTAGAAAGATCATTGCCAGATCTATAACAATATGTATGTCCCAAGTCTTAATTAAATAGCGTGAGAGATAGTTGAGGTATTTACATTTAATTGTTTTTCTTTGCTCCCCTCCTAACCTTCCCCCTTAAAAGTATTGACCTCTTTCTAAGTTGATTATGGTTGAAATATGAGCCACCAATTTAGTTGTAAAATATGAACTCATTCTGTAAAGTAGTTTCGAAGAAATAGTTATTTAAAATTGGCTCTTAGCCCCCTGTTTTTGTACTCCACTGGATAACAAAATTAATTTATTTTAACTTTAACTTTAAACCTCCCTCCGACTCCCTCTTTCACCCCAACACCGCAAAACTTAGGCATTGAAAGCTCCCTACCCATTCTACAATCCACCCAAAAATACTTTTCTGCCCATAAGATATGTGTCTTTGAATGTACAGACAGACTTTTTTAGGCTGATTTAGTCATGAAACGCGAAAAACAATATTTTAGGGTTGTAAATTTTTTTTCTGTATCAATCACAATACTTTATAATTAGAGTAACTACAAAAAGTACAAACTTAAAACTTTGCCAGAATTTGCCCCTTAATAATTGCAATTCATCAGCTTCGCTACACTCGTTCTACCCCCTCCCATACAAATATCTGTATTATAAATTCAAGAAAAGCATTTCTCCTTCGAACATATCAGAGCGATCGAGTTTGAAATTGAAACAAAGCATGGTGATAAGGATCTTGATAAGCAATTTCAAAGTCATCTAAAACCCTCCACTTCCTATGCCACCTCCCATACAAATGTCCCAATTTCAGGAAAACTATGTCCAATTTTTTTGAAAATAATGAAAACTACAAACTTTAAATTCAGTACGAAACATTTTGCATGCCACGTTCGGGGCAATATACAAAAATTACAAACCTTCTCTTCTGCTTCTACCACCTCCTATACAAAAGTCACTATTCACTATTCGAAAGAATTCAAAAACCTCGATTCCGAGTTGCTGTCTGTCCGTCTATCTGTCCGTCTGTCTGTCCGTCCGCCTGTGCGTCTGTCTACAACATAACTCTCGAACGCTTTGAGCTATCGTGCTGAAATTTGTTGTGTGTCATTTTGAGCAAAAAAGTAACTTTAAGTTGAACGGGCCACATCCCCCCACTCCTTCTATCCCCTCCCATACAAAATGATATAATTATCATTAACCTCAACAAATATTGATCTGATCTCCTTACTCCTTCTACCACCTCCCACACAAATACACAATTTTCAAAAATGCATTTATTCGGTTTGCATTGCAACTAGCAAAGCTAAATGAACCAATTTTTGTCATAATTAATTTTATTATAATTGCAACGAATTTTGGAAAACTATCAACTTTACCTCACTCCTTCTACCCACTCCCATAAAAATTTTACGAAATTTCGGAATTTCAACTAATTAGTTTTCTTCAAAACCGTCAAAGCTATCAACTTTAAAATTTGAGAAAAGTATACTGTTTTAAATATGATTGATGTCAAAAAATTTGGTTTTGATTCCGATATTCCTTCTACCCCCTCCCATACAATTGCAGAATTTTGGTAAATGCATTTAACCGATTTTCATAGAAACTAGAAGAAGTAGAAACATGAAATTTTGCCAGAATTTGTCGCTTAATAATTGTAATAAATGCTAAAAAAAATATCGCCTTCACCTCACTCCTTCTACCACCTCCCATACAAATTTTTGTATTGAAAGCTCAAGAAAAGATTTTCTCCTTCGAACATATGAGAGCTATCAACATTAAAATTGTAACAAAGCAATGTGATTAGGATATTGATAAGCAGATTCAAAATCATCCAAAATCTCCCACTTTCTCCGCCACTTCCCATACAAATACCATAAATTCAGACAAAAATTGTGCAATTTCCTCGAAAATTATGAAAGCAAGAAACTTTAAATTCAGCATAAAATATTTTATATACTACGTTCAATGTTACATACGAAAATTACAAACCTCCCCCTCTGCTTTTACCACCTCCCAAACAAAAGGTAAGTAAGTATTTCATCTAGAGTATCATATGATTGGGCTTTACGCCCAACCATAATTCTGTTATGTTTTTTTAAATAGCTTCAGATCTTCTTTCTTATAAATACCTTTAAATTTTCTTGTGTTTGGACTCATGTCATAGCGACATTCCATGTTACATTGTCTTTTTGGGAAAATTGAAATTTGCAATGCGTTAAAAAAAATATAATATATAAAAAAGTTTCTCGATCGAAAATCGAACCAACGACGGTAGGCTAGCATTCCACCGATGTTGATGAACTTGTCTTACCAAATTTTTGCCACAATTTTTGGATTCAGTTTTAGACATCAAGTAATTAGTTTCGAACTAAAAAAATGGATTTTATTTTGAACTCATCCGTGGAATAAAAATTATTTGAAACTGTGATATTTTGAATGTAGTCAAATCGTAAAAAAAAATATTCGTGAAAAAGATTATCGGCCGAGAATCGAACCCAGGGACGCCTGCATGGCAGTCGAGTTTTTTCACTGAACCACAGATACCGACGAAATGATATCGGCAAAACTTAGTAATCTACTATCACGTGACTTGAAATTTATGTTTTTATATGTTTTTCATTATTATACAGATAAGGTAAAAATGCTTTTACGTCATTTGATGACGCCTCATATTTTTTTGGCTAATATTTTGAAATCTCAAAAGTGATAAAATCTTTGTTCTGCCTGCACTACAACGATGGTGCTAAGATCTAAGGTGTCAACAAATAACAACGGTGTCTTATTATTTATGCCATATAACGATTCAAGTTTTTAAATTTTTATGTTTGCTGCTCAGAAAATTGATCTAACTATTGAATTAAATTATTTACTACTCACGTCTAGAGATACTCGATACACACTAACACTTCTGTCCTAATAGAGTTTGGACAATGCATGTACAGCGATTGCGCGGGAAATTTCGTCCGAAATTTGAATTTTCTCAATTCTTTTTCTTTTATGAAGTAAACACAATCAAAATGAATGGTTATTTATGAAAGTCATATTTATTTTCGATTCTAATGAGTAATCTATTCAAAAACTTGTAGTTTAACGCAAGTTTGTGCTCGTGTCCGTACATTTGAAATCGGTCAAACTCAAGTTCGGCTGATTTTCGTATTTCTTATGTTGCCTTTTTGTGCTTCTAATCGCACTCTTAACTGTTGGTATTATAGCATTGTCCAAACTCTATTAGGACAGAAGTGTTAGTGTGTATCAAGTATCTCTACTCACGTCTATTCGTACCAGCATGCTTCGTACCATTTCTTGGTTTGATTGCTCTTACAGATTCGAAGGGAAGTGGCTCGGTAAAAACTACTCTACACGGTCAACTATAAGATGTAAGATATTATATTATAAGTTTTTAGGAACCAGCTTTGTGAGTGCCAATTTCCAACAATTCTCCTTACTCTGTCATGAAAACTACCCCTCTTATACAATCGATGATATTTTAGATATAGCTCAATGTCCCTGCTACCGCTTTGTATCTCCTTTCAAAAGTTATCATGTCCCCTAAGAATATCTGCCGCGCTTTGATAACCTTTTATTATGTATACAATCTACTAATAAAGAGAAGTTTTAAAAAAAAAGTACACATACCCGAAGTTCAGAAACCCATGCAGACGCCAATATTTTTGTTAAGATAACAATCATACATTGTTTGACTTTGTCTTGTCGTCCTCGCCATGTGCATTCAAATGCAATGATTAAAGTATTAGTTTTATTCTCGCCGTATTATAATTTTTATCTTCAACATCACGTTTATCTGATTTTAAGATTTTTATAAAGCAACTAGCAAACGCCCGCGACTTCGTCCACATAAAAATCGCATTAATAAGCAATTTTTGAGAATGTAGTTAGTAATACATTATGCGGGATATATGCATAATCAGCTTACTTTAATGGCTCTTTGAACACAATGTTTTGTATTTTGTTGGAATCAGAACCATAAATTATTAAGAATGATACCATGATACTCGCATTTAAATGGGAGAGGCTCGTGATCAAATCAATCCAGTGATTTGAGATCATATAAGGGTTTTCCAATAAGGACTTGACAACTTTTTTTCAAAATAAAATGCAAACCATTTGAGACGTTGTTCCTTCGTGTACTTTACCATGATAAAAATGTTAAGTTTACTGAATAAATTGACAGTGACAGTTCGATGATTAGTGAAAGGGTGCGTTCACAAATTGAATTCAAAGTTGTCAAGTCCCTATTGGAAAACCCGATATTGAAGAGCATTTAGGACATGTGAATAATTATAGCTTGTGTTATTTAAAAAAAAAGCCCAAATACAACAACAGTAAGCTTGAAAACCTAACAGGACTACGATTGTGCGTAGAGCCTAATCATACGATACCATAGATGAAATCGAAATTTTTGTGATATTATGAAATTTTGTATGGGGAGTGGTTGCATTGAACTAATTTGTTTCACATCATGCTAGAGTAGCTATAAAAATGTTTTGTACCAAATTTAAGCTTCAAAAATTGAGTAGGTACTGAGAAACTTAGTGCATTGAATTTAATGAAATTGTGCAATTTGTATGGGAGGTGGTAGAATAAAAGGGGGGTTTTTGGTGATATTTCGAGAAACAACTATAATCATCATGCAATTGATATATTTTAAATTTCAGGTCTGTATCATTCACGCTTTTTAAGAAAATCGAATTTTTGTAAAGACGTGGAATTGTGTCACTTTGTATGGGAGGGGGTAGAAGGAGTGAAGCTACTCGGTTAATTTTTCCTCGATATTAATAATGCTAATTTAGGATAGAGTACGAAATTTGAGCTCAATGAAAGTTATATGCACTGAGAAAATTAGTTTAGAATATTTTATGAAAAAGTGCAGTTTGTATGGGAGGTGGTGGAAGGAGTAGGGGGTTTTAAGTGACTTTTTGAGAAGCAACTATAATTAATTTACAATTGACATATTTTAAATTTCAGATCAGTAACATTTACAGTTTTCAAGAAAATCGAATTTAAGTAATGTCGTGGAATTGTGTTACATTGTATGGGAGGGGGTAGAAGGAGTGAAGCTAATCGGTTAATTTTTTTCCCGATATTGATAATTCTGCAAATTAAGGATTAATTATAACATTTAAGCTCGATAAAAGTTATATGTACTGAGAAAATTGGTGTATAGCATTTCATGAAAAAGTGCAGTTTGTATGGGAGGTGGTGAAAGGAGTAGGTGGTTTTAAGTGAATTTTTGAGAAACAACTATAACCTTTATGCAATTGATATTTTTTAAATTTCAGATCTGCATCATTCACGCTTTTCAAGAAAATCTAATTTTTGTGAAGTCGTGGAATTGTGTCATATTGTATGGGTTTTAAGTGACTTTTTGAGAAGCAACTATAATTAATTTACAATTGACATATTTTAAATTTCAGATCAGTAACATTTACAGTTTTCAAGAAAATCGAATTTAAGTAATGTCGTGGAATTGTGTTACATTGTATGGGAGGGGGTAGAAGGAGTGAAGCTACTCGGTTAATTTTTTCCCGATATTAATAATAATGAAAATTAAGGATAAAGTACAACATTTAAGCTCGATGAAAGTTACACGTACTGAGAAAATTGGTGAATAGCATTTTATGAAAAAGTGCAGTTTGTATGGGAGGTGGTGGAAGGAGTAGGGGGATTCAAATAATTTGTATACCATAGATAACATTTCTGATAAAAATAGTAGATTCTAAATTTCAAATGATTTGTTCCAATGGTTTTGAAGAAAATTTGATTATTATATATTTTTGAAAATGAGTCATTTTGTATGGGAGGGAGTGGAAGTCGTGGGGGTATTGAAATAAGACCACACGCAGATTACATCTTGGTGCACATCTAATAAACTGTGAAAGTTTCATTACAATCGGTTCAGCCGTTTTTGCGTGAAAACCGGAAAGACAGACAGACAGACAGAGAAATTTTTTAAAAACGTTTGTTTCTGCTTAGTTATTGCTAAAATAAAGCAAAAAACTTATTTATAGCCATTTATAAACAAACAACAGACAGACACTACAATTATATTTATATAGATTATTATTATAAGTGTTGCTATATCCTTAGATAAATATGTAAATATTTACATTAATTCATTCATTGTGGTCATTTTGTTGCTATATGTTTAACAAAATATGACTCAATTTTACTTAATTTGTTAGATATGTAACCATCATTATAAACCTGTGCATTTGAAATTGAAATTGATTATGTTCATTCGTACAAATGGATAATCTCAAGTTCTTATCTCAATGATTTGTAATTCGATGCCTTGTTAATTTTTTAAATAGTAACGAGTAAAGTCGTAAACAATGAAAATTACGAATTTAATTTTTTGATAAAAAAAAGAATCGGAAATAGCTCAGTCAAAATTACAGCTTAAAATCTCATTACTAACTAGTTAGTGTCTTTGCTGACAGTTTAAACATTTTTTGATTGTTTTACTGTTCGAGGTATTTTTCGTGTTCCATTTTGGTATTTAGCTATTTTTCTCTATCGTTAATTCGTAAAGGAAAGTTTATGAAAAAGCGTTATCGCGACACAATATCAGTAAACAGAGCACTCCGCTATCGCAACGACTTTTGTTGTAATCAATCGTAAACGTATACTTATTTGTCTGCTCGATGATAAAGCCTTGAATGTATCGCGTCTACGCTAAAGCTTACACTTGTGTAAAATTTGTTAGTGACATTAAACTCTCCTCCGTGGGATTTACGGAGATTGATAATCGCAGGAAAATCAGAATGATTCAGAAGTCGCGTGCTATAATTTCAAGACAACATCTCACATTTGTGCAAAGAAAATGAGTGTTTCTTAAGTCGTGAACTACTCTCTGTCACGTTACAGTATCGTTCTGTCAGTGTAATGTTTTTCTAGTGTGCATCGTGTAATGTTTTGTGCTTTTTCGTGCCATTTCAAAGGATTTTACTAATCTGGTTTAGTAAAAGTAGTGAATAATCATGAATCGTGTTTTGTTAAAGAATATTGGTCGGGCCGCTTCCGAAATGTCGCCACTGAATCCGCCGGCACCTTCAAGCAGCTATAATGCGGATCCTCAACAGTCCAGTTCCTACGGAAGTATACTTCCGTATCTTGGATTCCTGAGGAATACTCTAGGTAGAACCAGTTCCATGCAGGTAGAGTGGCATTATTCTGTAAGAAATCCTTCGTTCATTTAATCAATGACATTCTAACTATTTGTTCAATGCCACATATTGTTTTTTTTTTTAATAATTATTGAATATTCTCGTAGCTAGCAGTTAAGTGTTCAAGCATCGACAAATAATTGAGAATTTTTGAGTAATGATTCGTATAAATGAATTGATAATCATCTTTCGACCTTCTTCCATATACTATGGAATTTTTTACCCACATATGAAATCACTACCCTAATATTTTATTGTAAATGTATTTCCGAATCACTGTAGCAATTACTGATAATGTGATAACGTTCCGAAAGCTCAGCATTTCTCTCCAAATTCCGCACACGGGTTTTTTTAATTCTAGGGGAGATCGGGTTTCAGTGTATAATTACTAATATAATTTCATGAACCCTTAAAGAAAAGTGGTAGTAGAAGGTAAGGAAACTGTTTCAATTCTTTGCACGTTTCGGGGTTCTAAACCGGAACTAACTGGGCCCAAATTAATAGCAATATGTATTAAGATCTGCCAGAAAAAAATGAAAAAGATGAGTTATCGAATTTTTCGTTCGGCAGGGGCTTTGGCGGACATCAGTTTTATGGCAAATTACTTTCATGTAATTAAATATTACTTAAAATTTAATTCAAATAAAGAAGCAACCGTGTTCTGTTATAAATTGCAAATAGCAAAAAAAAAAACTAAACAGCTCGTCGTATTATTAAGAGCTACAAAATCTTTTATATTTTAAAAATATTTGTTTTACTATTTAAGCCCGATCTACTCTACCTTCTTTCTGTAAAACGCTATACAGAATTTTAAATTCTTGACGATTAATTCTCAATTTTGAACCGATAAAGTTTATAAAATTATTTCAAACAAGAACAAACGATAGATAAGATTTATGATTTAGCTTACTATATAATCACATGCTAGCTGTATTATTATTCTTATTCTGTTAAGGTTTATCAGTCGGGGAGTGATTCAATTTAGATAACCTTTTAATCAATCTATGGACTGTAAATTTGTGAGCATTAGATGATTACAATGTACAAAGGTAATTTTGTAAGTGTCTACAATTAAGGCAATAAGCTTATAAAATTTTTAGTAAGAAAACAAACAGTGTTTTTTTCAGTTTACTGTACATCACGTTTTTTGTGAAATAGGTTATTAATGCTAAGACCGTGTTAAAGCGGAAATGATATATCTTATCTTAATCAAGATGAAATATGGTAATTTTTTCTTATCTCTATTCGCAGAATAATTTTTGTTTGTGATTTAGATATAATGAAGTTATTTTTGAAGTTTTGATGTTAGAGCTTAAATTTACTTTATTATTTTAATAATAAAGTATTGTGATCGACTTGGAAAAATCAATTTGCTGCCATGAAATCTTCTTTTTTTCATGACTGAATTATCCTAAAAATGCAAAAAATTCGTCTGTCTGTACGCTCAGCGCACATTAGCTCTCAAACCCTTCGAGATAGAAAGCTCATTTTTGGATTGTACTGGGGTCTGAAAAGAGGGGGCTAAAAACAAATTGTCGGCCGAATTTTTTTTAAATGATTATATCTTCGAAATTATTACTTACCACAAAAAACTCATATTCTGGGATCATTAAAGTGGCTTCGAGAAGGCTTTCGACAGCGTTAACCGAGATTACATATGAAATGCTTTGCGTAGAAGAGGTATTCCAGATAAAGTCATAGCTATGATTAAAAGAATCCTGCGAAGATGCAAGGTGTCGCGTCTTGCATTGAGGAGTGCTGTCCGAGAGCTTCCCTGTGCGAACGGATGTCAGACAAGGCTGCATATTATCACCAGCCCTGTTTCTGGTGTTAATAAATGACATCTTGAAAGCTGCACTGGAAGGTTTGGAAGGTAAAGGTCTTCAATGGAGACTATATAACATCTTGAGTCACCTTGGTTATGCTGACGTGTGTTTGCTTGCACATAACCGTTCGGACTTAGAGTCAAATGTTCGCTGAAAATAAATGTGCGTGAAACCAAGTACATCCACATGGGTTCAAACGCAAGCGCGATTGTTCTTAACGGGAAAGATGTTGAAGAGGTGCAAAATTTTTGTTATCTCGGAAGCATTGTCAGCATGGACGGCGGAGCCAAAATGGATGTTGAGGCTCGTCTAAATAAAGCTCGGCAAGCCTTCGATATCCTTTCCCTTTTCTGGAAGCTAAGAGAGATCTCCCTTGCTGCGAGTTTTTGACGCATGCGTCAAATCCGTGTTGTTATATGGTTGTACTACGTGGAAAGTGACCGTTCGACGTACCAAGAAACTACAGGCTTTCGTGAACCAATGCCTCCGACACATTTTAGGAATATTCTGGTCAGAAGTGATCTCCAACGTTGAACTTTGGAGTACAACTGGCCAGACTAAAATAGGTATTGAGATTCAAAGGCGGAAGTGGCGGATCGGTCATACTTTGAGGAAACCAGAGCGAAATATCGCCAAACAGGCTCTGGAGTATAATCCTCAAGGAAGACGTCGGGTTGGTCGACCATGTAACACATGGAAGCGAACATTTGAGCAGGAGGCCAGAGAAATAAACAAGTCCTGGCAACAGCTTAAGGCTGATGCTCAGGATCGCGCCTTGTAGAAGAGAGTTGTTTCTGTCCTATGCCCCTATAGAGGGTCTTAACAGGAATTTGATTTGATTGGAAGTGGCATACAGATTCACCAGAATTACCTTAGAGGGAGTCTAATTATTGTAAACTATGTAATTGAAACTTGGAACATATATATATTAAGCTAAACTAGCGAAATACAAGAACATACAAAATTTGGTCATAATAGTAGTGGGTGAAAATGGGGAGCATTTCAAAAATGGTGCACTTTCCAAAATTTCAAACCGTTATGTTTCAAAACTAAGTACAGATATCAAATTGAAATGTCAGATTGTAGAACTGCATAGTCTTTAAGTTTGGTAAAAATATTAAGTTAGGGGGTGTAAGAGGAGGGAGGTGGTAAGCTAAAATGTCGAAAATTTTGAGTGATTTTTTTGGGACTCTGGTGAAAGATACAAAGTTGAAATTTCCCATGTGGATATATCTATTTGATATACATAGAGAAAAAATAATAATTTGTTCCACAACTGTTATGCACCCATCCCCCTGGTCTAACGTGCACAAGGTGTTTCATATGCAATGAAAAAAAACATAATCTGAAGATTTTTGAATTAAATTTTAAGGTAGAAACATGAATATTTGCGAAATGCATTTGAAAAAAATCTCTAAAAATATGAAATGATAAAAAAAACTGGTCGAATACCTTTAAAACTTCTACCTCCTCCCATACAAAATTATTTTTTCGATCATTTTTAAGAAATCAATTATCACTGAACTGTTAAGAGCTATCAATTTAAAATTTTGCACAAAAACTTTTAAAAATAATTGAAATGAAATTGTGTCAAAAGTTTTGAGATCGCGCCTGCCCTCCTCCCCCCTCCCATACAAAAGTATGATTTCGACCAATTTTAATAAATCAACTAATAACCAACAAATTAATAGTTACGAACTTGAAATTTTGTACGACTACCTTACAAGAAAAATGAAATAAAACTGCATCACAAATTTTACTATTCCCTCACCTCCTCTACATCACACCTCTCATACCACCCCCCCCCCCCCCACCTCCGTTTTTTGACTTGATACCATGTTTTTTTTTATTTTGTTTTCTCTCCGATCTCAATGAAGTCTAAAACTGAAATGATTCCATGACGAAATGTAGGAGTATTTATACTTCAATATTCATTACTAGCAGAGCCACCTGGCGGCGTTTGAAGTACCATTTTCATGCAATTCCCAACACAAATTAATGAAATTTGCAATATGTTTTGAAATTACACAGCAGATTGCTGATAATAATTGCAATCATTTCGACTTTGATGGGTTGACGAACTGTAATTATACTTGCGATCTTAATTCGGAACTTTCCATTGCAAGTTTATCTTGCGTATAAACATATCGCAAGTTTCAATCTGAATAGGTACTGCTTAAAATTATTACTACTAAATTAAGAATTATGGAAAAGTTTCATTAACGGCACAGTGTATTCCAGCAAAAAATTGAAAACTTATGAAACACTAAATAATAAGAACTATTTTTTTTATTCGTTTTTTTGTCTGAGATTTCCCACGTATTTTGTCGGCTTTTGTAAATCTAGCAAATATAAGTCTGGCTTATGAAAGTCTAGCAAATGAAAGTCTGACTAATGGAAGTGTGACAGTTTTAACTACATGAAAGTTTGGGAAATAAAAGTCAAGGTTATCAAAATCTGGCAAATTTAGTGTAGGAAGTCATAAAAAGTTTGGTAAATGTCGAGTCCGTGTCCTGACGAAATTACCGAAAAATGTTAATAATTTTGTTTATTGATAAGACTGTAAAAGAAGATTTATTTCCACGCTACTTTAGATTGAAATATATTATGATCTGATGATTGATTTATCACCCTGTACTGTAGTATCATGCACATAACTAGTAATTATAGAATGTTATAGACTATAAAGATACCTCATTCAGCTTATCTTGCGCCGTAATTTTAGAGGACAATAATAATGATTGCTATCTTTCTACTTATCTTGAAAATATCTACCTGAAATTATAAGTTGACAGAAAGATGTCAGTCTGTGCAGATTGGTAAAATAATAAAAATAATAATAAGAAAGCTGTTGGACAGGGTTGAGAGAAATTCTGATAATCAATATGCGAAAAAGTGGTTCATCATAATTTTTTTGATGATCAATGATGGTATTTTGTTTAAGTCGACATGATGGATTAGTGATGATGTTTTTTTGGGTATTTTCCTTATTAACGTCTCATACATTGTAACACATATTAAACCGGAGCTGCGCTACAAAAAATATCGGATGTATTGCTGGCAAATTTTCGCTTTATTAAAAAACATTAATAAAATTTGTTGAATTGAACGAAACTCGTAGTTGAAAAAAGTTGCATTTTTAAAGAAGACTAAAAAAGTTCAACAGACAAAAAAATAATGAGGTTGCAATTTTCTCAAATTTCATTTCTGTTCATATAACTGAAACCGAACGAAAAAAAAACAGTTAAACCTACAGGATTGTTATTAACCACCAACTCAGATAAAGCGTAATTTTAATCTATCGGCTAAGAGTATGTACATAAGTATAAATGTATCTGTTGACCATATAACAGGAATGATTTGATAAATAAACAGAAAATTTAATTTTCAAAGGATGATCGAAAACAGAAAATTAGTACGGACAGTACAAAAAATAATAATAATAATAATATACAATCGAATACATAGATTATTCATTCATTAAAAATTATATAAAAGTTTGGCCAACAATGATGTCCATTAAAAATTTAAGAAAATTTTGGTCAGTCATAAATAGACTTGAGGATAGAATTATCCAATTTAAATTAGAAAACTGAGTAAAAAAAATCATTTGCAGATACATATGTTTTTCCAAGCACAATCTAAATCTATATATGTATATATATATTATTAACTGACTATTGAATGCGTTGTGCCTAAGTTTCTCTGACAGTAAGTGATGCTTGTATAGACAGTTTATCTCTGGGATTCTGACCAAAGAAGTTGGAGCTTTAGATGGAAGTTTTCGAAAATTACCTTTGATTACCAGTTATCAGTTTTCTACTATTTACAATTTTACTTTATTATTTTAATAATAAAGTATTGTGTTGGACGTGGAAAAAAAATTGCTGTCCTGAAATTTTGTTTTTCGCTTTTCATGACTAAAATAGCTAAAAATGCAAAAAAAAAATGCTGTCTTTCTGTACGACGTACGTGTACGCTCAGCGCACATTAACTCCCAAGGCCTTCAAGATAGAAAGTAATTTTTGGGTGGATTGTAAATGGTTACGGATTTCAGTTGGACACCCATTTAAGTTAAGGGGGAGGCGGGTGGAGCCCTAAAACCGAAAACTAAGAATTCAAATATCTGAACTATGGTTCTAGCTGGGAAGCTGAAAACCAATACATATATAGAGGGGCTTGTGGGACAAACTTTAAAAATAATTTAATTTTTTTATCTATTAAGGTCCGAAAAAGAGGGGGGCTAAAAATAAATTTCTGGCCGAATTTTTTTTAAATGTTTATATCTTTGAAATTACTTACCATACAAAATTCATATTTTGGGGCCATTAGGGTGGCATAGCTAGGGTGTAGCCTAGTGGGAAGCGTGTTGGTCTACAATGCGAAGGTCGTGAGCTTAAATCCCGGTCGACGCATAACTCTAGCACACTATCTGCTTGGGTATACCTTAGTTACTTCAATTTACGAAAATTAAAATTTGTAGATAGAGGGTTGTGCCAAGGGCTAAAAACCCTTCCACAGTAAGTAATGAAAAATGTTAAGGAACCTGAAGATCAGGAGGCCGAGGTCCGATTTGGGCTGTAGTGCCATTGTAGAAGGTGGCATATAGATCCACCAGAATCAGCTCAGAGTGAAACTAATTATTGTAACGGGGAGAGGCAAAGCGGGAGGGGGATTAAAAAAACACTTTAAAATTACTATCTCGACTATCTCTTAAGCTGTGTAATTGAAACATGGAATATGTACTATCTAAAATTTCAAACCATTATATTTTAAAACTGAGTACAGATATGAAATTAAAATTTTATCATATTATATAACTACATAGTCTTTAATTTTGGTAATTTTAAGTTAGGGGATGTAAGGGCAAGGAGGTGGTAAGCAAAAATGTCGAAAATTTTGAGCGATATTTTTAGGGCTCTGGTGAAAGGTAACAATTTTTCACGTGGATACATTTATTTGATATAATAAATTAATTAATTTGCTCTACAATTGTTTTGCACCGAAGGTGGGGAGGCTAACGTGCATTAGGTGTTTGAAATGCAAAAAAAAAAAAAAAAAAACTGAAAATTTTTGAATGGAATTTTAAGCTAGTATCTTGATAATTTGCGAAATGCATTGCCCAATCATATGATACTCTAGATGAAATAGAAAAGAGTTTATTGCACCGGGAAATATGTAATCTCAATTTTTTTTCGAATAGTGGAGGTTTGTAATTTTTGTATTAGGTGTTGGAATTAATTCGTAGTGTTTTTTTGCAAAGTTTGATTTTTTGCAAAGTTTGATTCTGAAAATATTATTACAGTGGTATTATTGAAAGTATTGTCCATCGTTTTCTACTACCTTTTTCCATCTTTCTGGCAAAGCACGAATACCACGTCGAAAGAATTCTTCGTCTTTAGATTCGATGAATTGATTGATGAAATTGATCCAATTCTTGGTACTTTCGTAGTTGTCGAAGTGCTGCTCTGACAAGCCATTCGCCATGGGCCGGAACAAGTGGAAATCTGATGGAGCGATGTCTGGTGAATATGGCGGGTGGGATAAAACTTCCCATTTCAGCGTTTCTAAATAAGTTTTCACCACTTTTCCAGCATGGGGTCTGGCATTGTCGTGGAACAAAATCACCTTGCCATGTCGATCCTTAAATTGGCGGCGATTTTCTTTTAATGCTTTGCTCAAACGCATCAGTTGACGTCTGTAGAGGTCACCAGCAGGCGTTTGATACGGGTCTTCATCGGGCATTGTCACCGATTCTTCATCTTCAAACTTTTTCGGCTGTCCGGGACGCTCCTTGTCTTCCAAGCCAAAATTTCCATTTTTGAACCGAGCGAACCAGTTTCTGCACGTTTGCTCAGCTAAAGCATATTCACCATAAACGTCTACTAAAATGCGATGACTTTCCGCGGCACTTTTCTTCATGTGGAAGTAATGAAGCAACACTCCCCGCAAAAACAGATTTTCGGGCACGAACGTTGACATGTTTGATGACGCACAACAAAATGTTATAAACTCGATAAAGAAATGTCGTTCAGTGGACTAGATGCACCATGACAGTAGCTTTATGGAGAATATTTGCTTTTGTATATGTGACTACGGATACTTGAGTAACGCCACCTTTTGTAAAACGTTACGAATTAATTCCAACCCCTAATATATAACACCGAACGTAGTATACAAAATGTTTCATGCCGAATTTAAAGATTGTAGCTTTCATAATTTTCGAAGAAACTGAACAATTTTTGTCTGAAATAATGGCATTTTTATGGGAGGTGGCAAAGAAAGTGGGAGGTTTTGAATGATTTGTATGATAGGTGGTAGAAGGAGTATTCGATTATTGACATCAATGATATTTATATTAGTATACTTTTCTCATTATTTAAAGTTGATAGCCTTAACGGTTTTGGAAAAAAATAATTCAATTGAAATTCCGAAATTCCATGAAATTTGTGTGAGAGGGGTAAAAAGAGTGCGATGAAATTGATAGTTTTTCCAAAATTCATTGCAATTGTAATAATATTAATATGACAAAAATTGATTCTTTTAGCTTTGCTAGTTGCAATACAAACCGAATAAATGCATTTTTGAAAATTGTGCATTTGTATGGGAGGGGGTTGAAGGAGTAAAGGGATCAATATTTTTCGACATTAATGATATTCATATTATAATACTACGACCTAATTTTCAAGTCAATACCTGAAATGGTTTCGGAGAAAAATCGATTTCTTTATATTTTGAAATTTCATGAAATTTGTATGGGAGTTGGGGAATGTGGCCCGTTCTCGAACTTAAAGTTATTTTTTGCTAAAAATGACATATGAAAAATTTCAGGAATATAGGTTAAAGCTTTCGAGAGTTATATTGTAGACAGACGGACGGACAGACACTCGGAATCGAGGTTTTTGAGCGACAACAAATATTTCTGTATCCTTGGCGACTCTGTGTGATCATTATTTCTTAGCGTTACAAACGGTAAGGCAAACAAAATATACTCTCACATTTCATCTAGAGTATAAAAATCTTTAAAAGTATGAAATGTGTAAGATGTAATAAAATAGTTTCTAGTGGTACCTACGGTTGCTTTTTAGAAGAAACTATTGTGATTATTAAATTTCAAATCCGGATTTTGACGGCTTTCCACTATTTGAGTTTATGTTCTTTATTATCGAATAAACAAAACAGTGAAGTTTCCAAGGGAAGCATACTCAATCTACCCTAAATTCTAACCTGCATCAAAAGGAGTATTATGCCCAGCACAGAACAACAGAGAAGCCATTATTGGACTGAGCTTCCAAAACTTGAAGAAACTAAGCAATTCTTACAAATCTTTTCCATCAAACAACCGCAACAGCTGTTTCGCTTGACAGGAATGAGGTACGACTCAGACAAGTAATACAGACACTTACTGAAAAGACATCTCGAGAGAATGGACATTGGTACCGACGACCAACGCAGATTTTGCATAATTTCAATTGAGACCTCTGAGCGCATTCTTGGCAGCTGCGAGGCTTACCAACGTCATTGCTGCTTCGGGGTGCACTTCATAAATGCTAACTCCATTTTAAACGTAGAACTACCCCAAATCATCCAATTTCTCAGGATATTACAACTGAATGGGAGCTCTAGCACTAATTAAAAGACCAAAACCAAACAGTTTTTGAAAATGAATTTCGGTGACTGACAATGCAAATATAAAACATAACAGGACTACGATTGGGCGTAAAGCAGATCAGTAGCTTTCATACTATACAAGAAAATCGACTTGCTGTAAAGTTGTCAAATTGTATGTCATATTATATGGGAGGGTATAGAAGGGCTGTATTTAATCGTTTTTTTTTTGGTTTCACTAATAGTTTTAAAAAAATATTTTGAGCACAATTTTAGCTCGATTAATGTTATAGGTACAGAGTTAATTGGTTTATAGTATTTCTTGAAATAGTGCAGTTTGTGTGGGAGGTGGTGGAAGGAGGAGTAAGGGGATTCAAATAATTTTGAAACAGAAAGCATAATAAAAATAATGTGTCCCAAATTTCAGATCAATAGCTTCCATACTTGTCGAGAAAATCCGTTTATTGTCAAATTCCGAAATTGTGTCATTTGGTGTCGGAGTGGGTAAAAGGGGAGGAGCGATTTGTCCCACTCACGAGCTTAACCTCATTTTTTCACCAAAAATAACGTGTACAAAATTTGAGCTTCCTAGCTTAACGCATTCTCAAGCTAGAGAGCGAACAGACGGACGGACAGAAGAACATCCGGTTTCGAAATTTTTGAGCGACTCTGTGCGATCTTGGTCTTACCAACTTTAGAACAAACTACAAATACTCTCAGATTCCACCTAAAGTATAAAAATAATGCCTTTTACTTCAAAAAAATAAGTAATTCGTTCAAAATTAATAATATTGAAACGAAAGATTTCCGGATTTCACACTGTTATGCCATTAAATGTGACGTTTTGGTTTCGGCTGAGGCATTTATCAAACTGAAGTGAAAACTGTGATAACATTCACCAAGCCATTAATAAAATTATGTAAAATTGATTTTAGTATTTTTCTACTAACAAATATTGTGAGAACACTGTCACGTAAAAACTGAAACTAAAACTAAAAAAATTTTGAAAATTTTTTGACTAAATTTTCATTTTCTGAACATCGCTAATTTCAAGTTCATTAAATGATAAAGAATACTTTTCTGAATCGGGGTGTGACTTGCCATCTCCCGGAGCCTCAATAATTCACTAATTAATTTAATAAAAGCACCATAGTGGATAGCGTACATAAATTTTCCAATTGATTGTCTTGTAGACCTCCTCGTTTTAATTAATGAAGTAAGCAATGCGTTTTGTTACCACTTAGCTTTAGCCATTATATAATTATAATTGGCCTAGCCTTTACTGATGTATTGGTTCCGTTTTCTTGAATATGGAACGTATAAAGTCTCAACATTTTGCGCGATATTTGCTATACGAGTAAAAAATAAACACACACGTTATTTAACTGGAAGCAACAAGTGCTTTTATTAAGTAACATTATTAAACTTTAATCTACGAGGGTTTTTTTTTGTCAAGTCAGAATAAGTATACGCGCGACCAGTAAATTGATTTAACAAGATCCAAAAGTTAAAGAAAATCGATTGTACGAATAAAAAGTTTTTTTGCCGAGCTTTAGATAAACGGAAATGCGGTGTCCAGTAAATTAAAAAAAAAATTTAAACAAAATAAGAATAAAATTGTTATCCGTAAAGAATGTGGCTGCAGTCCGTAGAAAATGCTTATCTGAATTGCGATTAAATTGTTTGATCTTCGGTAGTGTGGATGGGCTTCTATTTAAGTAATTTACATATCGACTCTCGGTTCCATTTCGAATTGAAATTGCAGTGGCAGCATTTTCTGGTGCGTTAGTGTTTTTTCTTATTTTTTTACTTCAATTTTTTTTTAAATCAAACTTAGGCGTTACAGTGCTTCCGATTAGAAAGGACAAATTTCAAATTTTAAGTGTTGTAAAGTGTTTTTTTGAATTGCGCGCGCATATATTATAAAATTAATGCGAAATCGATCGATTAAAAGTGATTCCGTACTTGTCTTTTTATTTGAAAAATGTTTAAATCACGTCTAAGACCTTCGTCCATTGATCCGGAGGTATGCAAATAAAATGTTTATACTACAATAGTTCAATTCGATTTAAATTTATAATAAATTTTCATCTCATCTATCGAACTTCATGCGATCGTGCTCAGCTAGTGTTTATGTGATGTCTTGTGTCAGTTGAGAAATTTCTTGTTTAGATTTATGTATACAAATTATATGGTTCTATGGTCTGAAATTTGGTATTGTAAAAATAAAGCAAGCAATGGTTTCTATAGTTTGCTACTAAGTGGTATAATCTCTTATCAAAGGATTCAATTCCTACATTGTCCCAAGAAAAATGCAGATAAGCAGATTCCGTATTTTGCGCCATTTATTGTGCATAATCATAATGGTTTTTATCTATAATATTTACTTTTATTATGCATAGAATGAGTAAAAGTAGATTTATCATAATTTCTTGGTATTGCAACCGTTGTAATAATTCAGACTGCAGCCTGATTTTTTTTTTTTTTTGTGTACTAACCGATTAGATTTAGTACACTGAATTAATTTGATATCTAGAAAGAGAATTAGTATTCCTAGTACTGACGATGATGCTGCCTCAAGATAACGGTTCATTACATTATGAAAAATGACATTCAGCACCATCTCTGTTTAAAGCGCAGTATAGCAAGTTTTTTGTCCATGATACAAACGCCATCTTCTCGAAAATAAAAAAAAAATTATTATTGATACTTCTAAAAATTAAATTTTATTTACAATTAACAAAAAAGTAAGATCAAGTTCGTGAAAGAACCAACTCATTCCAACTCCTCTAAATCGTTCTACACTAAATGATTTGTATAACTTCGCAATAAACGGATTTTCACATTTTGATAGCAACTGTAGCATGAAGTGGGAAATTAAATTCAATGCCGTCTTCATCCAACCCCTTTATAAATATAAATTCAAAGTTAAAATAAACTGCCAACAAGTCGGGTGAAACTTTATTATTTTTGGGACAAGTTGCGAATGCATGGAAAGTCAATATGCAGGTTAGAGTGGTTTGGGAGACTAAGTGAAAGAGAATTCTGGTGCAGGGCTGTTATTAATTTAACAATATTTCATTCGTTTATGCAAGTTTGGGTTTGTATGAGGGGAACGGGAGGGGTGATAGTAAGGGTGGGTGGATGTTAATAGCTTCTTAATTGATTGCTTGAATCATGACCAATATTCTCTGTATAGAATGTCAGTTTCATGGACGAAGCTGCTAGAATTTTCATAAAATTCGGTGTATTCTACATTCACGAAACCGAACATTTGTATGGGAGGGGGTAGAGCGGGTAAGGGAATCGTAAAATGTGTGATGCAATTTTATGTAATTTCTCTTGTAAGGTGCTCGTACAAAATTTCAAAAATTCGTAGCTTTTAATTTATTTGTTATTAGTTGATTTAATGAAATTGGTCGAAATCATACTTTTGTATGGGAGGGGGTAGAAGGGCATGCGCGATTTCAAATCTTATGAAGCAATTTTGTTTCAATTATTTTTAGAAGTTCTTATGCAAAATTTTAAATTGATAGCTGTTAATAGTTAGGTGATAATTGATTTCTTGAAAATGGTCGAAAAAATAACTTTGTATGGGAGGGGGTAGAAGTTTTAAAGGTATTCAACCAGTTAATATCTCATATATTTAAGGATTTTTTTTAAATACATTTTCCAAATTTTCAAGTTCCTACCTTAAAATTTCATTCAAAAATGTTCAGCTTATGTGTTTTTTCAATGCACATGAAACACCTTGTGCACGGTAGACCGGGGGGGGGGGATGTCGGTTTATAACAATTGTGGAACAAATTATTATTTTTTTCTATGTAGGTATATCAAATAGATGTATCCAAATGCAAAATTTAAACTTTGTATCTTTCACCAGAGCCCTAAAAAAATTACTCAAAATTTTGTACATTTCTGCTTACCACCTCCCTCCCCTTACACCTCCCTCCCCTTACACATCACTATCCTTACACCTCCCTCCCCTTACACCTCCCTCCCTTTACACCTCCCTTCCTTTACACCTCCCTCCCCTTACACCTCCCAACTCAAAATTTTTACCAAAATTAATAATTATTTAGTTCTACAAACTGACAAATTTTCAATTTAATATCTGTACTCAATTTTGAGATAATGAACATTCTACCTTTAACGGTCTCGGAGATATGTACGGCGTACGGCGGGACACGGATGTTTTTTTTTTAATTTTTAGGCTAATTTAGTTATGAAACGCGAAAAAACAAAATTTCAGGGTAGCAAATTTTTTTTTTCTGTGCCGATCACAATACTTTATTATTAGAATAATAAAGTAAAATCTACAGTGGATAAAAAAAGTTAAGGAACGATGCACCCAACGAGAAAATTCATAAGTTTTTATTGAGATTTTTATTGAGAATGGAGTTATTTTTACATTATATCGGGAGCTGGGAAGATATATCTCAGTAACATAACAATAAAAACAATAACATAACTGTTTTTAAACATAATCAAAAAAGTGCTTCTTTGCAAATTAAAATCGACTCAAAAAAGTTAAGGCACGATATAGTTTTATCTGAAATTATTTGAAATGTTTTAGATTTATTATCTTCAAACTTAAAAAACTTACTTAATATTTTGTGGACTTTCCTCGCATCCTTATAACTTCCTTCCAACTTTTTACAGAAGGCTGGTGAAATATTTTCCCATTCCTCACTAACAGCCGTTTTTAGTTCGTTTTTATTTTTTACTTTGCGAATTGCCACTTTATTTTTTAAGTGGTGCCATAGACGCTCTATGGGGTTTAAATCTGGGGACTGGACAGGGGTTTTAATAACTCTTGGGCATTTATAAATGGCCCAAAGTCGGCATTTCTCCGAGTTATGTTTTGGATCGCTATCCTGGTAAGGCCAAAACAGTTTAAAATTCCCATCTTTTCAGCACTTTGTTTATACTCTAGATGAAATCTGAGAGTATTATAAGTTTGCCACAAAGTTTGTAACGCCAAGAAATAAGGCTCGGAGAAAAAAATGAATGATACTGAAGTTCATATAATCACTCAAAAATCTCAAAACCGGATGTCCGTCCGTCCGTCCGTCTGTCTGTCCGTCCGTCCGTCTGTCTGTCCGTCTGTCCGTCCGTGTCCTCTCTAGCTTGAGAACGCGTTGAGCTAGAAAGTTCAAATTTTGTATACGTCGTTTTTAACAAAAAAGTAAGGTCAAGTTCGTGAACGAGCCAAATCGCTCCACCCCTTCTACCCCCTCCCATACAAAACGACACAACTACGCAATTTATCAATAAACGGTTTTTCTCAAAAAGTATACACGCTATTGATATGAAATTTAGAATATAATACTTCTATAATGATATCATTCTACTGTATAAAAATTACATGTGTCCTCCTCCTCCTTCCACCACCTCCCATACAAACTGCACTTTTTCATGAAATGTTTTAAACCAATTTACTCAGTGCGTATACAATTGATTGAGCAGAAATTGTGTAGTAACTATTTATTTATAATTATTAATAAGACCAAAAAAAATAGGCGAATAGCCTTACCTCTTCTACCCTCTCCCATACAAAATGACACAATTACGCAATTTATCAATAAACGGGTTTTCTCAAAAAGTATAAATGCTATTGACATGAAATTTGGAATATAATACTTGTATAATGATTTCATTCTACTGTATAAAAATTACATGTGTCCTCCCCCTCCTTCCATCACCTCTCATACAAAGTGCACTTTTTCATGAAATGCTTTAAACCAATTTACTCAGTGCGTATAAAATTGATTGAGCTGAAATTGTGCAGTAACTATTTATTTATAATTATTAATAAGACCAAAAAAATTTAGACGATTAGCTTTACCCCTTCTACCCCCTCCCATACAAAATGACACAATTTCACAACTTTTTAAAAAGTCGATTTTCCTGAAAAGTATGAATGCTACTCATCTGCAATTTAAAACATGTCAAAAGCATGATGTTTATAGTTGTTTCTGAAAAGTCATTAAAAACTCGCCCCTCCTTCTATCACCTCCCACACAAACTGCCCTACTTCACTACATCCAATACACTAATTTTCTCAGTACCTATTAAATTTTTAAATCATAAATTTTGCATAAAACATTTTGATAGCAACCTTAGCGTCATGTGAAAAAATTAGTTCAATGTCGTCACCCCCTCTACCACTTCCCCTACAAAATTTCTTAAGATACAAAAATTTCTCTTTCATCTAGAGTATCGCACGATTGGGCTTTATGCCCAATCGTACTCCTGTTATGTTTTATATTCCTTTTGAGAATATTTAAATAATAATGTTGATCCATTATGCCATTTATAACTTCTAAGGTTCCAGGTCCATAAGTCCCCATACAACCCCATAGAATAATGCTTCCACCGCCGTGTTGAACTGTGGGATTGGTATGTTTGAAATTTAATTCAGTATTTGGTTTTCTCCAAACATACCGCTTCCCATCAGATCTAAACAGGTTAATTTTTGTTTCATCAACAAAAATAACCCTTTCCAGAAGGACTTTGGTTTTTTTACGTACTCTCTCGCGAATCGTAATCTTGCCATCACATTTTTTGCGCTAATGTACGGTTTCCGCCTGCAAACTCTGCGTTTAAAGCCCGAATTTTTTATTGTATTTCGTACCGTCTGAGCAGATACATCTTTTCTGAGGTGGTTTTTTACTTCGTAAAAATGGGGCACTTAATTTCGGATTCTTTTTAATTTCTCTAACAATCCATTTTTCTTCTCGCTCAGATAGCATTTTTGGCCTTCCTGATCGACGTGTTGTTTCAAATGATTTCGTTTTTTTATATTTTAATACTGCGTTTCTGACAGTATATTTGGATTTTTGAACTAATTCACCAATTTTAGCATATGACATTCCTGTCTGCCAATGCTGAACTATAATTTCCCGAACTTCTGTATTTAACGGTTTTCTCTTGGCACATATTATTCACAAACTTTTAAGAAGTTATTAGAATGCGAGGAAAGTCCACAAAATATTAATATTAAGTAATTTTTTTAACTTTGAAGGTAATAAATCTAAAATATTTCAAATAATTTCAGATAAAACTACCTAGTCCTGCCATAAGTTCTGTCACATAATTTCTCACATTGGCAACAACTTTATTTTATGAGTGACATTTCAATATCGGCCAGTTTTATAAACGTCATAATGTTGTTGACAGTTGATGGTCATTTAAAGTGTGTTCGTTAACGTGTGAAGATGGAATGGGGTGTAATAGAAAACCGAACTGCAGTGATTGCACTACATAAGTGTGGAAAAACCGCGAGTGAAATTTTCAAGTTGTTGTGCCCGTTAAAAATAACGCAAAGATTTGTGTATCGTGCGATCCAGAGATATAACGCGATCCAGACTATTGAAGATCGACCTCGTTCTGGACGTCCGCGTGATGTACGTTCTTCTGCTGCCATCAAAGCGGTCGAGAGTCGAATTCGTCGAAATCCGCTTCGTAAACAACGAATCATGGCTCGAGAGATGAACATCTCCACCCGAAGTATGTCTCGCATCATAAAATCTGACCTCGGGATGAGTGCCTTTCGACGATCAACGGGACATTTGCTGACTGAGCAGTTGAAGCAAATTAGGAGCACCAGATCGAAAGAGCTCCTTCGGCGGTACGGCAACAACAAACATCGAGAAATTTTATTTACCGATGAAAAAATTTTTACGGTGGAGGAACATTTCAACCGCCAAAATGATAAGGTGTATGCCCACAGCTCCGCAGAAGCCCGAGAAGTTGCCACTAGGGTACAGCGAGGACATCATCCAGCATCAGTCATGGTATGGTGGGGTGTCAGCTACGAAGGGGTCACCGAGCTTCATTTTTGCGAAAAAGGCGTAAAAACTGCAGCGAAAAATTATCAAACGGACATCCTGGAGGGATGTGTGAAGCCGCTGAACTCTACGCTATTCAACAATCGACATTGGGTTTTCCAGCAAGATTCTGCGCCAGCCCACAAAGCTCGAACCACACAAGCGTGGTTGGAAACCAATATTCCACAGTTTATAAGGGCGACGGAATGGCCTTCTGGGAGCCCAGATTTGAATCCCCTGGACTACAAACTGTGGGCGGAGTTAGAGTCCATGGTGTGCACGAGACGACACCCAAATATCGAGAGCCTTAAGCGATCTTTGACAGAAGCAGTAGCTAATTTTCCGCTAGAAACAGTGCGTACTGCTATCGATGACTGGCCCAACAGATTAAAGAGCTGTGTTAAGGCTAAAGGCGGCCACTTTGAATAATTTGTTGCTTATTTTACTTCCATTAGTATGCCAAAATAAAATATATTTTCCTTTGTCAAAAACTCTTTTTCATTTATACAAAAATTGCCCATATACGTGTGACAGAACTTATGGCACGACTAGGTATATCGTGCCTTAACTTTTTTGAGTCGATTTTCATTTGCAAAGAAGCATTTTTTTGATTATGTTTAAAAACTGTTATGTTATTGTTTTTTCTTGTTATATTACTGAGATATATCTTCTCAGCTCCCGATATAATGTAAAAAACATAACAGAATTATGATTGGGCGTAACGCTCAATCATATGACACTCTAAATGAAATAGGAAATAGTTTATTGTACCGGAAAATAAGTCATCTTAAATTCTTTCGAATAGTGAATTGTGACTTGTACGGTAGGTGGTAATGGTGTAATTTTTGTATAACACCGAACGTAGTATACAAAGTGTTTCATGCTGAATTTAAAGTTTGTAGCTTTTATAATTTTCGAGGAAATTGAACAATTTTTGCCTGAATTTATGCATTTTTATGGGAATCTCCTTTTCAACATCCTAATCATATTGCTTTGTTACTCATATGCTCGAAGAAGAAATACTTTTCTTGAGTTTTCAATACAAAAATTTGTATGGGAGGTGGTAGAAGGAGTGAAGCGAAGTTAATATTTTTTTTAGCATTTATTGCAATTATTAAGGGACAAATTGTGGCAAAATTTTAAGCTTGTACTTTTTCTAGTTTCAATAAAAATCGATTAAATGCATTTTATCAAAATTGTGCATTTGTATGGGACGGGGTAGAAGGAGTATTCGAATCAAAACCAAATTTGTTGACATCAATAATACTTGTAATAGTATACTTTCCTCAAAATTTAAAGTTGATAGCCTTGACAATTTTGGAGAAAAATAATTTTGTTCAAATTCCGAAATTTCGTTAAATTTGTATGGGAGGGGGTAGAAAGGATGAGGTGAAGTTGACAATTTTTACAAAATTGGTTTCAATTGTAATAATATTAATTTTGACAAAAATTGGTTCTTTTAGCTTTGCTAGTTGCGATGCAAACCGAATAAATGCATTTTTGAAAATTGTACATTTGTATGGGAGGGGTTAGAAGGAGTAAGGAGATCAGAGCAATATTTTTTTTACAGTAATGGTATTCTCATTATAATACTATTACCTAATTTTCAAGTCATTAGCTGAAACTGTTTCGGAGAAAAATCAATTTCTTTAAATTTCCAAATTTCATGAAATTTGTATGGGAGGGGGTAGAAGGAGTGGGGGGATGTTCACGAACTTAAAGTTACTTTTTTGCTAAAAATTATATATGAAAAATTTTAGCACGATAGGTCAAAGCTTTCGTGAGTTATGTTGTAGACAGACGGACAGACGGTCACTCAACAACAAATATTTTTGTACCCTTGGCGACTCTGTACGAGCATTATTTCTTAGCGTTACAAACGGTAAGGCAAACACAATATACTCTCAGATTTCATCTAGAGTATAATAACTCCATTCTCAATAAAAACTTATGACTTTTCTTGTTGGGTGCATCGTGCCTTAACTTTTTTTATCCACTGTATATTTCATCTAGAGTATCGCCTGACTAGGCTTTACGCCCAATACGTACTATGAAAAAACGGTTACACGCACTTCGGCTGTGTATCTTTGCTATTTATGAAAATACATGACATGACAATAATTCATTGTTTTCTTTTCTGCATCATTTTGCTTTTCTGATTAGAGCCCAAATCAGCAAAACTATCTACGACTACGAAAACAAGTAACTGGCGATATGAACTTTATAATTGCAATCATGCATCTAAAAATATCTCTAATCTATAAAAACAAGTTATCTGAGAAAATATCATCCTGATGTTCTCCTGGAAAAAAGCACTTTAACATTATCGGTAAATATGTAAGCACATGGAACCTGCTTCGTAATTTCATCTTACGTCTGGAATATATCTTTGGGATTGATGAGGTAAAATGTTGTAATCTTGTAGCTTGTTGTAATTGATATATGCATTTTACACATCATTTAGAAAAAAATAAAAAAAAACCCATGATGAAGAAAATATAATGCAGCATTGGAAATAAATGGAATTCCTTAAGTCACTTCTTCGTAACGTGTTTTTTTTCCGATACAAAGAACTCCATCATCTTCATCGTTGAATTCTTTTTCGCAATTTTACTTCAGTTCAAGTATATAATGTCAGATTAGTGCTCGATGGAACCTTTCTTGTGAGAATTAAAGGTACACGACCTTTATTTACAAAGAAGTAAATAGCATGGAATATGAATTTTTCTCTGACACGATTGTTGCATCAGTACTATGTAATGAATTTAGTTAAAAATTTTGCATTAATTAGCATCTGTATTCTTAATATATGCTTAGATATCAATCAAATTCCTGTTAAGACCCCCTATGCTTAGATATGCGACGTGTTTTTTTCGACTGCGACAATTCAGCCAGTCAATCAGATTAAAGCTATCTGACGAGGAAATACCGGAGGTCGAGGGTGGAACTTTAATTTTTTCTGTGATAGCCGACAAATATCAAAACATATCGTTTCTTTTTTGATATTGTGGTCAAGAATAATAGTAATAATTCGTCGCTGTTTAATTTTGTTTTCCATTTTCTGATTCTGTCAGAAGATCTGAACCAAATGTTCCGAAACTGTGACACTTGACATGACGAAGGGCAACGTCACATATCTCAACTCAGTATTAAACGGGAAATATCCTAGACTTCTACCCATAATGGTCTTAGATTTAAACACAATGGGAGTGGTTTACTTTCCACTGCGGCCTTCGATGGTCCTATGAATAGCCATAATATATAAAAATATCATATTAGTTTGGTTATGGTCTCAGCAGAAACCGAAACGTCACGAATAATAAAGCGTAACAGTGTTGAATCCGGAAATCTTTCCTTGCAATATCATATCTATATAATAAGGAGAAACTGTGCATATATTTGAAAGCACGTGACTCACATTAAATAGATTATTAAGTTTTGCCTAGTTAATTTCGTTGGTATCGGTGGTTCAGTGGAAAAACTCGCCTGCCATGCGAGCGGCGCTGGGTTCGATTCCCGACCGTTATTCTTTTTTACGAATATTTTTTTTTACGATTTGAGAAAAATATCATAATTTCAGATAATTTTTATTCCATGTATAAGTTCAAAATAACATCGATTTTTTTAGTTTAAAACTAACGACTTGATGTCTTAAACTGAATCCATTTTAATCTAATTAAAGTAGATTCAAAATTTGTGGCTAAATTATGGCGAGATAAGTTCATCAGCATCGATGGTTGTATGCCCACGTGGGTTCGGTTTTCGAGAAACTTTTTTTCTTATATTTTTTTAGCACATTGCAAATTCGAATTTTCTCAAAATGACAATTTATTTTCACATGGACAGTTCTATGTCGCTATGACATGAGCCCAAACACAAAAAGAAAGAAATTATTTTTACTTATTCAGCATTAACAATCAGGTGGGCCTTACGAAACGTTCTCCCTCTTCGTACAAATTATACGTGTGAAGCATAGGTGCATGTGCTTATCATAACAATAAGTAAAACCTGTGCACTTATTTTAAGTCTCGTGAAGTAGGTAACTGGCGAGATAATTTCGTCGGTATCGGTAGCTCAGTGGAAGAACTTGCCTGCAACGCAGGCAGCCCCGGTTTCGATTCCCGGCCGGAATATTTTTTACGATTTCACTAAAGAAAAAATATCATAATTTTAAATAATTTTGATTCTACGCATGAAATGAAAAATTGTATGCTCTTGTGATAAATAACAAAATCATCAATTTATTGGTTTCAACTATGTGCCCGGCAGGTTTTGCTTTTATGGCAGTGACTATGACATACACTCGGCAGAAAAAGTCTGCGTACACACTCAACACATCCAACATATCTATAAAAAACATCGTTTTAAGTAATTTATTTCATAATAATTTTGTTTTCTTTTTTTTTACAAACATAAAACAAAACAAAAATGATGATTATTGTACTCCATAAAAATATTAAAATTAAAAAACGAAAACAAATCCTGAATTGCAACAATAAAAAGTCTGCGTACAAATATTTCTTTTCAAAATAAAACAATTGTTTTTCCTCGTTAATAGCTTGTGGGACATATTCGTCTCTTTATTACTTCCCACAACCGTTTTTGCATGGAATCTACCTGCTTCTTAGTGGACTCTGGGATTATTGAATTCGACTCCTGGATCAGGACTTCCTTCAGCATTGCCTTCGACGTTATTGTGTGCTTTGTTCCAAGTGATGCCACAAATGCTCTATTGAATTAAGGTCAGGAGATTGGGGCGGTGTACGAATCTGATTTTGGACATTATACACCAACCACAGTCTTACTACCTCCGCAATGTGCTTAGGGTCGTTGTCTAACCAACTCCTCCACTAGCCATACACCCCCATATCATAACACCGCCACCACCGTGCTTTACTGTTGGACAGAGATTTTTTACGTCGAAGGGCCACGCCAGTTTTTCTCCATACAATCTTCCAACGTTTGATTCCAAAAATACAAAATTTACTTTCATCCGAGAAAATAACTTGTTTCCAAAATTCTTTTGGCTTATTTATGTGTTCCTTAGCAAACACCAGCTGCTTGAGTCTGTTTACTGTTGTTGTAAATGGCTTTCTATGGACAACGCGTCCGTGATTTCCATATTTCCTAAGAATTTTACGAACACCATCATCAGAGATAGACTTGTGGTGCTTTGCTTTGATGTCCTTTGCCATATCAGCTGCAGTTAATCTAGGATTAGCCTTCATCGTTCGGAGCAAACTCCGAGTTTGCTGAGGGCTCAACTTTGGATGACGGCCAGATCTGGGTTTTGAAACCAAAACTCCTGTGTTTTTGAAGTTATTTACGACTCGTTGGACAGATGAATGACTTCTGCTGACTATTGCACCTATTTCACGATATGACGTACCTTTTTTCCACAAATCGACGATAATTTTCCTTTCCCAAAATTCAATTTCCTTTCCTTTATTAGACATCTCTTACTTAACGTTTTTTAGCAATTATTTTTAACGCAAACCTTAGATAAAAATACGTTTATCAACTTTCCTACACAAACTTTATTATTATTAATGATTTAACTGCAACCCAGAGACTTTGACTTCTCTTTATACGCTTTGAACGCAGACTTTTTATTCCTGGAATTTCAGACAATTTTTCGTTTCCGAATTTTACCGTAATTCTCATTTTTGTTTTGTTGTATGTTCATAATGAAGTAATGAAAAATAGGAAAAAAAAATATTTCGGAATAAAATGTTAGAAACGATATTTTTTATAGATATGTCGGATGTGTTGGGTAAACTTTTTCTGCCGAGTGTACATATGTGCTCGTGCTTCAATGCACAGCATAGTTAAGTCGCCATAAGTACACTTTCGAGGGAACGAAAATTTTTCACATCTTATCGTGCATCCATTATACTATAGATGAAATCTGAGAATATTATAAGTTCGCCAAAAATTTTACAACGCTAAGAAACAAGTCTCGAAAAAAATATGATGCAGAAGTTCATATTATCATTCAAAAATTTCAAAACCGGATGCCCGTCGGTCTGCCCGTTCGTTGTTTTGTCCGTTTTTGACCTTTCTAGCTCGAGAACATGTTGAGCTATATAGAAAGTTTAAATTTTGTACACGTCGTTTTTGACAAAAATGCAAGTTCAAGTTCGTAAACTTATCGGACATAAAAAAATGTATATGACCTCCGCTGCACGGAAGTATGTACATAAGGCAATGGATATGTCTTTATATATATTTTTTGGTTGCGCGATTCACACTTACGCTGATACGGACTTTTAGACGTACGTAATTGTAGAAATTCTTGAAACTTTTCAATTTCGCGAAGAAACTGCATAAACTCGTCGCTGCTACTTAATTCGTTTTTTCGGCTTTGGATTCTGGAGCCAAAGAACCGTAACAAACGAACTCGAAATTTTTTGTTTAAATACTATACATACTGTATAAAAATATACACACGAGTACGAGAGAAATAGACTTACAGATAGTCAGCCCCACCCCTGTCAAACCTCTCGACGATGCAGAATCCAACAGAAACAATGCAATGCTTAAAATCCAAGCAGCCAACAAGTGCAAAACCCAAAAAAAACTAACTCCGATCAACAGGCGCCCAAAATTTCAACCGAGTATTGGAAAAAGAAATCTCGACCACCTCGGGTAAAAATCCGGGCAGAAATTTCAATCCAAGGAGGATATATAAAATGGAGTGCCTGATAGGCTGTCTCATGTGGGAATACTTTTTGATTCGGAAATTTTCGAAAATTGTGCCCAAGCTTAACATGGCTTCAAACTTTTACAAACAAATACCATAATTTGTATTCTCTCTTGGTTGCTGATATTCAGTCAGCAATAAAATAATTTTTAGTATAATGGAGTTTGCTGTTTTATTTCAGAAATCTTTATTTTTTCAATTTTTATTAGTTTTTGGTTCGCACTTTAGCAACGGACAATTTAACGCGGGACAGAGATAGTTACTTTGCACTTTCGAATCGTACGAGAGAAATAGACTCACATACATATAGACCAGTTAACGTGGGCGCCTGTTAGAGAGATAGACTCACGGTCACAAATTTTCGATGCACAAAATTTTTGGTTGAGTAGAGGCATTAGACATATCCATGTCAAAAAACCCGTTAAATAATTTAATTCATGGTAAGCCAAATGTTGTCTTTCCCTCTCGTTTCTGGAAGCAAACTCTTTAAAAATCTCTTTAAGGTGTAGATTAACCCCCCACCATTCCGAAACCTAGGAACGGTCGGCCTCCTACCTCTCCCCGGTTGGCACGCCCCTGATCTCAATGAGGCTTACTCTGTTTATACTCTAGATGAAATCTGAGAGTTTTAAAAGTTTGCCACAATGTTTGTAAGAAATAAGGCTCGGAGAAAAAATGAATGATACAGAAGTTCATATAACCAATCAAATATCTCAAAACCCGATGTCCGTCCGTCCGTGTCCTTTCTAGCTTGAGAACGCGTTGATCTAGAAAGTTCAAACTATTTTTTATAGCCTTAAAATTGTGTTAAAATATTTATATGAAAAAAAAATGTAATCATAGTTAATCGATTTTCGAGCACATTAACATAATTTTCAACAGATTACCATACTCCTACCAAATAATGATCGCATATTTTCTATTAAATAAATTGTCATCTAATTAAGCTACTATGCTTAACTGAGCTAACCTAACCTAACCTATTAAATTTGCCGCCAAAAATACGAAAGTTTCACTGAATGTGATTCATCGTATGAAAACCCAATTCATACCCATCTTTCAATTATGCATTAATGCGCAGTTAAAGCAATAAAAACACAATCGAAACAATCTAATTAATTCGTATTGTTCAAATTAAAAATTCTATAATTCAACACTAATTGTTGAGAACCAGTCTTTAAATTCTTAACAAAACGAAAAACTGGAAATCCGCATTTTTCGATTTGCAAAAAACCAGACCAGATTATTTTAACAGTAATTGTGGGTCGAGGACTGATCTCTGAGGTGAAAAGTTCACTGGCTTTTCGAGCATTCTTAGTCCCATCAGGATTTATTTGTTGGCTTTTTGTTTTCCTTTTACTCGCATATCTACTTGTTTATAATCATATTTGTATTAAACTGCTGTTTACGACATTCTCGCTATATACAGGTTCCGAAAAAAATGCTAAAATGACTCATAACGTTAAACAAACACAATGACGTTACAGTCTAATTCAGACTAAAATTTTCGGGATTAAGGAGCAAAGTTTTGGAAGGTCAGTCAATGGTCATTTAGCAGAAGAGCTTACTTTTTTATACGGCGTTGCACAGGCATAGAAGACGATGTTTCGACACTTTCTTTTTGAATTTATTAAAACATGTTTCGATATTTTTTAATCACTATTCACGGTCAAATTGTATTATTTAATTCGCATTTTATTTCACTTGTCACAAAATTTCAGCTCTCTATGTAAGATTGGTCATGGGAATTTTTTTTAACCCATTGCCACTAAGAACTTTCATACTGTTGGCCCTATGGAAGATATAATAATTGCCATGTTTACGAGCACACTGAACCAGTTTTTAATAACAGACACTTTCATTGATTCACGTTTTTGATTGCCGTATATTATCTAAAAACCATTGATGTCATAATATTTTTTTGTACGGACTTCGACCGAACCTTTACTATATATTCTTGTTTTATTGACGTTTTAATTTCGTTAATCGACGAAAACCAACACCGTCAATGAGTTATGTTCAATCACTAACGTAAAATCTGGGGATTAAAGAAAGATGCCTCCGATAATTCGTTCAGTAGAAATAAAATAAAATAAACATTATTAATGGTGTTGTTATTTTTTATATAGTTTCGTATTTTTATGGGGGTATCAACGAAATTATTTTCATTTGTCATACTAATAACTAAACTAATTTGCAATTCGATCTTATTTATTTTCGTTCTGATCTTAATACACGCAGCTGTATTTTTTCAGCTTGGTTTTTTCGTTGGGAATCACAACAATCATTAAATTATTGGAACTGAATCACTTCAATTTCGAAGAAAACAATTTATTATTGTATTTTTTTTTAATATAAAACATTATAAATATGTTGTTGTGCATTTTTAGTGGTTTGAAATGTGAATTTTCGGATAATATTTTCCATTCCTATGTTAATTAACCACGTTTTGTGCACCAACGTTCTCTTGTTTTAATTTAAAATACAGTAGAGTTCGGTTATAATGAACTCGAAGGGACCATCACTTTTCGTTCGTTATAACCGAAGTTCGCAATGCAACAAATTGATACTAATATGGATCATTTATTTCAATAATGCATATATTTTACTTATAACGTTTAAATTACGTAGAAAAAAAAAACAAAGATACGATATTCTTACCTGATAAGAAAATGTAATTTATAATGATAAATTCGACGGCAGAAGTCTTTAAGTCCAATATTTTAAAACATGGGTTTTTCATGGAGTCAGTTTTCTGTTTTCTTTAGAACGTTTTAAAACATTAAACGTTCATAAGTTCAGGCTTAAAATTATTTAAAATGTAGAAAATGTGGATATATAATTTCTTCCAGCCTAATCATCGCAGTGAGTTTCGGTTTCAAAATGCTCTGCTGTGAAATTTCCATTTTGTGACTTATGACACTTTTGCTGGTCATGAAACAATCTCTTGTTTTGTTTAACGTGGGCAGCCTGACACTAAGTCTCAATGCCACGGTTGTCTTCAACAACATGGATTGTTTTTGTAACGACAATCATTAACGCCCTCGAAGGTAGCAGCTTACACCAAATGAATGTTTGGCATTCAATCTTATGGTCATGGCACCAGAAGAGAAAATGCAACTCCACGCTGAACCCCAAAGAGATCTACCCGCGATGTGGGCGATAAGCACAGCCACCACGATACACCCCGAAGGGCCTTCTTCCTTTGCCGGGGGTGGAAGCAGCCTTTCATGGGCTCCTCGACACCCGTGGTACCAGAAAACCTCTGGTCAGGTTTCGTAATTGAAAATTACTACCAGTTTAGGTTCCTTGCAATCCGTGACTGGTGTCACTCCGCTTCGGGAATCGTGGGATCGGTACTCCCAAAAGGTTATACCGGAATTGACCTTGCTCGTTCACCCGGTATATAATAACTATCGTTATCCCTTCCCTGCGTAGGGTTAAGAGTAAACTACATTATTACACTCAAATTCATACTTTTATACATTCGTCCTTTCATACAGAGACAGCAACGGTTAACAGTTATGTTCGCACACTCACACAAGAGACTTAACACAAATCAATCACGCCTTACTGTGGCTAATAGATAGACCACAATTTAACACAGCGGAAACAACACTGAAGCTGGTGCCTTATCCTGATGGGTGGCTGATACCCAGTCTAGGGATTCACCAAATTCCACCAGGACGATACCCTCAATTTGTTCATGGGTAATAAATGGTCGCTAACCAGTAGCAGTGTACTCCCTCTCTCCTAGCGAGTATGCCAGCATTAACCGGGCAACTCTTAGATTTAAACAGGTGGTTCGCAGGGTGTTCTCTAAACTCACAGTTTCTACAGTGGATGGCGTTCGGGTTTCTCGCAGCAATGTGTTCTCCCTGACAACACCTTTCGCAGATAGACTCCTTAGCTCGACAGTTTGCAATTCCGTGATCGAAGCCGAGGCACCGATACCACGAAAAGAGAGCATCATGGTGTCTGACACTTTTGCTGGTCAGTCGTCGAATTCATAAAGAGAAATACCTGCAAAATTATTTACTCTATACTAACACAGTCGTTAAATTCTGAATTCGTTAAACCGTCAATTTCAACATGTGATTCGGACAGCGGATTTTGTGTTTTTGGGCCATCCGTTTGACGGTAAATAATCTTTATCATCAAATGCATTTGGTTCTAGAATCCAGCATGACAAAAACAGACCCTTATCATTTCAGTTTTCGAACATTATCTTGGTCACTGCCCGCTAGTGATGTCAAGTTTCGTTACTTTTCGGTACCACTAACTATTCATTGTTTTAAGGAAAGTAATCGTTACATTTTATTCGTTACTAGATACTCTTATTTGAAATTACCGCCATATCATGTTGAAGGATGGGTAGGCCACTTTTCATCAAATTCCTGTTAAGACCCCCTATAGGGGCATAGGACAGAAACAACTCTCTTCCACAAGGCGCGATCCTGAGCATCGGCTTTAAGCTGTTGCCAGGACTTGTTTATTCCTCGGGCCTCCTGCTCAACTGCTCGCTTCCATGTATTACATGGTCGACCAACCCGACGTCTTCCTTGAGGGTTATAATCCAGAGCCTGTTTTGCGATGTTTTGCTCTGGTTTCCTCAAAGTATGACCGATCCACTGCCACTTTCGCCGTTGAATCTCAATACCTATTTTAGTCTGGCGAGTTGTACTCCAAAGTTCGTCGTTGGAGATCACTTCTGGCCAGAATATTCCTAAAATGCGTCGGAGGCATTGGTTTACGAAAGTCTGTAGTTTCTTGGTAAGTCGAACGGTCACTTTCCACGTAGTACAACCATATAACAACACGGATTTGACGCATGCGTCAAAAACTCGCAGCTTCGTGCGAAGGGAGATCTCTCTTAACCTCCAGAAAGGGGAAAGGATACCGAAGGCCTGACGAGCTTTATTTAGCCGAGCCTCAACATCCTTTTCGGCTCCGCCGTCCATGCTGACAATGCTTCCGAGATAGCAAAAATCTTGCACCTCTTCTACATCCTGTCCATTAAGAACAATCGGTGTGCTTGCGTTCGAACCCATGTGCATGTACTTGGTTTTACGCACATTTATTTTCAGTCCCGCCTCTTTGCATTTAGAATGCAACGAGCGAACATTTGACTCTAAGTCCGAACGGGTATGTGCAAGCAAACACACGTCATCAGCATAATCAAGGTGACTTAAGATGTTAAATAGTCTCCATTGAAGACCTTTACCTTCCCCACCTTCCAGTGCAGCTTTCAAGATGTCATTTATTACCACCAGAAACAGGGCTGGTGATAATATGCAGCCTTGTCCTAGGCCACTTTTGCAAATCATAAATTCAAATAGAAGAAATCCCCTCTAGTGCTCCATGTAGTAACTATATGAAACAAGAAATCGCTTGTGAATCGCTCTTGATTTTGTTGGTCTAGTACGTGTATGCCTAGTCTGGTTTTGAATTACTCCTCTTCTAAGTAGAACACATCAAACACTAACGTAAATAAAACGACAATGTGAAGGAAATAACTTTTATTAAATTGAAAATTTCTTCAACGGAAATCCCTCAAATTAATGTAAAAAAAATCCGTTTGTTACCCCAAACATTATAAAGTTCTATAACCCTAGTAACTGCCTTATCACTCGAGCATTACATTACATTACTTATTGTGGAAGGGTTGTTAGCCCTTCGCACAACCCTCTATCTACAAATTTTTTATTTTCGTAGATTGAGGTGACCAAGGTATATCCAAGCAGGCAATGTGCTGAAATTATATATTGCGTCGACCGAGATTTGAATTCACGACCTTCGCATTACAAGACCAACACGCTATCCACTAGGCTACACCCTACCTTCTCAATAAATGTTTCCGAAGTTATCCAAGTGTGTTTATTTTCTTTATAGTCTAGCGGAAGACTTTTTACATTTTTAATGCACCTAGAATTTCTTGATTTTCCTACCACTAACTATCTGGTTTTGTGGATTCTCGATAAATTTGCAGGGTGTTTTTTAGAGGCGGAGAACTTTAAATTGAAATGAAACGCAGAAAAATGTTTTTAATATCCACGAAATTAGCTTTATTTGAAAAATAATTTTATGGCATTAATGTATGAATATGACTTCGGGCATGTGGCCGCCGCGGCGCGTCTGGTCCATAATCTGGAAGTACACAATTTCATTTGAAAATTTTGTTCAGTGATGAAGCACACTTTTGGCTAAATGGCTATGTTAATAAGCAGAATTGCCGCATTTGGAGCAATGATAATCCACAAGCCATTGTCGAAACACCATTACATCCAGAAAAGGTCACTGTTTGGTGCGTTTTATGGGCCGGTGGAATCATTGGTCCATATGTCTTCAAAAATGATGACGGTCAGAACGTTACAGTCAACGGTACAGCGGTCCAGAGACATGATTACTAACTTTTTCGTGCCTCAATTGGAAGGCATTAATGTCGGAGTCGCCACATGCCACACAGCGTACGATACAATTAATTTACTGAAAGAAACATTTGATGATCAATGTCACGAAATGGACCTGTTAACTGGCCACCTCGTTCGTGCGATTTGACGTCATTCGATTTTTTTCTCTGGGATATGTAAAGTCCCATGTCTACGCCGATAAACCAGAAACTATTACGCACTTGGAAGCCAACATTCGACGCGTTATTGCCGAAATACAACCTGATTTACTGTGACGAGTGTATGAAAATTGGACTTCCAGATTACGCCATTTACGCGTCAGCTGCAGCGGCCACATGCCCAAAATCACATTCAAACATAAATGCTATAAAACTATCTTTCAAATAAAGCCTATTTCATGGATATTAAAAACATTTTTCTGCAAAAAATTGTTCGATTTTAATATCCTTTGTAATTCAATGCTTTCAGCCAAGTTTTAGAAACTCTTGCATCTATATAATAACCAGTCCTTTTTTGGTGTTGATTAATTGAAAGCTGTACTGGAAGAAGTTTTCCTGTTAAACTGTTAAAACACAACTTAAGACCATCTTTATGGAAAAATGCTTAATCAAAAACGGGTCAAAATTTCTTTGCAGAATATAAAACATTGTAGACTTTCCATAACAACTTGTTGAATTAGCATCTGTATCCCACAATAATCTCTTGATATAGAATTCTTCGTCTTAATCTTAACGTAATTTAAACAAAAATCAATGTCATATAACCTAGTTCAAACTATAAAAGTTTGACTGACATTAGCTAAATAAAAATAAATGATTGAAAATCATTAATTTTAGTAATAATTAATTAACTTTCTTATACTTTTTACGACAGTTATACGGTGACTGTCGTAAAAAGTTAGCAATGACTCAAGGTTCTAAATGGTGTTGATACCTTCACCTTGCTCTAACAAGTTTTCTTTATTAATAATTTAATGAAACTTGCGAAAATATTGCGTTTTATTATAGAATTAATGCTATGCTCACAAGATTTTATTATTATTGCAAATTTCCTTCCTTTTTCTTATTGATCAATAATGATATTGAAGAGATCCCATCAAAAATTGATTACACAAAGTCATGACCCATCATTTAATGGAAAATAACTTTTATCGAAATTCATCAGTTTCGATAAGCGAACTTCTTATATCTTCTGAAAACATAACTGTTGTAAATTATTTGTTTTTATTTTTCTCAAATTACATCTAATCTATTATCATAATCTGTTTTTTATTGCTTCAAAGATCTGGTTAGTTCGCGTTACGAACGTTTATTTCCCAAAAATTTGTTCCTGTTGATTTTGTTATTCGATCATAATATATTGGAACTGATGTTTGAGGACGTTTCAAGGTGCATTACACTGTTGTTTTCTAGCGGCTAAAGAAAATATCAGAGATATCTAACTGTTTGGAAATAACATGCTAGAATTATCTTGAAAACCGCATTAGATCACAATGCCGTACTTCCCTAATTTATTTAACCTTCAAGATTTTTGATGAATTTAGTGACGTACGGTTAGAATTTAAATGGAAAATTTTTATTATGTTGGTTGCACTAATTTAAACAAGAATTTGTTTGCATTTTGTAAAATAAATGTTGAAAAGATTACGCAAAAAAGTAGACATGATTTAGAATGAAATTTATTATTATTACATGTTGTATTAGAAATATGGAAAAGTTTACACATTTATAATTATTGTTTGTAAGTCTTTTTAAATGGCTGAAATTATCGATAATTTTTGTTGTTATTGCGAGATCATTGGCTCGAATCACTATTCGGATCCGGTATTTAGGCAAAATAGTTATATTATTACTTTATTATTATTTTTATGCTGCAGAGATTGTAATTCGTAAAATGTTCGGACGTGCTCGAATAAACGCTTTTCAATTTCGATGTCTGCAAGAAATTTTTGTACCACCCATAAGTTTTTGATTTGAAACATTGTGTCTTATTCGATTTTCAACGCAAAAAATCATTTAGTGTGATGGAATGTCTCATTCTATGAATGGCATTTCGAAATCCTCGTTTTTATACTCTAGACGAAATCTGAGAGTATGTTTGGCTTACCGTTTGTAACGCTAAGAAATAATGCCGCCAAGGGTATAGATATTTTTGTTGTCGCTTAAAAACCTCGATTGCGAATGACCGCCTGTCCGTCTGTTTACAACATAACTCTCGAAAGCTTTGAGCTATTGTGCTGAAATTTTTTGTGTGTTATTTTTAACGAAAAAGTAACTTTAAGTTCGTGAACGGACTACATCCCCCACTCCTTCTCCCTTACAATTTTCATGAAATCTCAAAATTTTATGAAATTGTTCTTTCTTCGAAACAATTGAGGGTATCGACTTAAAATTTGGGTCACAAATTCCAAGGAATCTCAAAATTTTATGAAATTGTTCTTTCTTCGAAACAATTGAGGGTATCGACTTAAAATTTGGGTCAAAATATAACAATGTATATATCATTAAGATCATAAGATATTGATCTGATCGCCTCACTCCTTCTACCCTGTCCCATACAAATGCACAATTTTGAAAAATGTGTTTATTCGATTCTCATTGAAGCTAGCAAAGCTAAATGAACAAATTTTTGCCAGTGTTAATTTCATTATAATTGCATTGTTTTGTCGACGAAAAATTTCGTTTTTATTCGTATACTCCTTCTACCACCTCCCATACAAATGCATAATTTTGGGAAATGCATTATATCGATTTCCATTAAAACTAGAAAAAGTGCAAACTTAAAATTTTGCCAGAATTTTCCTTAATAATTGCAAGAAATACTAAGAAAATTATTAGTTTCGCTTTACTCCTTTACCTCCTCCCCTACCAATATCTTTGTTATAAATTATAGAAAAGCATTAATCGTTCAAGCATATGAGAGCTATCGACTTTGAAATTGAAATAAAGCCTGATGATTAGGCTGTTGATAAGCAGTTTCAAAATAAATAAAACCCTCTACTTTCTGTACCACCTCCCATGAAAATAATAAAAACTACAAATTTTGAATTCTGCACGAAACATGCCGCGTTAAGTGTCACATATAAAAATTACAGTCCCCCCTCTGCTTCTATCACCTCCCATACAAAAGCCACTATTCACTATTCGAAAGAAGTTGAGATGACATATTTTCCGGTGCATTAAAATCTTTCCTATTTCATCTAGAGTATCATATGATTGGGCTTTACGCCCAATCATAATTCTGTTATGCTTTTTAATAACACTTCGTATACTTAATTGTAAAAAATAAAATTTCATTAGAATAAGTCACACGTGTAATTTACTTCGATCATTTTCTGACTTAGTCGAACTTATTTAAACAAATCTCGATATTTTTCGAATCGAGCCATAAACGCGATGGAACGCAAGATCTGTAACCATAAAAGGATACGTACCATCTCTTTTTTCGTTAAATATGTCATACCTTCACACAAAAGATTAATGGGGGATTATTGCTCGATGCAAAAAATATCAAGATCGCATCATATTTCGGAAAATATAACAAAAAATTTAATATCTGACGAGCCGGTGGCTCGAATCTATTTTTTAAGAAACACATACTAGTATCTCCGAAATACTATATGGTGTCATCAGGAGATACCCGAAAACTTTACTCGAACTTATATGGCCAGCTCTTTACCGTCTGATAGATAAACTTAAAACTTTCGTCGAAAGTAGTGTAGTAGTTTGTTGTAGGAAAAATCAGATTAGTTTGTGCACAGACTATTACCTACTTTAAACATTTTGATAATTCATATAAAAAAATAAATTAAATTCCTTTAATGGATCACTTCCAAGTTTCTACGTAGGGTTTTTAGAAAAATAATATTTTAAATATTTTAATGAATAATTCATATTTATATAAAGTAATATTAAGTTAAAAAACCACTTAATTGCGGTCTCAATAAAAATTCTATTCACATCCCCCAACAAAATTGTATAGAAGTGTATAAAAGCACAATTGATTTCACCACCAAAATCACCACTATATCAATCAACTATATTCTAAAAAAAAAAAAATATGTCAAAAAATACTGAAAGCGAACAATTAGAACCACTTGTCAGTCATGCTCACGACACTGGACCAACAATTAAAACACATCGGACATTGCAAATTGTCTCGGCTATGGAAAACACCCGATTGATTCGATCGACCGAAAACATTTCAACATCATCTTCGGATCACAATAATCACTTACATTTGCCAACATTGACTGTAACCCATGCCAGTAGTAGTGATCAGTTGCATCATCATCAACAACAGCATCAACATCAACATCATAATGACGAACATAGCAATGGTCAATCGGCTGGGGTTGCAAGTCCTCGACGTTTCAGTCAATTCAATTTTGGAATACGGCGATTTTCGCATTCACATACGGTATTTAATTTCGAAAAAAAAAAATTGTAGTTAACGTATAAAAATGTACAAAGATTCAACAAGAAACATGCGTAGTAATTTAACAGCTATGGTGGTGATGTGTTTAAAATAAATTGTTTTTTTTCTATGCGTACGCAGCAAATTGTAAACTATATGTTAGCATTTCCTTCTTCCCGCTAAACAACAAGCCCGGCCACTAAACAGCCAACAACAACAGCACACGCAGCGCAATAAAAACAACTTTTGAAGCATTCATAAATATAACCTACCTTGCTGCATCCCATTAAACTATTAACAAAATGCTGCTTCTGCTCGGATGAGGTGGTTTCTATATGGAAATTCTGATAATTTTATGTGGTGGACGTCATAATCATCTCCAATACTAAAGATAAATTTTTATCATTCTTGCTAGTGGCCAACTTTAATCGCACATTTATTTATGCTTTTTTCATGTTTGTTTTGTATTATTTTTAACATTAACATTATTATTATTAATTTATATTTTTATCATTGCAAAAAAAAACACCACTGAAATTACTCTTAAGCGAATTTCTAAGGAATTTTATAAAAAAAACTGAACCGTACGACTTAAGTAGTTCGCTTATACTGCAATTTTCTTAGTCGACTTCGGCACCGTTTCATACTTAAGCCTTTTCCCTCAGCAAGATTATACCAATCATCCAGCCAGTGCCAATCAAAACATTGCAAAGGCAGGTTGTCTGCGGTCGATAGTTATTATTAAAATTTGTATTTTTGTATAATTGGCGCGCGCGCGATATTTTGTTATCTATTTAAATGCGTCGAAATTTATTTTCTACAATTTATTTAATATTTTAATGCAATTCTTCAGTAAAAACGTGCATTTTTATCGGATAAATTCAAATATCTTTCGGGCTTTTCAACTGATTTTATGGTGGTTTTTCGAAAAAATTTCACATTTGCATCCAATGTATAAAAATTTTACATTTGAAATCGGCGATTGGAATCAGAAATTTAAAATTTCGTGATTTTTTTTTTTATCGAAAAATGTTTGAATGAAGAGTTCAAAATTCGTTACGTATAAAATACGATAAGTGCGATTAAATTATAAATCTAATAAAACAATCGGTTCGATATATTAGATATAAATAAAACAGTGCTATAGATTTTCTTATCGAAAGCAGCTATCAAAGAGCTACTTGAATTTATATTGAAATAAAGAAGGAAAATAAAGTGCTATGAAAGGCTCTTCAAATTTGTCAAAGATTTTCGACTTAGTGACCATCAGGCAATTGAATAAAGAAGAGTGTGCGCGAAAATTAAACACACACAGAAAAAAAATTAATAATAAGTGTATCGCGGCATTTAATCGGATTTAATCGCGCGAGGATTAATTTATATATTTATTTAATGGGCTAGATTAACTAGTGTAAAGAGTTTTCCTTCCATTTTCGTGGTTTTTAGAACCGTACGGTTCTAAACAAAATTCAGTATTATGAAACTCTCGAAGAGTTTAGACGAGTTAGTTTTAAGTGCGTCTCGATTGAATTTAAGTAATTGTCGGTCCGACGGACGAAATAAAAATAAGAAAGTTAGTAAAATTTCTTTAAATTATTTAACAATTTTAATTATTTTTACTATTTTTTATTCTATTTTTTTTTTATACATATTTACTTTATTATATTTTTTCAAAATTTATGTTTGTGTTATTTTCTAATTTTGTGTAAAGTTTCGGTTTTTCACTAAATTTTTTTTTTATTTCTTAAAAAAAATAGTTCTTTGTCTTCAATTTTGCTTTATGTAGTTTACCCAATTTTCATTTTTTTTGTTTTCTATTTTAATTATTGAGTTTATTTTTATATTTCTTAATTTCAAATTGTTTTATTTGTTAACACTGAAAAGAAAGATTTCCGCATTCTACACTGTTACGCTTTATTATTCGGGACGTTTCGGTTATCAAAACTGCTTGTTTTAATTTATTTATTATTTATTTTATACAATTTTTTATTCCTTATAGTTTAAGTGCCTAATAAAATGAAAAATTACAACGAAAAGCGATTTCGCCATTAGGTACGTTACCATTGTATAGGATCTAAACCTTTTCTACTTACATCGAGCTTTTGTCCACAACTTACTAAATTAAGTTGTCATTCGTTGATGTTCGAAAACTCGAAATTTGAAAGATTGCGTGAAAAAGTGATTTGATTTTATAAGAGGAAAATTGTCTTTTAAAATAAATTTATCACAGATTAACTGAATAGTTAAAATTGTGATTTTCGTAATTTATTCCTATACTGTGTTTCAATCAAATGATCAAACTCTACTTAAAAATAGTCCGTTCGCAGCAGCTCTGAAAAAATATAATATTGCGTTGTACGAGGGGAGGTAACAAATTTCGCGGAATTAAAGGGAAAATTAAACAACTTATTATTTTTCTTTTTCAATATATTCTCCCTTATAACATCTCTCACAAAATTTATTATTTCCTTCTAAAAAAGTGCTTTATCAAGGCCTTAAAATAGGCTGAAATTGCCACTTCCACGAAATTCTTTCTTCAGTTTTGGGAACAAATAGTAATCGGAAAGGACAAGATCTGAAATATAAGGGGGGTGGTTCAATATTCCGTAGCCGCCTGTAAGGCAGCCATTGCAAAGTGGCTTTTGTGAACAGGTGCATTATCATGCAAAAGCAGCACACTTTGAGTCCACTTCCCTTTTCTTTTTTCTTTGATGACATCTTTTAATTTTTATATCAGGTTGGCATTGAATCTCCCTGTGATATTTTTTCCTTTTTCTTTATAGTCGATCATCAAAACCCCTCTGAATCCCAAAAAATAGTCACCATGATTTTTTCGGCGGAATTTATTGGGGGGTGAAGCGCCTTTACGGAGCCACTGCATTGACTCCTGCTTTGATTCAGGCTCTTAATGATGAACCCAAATTTCGTCTCCAGTAACAATACGGGTCAAAATTGTATAGATCCAAAAACTCGCGTGAACACTCGGCCAACTGCTTTTTCTGAACTGCGGAGAGCATTCTCGGTACTCTTTTTGCTCTGACTTTAGACATACCGAGATGATCGTGGAGAATATTCACAATGGTTGTATCTGATACTCCAATTATTTGTGCGATTTGTTTCGTCTTTAAACGAGCATCTTCGAGAACAAGTTTCTCCACTTTGTCGACGATTTTTGTGGAAGTGGTTTCAATCGGCCGGCGCGAGAGTTTATCATCTTCAATTGACTCTCTACCTTGCCTGAATAAACTATGCCAATTTTAAGTTATCGTTTTCCTAGAGCAAGAATCCCCGTAAACAGATGACATTTTTCTAAAATGATGTGTGCGTTTTTCCTTGTTTGGTAAGCAACTTTATAACACCATGAAACTTAATTTTGTCCATAGTTTGCGATTTTTTTCCGATTGGCTTGTTTATTTGGCGATAACTAAAATGTCCTTGATTCGATTTGACAGAACTTATACCTGTATTGAGTGTTAGAATACCCTGGTCCATTCCCTTCATTCCGTGAAATTGTTGACCTCCCCTCGTATAACTAAGATGAAAGAAAAAAAATTTATTTTCGAAATCAGTGCAATACGGCGGTGCATTGACTAATTCGTAAACCTTTTAAGTCTAAACTTAAAAAGTTTACCGGAAAACAAGACACGTTACTGCTTCATAGTCCTAGTTTCAGTCATAATTTAAAAAATATTGATTGATTGGTTATTTTAGTAGATTTTGGAAAGGCATAATTTTGGATTAATGGTCTGTACACACCGACGAATTTCGCATTACTTTCAATACAAATGTGTTGAAAACGTGTCGAAAGTAAGGAACGGTCTACAATCGATGCAGAAGCTTCGAATTCGATTTTTGCCTACTTTGTTAAATTGTATATAAATGCGCAAAGATCACGCCAAAGCTACAACGAGAAGTCACTGTTTTCGATTAATATGACCAATTTGCGTATATTGCAAGGCACAAAGTATCTGGCGCGTAGAGTTCAAACCGTTTCACCAAAATTAATTTTGCTATTTATTGCGTAGATTGCAACGATTGTGAAAATTAATTTTTCGTCCTTCGTCTTAGACGCAATAGTCTACTAATACCTCATGTCCTTGTAAATTTGCGCTGTTGTTATTTTTTCAAGATTTTGTTCAATTTTTATAATTATTTTGTTATAAATTATGCTATCACCTATTTGTTTTAAGGACTACATATGAGGCTATGAGGGCAACAGTGGACCCCAATAGAAACGTATTGGTGTTAGGTCACTTTTGCTCTCATAGCCTCATATGTCTTCAGTGTACTGCCAAAAGACTTAGAAATATTTTATCCGTTAACAAGAATAACGAGTCGTAGTAATTGTATTATTTAACACCATACTAATTCAACCCGTAGAAAACTACCTTGAAATTAATTGAATCACCAATTTAGAAAAGGGCTCATGTATATTTTTTTTTCAAAATACACTTTTTCCCCGTTTTTTTGATCCTCACGCATAGTCGCATGTTCCATGATCGACAGGGACTCATATCAGTTTTCCTAAGTGGAAAAAAATGGACCTCGGGGGTAAACTGCGCTGTGTCGACTTGGTGCCGCTTTCTAAAAGCACCTCTTCGAGAACTTTGTAGAGGTATACTGCACTTGGTATGAATGACATTACAACCAAAGTTACATGGCAAGGATCTGCAAACATCAATTTCACTAGGAAGTCAGTCGATGTTGCACCAACAGTGCAGAAGACTAGGTTCAAAGAAACTATTTTGGATTCATTCTTGGTAGGGTGGCGGCAGCTGGACATCTGCAGAACAACCAAATCCTTTTGGGGAGAACCGAATAAAAATAGTACTGCTCAGCTGCTTCAACGTAGTTGCTATAGCGTCCGAGCTATTGATGGCCTGACCACAGGTCATTGCTTGCTAAAGCTGCACGTATTTAGGATGTGGATCACGAGCGACATCCTTTGCAGAGGTTGCGAGGAAGACGAAGAATCTATCGAACATTATCTTTGTCACTGTCCGCAAATCTCCAACAGTCGTCTCCTTTGTTTAGTCTCTAGATTCTTCTCAGAACTAGACGACCTCAGAGGCGTCCAACATTCGAGCCTGCTATGGTTTGCAAACCGAACAAAAGTAACTAGAACAAGAGGAGTGACTTCCGTCTTATAATCAACAGGGGAAGTACAATTTGCCCAAATAGATGGCCCCAGTGCATTGTGGTTCTATGAAACAACCCTCCTACAGCCTACAACCTAAACCTACATGGGAAAATATAGTACTTTGTATGTGTATGATGTATGATCTCAGTAGTTTTTAAACTACTGTACCAAGGAGGATATATAAAAGGAGTACCTGATAGTCTGTCTCATGTGGGAATATTTTTTGATTCGGAAATTTTCGAAAATTGTGTCCAAGCTTAACTTGGCTTCAAACTTTATTCAGTCAGCAATAAAGTAATTTTCAATACAATGGTGTTTGCTGTTTCATTTCAGAAATTTTTATTTTTTCAATTTTTATTAGTTTTGGTTTGTGTTTAAGCTAAGTACTTTAGCAACGGACAATTTAACGCGGGACAGAGATAGTTACTTTGGGTTTAAGTATGTCAAACAAGGATAGCGAAACAATTTTTTTCGAAAAATTTCGAGCATTTCGGTAGTAAGGGAGGGAAATACATTCATTCCCATTTTGCTTACAAGGCAAAGCATGCTCATAGTCACTCTTTTTTATATATCCTCCTTGTACTGTACTGAAAAGTTAAATAAAATTACATAGCGCAGTTTTTCCGAGGTCCAGAAATATCGTTGGGACAAAATTTCGATTGGAAAAACATCTAGGTGGGTTCAAAAAAGACTTTTCGAGAGATTTTACCCTGTAATAGGTGTTTTTTTTGATGCGGAAAACTTTAAATTGAAATAAAACATAGAAAAATATTTTTAATATCCATCAAATTAGTTTTATTTGAAAGATAATTTTATGTCATTAATGTATGAATATGATTTCGGGCATGTGGCCGCCGCGGAGCGTACATGGCATAATCTGAAAGTCCAATTTTCACAGGCTGTATTTCGGCGAATACGCTTCGAATATTATCTTCCAAGTGCTCAATAGTTTCTGTTTTATCGGCGTAAACATAAAACTTTACATATCACCAGAGAAAATGGCGTCAAATCGCACAAACGAGGTGGCCAGTTAACAGGTCCATTTCGTGAAATTAATCGATCATCAAATGTTTCTTTCAGTAAATTATTTGTATCGCGCGCTCTGTGGCATGTGGCACCGTCCTGTTGAAACCACATGTCAGCGACATTAATGCCTTCCAATTGATGCACGAAAAAGTTAGTAATCATGTCTCTGTACCGCTCACCGTTGACGGTAACGTTCTGACCATCATCATTTTTGAAGACATATGGACCAATGGTTCCACCGGCCAATAAAGTGCACCAAACGGTGACTTTTTCCAGATGTAATGGTCGACAGTGGCTTGTGGACTATCATCGCTCCAAATGCAGCAATTCTGATTATTAACATAGCTATTTAGCCGAAAGTGTGCTTCATCACTGATAAAAATTTTAAAAAATTTCAAATTTGAGCAATTTACAAACCTTATCCCTGCTTTCAGTCTATTCACGATGAATTGCCAAACCAAACTAACCCCAAAACAACCGGGAACTGTTGCCAATTCAAAGTTCTGCGCCTCTAAAAAAAACGCCCAGTGCTTACAATTGTCCGAAAACCGAAATCAATTTAAAGTGGATTATTAAAATAATCCTTTAAATTATGCACTAAGATTGTGGATAAGGGCCAAAATGGACCCATGATAATTTATCGATCCTTGGTGGTGTTTCGGAATCAGATTTCAAAAACCAGTAACAGTAAAGAATATCAATAAAAATCAAATTTAACAAAATCATGCCCTTCTTCCACATCTTATTCTTTCAAAGCAATCGGTTTTACGCACTTTTATGTACAGTCCTGCCACTTTGCATTTTGGCTGCAAAGAAAAGATTTGACTCTAGGTAACTTAAGATTTTAAACTGTTCTGTTTGAAGATCTGTATCTCGCAATGCCGGTCTGAGTTGATTTGCCGCCCGGGTCGTTTTATTGATACTGCGACCTAACTTCTCACTCTTGTGGTGAAATTTTCTGCGACAATATGGCGACATTATTGTGACAAAATACCACATTTTCAGTCATGAAAAAATTTCGAAGCATAAAAGCCTAACAGTAATTGTGAGTGATAGGAAAAACATATACGAGGCTGAAGCAGCCTTATGGCAAACAAAAAGTGAAATTTTTTTTTTTTTTTCATTAACGACACTTTTATGAACTGGCGCCTCCAAGAACAATTTGATGGCCGAATAAAATTGCGACATTAGAGTTCAAATTTATGAATTTTTGTCAATTTTTGACAAAAAAATTGTTGGTGACATTGGTCCGAAATTTTAAGTTTTTTTTCAAATTTTTTCTGATAGTGGCCCGACAAAAAAACTTAAATTTTTTGGAAATTTCTATCAATAATTGTTGCAACACTTTTGGTGCAAATGAAATTTAATGAAAGTACAAAATTCTACAAAAACACACATATACAAAGCTAAGATATCCCTATGCTTAAACCCAGCGAACAATTTGGTGAAATTTCAATAAATGAAGCCTATATGAAATCATTTGCTGAGATTTCGTTTCACTTTGGTTTCAAAAACTGATTAACTTGTGAATATGTCAGGTTCTTTTCTTCGTATGAATCACTACTGAACATGCTTTTCAGCCTTTCACTCTTTTGTCACTTAGTACAAATGAAATGAATTAACGCTCTGAATATGGATAATATGGAAATCAGTTCTTAACCAGTTACTGATAACGTTGTGGGTCCATTCTGTGACATCTTTCCGATGTCGTTTTTTGAGTTTAGTTCTGCATCACCTACGTAAGCTTTTCTGAATTCATATACTGATTTCAGTCTGGGGTAAAGTTTTTAGTACGATAGTGGATTCGACGTGACTTCAAAAAGAAGCCAAAATGAACCTTAAGTGATTTCACATTCATATAAAGATTTCATTATGAGTTCACTGTGATTTCTCATTGTTTGCTGGGAAGTTTTCGACATTTTTTTATAGACAATAAAGTGATATAATTTTTATGAAATAATACTTAGGGGTGAGGCGATTTTCTATATCTGGCACGACAATTTAGATGTTAAATTTGTGCCATTTTTGCCCAACATTTTATCGACATAAATTTGACTAAAGCAGTTTATTTACTACAAAGTACGGCACGGCATTTTAACGAATTTTTTTTAATATTATTTGATACAATTTGAACACAAAAATTGAGATATATTAGAAATCATAACAAGTGTTCCAAATTTCATGCTAATTTGGTAGCATTTTGAACTATTCTTATTGTTGAAAAATTAAAATGTACAAGAATGTATTTATTTATGCTTCAAAGTAAATGAATTATTGGGAAACACTGCGGCGTGTTAGACGGAAATAAATGAGACGTTCGCTCAAAATGTGTGATAAAATATTACATTTTTCTGTAATGCCAAAATTTAGCAACAGGAGCGTCATTTAAGTTTATGCCTGGTTTTAACTTTTCGATCTTTTGATGATGCCATCCCTCAAACATGCTCTCAAGATGTCAATTATTATCACCGGAAACTGCTGGTGATAATATGCAGCTTTGTCTGACATCCGTTCTAGCAGTTTTATTGCTCGTCAGAACGAAACAATTTGATGATGAACAATTTTTTTCCTAATATTTTTATTTGTTGCATTGAGTTATCTTCTAGGAAATAAAGGACCCTCAAAGTCCTGTCTTTTGTTGACTTTTATTAATACTTCTAAATCCTATATTGTGATTTTAATCGCTTTTGTAGAATTATATCGTGCAATGCGAAGGGATTCGTCTTTTTCGTTTATCACTGGCAGAAGTTAGTTATTACTATGATATAACTCGTAACTAGCTTGTCATCATTGCATTTAATAGGAAAACACTAAGATTAAAGGAATTATTTGATTTTAGAATGCAATATTTAAAGTTGAAGATTATTAAATGTCACCTCCAGTTTCAGTTGGCTTAAGCATTTGAAAGTAATATGCAAAGTTTGATCAGTCAAGTTCGTTCATTTCTGTACAATTTATTATCATAATCAAAACCATCTACGTAAAAATCTCGATAAGTTGAAAGCGTCGGATAGTACACTATCAAACCAATATCTTTCCGTATAGTGAAATATTTACGATAATTCTGTGAGATTGGAAGCTCGTTCCAAACAAGTATACAATTTCGTCTCTTTTCATACGAACTTAACTATGTTGTTATATGTTAATTAGGAAATTGTGAAACATCATGCCTTAAAAATAATATATATAGTTATTCAAAGATGTTTAGAATAAATGTATAAGTTGTTGTCAGAAACGGCACTGATAAATTGCATTTAAGACCCGACATTTATCAACTAAGATTACAACAATAAATACACATTTGATTTTATATCTGTGTAGTAAAGTAGACAGTAGATGCACTTGCTACTCAGTTTTGATAATCCTCTTATAACATATTTTTTCGACGACATTGCAAACATTGCTTGACACTCTGATTGAATCGAAAGTAAATATTTAAACATTACTCTATTTTGCTTCACCATTGATTTTATCATCTTGCCCTAATTTTTTTACAAAATATAAATACTGATATTTTCATTCCAATCCCAGTGTGTCTATAATTTTAGTCGAATCCTTTCTATTGTTTAAAAAATAATGATTTTGGAAAATAGTCATACATATCTATTTTTAAAACCCTCGATATCTATTATTATGCTATTTTCGTATTAAATTTTATTCAGCCGGTTTTTTTCTCGTTAAGATTATCTCATATAGATATTTATTGATGACGTCCATCAAATTGACATTAAAAGTAAATTAGATGATTATTTTATTGTCTTTCCGAGATAGAAACACACAATATTAGTAATTTACTACTTGACGTGACAGTTTAAATCATGCATATAAGTCGTAACTTGGGTTAAAACCATCGTTCGACCAATTTATTCATATTTTTAAAGATCGCAAAAAGTTGGATACACTCGTATGCATAATGCTGATATGAACAATTTCATTTTATATAATTTTTTTTTCTAAATTAGTTAGATCAACTATATACAATCATAACTAGTAGTTTACAGAAAATTGCAATGTTGTAGATGTTTCATTATGGAAATCGGTAGAATTTTGTCCCCCGAAAGGAAAATTAACATTTCTAAAATTTCTAATGTTTGAATTTCACTTCACATTTGTTGAGTTCATTTTCTTGTTCTCCCTTTTTGTAAAAGCAATAAAAAAGATTAATTTTAAGTATATTTAATTTAAAAAAAAAAATTACACGTCTGTATTTTTATTTTTTTTATTTTGTTATTACTGAGCTTCTTGACAAATTACGAATCGTTTTATTCGGAAGCATTTTAAGATAAGAATTTCCAAACATAAGGTATTAAATGAACTTAAAAAGTTATTTTAATTCACTCAATTCAGGTGGCATAATGAATATTAACTTAGCTTAGTAGAAGTGTCGCGTCCTTATCATTGATATATTAATTTCAATTAAAGCTTTTAATGATTCCATATGTGAGAAAAAAATTAATGAATAGAGAAATTTTCAAACAGTATTCTTAGAGCAGTGGTTTCCAAAAGTATCAAAACTAAAAACAAATATTTGCTTATACTCAATTCGAGCAGTTTAAATCTTAAGTCAGTTAGGATGTTGCCTAGTGGGTTGCATATTGGTCTACAATGCGAAGGTCGGGAGTCCAAATCCCAGTTTACGTATAATTTCAGTACATGTAGTATGCTGAAATTATATGTAGGTATCTCGGCCACCTCAGTCTGTGGAAATGAAAATTCGTAGAGAGAGGATTGGACTACTAAATCTTTCATATCAGCAAATCAAATTCAAAGGAACCTGAAGCGCAGGAGGCCAAAGCTCGATTTAGGCTGTAGTGCCATTGAAGAAGAAATTTCAAGTCATAATGAATGAGCTGCCATTCTAAGGGACCTTTGGTGATATAGTGTAAACAATCCTTAAGAAGCCATAAATAAATTTATAGTTTTGATCATTAGAAAAACACATCTGTCCTTTATTAGCCATTACCGTTTTAGTATATTAGCCCCTATATGTACATTTATGCTTCAATTTCGAAAACTTTGTACCCATAATAAAATCATAAAGCTAACCGACGACGCTATTCAATAATTTTTATCATTTTCAATTAATATTAATTGACATTCGTTTTACATTTTCTTATTGATACACTCACTGTTTAATAAAAAGTTAACTTTTTAAGTGTATACCCTTGAAAAAAAAAGCTAAACAACCCAGCAACCAATAAAAGAACATTACTCTTAATATCATTTTTAAGATCTTTAAGCTCAGTCTAATTAATTCCTAATTGTTTGCATAATTTTTCTTATCCAAAAGATAAATATTTGCTCGTTTTGAATTCCAATTGGAGAATTTTAGTAATTACTCATTTAATACAGAGCGCATTTATGATGGTATTAAACTAATTGGTAACTAAAGCGTGCGATATCACTGTTTAAGATATTTATGGTTATTTAACTTCCGTATCGAAATTTTAAGAACAATAAAATTAATGTTGGTTTTTCCTCACTTTGTTTGGATAGATTTGAAAAATTTTTTGCTATTCAAATGAGTATTTAAAATCATTAGATTTCGAATTATGCTTGTTTGTTAACTGTAATATCTAACCTAATCTAATGTAATTTAATGTTTTTTATGGTCAGGGTCGTGAATGAACTAAGTCCCTACCACAGTGACATCTTAAGTCATGTCATGGGCCGGGTCACATTCTGTAACAGAGGCATCAGATTTACTTTTCGTGCTATAAATGCTTTCTTTTCGACCGATTAAAAGCAAAGCATAAAATGAAACTGGTTTTTTTTTTCTTCGACTTCTATTCAAAACATCAAGCTTTTCTTTAGGTCTTGTTTTTCTAAATATTAAAAAAAAAACTTAGTACATACAGTCAATTGAAGCTGAAAGGGCATTCGAGTAACCACTGATCATCTGTTCTTAGGGATCACAGTTGTTTTCTTTTTCCTTCAAAATCAAAAGAAATCATTTTAAAACCTATGAGAAAAAAAATTGCTTTTCGCTTTTCAAACTTTGTACAGAACAACGTTGATAGTCCGAACAAATGTTGTCCCGGATAAGCGAGGTATTCGGATTAGCGTGGATTTTTGCTTTCATGTTTATACTCTAGGCGAAATCATAAGTTTGTAACGTTAAGCAATAAGACTTGGGAAAAAAATGATTCATAAGAAATTAAGAATTATCACTCGATAATCTCAAAACTGAATATCCGCACCAAGTTGAACTTAGGGGTCACCCTTTAATGCTGTAGCGTACAGTCCAGTCGGTTTAGGAAGGAGTGAAACAAAATGAAAATAAACAGTTAATTGAATAAGGACGGACAGGACAAAAAAATCGGTGAATGTTGCTTTTAAATTGCATGATGTTATAATCACTAAGAAAAGTGGCCGCGGGTAGTGCATTCCACATTTTGGTTGTTCGAGGTAGAAACATCTGCATATATTTCACTGTTCGTGTTTTGGGTGGCTCAACCGTATGCTCATGAGCGCGTTCAGCAGCACGAGTATTACCATGGAATTTATATAAAGAAGGGATAAGACGACCAATCTCATGACTACAGCGGCCAAAGAAATATCTCTAGTAGGTGGTGACTACTCCGACATTTTTGCGATGTTCAAAAGATGCCGTTATGGCATCATCTCCAATAAATCGTAACGTGATTCGCTCAATTCGATCCAATGCCTTTAGCTGAGTTTTGGGTGACGCAGCCCAGATATGCGAATCGTACTCAAGTCGGGGCCTGATGCGTGACTTGTAGATAGTTGCAAAATCAGATGGTGTAAAATATTAATTACACCCTCTGAGAAAGCCTAAGCACTTGGAGACGTCTAAAGCTACATTGAGGATGTGCTGGCTCCAGTCAAGTTTTTTATTAATGTGCATACCCAGAAGGTAGAAATTCTCCGAATGATCAAGTGTTTCACCATCAAAAATTAGGTCAGGCACCGACATGTCGTATTTAAGAGAAAGATGACAGGCTTGTGTTTTAGTGGCATGAAACTCTACTCGATTCGTTCTGCCCCATTGCAGGATTATGTTGAGGTCAGAATTTAATGAATTAAATTACTCCTGCCGCTTAATAGGCACAGAAGACTGGTGCGCCTCAACAATTGAGTCGAAGCTGTAAGAGTTTTCAAGTGTACTGTCATCTGCGAAGCTGTGAATTGGGTCGAGAGTCGAACACATAAGGTCGTTAATAAAGATTAGAAATATAATAGGTGATAAAACGGAGCCTTGAGGAACACAGGAATTGATAGGAAAGGGAGTCGAAGAGACGCCATCTAGAACTACTTGTATGGCGCGCTTCGATAGAAAACTCTCAATCCATAACAAACAAAAAAAACACTTCAGCCAAATGCTTTGAGCTTAGAAAGTAGGCATTTATGCCAAACTCAATCAAACGATTTCGCAATGACTAATGCAGGCCTTCGTATGCAAGTATTCCAGCGTTCGGTTAGGTAAACAGCTAGGTAAAAAACAAATCACCTGTGGATCTTCCCGACCGAAAACCATATTGGCGATCGTCCATAAGTTGATTGCTCTCCAAGTATTTCGGTTGACAACAGTTTCCGTAACTTTTTACAGCACGGAAGTGATGGCTATTGGGCGATAATTTACGAGGTCCGACTTGCTTTCCATCTTGGGTATAGGTTGCACATTCGCTTGTTTCCTGCTATTATTCTGAAGAGTAGGATATGTGGAAAAGGTTGCGAAGATGTTCAGCCAAAGATGAGAAGCATTTTTAAGGGTAATAGGTGGAATACCGTCCATGCACTCTCTACATCAAGAATGCGTTAAGGGAGTAAGCGATGGAACAATGAAAAAAAAATCAATTTATTTTTATTGCATTTTTTTAATCGAGACTATAATTTGCACATTCGTCCGACTGCTAGAAGTGAATTTTCGCCCCAAACAAATTTCGTTATTGTGGAACGGTTGTTGGCCCTTCGCACAACCCTTTATATACGGTTAGGAAAGAGGACGAACTTTTTAGTTTTTCGCTCTCCGAAAACTAAAAAAATATCAATTTCATTATTTTTTGCTAATTAGAGTGCATCAAGGGACTACAATTAGAGTGAGGCAAAATTAAAAAAAAAAATCCGCTGGTAATTTCAAATTATGCTTGGTAAAAAAAGTGAACTTTTAACAGCTGTAAAAAAATGCTGTTTTATTTAATGAATGGCCAAGTTCGTGAACGGTCAAAATGCTTAAAGTCTTCTACTCCCTCCCGCACAAAATGACTCATTTCACAATAATCCGATTTTTTTTTTTTGAAACTACAGTATCTCTTAATCTCAAATTTGAAATATAAGGTTCGTGACAATAGTAATCCATGTTATGAAATTCATTACAATCCCCTACTCGTTCGGCCATCTCCCATTCAAACTGCATTATTTAACGAAATACAATACACCAATTTCTTAGTACTTAACAAATTTTTGATGCTCCAAATTTTTGTAAACCATTTCGATAGCAACTGTGACATAATATGAAAAAACAAATCATTGTCCTCACTACTTCTACCACCGCGCATATTATAATTTCTTAAAGTCACAAAAATTTCTATTTCATCTATCTGATTGGGCTCTTGATTGCATATTTGGAGGACTCGTTTAATATTTTTTTCATCATCATTTTAAGAATGTGAGCACTTTCGCTGAAAGTGAAGACTTACTTATTTTTCTCTGCTGCTTGAGTGCACTAGTTGCAGAATAAGTTTATAAGATAAATTTTGGGACCTATTAAACAAGAAATATTGTATCCTGGCGTTGCGTCCATTGATGCAAGGGAATCATTGCTTACCTTACATTTTGCCTTCTATTGAGTCTAGAAATACTAAATTCAAATCGGAACGAATATCTAAAGTTATTTGAAAAATTCTAGAAAAAAGTGTGAATTATTTTCATACATAACTGTAAACACGCTTTACGCGCACAGGACAGCTTTTTTAAAAAAAAGGTAAAAATCGCTTAGATGCAATTTGAAAAATGCATACATGAGACTGGCCGCCAATGCGTGGCAAAATTTTCGCGCTCGATTCGATCAAATTCGTCTTCTATAGGAAGTGGAGATGCGTCGCAGTATTTGCTACCAAAGCATTCAGTCGCAAACCATCACAATCCTTCATTCCAAATATTGCCAGTATGAAAGTTTTCTTACTGATCGAAAAATGATCAGGAAGAAAAATGTGAAGGAGTAAATGTGGCAATACTGCATATTTGAGAAGGTAACCAATTGCTTTAAGCTTTTACAGATCAGCCGACATCTTTGTTGTACGTCCTTACTTTTTTTTATTATGTAAATAAATAATATACCAGGTGTATAAGCTCAAATCCGCTGTTTTTTAGTCAGAAAAACACATGTTTTTTAGGAAGCAAAAAGAAATTTATTCAAAGTACTTGCGCTCGCTAGCTACACATTTTTCCCATCACTCGGACAATTCTTGGATACCAAGCCAAAAAAATTTCTTCTCTTTCGAGGCAAATCACTCATCAAGCCATTTTCTTCTTAAGAATCGAAATGCTGCTCAGCAAGCGCGTGGCCCATCGCTGAAAACAGGTGGTAGTCGGAAGGGGCCAGGTCTGTTGAATAACCATTATGGGGTAGCACCTACCAGTTGAGTGTCTCCAAGTAGTTTCGGACCATTTTGCGTGTGCGATGGTGCGTTGCCGTAGAGGAAAATCAGCTTTTCATGTCTTTGTTGAAAACCCGGTCTTTTTTCGCGCTGAGCACGGTGCAATTTGATCAGTTGTTGGTGGTAGTGGTGGGCATTGACAGTTTCAGCAGGTTTCAATATCGCGTTGTGGACGATACGTTGCTGATCCCACCAAAACCAGAGCATTGTCTTCCGTCCGAAGCGATTTGGTCTGGAGGAAGATTTGATGGTTGGACGATTTTCTAAGTTTAGAATTCTCGAAATATGTCCACATCGCCAGTCACAATCCGATGCAGAAACGACTTTCCCTTTTGTCTGGCGACCAAGATTTCGCATGTGTTTTGGCGTCGCTCCATCTGCCCATCGTTCAATTCATGCGGCATCCATTTTCCGATCTTTGGAACCTTTTCCATGGCATGCAGATGCATGGAAATGGCTGGTTGACTAACACCCAATTGTTGGGCAAGCATTTTTTACGATTGGGCATCGTCCTCGTCCAAAAGAGCCTGCAATTGATGGTTCTCAACCATCCTGTGCCGTTTTGCACGCTTCTTGTCGATCAGGTCAAAATTGTCGTGTTTGAACCGACGAAACCAATTTTTGCACGTTGCTTCTGATGAAGCACTGTCATCATAGGCCCCCACAAGCATTCGATGCAAATCGGCTGCAGGTTTCTTCAAATTGAAGCAGAAAAGCAGAGATTCTCACACATTCTCTTTTGCTGGCACAAAACTAGACATGATTACCAAAGGAGAAATGTATATTGGTCTATGAAATTGCTGATTAATGTTGACAGATGTCATACTCATAAAAAAAGTATGGCGTGTACAAAATAGCTTAATACTCACTAACGCCACCTGTGAGCAAACAGCGGCTTTAAGCTTATACACCGGTAAGTTAAAAATGAAGCCTATGTTAACCTTTTAACATTTTTAAAGTTTATATTTGACAATTGAAGGTTGAAAGGCCTGTCAAAGAAAGATGTCGCGATATGATTTCTTCAAAATTCGGCCCGTTATCACCGTAATCAATATAAGACCATGTGCTGGTAGAGGATTGTAATGTCCATTAATTTAAAAATTCAAACACTTTAGGCTGTAATGTAGAGGGTATCCCATTAAAGCCGCCTATTTTGAATTTAGCACCATTTTTTGTGTCGCTCGTGCAGCATTTGTCGGATATTCTATTCCATACATAACATCCATGTCTACACTCTTTATTGAAATAAAGACATCAGAGCTTTTGAAATAAACGCTGCGTTTTTTTTTTCAAGTTTCAAAATAGGCGGTCTTAATGGGACACCCTTAGGAGTTATGATTCTTTCTAGTCTTCTACCTGTTAAACTTAATTTCAATACTACTTGGATCAATTTCAACGACAAAATTTAAAATCGCTTTCTATTTAAATTAGTTGCAATTTATTATCTTCTCAATCTGATTGCGCTGCAAAAAAGATGATAAAATATAAATATTAATTTTTAATTGGGTTTTATTCATTGAACTGTGAATACTGAAAAAAAAAATGAATGAAATGAAAAAGATTATCAGTTGGAATTTTTTTTTTTCATTGGATAATGTCTATTTAATATTTTAAAAAATTGAGCAATTACTGTATTCATTGAAAATTGTAACACGTGCGGCTTTGATTTTGTGGTTGAGAGTGCGTATGCGATTCAATAAAGTAGACATTCATACAGAACCCCAAAGGGACTTTATTAAGTTGGATTTTTTTAAATCGAAGTCGAAGCTGATGCATCGATTGTAGATAGACACTAATTTAGTATCAGGATCGTGTCATGGTTGTCAAAAAAAAAGTATTAAAACAAGCAACTGAAACTGTTTGAGTGCAAATTATGAATTAAAATATCTTTCTTTACACATTATTTATGGTTTTTCATTCAGAACTAGCGCAACAATAAACAAAGAAATATACAAATTTCTTGTCAATTTTTGAGCCGCAATAACTCCCGATTTAGTTAACATTTAAATGTTAACAAATATATTAAGAAATATACTAACGAACTCATGCAAGTGTTCCTGCCCTCAGAAGTCCGCCAAAGATAGTAAGAACGCTGTCTGGTGGAATAACGATCTCGATATTCTGAAAAAACGATCTTGAAAACTCTTAAACAAAGTTAATTCCAGTAAACGTGACACAGACTGGGACAAATACCAAGCAGCACTTAAACTGTATAAAAAACAGCTAAGAGCCGTCAAACGAAATTCATGCAAGAGAATCTGTGAAGAAATCGATAACGTCAACGATACCGCTAGGATAAAGAGGACTCTATCCAAAGACCCATTCATGCCTGAATTACTAGATAAAAGCGATGGTTCATAGACGGGGTCTAGCGGCCAGTCACTTGAACTTTTAATGCAAACGTATTTCTCCGGATGCTTTGGGCTCCCACCACAAAGTTCATGTGTTTATGCCAACTCAGAACTAGTAGATACAGTCATGATGTCAGGAAACATAGGAATTGGATTCAGTTCCATCAAACCTTAAAAGTCTCCAGGACTGGACGAAGTTTATCCCGCAATGATCCAGAATGCGGATAGAACAATAATTCAGTGCCTGGTTGACATATATAAAGCATGCATCAGTCTTTGCCACATACCGAATCTATGGCAAGAGGTTAAGGTAGTTTTCATACCTAAACCAGGCAGAGCCTCCCACAACATTCCGAAGGCTTTCCGACCCATCAGCCTGACTTCGTTCTTTCTTAAAGGCCTGGAAAGACTGGTGGACAGTTACCTACGGGCAAATCTGAACCTCTCGGTCAAATGCCCCCACCAAAACGCCTATCTGAAAGGTAGGTCCACTGACACCGCCTTGCATGTGACAGTAGCCGCCGTAGGGAATGCTTTCCATCATAAAGAGGTTGCACTCGGTGCCTTTCTAGACGTGGAAGGCACTTTCAACCACGTCAACATTGATGTCATACTTGAGGCCTTGCCCAGCCATAGTGTAGAACCTCTCCTGACTGCATGGATGAAGAGACAAGAAAAAACCTTGTACACAAAGGAACGCCACAATGCGGCATAATATCACCTCTCCTGTGGGTCTTAACCGTGAATGAACTCCTTTTCCTTTTAAATCGGAACGGCTACCCCACAATAGCATATGCAGACGATCTTGCTATCATGCTAACTGGTAAATTTGAAGAAGTTCTAGGGGGGCCTTATGCAGTTCGCTTTACAACTGTTAGATAGTTGGGCACTAGATAAAGGACTTACCATTAACCCTCAAAAAAACAGAGCTAGTCCTCTTCTCCAGAAGAAGATCATATGTTTTCAATAAACCAAACATTGGATATCACTATGGTCCTCACGAACCAAGTTCAATATTTAGGTCTTATTCTTGATAGTAAATTATCCTGGAAGGCCAACATTCAAAACGAGCAAAAAAGGCTACCGTAGCCTTCTTCGCTTGCAAAAAGACATTCGGTTTGAAATTGGACCTTAGGCCGCACCTTATCCACTGGATGTATATCAGTATTGTTAGACAATTATTAGCTATGGCGAGCTGGTGTGGTGGCCAGCGGTTGTACTAAAAACCAATTTAGCACCTTTATAGCTAATCCAACGGATGGAATGTCTATGTATAACAGGTGCTCTTAGAACCACACCACCTGCAGCCCTGGAGGTAATTCTTTCACTAGCTTCACTTGATCTTTTTATAAAACAAACAGCGGGCCAAAAACCACTAATTCGTTGTCAGCAACACTAATTGGTCATGGCAAAATTTCAACCGCAGAGACGCAAACTCCCTTTTAGACTGCGACTATGATTGCATAAGCCAATCGCAGGTTGAGAAACGGAAGTTTCACATTAAGTTTCTTGAACGAAACGAATGGGCAAGAATCACGATACTCAGCAACTGTACAGGTCCTCATCCTTATACGAGCGGATCTAAAACTTTCCAGGGGACAGGTGCAGGGATTTATTCCCACGATCTAGACATCCACACTTCATTTCATCTTCCAGAACACGCGACAGAGTTTCAAGTGGAAGTATTAGCTATTACCGAGTGCATAGAACAATATTTTAGATATGCAAAACAGTCTCGGAAAATGTTACATTTTCTCGGCCAGCAGAGTTCCGCTTCTGGCACTCCAATCCTACAGCACTACCTCCAAACTAGTGTCCATTGGTAGACACAATTTGAATCGCCTAGCGGCCATAACGAAAGTTTTTCTAATTTGGATACCAGGTCATAGCGACTTGCTAGGAAACGAGGCAGCAGACACGCTTGCACGGCAAGGATCTGCTAATGCTCAATTCCACTAGGAAGTCAGTCGATGTAGCACCAACAGTGCAGAAGGCTAGCTTCAAATAAACTATTTTGGATTCCTTTTTGGCGGAGTGGTGGCAGCTGGACAGCTGCACCACGGCAAAATCCTTTTGGGAAGAACCGAATAAGAATATTATAGCTCAGCTGTTACAACGTAGTCGCCATAGCGTCCGAACTATCGTTGGCCTGATCAGAGGTCATTGCTTGCTAAAACTGCACGCATTTAGGATGTGGATCGCGAGCGACAGCCTTTGCAGAGGTTGCGAGGAAGACGAAGAATCTATCGAACATTATCTTTGTCACTGTCCGCAAATCTTACAGTCGTCTCCTTTGTTTAGTCTCTAGATTCTTCTCAGAACTAGACGACCTCAGAGAAGTCCAACATTCGAATCTGCTACGGTTCGCAATTCGAACCAAGTGGCTAGAACAACAGGAGTGACTTCCATCTTATAATTAATAGGGGGCGTACAATGGACCCAACTAGATGGTCCCAGTACATTGTGGTTCTACGAAACTACAACCTAAACCTATTTGAGTGTCCTGAAGAGTCTAATCGATAGCTCGAACATTGTGCAAGGTGCTTTTCTTACTGACAATGCCGTCGAAAGGACGTATTAAGGATTGCCCTTAACTAAAAATTATCGAATTGCATTGGAAACTAACGCGAACACTAGGGCACTTTACGCCCCCCCCCCCCCCACCTCCCAGGCAATTACAGCGCACTGGCCTGCTAAGATATGTGCTTAAAGAGGTTGGGGATTCAATTACTTTTTAATTTTTTAACCCCAATAATTACTAAGCAGCAGTGTAGCCTAGTGGGTAGCGTGTTAGTTGACAATGCGAATGTCGTGACTTCAAATCTCAATCGACGTATAATTCCAGCACACTGGGTCACTTCAATCTACGAAATTGAAAAATTCGTTGATCGAGAATTGTGCGAAGGGCCAACAACCCTTCCACTATAAGTAATGAAAAAGTTAAAAAAACATGAAGGTCAAGATGCCAAGGCCTGATTGGGGCTGTAGTGCCATCGTAGAAAAAGAAGAATAATTACTAAGACATCATATACTAAATTTTTGGTGAAAAACTTTGACATATTCCAAGAAAATGGTCTATAAAATTATGAATGTGGAACATTTTGTATGGGAGGTGTAAGGAGAGGAAGGGAGTTTTAAAAATTGTTGCTTTGTTTTGCCAACCAAACAAAACACAATAGCTTCATTAAATAAAAAAAAATCGTTTTCATGTGATAAAATTGTAACATTTGTATGGAAGGTGGTAGAAGGCGTGAGGGAATTTGGTTACTAAAACTTAAAAATAGTTTTGATATGGTGAAATTGTGACATTTGTATAGGAGGTGGTAGAAGGCATGAGGGAAGTTGGTTTCGATTTTTTTTTTAAGTTTTCATGGGGTGAATTTGTGACATTTGTATGGGATGTGGAAGAAGGCGTGGTGGAATTGAAGTAAGACCAAAAGCAGATTATGCCACAAAACACACCAAAAAAACTGTGAACGTTTCACTAGAATCGGTTCAGTCGTTTTAGAGTTAAACTCGGACATTCAGACAGGCATTATATTAATAAGAACACATTTTTAAATAAAGGTTTACATCAGAATTCAAACCAGTTCTGAAACATGAAGCAATATGCAAATACTTTTCGAAAATACTAAACAATACTTAATAATAGCATTTAACATCGCCAGCGTCTATTCTAAAAATCAATTTCAGATAAAATTTTAACAATAAATTTAATATTAATAAATTAATCTTTAAAATATCAAAGCAAGGATTATAATATTTGTGTTCGTAATAAAATTCGTTACGAACGGGTTTTTTTTTGCATTGACAAATTGAAATGCTTTTGATAACTTTTTTCTACACATAAAACATTCGTCAGTTTTGCACATTGATGATAATATTTCTGATTTTTATGCAAACTTATAGTATTATTAATATACGCTATTCATTGATAAATCTTTAGTATCGATTGCATTATGTATCAATAATTTCCTGTTAAATTTGTAATAATTGAATGAGTGAATGAATGAGTAAATTATGATAATTGCAAAACTGTGGATTTATGTTTTCCACGTGTACTCTGGTTAATTTATATCATCGAGGACTATTGACTAACCGAAGCCTAGACAGACTATCGGTAGAAAACTCGTTTTTCGTGTTATCAAATCGGAAAAGACGAATAATGGAGTTTTTTCGATATTCAAGATTTTGGTGAACATGTTCTCGATAAACGCACTTTAGATAAACAGGGAAATTTGTGCTGACATCGAGGACTCTTCTTTTTTAATGTCATTTTCAGTTATCAATGGCGCGACATCTTGATCTAAAGACTGCGTCCTCCAACTGCTAATTTTTAAGATGCCTTGCGTGGTTTGCCCGCTGGCCTGTTACCACTCGCTTTGTCTTTAAGAGCTCGTTTGGCGATTCTTCTGTTCGCTCTGCATGGCCAACCCACTGCAGTTTACGTAACTTGATCAACGTTAAATCTTTTGGCTCGTCGTAGAATGGATACAACTCACGGTTGAGCCTTATTCGCTATTCCGTTCCTTCCTTCGCAGACCCCAACATTTTTCGCAGGACCTTTCTTTCGAATCCGTTAACTGCTTTTTCAGTAGTTCGCGTTATTGTCCACGTCTGGCTTATTGCTCCTGTACACTTTCTTGGATTTCTTAGGTTTGCGGCAAAGTCAAGTTTGAGAAGTACCTCCTTCGTACTAGGGAACGATCTTGCGAGGATGTTTATCTCGTCAGCGTATGCTACTAGTTGGACTTGGATAGTAGCATGGGACTAGTAGACCATATCCCTGCCTTAAGCCACATTCCGTTCGAAAGTTTGTTATAGAATAGGTTTGTATTCTCACTTGGGATTCAGTGTTTATCATTGTGAGTCAGACTAGTTTTGGAAGAATTCAAAAATCGAGCATTATTTGGTACAGTACTCTCCTGTCGATACTGTCGTATGCTTGCCTAAAATCTACAAAGATGTGGTGCACTTCTGTGTTATATTCCCAGCATTTCTAAAGCACCTGTTTCACCGAGAATCTGGCCTGTTGTAGAATGTCCGGTTCTGCATACACCTTAGTATTCGCTAATTATTTCATTAGTATAGGGCTTAAGACGACGTTCAATTATTTTTGTCAGTAATTTATAGGATATACACAACAATGATATTCCTCTGTAATTCTCACAGTTTCTCTCCTTTCTTGTAAATTGGACATGTTATACCGTCTCGTATTTTTGTCCACATATTCTCCACTGGCATATTCTAGATGTTTTCATATATTGATGACCCGAAATGCGGGTATTTTTTATCTCGTGGGTAGTGTTCGAATTATTTATAATGCTCATACCTTTATTCTTTCGATGTTTGCTTTGATGAATTGTCCTCATGTGTTTCGCAGAAGATACCTTGCAGAGCTTTTCTAGTCTCTTCTCGCTGAATTTTTCAAGGATTACTATAGAAGTTATTGAAAACGATTCGTATCCACTGTTTTGACTATTCCTTTATTTCCTGTTGTGTTGTGATGGTTTCAAGTTTCATCAATAAACTCCTTTGTATTGCGCTTAAACAGGTCAAATGACTGCTTCGAAGTGGTTATACGATTTCGCTTTTGTTCGTAATGCAAAAACGCAACAACAATCTTGCTGGTAGTTTTGTCACGCATAAATGTTCATGTAGGATAGTTCAAATAATTCCTGCAATCTTAACAATCTCTCTGAGGGTTAGGAGCCTTGAGGAACGGACGCCGGAATCGATCTGAAATTGTTGGGATGAAACACCATCCATTACGACTCGTATCGATCGTTCAAAAAGGAAGCTCTCAATCCATTTGATAAAGGTAGTGTAAACACCTATGGCTATGAGTTTTACCAATAGACCTTAGTGCCAAACTCTGTCAAAGGCCTTCGCAATGTCAAGAGCCAGTACTTGACCTTCACCGTATTTGTAAATGCACGAGCTCTAACGTTCAGTCAAATAGACTAAGAGATCTCCAGTGGATCGCCCAGAATGGAACATGGATTAGATGGTTATCTTTAAGGTAGGCTAATTTGTGCCGTTTCCGTCACTTTCGATAACACTGAAGTAATAGCTATAGGGCAGCAGTTCGAGGGAATCGCTTTGTTTCCCTTCTTAGGGATCGCCATTTTCTACATAGTTGGAAAGTATCCTGAAAAGAATGAAGGGTAAAATAGATTGCGAAGGGGATTAGCTAGAGAGGAAAAACATTTCTTAGGTGTAATAAGGGGTTGCCATCAGGACCAGCAGATTTGTGAATATTGATTTCCGTGAGTATCTTGGAGCGTTCGACATGAATAGTTGGATTTGAGAAACCAGAATGCAGTGGTTTTGGGGAGACTGATTTGATGAGTTTAGAGTTTCTTGCGAAGTTCGCAACCAGAAGATTAGCTTCCTCAACAGGATTTGCAATAATTCGGTCACCATTTGTAGAAGGAGGTGTGGAAGATTTTATGAAGTTTTGGTTGACTGTTTTAACAAATGACCAAAAAGATTTTAAGCCTTTTGGGGTTTCAAGGATCTTCCGTCAAGCCTTTGGTCATGTTGGAATTTAATATTTTTGAGAGTTGATTTACAGGTATTCCTTAGCACGTTGTAAAGCCATTTGTTGGCAGGAGTTGGGTTTCCTTTTGAAAATTTCAAATGCTTTTTTTTTCTTTTGTACGGTATCTAAACAATCCTTGTTGAACCATGTATTTTTCGAGGGATGGATTCCTTTGTGGCTTCGTACCCTTTAGGATTTTTCAGTAATCTTTTGACAAACTGTATCACAATTATTAGATTCGAAGCACAATTTCCAGTCGAAATTTCTGTAGAACTGATTTGGTGCTTTCCAATCTGCTCTTCTGTAATACCAAACAGTTTTTTTAGGCATCCGTACATTAAGTGAATCATCCGGATGAATTGGAAACTGTGCTCGAACCATGAAATGGTCGGTATTGCTGATTGGAGATGAAGATATAATTGAAACAGAATATTTCATAGGTTGATTTATGAAGAAGAGGTCAAGTAAGTTAGAAGAGCGACCTATAATTTCCGGTAATCGAGTAGGTTAAGCTACTAGCTGTGTTAGATTGTTGATGAGCTCAGTATCAAGACCCTGTTGATCTGTGTTTGTAGAATATTTCAGCGAGATTATGTTATGAACAAGCTAGGGTGTAGCCTAGTGGGTAGCGTGTTGGTCTTGTAATGAGAAGGTCGTGAGTTCAAATCCCGGTCGACGCAATATATAATAACAGCACATTGCCTGCTTGGCTATACCTTGGTCACCTCAATCTATAAAAACGAAAAATTCGTAGAAAGAGGATTATGCGATGGGCTAACAACTCTTAAACAATAAGTAATGAAAAATGTTAAGACCCTTGAATGTCAGGAGGCCAAGGTCCGATTTGGGCTGTAGTTCCATTATAGAAGACAATGTTATGAACATTGAAATCGCCCGCGATAAAGATTTTTGCATATAGGGATTGAAAAGAGTTAGATAATTTATCCAATTCGTTTGCTGTGTTCGTTTTATTCAGGACCGGGCTTCGGTAGACATAACAGAAAACATAACAGGGCTACGATTGCGCGTAAAGCGCAATCTTACGATACTCTAGATGAAATAGAATTTTTTGTGATCCCAAGAAATTTTGTATGGGGAGTGTTAGAAGGGATGATAGCATTGAACTAATTTTTTCGACATCATGCTAAAGTAGCTATGAAAATGTTTTATACAAAATGCTTACTCCAAAAACTGAATGGGAACTGAGAAAATTAGTGAGTTTGATTTAGTGAAAATGTGCAGTTTGTATGGGAGGTGGTAGAAAGAGTGGGGGGATTTTAATGATTTTTTCAGAAATAACTAGGAATATTATAAAATTGATAACTCTTAAATTTTGGACCAGTAACATTCATACTTTTCAAGAAAATCGATTTTTTGTGAAGTTGTGAAACTGTGTCATATTGCATGGGAGGGGGTAGAAGTAGTGAAGCAAATCAAATATTTTTTTTTTCATCTTAGTAATAATATTAATTAAATATTTATTACAAAATATGAGCTCAACAAATGTTATATGTTCTGAGAAAATCGGCTTAGAGCATTTTAGGAAAAAGTGTAGTTTGTATGGGAGGGGGTGGAAGGAAAGGGAGGAAGCAAATAATTTTTGTACTGTAGATTTAAATCATTAAAAAAGTAATATATACCAAAATTGAGACCAATAGCTTTTATACTTTTTGAGTAAATCCATTTATTGTCAAATTGCGAAATTGTGCCATTTTGTATGGGAGGGGGTAGAAGGGGTGAAGCTAATCATCTCATTTTTTTTGACCTTACTAACAATTTTAAATAAATATTTGGTGCACAATTTCAGCCCGCTGAATTTTATAAGCACTGAGGAAATTGGCTTAGAGTAATTCATGATAAGTACAGTTTGTATGGGAGGTGGTAGAAGGAGGGGGAGGACACGCACAATTTTTATATGATAGATTAATATTATCATAAAAGTAATATATTCTGAATTTCAGGCCAATAAGTTTTATACTTTTTGAGCAAATCCGTTTATTGTCAAATTGCGCAATTGTGTCATTTTGTATGGGAGGGGGTAGACGGGTGGAGCGATTTGGCCCGTTCACGAACTTGACCTTACTTTTTTGTCAAAAACGATGTGTACAAAATTTGAACATTCTAGCTCAACGCGTTCTCAAGCTAGAGAGCGCACGGACGGACAGACGGACGGACGGACATCCGGTTTTGAGATTTTTGAGTGATAATATTAACTTCTGTATCATTCATTTTTTTCTCCGAGCCTTATTTCTTGGCGTTACAAACCTTAGAGCGAACTTATAATACTCTCAGATTCCGTCTAGAGTATAAATAAACTGCCAACAAGTCGGGCGAAACTTTATTATTCTTGGGACAAGTTGCGGATAAGTGGAAAGTCAATATGCAGGTTAGAGTGGTTAGGGTAGGCTAAGTGAAAGGGAGTTCTTGGGCAGGACTGTTAACAATATTTCATTCGTTTCTGTAAGTTTGGTTTTTATGAGGGGAGGAGTAGGGGTAATAGTAAGGGTGGGTGGATGTTAATAGCTTTTTAATTAATTGCTTGAATCACGTCCAATATTCTCTGTATAGAATGTGTTTCATAGACGAAGTTGCATAGAATTTTCATAAAATTCGGTGTATTTTACATTCATGAAACCGAACATTTGTATGGGAGGGGGTAGAGAATATAGGGGAATCGTAAAATTTGATACGCAGTTTTATTTCGAGTCTCTTGTAAGGTGCTTGTATAGAATTTCAAGTTCGTAGCTTTTAGTTTGTTGGTTATTAGTTGATTTAATGAAATTGGTCGAAATCATAGTTTTGTATGGGAGGGGGTAGAAGCGCAAGCGCGATTTCAAAACTTTTAAAGCAACTTCATTTGAATTATTTTTATAAGTTTTTATGCCAAATTTGAAATTGATAGCTTATACGAGTTAGCTGATAACTGATTTTTTAAAAATGCTCGAAAAAATAATTTTGTATGGGAGGGGGTAGAGGAGGTAGGGGAATCGTAAAACTTGTGATGCAATTTTCTTTCATTTTTAATGTAAGGTGCTCGTACGAAATTTCAAGTTCGTAGCTTTTAATTTGTTGGTTATTAGTTGATTTAATGAAATTAGTCGAAATCATACTTTTGTATGGGAGGGGGTAGAAGTGTTAAAGGTTTTCGACCAGTTAATATTTCGTATATTTAGGGATTTTTTTTAAATGTATTTCGCAAATTTTCAAATTTCTACCATAAAATTTCACTCAAAAATTTTCAGTTTATGTGTTTTTTTCAATGCACATGAAACACCTTGTGCACGTTAGACCGGGGGGGTCGGTTTATAACAAATATGGATCAAGTTATTATTATTTTTCTATGTGGATTAAATATAGGTATTCACATGCAAAGTTTTAGCTTTGTATCTTTTACCAGAGCTCTAAAAAAATCACTCAAAGTTTTCGATATTTTTGCTTATTACCTCTCTCCCCTTACACCTCCCAACTTAAAATTTTTACCAAAATTAAGTATTATGTAGTTCTACAATCTGACAAATTTTTGATTTGATATCTGTACTATTTTTGGAGATATAAGGATTTGTAATTTTGAAAAGTGCGCCATTTTTGAAATGCTCCCCATTTCCCCCCACTACTATTATTTCAACATGTTATATTTTTTTTGTATTTGCCTAGTATAGTTTAATATAAGTTTTAAGTTTCAATTACATAGCTTAAGAGATAGTTGAGATATTATTTTTTAAGTGTTTTTCTTTGCACCCCCCCTGACCCTCCTCCTTACAATAATTAGCAGCTTTCTAAGCTGGTTCCGATGAAACTATATGCCACCTTGACGGTCTCTAAATATGATTTTGTTATGATAAGTAATTTCGAAGATATAATCATTTGAAAAAAAAATTCGGCCGACAATTGGTTCTAAGCCCCCCCTTTTCGCACCCCAATGGATAAAAAAATTAAATTATTTTTAAAAGTTGTCCCACAAACCCTTCTATATTAATGTTGAGTTTCAACTTCCTAGCTGTTACCATAGTTGAGATATTTGAATTCGTATTTTTCGGTTTAAGCGCTCCCCCCGCCTCCCCCTGAACCCGTATACCTTCGAAAATGGGTATCCGCCTGAGATCCGCAACTATCTACAATCCCCCCAAAAATGAACTTTCTATCTTGAAGGGTTTGGGAGTTAATGTGCGCTGAGCGTACACGTCGGCGTACGGCGTACGGCGGACGGCGTACAGACAGACGAATTTTTTTTTTTTGCTTTTTTAGGCTAATTTAGTCATGAAACGCGAAAAAAAAAATTTCAGGGTAGCAAACTTTTTTTTTTTTTTGTGTCGATCACAATACTTTATTATTATAATAATAAAGTAAAATGATGTGCTTTCGGACGTTGAGTTTTACCCAGGAGTAATTGAACTCCGGATCGGAGCAGGTTTTTCAATACGATACTATCGACCATTTCATTTGTAATTATCTAAATTGATCGACCTAGATGCTCTTCATCTAGGAAGAATGTACGACTACGCTTGAATTCATTGATGGTTGTAGCGAAGATGAAGGTTTCCATAAATGGAATACATTTTTTTCTTAATTTCCTTACCATACAAAAGCAAGAATCTACCACCGATCGGTTCTGCACATCCTCCAACGCCAACTTTCTCACTTCCAACGCCAACTTTCTCACTTCCAACAGCTACAGTTTACACAATGATTTATTTGAAATTCCGACAGTCGCTGTTTAAAAGATCATAATAACCGATAATATAGGATGTTTGAGCAAGAGGTGTAGGGTTGGAAAGGCCTATTATTTGACGGCTGGATGCTTGATAGGAATATACATCCCATTTATAGATTTAACGTCAGTGGTGCCTAGCCTAGTCTTCAAACGTGTATACTTTTCAATTATCATACCTACTTGTTTCAAATTCTTGTTCAATGGCACAGGATTTAGGCTGTATCAAGCTCTGTCCTCTTAATCTTCAGGTTCTTTAACATTTTTTTATTATTGTGAAAAGGTTGTTAGCCCTGCGCACAACCTTCTATCTACGAATTTTCATTTTCGCAGATTGAGGTGGCTAAGATATACCCACGCAAGAAGCTTGTATTCATTTATTCATTCAGCTTATTCAATTCGGATTGAAACTGTCATGATCGATAATTTTCAGTCTACTTCAAACTCTCACAACGGACCCCTTCCTTCCAATCGAAAAATAATTAATGAATTTGTTGATATTGAAATTTATTCGATAGTTACTATCGATATTGGCTATCACTAAAGTTTATTTTTACAAGAGATATTTTACATAGTTTAAATATGGATTAAGTTAATGAGAGCTTTGCCAGACATATTTTATGGCTGTAAATATTACTGATTTAAAAATATTAATTTTTAGAAATTTATCTTGCACTTTTTTCGTAGCTATGTATAAGCCATATACATAAGCATTTTACTTTATTATTTTAATAATAAAGTATTGTGATCGACTTGGGAAAAAAAAAAAATTTGCTACCCTGAAATTTTTTTTTTTCGCGTTTCATGACTAAATTAGCCTAAAAAAGCAAAAAAAAAAAATCCGTCTGTCTGTACGCCGTCCGCCGTACGCCGTACGCCGTACGCCGTACGCCGTACGCCGTACGCCGTACGCCGACGTGTACGCTCAGCGCACATTAACTCCCAAACCCTTCAAGATAGAAAGTTCATTTTTGGAGAGATTGTAGGTAGTTGCGGATCTCAGGCGGATACCCATTTTGGGGGGTGTACGGGTTCAGGGGGAGGCAGGGGGAGCGCTTAAACCGAAAAATACGAATTCAAATATCTCAACCATGGTTACAGCTAGAAAGCTAAAAATCAACACACATATAGAGGAGTTTGTGGGACAACTTTTAAAAATAATTTAATTTTTTTATCCATTGGGGTGCGAAAAGGGGGGGCTAAGAACCAATTGGCGGCCAAATTTTTTTTTCAAATGATTATATCTTCGAAATTACTACTCATAAAAAATTGATATTTTGAGACCATTAAGATGGCATCAAGATCTACTAGAATCAGTTTAGATAGAAGCTAATTCTTGTAAGGGGGAGGGTCAGGGGGGGTGCAAGGAAAAACACTTAAAAATTAATATCTCGACTGTCTCTTAAGCTATGTAATTGAAACTTGAAACGAATACTAAGCTTTACTAGTGGCATATGAAAAAAATATAACATATGGACATAATAGTAGTGGGGGGAAATGGGGAGCATTTAAAAAATGGCGCACTTTCCAAAACTACAAATCACCAAATCTCAAAATTGAGTACACATATCAAATTGAAAATTTGTCAGATTGTAGAGCTATATAGTCTTAAATTTTGGTAAAAAATTTAAGTTGGGGGGTGTAAGGGGAGGGAGGTGGAAAGCGAAAATGTTGAAAATTTTGAGTGATTTTTTTATGGCTCTGGTAAAAGATACAAAGTTGGAATTTTGCACGTCGACACATCTATTTAATGTACATAGAAAAAAAATAATAATTTGTTCCAAAATTGTTATGCACCGAAGTGGGGGTCTAACGTGCACAAAGTGTTTCATGTGCAATGAAAAAAACACATAAACTGAAAATTTTTGAATGAAATTTTTAGGTACAAACTTGAAAATTTGCGAAATGCATTTAAAAAAAATCCCCAAGAGTTTAAAATATTAACTGGTCGAATATCTTTAAAACTTCTACCCCCTCCCATACAAAAATTTTTTTCGACCATTTCTAAGAAATCAATTATCACTTAACTATTAAATGCTATCAATTTGAAATTTTGCACAAGAACTTACAAAAATAATTGAAATAAAATTACGTTAAAAGTTTTGAGATAGCACTTGCCCTTTTACCCCCTCCCACACAAAAGTATGATTTCGACCAATTTCATTAAATCAACTAATAACTAACAAATTAAAAGCTACAAACTTGAAATTTTGTACAAGCACCTCACAAAAAAAAAGAAATAAAACTGCATCACAAATTTTACGATTCCCTTACCTCCTCTACCCCCTCCCATACAAATGTTTGGTTTCGTGAATTTAAAATTCACCGAATCCAATGAAAATTCTATGCAATTTCGTCTATGAAACTGACATTCTATACACAGAATATTGGATTTGGTTCAAGCAATCAATTAAGAAACTATTAACATCCACCCACCCTTACTATTACCCTCCCCCCTCCCTTCATGAAAACTCAAACTTGCATAAATAAACCAATGAAATATGGAGCTTTTGAACGTTTCCGGAAAGTGTTAAATTGAGAACTGCCCTGCCCAAGAAGCTCCTTTCACTTAGTCTTCCCTAACCCTTCTAACCTGCATATTGACTTTCTACGCATGCGCATTTTGTCCCAAAAATAATAAAGTTTCGCCCGACTTGTTGGCAGTTTATTTTATGATTTGAACGCCACAACGCTAGATGTTGTTTTTTATTCAGCGCCAAACTGCAGCCTTGAACTTGGCACAATAATGGTACATAAAGTAATTGGATAAAATAGATTTCGTTCCATATTCAAAAGATTTGTTAAAACTTTCGATGCTGCATATTTTGACGCCACCGAATTTACTCCAAAACTGATGCTTCGTTAAATAATGAATTACTAAACTTTACTAACCTCAACATTCATGCTCATTTAAGCGAATTCTTTGGGCTCATAACAATTTTATGCTTAACTTTTGCTAATTCATATTTTGTAAATCAAAAATACACTGACGCAACAAATTGCAACTAACCTTTGTGCCTTTTTATGTAGACCTGGCAATCGTACCTTCGCCAAGTATTAGTACTGTCCGCAGTTATTCAAGGAATTTGTGATTTAATGTGTAAATTAGTCGGCTTAATAAAAATCATTATTGAAAGGAAATAATGCAGTTCATGAGAAAAAACGAAATTTTAATTATCCAATATTAATTGATTTTCAGGCGCTCAATCGGTACGGCGACTCTATGGGTTCTCTTGGTCATAGAGCACTTCTTCAGTATGTTGACACGAACGACTTGTTTGGTCTGAAAACCTTCTTGGATACTCGCCATCTTCCTGTCGACGATCGTGATGAGGTAATTTCTTGTGCAATTTGAAGAAGTCATAAAAACGATTACTAATTAAAGAATTTTCTTTCACAATATTTCTTACGCGAAGAATGGTGCCACTGTACTTATGATCGCAGCAGGACGCGGCCTAACGCCTTTTGTTCGCGAATTTATTACTCGTGGTGCTGATGTTCATGCCAAGGACTTGGACGATTGGTCTGCACTTTTGTTCGCTGCCAAGAATGGTCACTTGGATATCGTTCAAATGCTCCTCGAACATGATGCCGATGTGGAGCAAAGAGACATGGTTAGTGTCAATTACGATGCCGTGATTAATATTACATGAATTTTATTAAATTGCTTCATAATTGCAGGGAGGCTGGACTGCGCTAGTTTGGAGTGCCTATAGAGGCCATACGGAAATTGTAGCTTTATTACTAGAGAAAGGTGCTGATGTGTATGCACATGGAAACTATCATTTGGGTCCGTTACTGTGGGCCGCTGGTCGGGGTCACAAGGACATTGTTCAAATGTTAATTCATCGTGGTGCTAAGGTTAATGTTGGCGACAAGGTGAGTGCCTTGAAATTTTCCCAAAATTATTTTTATTTCAACGAAATTATTTAATTTTAGTATGGTACAACCGCATTGGTATGGGCTTGCCGAAAAGGAAACGTTGAAATCGTTGAAATACTTTTAAAAGCTGGTGCTAATGTTGATACAGCTGGAATGTATTCATGGACGCCTTTACTTGTAGCCGTATCGGGCGGCCATCTGGAAATCGTAACACTTCTGCTGGAGAAGAAGCCCAATGTAAACGCCCTGGACAAGGACGGTTTGACGGCCTTGGCTATTGCTTCGCGAGAAGGATATCAAGTATGATTTTATAGAAGTTCCGTAATCGAATTGCTTTCAATTAATTCGATTTAAATTTAAGGAAATTGCAGCTGCTTTAATGTCTGCTGGTGCCTACATAAATATTCAGGATCGTGCTGGCGATACTCCGCTTATTCATGCCGTTAAGGTGGGACATCGTGGTGTCGTCGAAGCTCTGCTAAAGAAACACGCTGATGTCGATATTCAGGGAAAGGATCGAAAAACTGCCCTGTATAATGCAGTCGAGAAAGGCCATACAAACATTGTTAAATTATTGATCTCTTCGAATCCTGATTTAGAATTATCCACGAAAGATGGCGATACACCACTTCTGCGTGCCGTTCGAAATCGAAATCTAGAAATTGTTCAGTTACTTTTAGAGCGACGAGCAAAAGTTAGCGCTAGCGATCGGCGTGGTGACACCTGCTTGCATATCGCAATGCGAGCCCGATCGAAAGCAATCGTTGAAGCGCTTCTACGCAATCCAAAGAACAGCCAGTTACTCTATCGGGCAAATAAAGCTGGCGAAACACCATACGCGATCGATACTCTGCATCAGAAAACCATATTGGGGCAGGTGTTTGGAGCGCGTCGATTAAATACAAATGAAGATTCGGAAGGTATGCTAGGCTATGAATTGTATTCGTCCGCTCTGGCCGATGTACTTAGCGAACCAACCCTTACAACTCCAATTACGGTTGGCCTGTACGCGAAGTGGGGCAGCGGGAAGAGTTTCCTTCTGACGAAATTACGCGAAGAAATGAATAATTTTGCACGACAGTGGGCTGAGCCACCGGTCAAAGCTACATGGCTGTTATTTTTAGTTTGTCTTCATATTTCCTTAGTATTCGGAACGATAATAGGCATGGGATCGTGGTCGGTAGCATGGGGAATCTGCACGGCAGCAGTATTTCTCTTAATTGTCTACATGAGTCTGTTGATGATAAAATTTGCAGGCCGTCGTTACGACGTATACTGGGCATATTCGGTATACCACGGAATTACTAAGCGATTAGGTCGCTTAAGACTGATATTGCACGTAGCTTTTTATCACCCACCTGGTGCCCAAAGTGATTCGCAGGCGAAACCGGTACGATTTCATTTCGCCGAGGCGAGTAGTGCTTCACCGACTGGAGAAGGAGCTGTTGGACATATGTTAGCTTTACTTTTCGAAGCTATCGAATCGCATTATGGCTCATTGTCGACACGATTGTACCGAGCATTTCGTCCGAAGCCATTGAAATCGTCGTCGGGTTCACGTTTTCGTCGAATGTGCTGTGTTCCGATTGTACTGATCTTCGAGCTGGGATTGCTGACTTTCATTGCCGGTATATCATTGCTGATAATTTATTTTGCTTATCCAAAGGAAGTCAATCGCGAAAATATTCGGGTTGCGCTTTACGTTGTTTTTGCACTTCTGGCGACTGGAATCTGCGCAAATCTACATATTTGGGCTAAAGCTGTCGCTTCATTGTTTGTATCGCAAGCTAGACATTTAAGAAATTCAATAAAATACAATGAGGGTGCTCCATTAACGGCGCTTGGAGCCGAAGTAGCTCTCATGACAGATATGATTAAGGTAAGTGATTTGTTTTCAATTTTATTTGATTGTTTTTAATAAGGATTTTTTTTACTGCAGTGCCTCGATTCATTCACGAATCAACAAAGTCGTCTCGTCGGAGTCGTGGATGCCTTAGACTCCTGTGATACCGAACGGATTTTATCTGTTTTAAATTCCGTTCAAACTTTGCTGTCGTCACCAAATCGACCGTTTGTTTTACTAATAGCCGTTGATCCTCACGTCATTGCAAAAGCTGCCGAAGCGAATAGTCGCCGACTTTTCACCGAAGGCGGAATCGGTGGTCACGATTTCCTACGAAATTTAGTACACTTACCTGTTTATCTGCAAAACTCGGGTCTGCGAAAAGTGCAACGAGCTCAAATGACTGCCCTGTCTTTTAAGCGAAATTACTTAGATTTCCAATCAGACGAACCGACCTTAGGACATTCGGTGTCGGCACGAAGATTATCGAATGCTTCGGAAATTATGTCGAGCCAAGAGAAACTTCGAGCACCGCACAATCCGACAAGAAGCGGCTCGAAAAAACTTCGATTATCCGAATCGGTAGCCAGTTCGGTTGGCTCGAATTTGCATCGTTTAGGACAAAATCCACAAGGTGTCTTAGACTTATCGAAAATTATATTAACCGACGATTACTTCAGCGATGTGAATCCAAGAAGTATGCGTCGATTAATGAACGTAATTTATATTACAGGTAATTATTTTCTATAGTTAGTTCCTAGTTAGATTTAAAGCAATTTTTTTTTCACAGTTCGGCTTCTAAAAGCATTCCAAATAGATTTTAGTTGGTATCGTTTAAGTTCTTGGATTAATCTTACCGAACAGTGGCCATTACGAGCGAGCTTGATTGTTCTACAGCACGATCAAAACGGTGAAAATTTAGAAGATACAGTTTCTCTTCAGGCTGTTTACGATAAGTACGTATAAATGAAATGTGTTACGATTAAATGAATCTAATTGATATCGTACATATAGGGTACGTCCGAAAATTGGATACCTTCGCGAAGCTGCACCACTACTCGAGCTTGATCGAGATGAAAGAAAACTCGATGCTTTCTTGCAATTACACAAATCCGATTTACAAGTAGCAGATTTAAGAATATTTTTACCTTTTACAATTAATTTAGATCCATACCTAAGAAAAGTCTTAAAAGGTAAATAATACGAAAATAGAGAAATTGATACGAACTTTCCTAATTGAATTTCACCTTGCAGAGGATCAACAAGCGTTTGAAGATGAAGGCGGCATTGTTTTACAACCAAAGCAAATTGTTCCACCGATTCGAATACAATCACCGCCACAGTATATGCAACAATTTGCCCAACTACAGTATCCATTAGTTCCATACGACCCATCGTTTTATCAATCACCACCAAATGCCATGAGTGCTACTAGTTTTAATGTGTTTAATAATGAAAATATGAAACGTAGAAAAGTGCAAACGAACAGTGAGTTACCTCCCGCTTCCACGCAATCACCGGGAAGTGAAAGTGCATTCACGGTTTGTCAATACTGAAATGGATCACATTTGAACAATATTATCTCTAATTTCTGTTTCCACAGGACGATATACTACAGATGCAACTTTCTGAATTAAACACGGACGGATTGATAGCATTAATTGGAAGAATTGAAGACTTAAAACCAACACTATCTAAATTGGAACCAATATTCCGGGAAAGTGCGATCAACGGCAGAGTTTTAAAACATTGTAACTTAAATGAATTGAAACTTGTAAGTAGAAATTATTCAATTTAAAAAAAGAAACATTTTCTTATGTCATTCAATTCAAATTTAGATCCTGGGATTAAGTTTTGGCCATTGGGAATTGTTTCGATTGTTAATCACAACGTTAAGAAGTTGTGAAAAAACTCATAATAAAATCCAGTACAATGCAGAGCCGCCGCCTGTTGATATGAGCGACGGCCTTACCGTACAAACTGTTCATAGTCGAAAAAATTCAAGTCAAATGGAAAAGCAGGTTAGTCTCGATATTTTAAAATCTAAAAAAAAAAATAAAACTATATTTAACTACTATCAAATGAATTCTCCGTGTCTGGTTCATCTATAATTCAGAACCAGAAACGTATACAATATTTTTTTCATATCATACATATTTGTTCAGTTCTATAATTTTGTATTAGAAAATGTTCAGATTTTTTTTCTTCTTTAGAGATAAATTTTTTTTAAGAAAAAAAAAAAAAACAAATTTTTATAATAAATTATTTTGGAAATGCAGCCCAAAATTCACGATTACGAATATCTGCAGGTAAAACAATGTGTTTTATTCTCATTGAAAATAAAACCAAAACAATTTACAAAATTTTTGATGTTGTGTTATTACTATCGCTATTTTGTTTCCCATCACACTAAAATATGAAGCTTGATTGATAAGTATACGTGTTAGGCAAGAAAAAAAAAGACCAGATCACTGTGAAACCCAGTTTTTCGAACTTCTGGGATCCCAAAACACTGTGAAATCTTTTATTTCTTGCACTACAACTACACTATGCAATGTAATGCTAGCTAGAGTTTTCCTAACGAATATTACCTTCAGTGCTCCGAGTAAAATGTCTACTGTCACTTTCATTTCATTCCAAGCAAACTTTTCTCATGTGAACTATCTTAACCCTACCGAAACAACTGGCTTTGTATTGAAAAATCGAACTTTCTAAGTTCAGATTTGAATAAATACCGCACAAACTTCATCTGCGGGTTTAAATGTAATCCATTATTGGTTCCTGCTGTTTTCACCCACACAAAGCTCAAATTCACCACATACGACCTTACATACGAAAAGTATTAGGCTTCCGCTTAAGGGTCTTCAATACCGACGACCGCCATTTTGATTTTTTTTGAATTTGTATTGAGAAACGGTTTACCAAGTTACGCGGTTTTTTTGACAATTTGCCCTAAAAATCTAGGTGGCAATCGCTTTTTCTATTCACACGCAAGGTGCAATCAGTTTTATTATTTACTGTTTTTGTTTGTTGTAATAGCGAGCCTGAAAAAAACTCAAAGCCAAACTACTAATTTTCGTTCACTTTTTTCACTTCATATGAAACGAAATTGGCGGAGTTATATCCCAGAAACATTTGCACAATGCTCAAAAATATATATATCACTGTTCACTCCTGATTAAAACATACAATATTAACGTTAAAATTTGACTATAAAAAGATGAACATTCAATACTTCCAAATTTCCGAATTTCTTACGTCAAATTGTTTATCGCTCTCACCATAAGACGTCGGTCTTCACATAGGTGCTGCACATATTGATATTTCAAACCAAATTTAAAATAGGAATATTGGAACAGAGAGAAATCATTCTCAAGTAAAGTTTAAAATGACGGTCTATTCAGCCCTCCATGGCTTAGTTGTTTCGCGCTCGGCTCAGTATTTTCGCATACTTTTTTACGCTGCGATCCATGGCGTACAATTTTTTTTATTTATCGATTTTTTTCATAGATTTTTTAATATGATAAAATGTGAAACCTTGGGAAATTTAGGTTTGATTTTTTTTTTTCGCTTAGTACATTTCCGTTTTATAATTTTCAGTAAAAAACACTTTATAAGTTTCCACCGTGCGATTGAAGCGACGAATGCATTGATAGGAAAGATTTCCAGATTCTACACTGTTACGTTTTATTATTCGTGACGTTTTGGTCTCTGCTGAGACCTTTATCAAACTTATAAAGATCTCAGCAGATACCGAAACGTCACGAATAATAAAGCATAACAGTGTAGAATCCGGAAATTTTTCTTCTCAATTCGAAATGCACTGTGAAAACATTCACCAGACGAATGCATTTTAAAAATTGACCGGTTATGTATCATTGCAATAATAAACTAAAAAATTATTTAATTATTTGAAAAAAGAAAAAAAAACGAAGATAAATAAAAACATAACAGGGCTACGATTGCGCGTAATGCGCAATCTTACGATACTCTAGATGAAATAGAATTTTTTGTGATCACAAGAAATTTTGTATGGGAAGTGTTAGAAGGGATGATAACATTGAACTAATTTTTTCCCCATCATGCTAAAGTAGCTATAAAAATGTTTTATTCAAAATGCTTACTCCAAAAATTGAATGGGAACTGAAAAAATTAGTGAGTTAGATTTAATGAAAATGTGCAGTTTGTATGGGAGGGGGTAGAAAGAGTGGGGGAATTTTAGTGATTTTTTCAGAAATAACTAGGAATATTATAAAATTGACATACCTTAAATTTCAGACTAGTGCCATTCATACTTTTCAAGAAAATCGATTTTTTGTGAAGTTGTGAAACTGTGCCATATTGTATGGGAGGGGGTAGAAGCAGTGAAGCTAATCAAATATTTTTCTCTGATCTTAGTGATAATACTAATTAAGAATTTATTACAAAATATGAGCTCGATAAATGTTATATGTTCTGAGAAAATCGTCTTAAAGCATTTCACGAAAAAGTGATGTTTGTATGGGAGGGGGTGGAAGGAGAGGGAGGACTCCAATAATTTTTCTACTGTAGATTTATATTATTATCAATGTAATATATCCAAAAATTCAGATTAATAGCTTTCACACTTTTCGAGTAAATCCATTTATTGTCAAATTGCGAAATTGTGTCATTTTGTATGGGAGGGGGTAGAAGGGGTGAAGCTAATCGTCTAATTTTTTCTTGGCCTTACTAACAATTTTAAATAAATATTTGGTGCAAAATTTCAGCTAGCTAAATTTTATACGCACTGAGTAAATTGGCTTAGAATAATTCATGAAAAGTACAGTTTGTATGGGAGGTGGACACACATAATTTTTATACGGTAGATTGATATTATCATAGTAGTAATATGTTCCAAATTTCAGGTTAATAGCTTATATACTTTTCGAGCAAATCTCTTCATTGTCAAATTGCGCAATTGTGTCATTTTGTATGGGAGGGGGTAGAAGGGGTGGAGCGATTTGGCCCGTTCACGAACTTGACCTTACTTTTTTGTCAAAAACGACGTGTACAAAATTTGAACTATCTAGCTCAACGCGTTCTCAAGCTAGAGAGCGCACGGACGGACGGACGGACATCCGGTTTTGAGATTTTTGAGTGATAATATTAACTTCTGTATTCATCATTTTTTTCTCCGAGCCTTATTTCTTGGCGTTACAAACCTTAGAGCAAACTTATAATACTCTCAGATTCCATCTAGAGTATAAACATAACAGGAGTACGATTGGGCATAAAGCCCAATCGTGCGATACTCTAGATGAAAGAGAAATTTTTGTATCTTAAGAAATTTTGTAGGGGAAGTGGTAGAGGGGGTGACGAGATTAAACTAATTTTTTCACATGGCGGTAAGGTTGCTATCAAAATGTTTTAAACAAAATTTAGGATTTAAAAATTTAATAGGTACTGAGAAAATTAGTGTATTGGATGTAGTGGAGTAGTGCAGTTTGTATGGGAGGTGATAGAAGGAGGGACGAGTTTTTAATGACTTTTGTATGGGAGGGGGTAGAAGGGGTAAAGCTAATCGCCTAATTTTTTTTTGGTTTTACTAATAATTCTAAATAAATATTTAGTGCATAATTTCAGCTCGGTCAATTTTATACGCACTGAGTAAATTGGCTTAGAGCATTTCATGAAAAAGTGCAGTTTGTATGGGAGGTGGTGGAAGGAAGGGGAGGACTGAAATAACTTTTGTACACTAGATTTAGACCATCATAAAAGTAATACATTCCAAATTTCAAATCAATAGCATTTATATTTTTCGAGCAAATCTGTTTATTGCGAAATTACGAAATTGTGTCATTTTGTATGGCAGGGGGTAGAAGGGGTACAGCTAATCGTCTAATTTTTTTTGGTTTTAATAATAATTTTAAATAAATATTTTGTACACAATTTCAGCTTGATAACTATTATACGCACTGAGTAAATTGGCTTAGAGCATTTCATGAAAAAGTGCAGTTTGTATGGGAGGTGGTGGAAGGAGGGGGAAGACAACAATTATTTTTATAGAGTAGATTGGAATCATCATAAAAGTATCACATTCCAAATTTCAGATCAATGTCATTTGTACTTTTCAAGGAAATCCGTTTATTGTCAGATTGCGAAATTGTGTCATTTTGTATGGGAGGGGGTAGAAGGGGTGGAGCGATTTGGCTCGTTCACGAACTTGACCTTACTTTTTTGTTAAAAACGACGTATACAAAATTTGAATTTTCTAGCTCAACGCGTTCTCAAGCTAGAGAGGACACGGACGGACAGACAGACGGACGGACATCCGGTTTTGAGATTTTTGAGTGATTATATGAACTTCTGTATCAATCATTTTTTTCTCCGAGCCTTATTTCTTGGCGTTACAAACTTTGTGGCAAACTTATAATACTCTCAGATTTCATCTAGAGTATAAACATAACAGAATTATGATTGGGCGTAAAGCCCAATCTTATGATACTCTAGATGAAATGCTTACTTACCTTTCGTTTGGGAGGTGGTAAAAGCAGAAGGTGAGGTTTGTAATTTTTGTATGTAACACTGAATGTAGTATATAAAATATTTCATGCTGAATTTAAAGTTTTTTGCTTTCATAATTTTGAGGAACTTGAACAATTTTTGTCTGTATTTATGGTATTTGTATGGGAGGTGGCAGAGAAAGTGAAAGATTTTGGATGATTTTGAATCTGCTTACCAACTTCCTAATCACATTGCTCTGTTACAATTTTCAAGTCGATAGCTCTCATATGTTCGAAGGAGAAAAACTTTTCTTGAATTTCCAACACAAAAATTTGTATGGGAGGTGGTAGAAGGAGTGAGGTGAAGACGATAATTTTTTTAGCATTTATTACAATTATTAAGGGACAAATTCTGACAAATTTTCAAGCTTCTACTTCTTCTAGTTTCTATGAACATTGGTTAAATGCATTTACCAAAATTCTGCATTTATGGGAGGGGATAGATGGAATATCCGAATCGAAACAAAATTTTTCGACATCAATGATATTAGTAATATTATACTTTTTTCAAATTTTAAAGTTGATAGCTTTGACGGTTTTAGAGGAAACTAATTTTATTGAAATTTCGTAAAATTTGTATGGGAGGGGATAGAAGGGATGAGGTAAAGTTGATAGTTTTTCCAAAATTAGCTGCAATTATAATAAAATTAATTATGACAAAAATGAGTTCATTTAGCTTTGCTAGTTGCAATGCAAACCGAATAAATTCATTTTTGAAAATTGTGCATTTGTATGGGAGGTGATAGAAGGAGTAAGGAGATCAAATCAATATTTCTTGAGGTTAATGATATTTATATCATTATACTATGACCTAATTTTCAAATCAATAGCTGAAATGGTTTCGGAGAAAATCAAATTTTTTAAATTTCGAAATTTCATGAAAATCGTATGGGAGGGGGTAGAAGGAGTAGGGGGATGTGGCCCGTTGACGAACTTAAAGTTACTTTTTTGCTAAAAATGACACACAACAAATTTCAGTACGATAGCTCAAAGCATTCGAGAGCTGTGTTGTAGACAGACGGACAGACAGCAACTCGGAATCGAGGTTTTTGAGCGACAACAAATATTTCTGTACCCTTGGCGGCTCTGTGCGAGCATTATTTCTTAGCGTTACAAACGGTAAGGCAAACACAATATACTCTCAGATTTCATCTAGAGTATAAACATAGTAGAATTATGATTGAGCGTAAAGCCCAATCATATGATACTCTAGATAAAATAGGAAAAAGTTTAATGTACCGAAAAATATTTCATCTTAATTTCTTTCGAACAGTGAATAGTAACTTTTGTATGGGAGCTGGTAAATGCAGAGAGGAAGATTTTTAATGTTTGTAGATAACACCGAACGCAGTATAGAACATAACAGGACTACGATTGGGCGTAAGGCCCAATCATGTGATACTCTAGATGAAGAGAAATTTCTTGATTGTAAGAAATTTTGTATGGGGAGTGGTAGAAAGGGTAACTGCATTGAACCAATTTTTTCACGTCATGCTAGAGTTGCTATCAGAATGTTTTATTGAAAATTTCATCTTCAAAAATTTAATAGGTACTGAGAAAATCAGAGTATTGGATTTAGTGAAATTGAGCAGTTTGTATGGGAGGTGGTAGAAGGAGTGGGGAGTTCTTAGTGAGTTTTTCAGAAATAACTATAAACGTCATGCATTTTACATGTTTTCAATCGCAGATCTGTAGCATTCAAACTTTTGGAGAAAATCTACTCTTTGAAAAGTTGTGAAATTGTGTCATATTGTTTGGGAGGGGGTATAAGACGTGAACCTAACCATTTATTTTTTTTTGTCTTTACCAATAATTCTAAATAAATACTTTGTTCAAAATTTCAGCTCGATAAATTTTATATGTACTGAGTAAATTGGTTTATAGTACTTCATGAAAAAGAGCAGTTTATGTCAGAGGTTGTTGAAGGAGCAGGGGGATTCAAATAATTTTTATACCGTAGATTGAAATTGGTATAAAAATAATATATTCCAAATTTCAGTTGAAAAGCATTTATACTTTTCGAGAAAATTGGCTTTCTGTCTCGAAAATGCGTCAGTTAGTATGGGAGGGAGTAGAAGAGGTGAAGCGATTTGGCCCGTTCACGAACTTGACCTTACTTTTATGTCAAAAACAATGTATACAAAATTTGAAGGTTCTAGCTCAACGTGTTCTCAAGCTAGAGAGCGAATGGACGGACAAACGAACATCCGATTTTGAGATTTTTGAGTGATAATAGTAACTTCTTTATCATTCATTTTTTTCTCCGAGCCTTATTTCTTAGCGTTATAAACTTTAGAGCAAACTTATAATACTCTCAGATTTCATCTAGAGTATAAAAATGTTTCATGCTGAATTTAAAGTTTGTAGCTTTCATAATTTTTGGAAGAAATTGAACAGTTTTTGTCTGAATTTATGGTATTTGTATGGGAGGTGGCAGAGAAAGTAGGAGGTTTTAAATGATTTTTAAACTGCTTATCAAAATCCTAATCAATGTTAATAATTTGAAAAGAAAATTTTATGAAAATTGATGTTATGTACCGAATGCTAAGCAGATGAAACACGACGATCTCTGGGTGTCATTTACGCATAAGAGGCCAAGATAAGCATGTAAACTCGGAGACGTATGTGGCAATGGATAGGTCACAGTATTTAGAAGACTGCAGCAATTCATGACCAAAAGCGTCTCGAATTCAAAAAAATTCATCGATTTCCAAATTTCACTTCAAAGTACGAGCCAACACCTTGATCGTTGGATCGTACTTTGATTTGTTGTTGATTGGTTTGATCACGTAAGCTTGTCTGGAATTCTCTGAATTGTTTCTAGTGCAATTTCTACAAATTTCTCCAGGTAGTTGCTCTGGTTGTTTTCTTTACGATCTTCTCATCTTTCTACTCTTTCTTGTTATATCAACTACAATAACTGTAGAACTGTAAAAGTGTTTCGAATAACGATTGCGTCGCGCATGGGTCTAGCAGGCGCTACCTAACCTTTCACTTTTTTCTTTGGTGCACTTGGTTCGAATCCAGACAAAAACACAGTTTTTTATTTTATTTATCCGTTTTTTTTTTAATAATTAAATAATTCTTTCAGTTTATTGTTGCACTTTACATGAAATGATCAATTTTTGAAGATGCATTCGTCGTTTCAATCGCACGGGAGAATTTGTAAAGTGTTTTTTACTGTAAATCATATAACGATAATGTACTAAATGACAACAAAAAATGGGTTCATGTTTTGTCATATTCAAAAATCTATAAAAAAATCGATTGATCAAAAAAAAAAAGATGTACGCGATGAAGTTTCGAAACCGCAGCGTAAAAAGGTATGCGGAAATACTCAGCAGAGCACGGAATAACTGAGCCATGAAGGATTGAAGAGATCGTCATTCTAAACTTTGCTTGATAATGATTTGTCTCTGTCCCAACATCCCTATGACGGCGTTCACGATGCCAGCAGCATTGCTATTCGACTGACTAAATATTTTACCGGACAACCGAGCAATCAGATCCGAATATTCAAATTACTCGACTAATCAAGCATGAAATGATTTACTTACTTGAGCAAATATATGTGGACGATAAATATGAACCATTATTTGCGGTCATTCTACACTTTTAAATCGCTTTGCCTCTATCGGTCGGTATATTAGTTCATCTTTCAATTTACCACAGCAGATGGCGAAAGAGTCAACTCTCAATAATGGGCTGAGAATTGAAGACCCTTAAATTTCATTCTCAGGGCAAAAAATCCTTTCTTTGTTCCCGCCTCTAAGTCCAGTTCGGTGCCTTTAAAAAAATTTAACATCTGTTTCGCCAGCTGCCATTAAAACCTGATACTTATCAATTATCTTCCGTATTGTTTATTATTTTTGAAATCAAAATAAATATTTTTCTTAAGATGCAATAAACTTTTTGTTCAACTAACTCTTAATACACAATTAAATAAGATCTAATATTCAAGAGTAAATTGCAGGCGATGTAACATAAAAATAATACTATTTTTTTTTAAAATTTTTTTTGTAGACTTTGTAGTTTAAACCAAAGTAATGTCGACTACTAAATTAATTGCACTAATGAACTATTCTCCTCGCCACGATTAAATCGTGGTATTAACTAATATAGTGAATAATGTGTGATAGAATCAACCGTCATGGCTGATTCATCGTTTTCAAATATGTTGGCACCAATTCCATTAATGTCGACACTTTCCACCCTTTTGAGGATTTGGCAGCTTATACCGAAAAAATCTGTCGTGAGAGTTTTTTCATTCGAAATAAAATAGATAAAATTAGCCGGATTAGAATTCACGCACAGACAATCATGATTGCGTTAAAAGTGATAAAAGGACTATTACTGGGCGTTAGGCTCATTACCTTTGATTTTAAAACACTGAATGATACGAGAAACGGATGCGTACGGTTTCTACAATAGCAACTGTTGGTAATCGAAAACGGACTATGATTCTGAAACGTTCTACCATTGAATGACCGTGGAACGGATGGGGTCACTCAAACCATACACCGCCAATCAGTGGTTAAAATTAAACATTTCGGTCTCTGCTGGTACCTTTATCGAAATGAACAGAATCAATTTAATAAAGGTTTCAGCAGAGACCGAAACGTCACTACCGAAGAAATAAATCAGAACAGTGTGAAATCCGTAAATTTTTGCTTTAATTTAGAATTCTCGTTTGGAAAAACGCACGAATCCGGATATCCTTGGAATATAAATAGATAAACTTCTCACATTAAAATTGTGTTTTTCTTTTTGCATATATTTCAAGTTGAAAACGTTCAGTACTATTCAGCCTCCTCAATGGCACTACAACCCAAATCGAACTTTTCTTTTCTAGTTTCTACAATGGCGCTACAAAGCCAATTCGGACCATGGCCTCCTGACATTCAGGTTCTTTAACATTTTTCATTACTTATTGTTGAAGAGTTGTTAACCCTTTGCACAATCCTCTTTCTACGAATTTTTCGTTTTCATAGATTGAGGTGACCAAGGTATATCCAAGCAGGCAATGTGCTGTAATTATTATATTGCCCCGACCGGGATTTGAACTCACAACCTTCGTATTACAAGACCAACGCGCTACCCACTAGGCTACATCCTAGCTAATCGGACCTTGGCCTCCTGATATTCAGGTTCCTTAACATTTATTGGTTATTTATTGTGGAAGAGTTGTTAGCTCTTCGCACAACCCTCTATTCGCGAACTTTCATTTCCGCAGATTGTGGTGTCCATGATATATACCTCGCAAATAGTGAGATAAAAATTATACGTCGATCGAGATTTGAACTTCCGAGCTTCGTATTGTAGATCAACACGCTACCCACTAAGCTATAATAATCTTACTATTTAGTCTAACGCATCTTATACCTTCTTTTCCCAAAATTGAGTGTGATAAAACCCCAAATTACTTAAGATTAGTCCTTTTGGAATTCTATAAAAATGTATCTTGTTGAATTTTATCGATTAATTTCAATAATTAAGATATCACTGTAGTTTGTTTTAATTTTATTGAAATTTCTACCAATATATAATGTTTTACGACTTATAAATCTAATAATAAAACTATCTGTTTTTTAGGTAACTCTCGAGGAACAAATGATATGTGGTGCCCTACAAACGCTAAACGAAGAAGCATTTGAAGATGTTGCAAGTAGTGAACGGGCAAGTCCATCGGGACTACCGACAGGTGAGATGTTAGCACAACATTTAGCACCAATACGAGAAAGTTCGGAATTTGGTTCGCCATCCGAAGACAGTTTTCATCACCACTTAAATAATTATCATCAAACAGAAGAGTTGCTTATGCGTTCGCAAAATAATATAATTCAAATGTCTGATGAATCTTTGCCAACAGTAATAATCATGCCTTCTGGTAATAATGAATACGATGATACACGACTCTAGTTCAGAGAAAAAGAAATAAATTTAAAAAAAGAAAAGAAAAACCATTAAAAAACTTCCGAAATAAGAGCCAAGAAACTGAAAGAAATTTTATGTAAAGCTTGAAACAAACTATTTTTTGGCAAAACTGTTGTTTTTTGAATGATTATTTTTTTCTAATTTGGTTTGGGACCTATCGATCATTTTTTTGTGTTCCGTTTTTTTTTAATATTTATGGTTTTGGTTGGGCTCAAGCACTTACATATATTTTGTTTCCTTAACGTCTTAGTACATTATTTTTACTATTAATATTTTACGTATTATACACACATAGTTTAACTTTTGTTGCTATTTGACACAAACATATTTATTTTATATATTTTTAATATAATACTTATTTATTATTATTTTTTATCGGCCAATAAGTACATAACAACAAAGCGTAGGACTTAATGGTGCCTAGGTTCTAGGTATCAATAATTTTAAGATCATCGTTCATTTACATATCCATTACAATAATTTTTTTTACTAATATAAATTTAGGCGAGTTCATAGAATTTCCGAACAAATTTAACAAATAATAAATTGCATGGGAATTAAGTACTTAAAGCGAATATTAATTATTTAGTTAAACAAAATAAAAGAATACGAAAAAAAAACAAGACATAATAAAATTGATAAGAAGTGTGTGTTGCGTTTTATTTTTCAATCGCCTTTAATTCTAGCATGCTGGTTTTTGCAATAATAAATAAAAAGTTTTCTAACATGATTTAGCACATTGACGGGCTTTGGTTATCTTTTTTACTCTAGACTTTACTTGACGGACATATTTCCTTAACAATTTTTTTTCTAGTTATAAGTGCTAAACGATTTTTTCTTATGAGTGATGGGTCCAGTTTTTATTCTCTCACAAAATATTAATTTGCAGAAAAGAGTTATTTTTCGTTTTTGGCCTACATTTATAGTTAAGATGGTGAAAAGTGTGTATTTAATTTTTCTAGTGAATAATCATGTCTTCTGCTGCATAACTGTTCTGAATTACTTAAAAAATTAAATTTTATTTAAATTGATTTTTTTTTCTTTCTCTTTTGCCAAATTAAAAAAAAAATTACAGAACTTGATTTACTCGTATCGACAACAATTACAAATTCAGGATTAAGTAATACGATGCCAATTACAATTAATCGTCCGCCTGAATCGATTTTGAAGCCTTCTGGAAGTATTAAGACTGATAAACGTGTTTCAATTAAACAAAACAATAGTATAACGCATATGGAATTAGTTTGTGAGAAACGGAATCGAACAGGATCAATGTCGGGTAAGTTGAATTATTGTTTTTGTACGAAATATTTTAATACTGACTGCTATTTTCTTCTTTAATTTTTAAGGACCGAGACCGGCATCATTAGTAATTACAAAAGGCGGTGATCATCCGCATTTCAAATTGACACGATCATCTTCTGTGGATTATGACGATGTTGTCGAATCGCAGCCAATCAAAAATGATCCTCCTGATGGAGATGAATTGGCACCATTAGTTGTTATCGTAAAAAAATAAATAATTATTATTGTGAGAATGAGAAATATAAATACTTATATTTATGATTATTAGATTTTTGTGGCCAAATTTATTTTCTTATTTATGTGCAAACGTATTATATTAATAATAGATTAAAAAAAACTATTTATTTCAGACTGAGTTTTAATTTTAATTTTGTTTTGAAAACATAACAGAATTCCAATCATATGATACTCTAGATGAAATATGAAAGAGTTTATAGTACCGAAAAATATGTCATCTCAAATTCTTTCGAATAGTGAATTGTGACTTTTGTATGGGAGGTGGTAAAAGCAGAGGTCTTGTAATTTTTATACTCTAGATGGAATCTGAGAGTATTATAAGTTCGCTCTAAGGTTTGTAACGCCAAGAAATAAGGCTCGGAGAAAAATATGAATGATACAGAAGTTAATATTATTACTCAAAAATCTCAAAACCGGATGTCCGTCCGTCCGTCCGTCCGTCCGTCCGTCCGTGCGCTCTCTAGCTTGAGAACGCGTTGAGCTAGAAAGTTCAAATTTTGTACACGTCGTTTTTGACAAAAAAGTAAGGTCAAGTTCGTGAACGGGCCAAATCGCTCCACCCCTTCTACCCCCTCCCATACAAAATGACACAATTACGCAATTTGACAATAAACGGATTTGCTCAAAAAGTATAAAAGTTATTGGCCTGAAATTCAGAATATATTACTTTTATGATAATGTCAATCTATCATATAAAAATTGTGCGTGTCCTCCCCCTCCTTCTACCACCTCCCATACAAACTGTACTTATCATGAATTACTCTAAGCCAATTTCCTCAGTGCTTATAAAATTCAGCGGGCTGAAATTGTGCACCAAATATTTTTTTAAAGTTGTTACTAAGGACAAAAGAAATGAGATGATTAGCTTCACCCCTTCTACCCCCTCCCATACAAAATGACACAATTTCGCAATTTGACAATAAATGCATTTACTCAAAAAGTATAGAAGCTATTGGTCTCAATTTTGGTATACAAACCTTTTTTAATGATTTAAATCTACAGTACAAAAATTATTTGCTTCCTCCCTTTCCTTCCACCCCCTCCCATACAAACTACACTTTTTCCTGAAATGCTTTAAGCCGATTTTCTCAGAACATATAACATTTGTTGAGCTCATATTTTGTAATAAATATTTAATTAATAATATTACTAAGATGAGAAAAAAAATGTTTGATTTGCTTCACTACTTCTACCCCCTCCCATACAATATGACACAGTTTCACAACTTCACAAAAAATTGATTTTCTTGAAAAGTATGAATGGCACTAGTCTGAAATTTAAGGGATGCCAATTTTATAATATTCCTAGTTATTTCTGAAAAAATCATTAAAATCCCCCCACTTTTTCTACCACCTCCCATACAAACTGCACATTTTCACTAAATCAAACTCACTAATTTTCTCAGTTCCCATTCAGTTTTTGGAGTAAGCATTTTGTATAAAACATTTTCATAGCTATTTTAGCATGATGTCGAAAAAATTAGTTCAATGCTATCATCCCTTCCAACACTCCTCATACAAAATTTCTTGGGATCACAAAAAATTCTATTTCATCTAGAGTATCGTAAGATTGCGCTTTACGCGCAATCGTAGCCCTGTTATGTTTGTATATAACACCGAACGTGGTATACAAAATGTTTCATGCTGAGTTTAAGTTTGCAGCTTTCATCATTTTCGAGGGAATTGAACTATTTTTGTCTGAATTTATGGCATTTGTATGGGGGGTGGCAGAGAAAGTGGAAAGTTTTGGATAATTTTGAATCTGCTTATCAATACCCTAATGGCGTTGCTTTGTTACTCATATGTTCGAAGGAGAAATACTTTTCTTGAATTTTCTGTACAAAAATTTGTATGGGAGGTGGTAAAAGGAGTGAAGTGAAGTTCATATACTTTAACATTTATTGCAATTATTAAGGGACAAATTGTGGCAAAATTTTAAGTTTGTACCTTTGAAAATCGATTTAATGTATTTACCAAAATTGTGCATTTGTATAGGAGGGGCTTAAAAAAGTATTCGAAACAAAACCATATTTTTCGACATCAATGATATTCGTAATAGTATGATGATGATGCAATGGCGCTACAGCCCATATCGAGCCTTGGCCTCCCGGATGCACCTCCTCCAGTTGTCTCGGTCCAACGATCGCGTCCTCCAGTTTGAAAAATTGAGAAGCGATCTGCGATCTGCAGTCTGCGTCGACTGAGTCCTCCAATCGCTTTCGTGGCTTACCCTGCGGTCGGCTACCTTGAGCTTTGCCCTTGAGTACTCGTTTTCGGATTCGTTCCTCGTGCATTCGTTCCACGTGGCCAGCCCATTGCAGCTTGCGCAGTTTGATCACTATAGATGCTGGTGGGTCGTCAAATAGTTGATACAGCTCATGGTTGTATCAAATTCGCCAATCATCTCCTTCCTTAACTGCTCCGTATACCTTCCGAAGAATTTTTCGCTCAAAAGTGTCGATTAACTTCTCCGAAAACCGTGTCAAGGTGCACGTTTCGCATCAATATAGCAGCACAGGACGAATTAATATCTTGTAGATGCGTAGTTTATTGTTTCGATGGACCTTCCTTGATTTCATTATGGGGAGGACCGCATAAAATGCTTTGTTAGCTGCCGTGATTCTTCTTTGAATTTCATGTCGATCATTGCCGTCCTTTGTGAGAAGGGTAATTTTTCAGTTGTCCAGATTTTAACAATTAATCTAAATATTCGACTGGTAAGCTCTGTTCCACCTTCTTTCAAGAGCTCTGCAGGGATTCCGTCAATTCCGGGCGCCTTGTTCGATCTTAAATTATGTAAGGCTGTCTCTACTTCATCATAAGTTGGTGCAATAGGCAGATGATCTCCATCTGGATCTTCCGGAATTATAAAAGGTTCAGTCTGTGATGTCGTTCTATTTAACAGTGTTCGGAAGTACTGAACCCATCGTGCATTGATTTCGGTAGCGTCGCTTATGATGTTGCCTTCTTCGTCCTTACAGAGGGTAGTTTGCGGTTTGTAACCTTGTCTCATTTGTTTCACGGTATTAAATGCTGCTCGCACGCTCATTGTTTATTTTGCGTTGTTTTCGTCTGCAGATCTTCTTGGCGTTGCGCCTGAGCCGTTGATAGTTGTCCTCTCTAGCTCGTGTTCGTCTCTCGAGAAACAGTCGATAGGCTTCGTTTTTCTTGGTGATGGCTTCTTGGCATTCCTCATCGAACCAGTCATTTCGTTTTCTCCGCTCTAAATGTCCTAAAGTGTATTCTGCTGCGCGGTGAATACTATCCTTAATGTTCTGCCACATTTGGTCAGGCTCAGTCTGAGATAATGCCTCAATATGTGCTTTGATTGTGGTCATATATTCAACTTTCGTTGTGTCGTCCTTTAGTTTTTGCATATTGAGCTTCGGCGCCCAACTCCTTTTAGTGTGGCCCTTGTTAGCTATGCGACAACGGTATTTAGCTCGAACAAGAAAATGGTCCGAGTCACAGTTCGCGCCACGTAGAGTCCTGACATCTAGAATGCTGGAGGCAGCCCTTTTTTCGATGAGAACGTGGTCAATTTGGTTGAAGGTGTGCCCATCTGGTGATGCCCACGTCATGTTATGAATATTTCGTAATAGTATACTTTTCTCAAAATTTAAAGTTGATAGCTTTGACGGTTTTGGAGAAAAATAATTCCAAATTTCTTGAAATTTATATGGGAGGGGGTAGAAAGAGTGACGTGAAGTTGACAGTTTTTCCAATTAAATTAAAATTAATTATGACTGAAATTGGTTCTTTTAACTTTGCTAGTTGCAATGCCCGCCGAATAAATGCATTTTTTGAAAAGTAAGTGAGTAAAGAGATCAGATCAATATTTTCTGACGATAATGATATTTTCACTATGACCTAATTGTCAAGTAGCTGAAATGGTTTCGGAGAAAAATCAATGTCCTTGAATTTCGAAATTTCATGAAATTTGTATGGGAGGGGTAGAAGGAGTGCTTAGCGGCGTGAGAGTAAAAGTATAGACATAAGATTTTAGAGTTTGCAACCTACTTACTGAACTAGCGAAAAATACGTACAGGTTTTGAACGGTGTCAAAAACCGAATCTGCTTCTAGACAACAATTCGCTGAATCGTTGACGATTAAATTTAATGAATGTGAACTGCATGGCACAAAACATGCTCTTGGCTCTAACTATCTTATAAAATTTTGGACGACTAGTTGTCTACCTTTCACGTTTAAGCCGTTATCATATCATTAGCCTCTCATATTTTCAATGACTAGTTCATTTGCTTGAAGCTCATCTAAAATAGATTTCTTCAGTCCCTTTCCTGTAGTATCATTTGCTTCTAAAAATCCTATAAAATGCTCGCGAATGCTATATTCTCCCTTTTCATAATGAACAAATCTAACTATGAACGTCATTCGCTCCGTTCTGCTTTTATCAGGCGTACAATCTACTATAATTGAATAAAATTGAACAACTTTGATAAACTCACTAATTTTGTTTTTGATTGTTTTTGAAATTATATTTATTAATTCATTCTTAATATTATTGCTAAGATATTTGTTCTCTTTATTGGATATTCGCCCTAAATGTGTACTTACCACGGGATCAAATTTCGATATAGCTTTAACTAGCTTCAAAACGTTACCGTTATTGCTTTCAAATAATTAATCAGAAGATCCTCTAAAAGCAAGAGCTCATGATACAAGAAATTGCGTTTTAACACTTCATTCCAGTGTTGCGCTTCAATATTCAGTTGACGCTGCACCTCCATATCTATAGTAGATCTAGATTTTAGGCTAAACTCAAAGGACTTTTGCTTTTTATAGAACTCCATATGCCTTTTGTTATTTTCATGGTCTCGTAACGTTCGTGCTAAATGAGTGCAATCATTGAAACCGTCGCTTCCTAAAGAACTGATCTTTTCTATTGAAAAAAATTTGCAGGGAATACCATATACAGCATCCTTCGAGATGGAGTACATCAGCCAGTCTCGGTGAACCATATTACCATTTTCAAGCTTCCTTTGGTTAGCATTTAAGTCAAATTTTCGCTTACGAATTGAAAAATGGTAATTGGTTACTTGTATCGGATCTTTTTCGACATTTATATTTGACTATGTACCAGGATCATCAAAACATCCTAATACAATGAGGCTGCCAACTTCATCAACTTTAGAGGATAACGACGATGATAAGGCCACTACACTTTTCAATGGAAAAAAAGGACCTGATTCAAACTCAGCAACATAAGAAACAGAATGGGTATGTGAACAACTCGGAGAATCCGCAGATTTGAAAAGATTGAAGTCCAGTTGCGGAAGAAACTGATTCAATGGTTCGGTGAATGTTTTCACAGTGCATTTCGAATTGAAAGAAAATATTTCCGGATTCTACACTGTTACGCTTTATTATTCGTGATGTTTCGGTCTCTGCTGAGACCTTTATCAAACTTCCCAATTGTAATTGTCGATCAGTTTGATAACAGCAGAGACCGAAACGTCACGAATAATAAAGCGTAACAGTGTAGAATCCGGAAATCTTTTCTTTTAAACTGATTCAACTACAACCATTTCGTTTGAGGTTTTATTAAAAAGAAAGATGTGATACTTCCCAGTTTGCTTGCTGCTTCTTTTTGAGCCAACTTTATTTTTTTATATTCCCAACCTGGAAGTTTTCGTTTTTTATCGGCGAACATAATTATAATAATTTTTAACATACTTTAGTACACACTGTTGTAAACACTATTGTAAACCCGGTTTTAACACCGTTGTAAGCACTGTTTGAAACAATTCTTCAAGCAGTAGACTTTTCAAAAAACAAAATATTTGATGAAAATTTAACTGACAATTCTTTTTTTTTTCCCTATACTAACACAAATACAAATAGTAAACAAACAAAATGTAATTATGAACACATTCCCATTTTTCGTAAATTCATTCGTAATCAGTGCCTCTTACTATTCATCGAACGGTGCACAAGTGCTCCATTTATGTATATATTACTTACTTACAATGGCACTACAGCCCAAATCGGACCTTGACCTCCTGACTTTCAGGTTTCTTAATATTTTTCATTATTTATTGTAGAAGTGTTGTTAGACCTTCGTACAACTCTATATTCACGAATTTTTCATTTTCGTAGATTGAGGTGACCAAGGTATATCCAAGCAGACAGTGTGCTGAAATTATGCGTCGACCGGGATTTGAGCTCACGACCTTCGCATTAGTGTTGGGTTACTCATACAAGAAGTGGTACAAATGTCCCATTCATGCACGTCAAAATGTCCCATCACTACAAAAAATATTGTTGTCCCACTTCAAAGTTTTTGTCCCACTTCACAGCTTTTGTCGCATCTGAATTAAAAACATGCATTTGTATGGCTGCTGTACCAATACATTTGTAACACTCAAATCACACTCACTTCACCGGGTTTTGTCCCATGCATTTGTATGGCTGAAAGCAAAGCTCTCAGCACGGAAATATTACGAACCGGAGAACTCTGCACATGAATGACAGATTCTTTTCGATGGGAGAAACCGAGATTTAACTTTCATCGCACTTTTTTCGATTAAAAATCTATTGCACTGATATCAACGTGTAGTAATTACATGCTGAGCACTATTAAAAAATTATTTTGGAAAACTGAACTATTTTTAACACTGCATTTAAGAATAAACGCGATTCTTACGAAGCCCGCCGTGTCCGCTACATACAAAAGCTGGCGAACGGAACTGTCATTTTTATTGTGACTACAACTTGTTGTTGTTGGATTGACTTACATGGCTAGTATATATTTTAACCCTAGTGAAACCGAATAAGTGTAAATAATAATAACTGAAATAAATAAGAATGTAGTTTTTTGAGAGAGATTGAGAGATTTTGTATTTTAATTTTTAAAATTAAATAAGAATAAATAAAATAAAAAAGAATGTATATTATAAACACAACCCACAAATGCCACACCTAATAATACGTCATTTTACTACCGCATCTCAATAAGAAACGGTGTTAGTAGGGTTAAAATACTCTACGCGACACATAAAAACGCAATATACGTCATTTTTCGCTCATTTGCTACCATTGCTCCTCAAAAAGGCAAATTGTATGAATGGGACGGACATTGTATGTATGAATGGGACATGGAGCTTTTGAATGGGACATTTGAGGTGGGACATTGTACCACCTCAAATTTCAAATGAGCCCCTCATACAAACATGGGACAAAAATTCTTGTCCTACCCAACACTACTTCGCATTGTAGACCAACGCGTTACCCACTAGGCTACACCCTAGCTCCATATATATATATATATATTGTTCTATTGCACATAAATGCCTGAACGAGCTCTTTTAACGCACAAGCGGTGGCATAAGGAGTGCCACAGCGCTTCTGGCGCGCAGCGTAAAAGTGCTCCAAATGAATTCTCGAATATTTGAAGTCAAGGAGAAAATAACATTTTTGTTGTTGTTTCAATCAAAAGCCATTTGAATGAACAAATTTGTTTTGTTCTTAAGTGGTCAATACACAACTCGAGCTAAATATTCCCAATCAAAGACAAAGATTGTGTATGGGGTCTTTCATTGAAATTATGTTAAGAAGAACTTTGATACCATGAATATGCAGATATTATTTATCATTTTATAACCAGGTTTCAAAGAAAAAGTAAAATAATATTTCAACATTATGAAAAAGAAATACATAATGTAAATATGTAATTAATTGAAATATTTGGCGCCTTTAATATTCTACTTTTCTGGCGCCTGGCTTTGATGCGCCATGTGCATGTATAGAAGAACCGGCCCTGACAACATGCATTAGATGATCAAAACAACGAAACTTTCAAACAACTCACAGACCGATTAATAAAACAAAACTAATGAAATCAGTCCAGACGATTTGAAAACAAAATCGGAAGACACAAAAACAGGATGAAGTGCAATGATGACTGAATAAAAACATTTTTTTCTTATTTATTTATTTAAAATAAGAGCATATATAAAATTAAAAATGATTTAAAAAAAATTAAGGCAAATATTTAGTGTGAATAAAAATCAATAACTGAGAAATAAATTAAGTGCGAAACATAACACAACAACGATTGCGGCTAAGTTCCAATCATGCGATATTCCAGATGTAATAGAAGTCGCAGTAACTGCTTAAAAAGCTTAAAGTGGCGCACACAGTTTAAAGCCACCCCGTACTTGGACAATTTTATCTTTAAGTACATCAGTTCCTAAATACAGTGTCAATTTAAATATATGCACTGCAACGAACACCCCGCAAGGTAGCAGTTACCGGAAATGGGTGGCAGCCCAGTGGCGTGATATCACGGCTAGGGAAAGGAATTCGTTAGCAAGATCATTTAATCTTTTAAATTGTGAAATTGTTGTATATGTTTTTTTTTCTGGCTATGCCAATAGCCCATACCATTGGTATCCAAGATCCAAAAGAGTAGTCCCTTTTGCTTTTGCGGGGTCGTTGCCGTTGAGTCCATCCTTTCCGAGGCTGTTCTTCAGGTTCCTGGACAGTATTTTTTTTTTCGGTGATGCGTTGTCGGCGCGTCGCCCAACCCCCAACCTGCAGGACCGGTCCTACTTATTTATTACACCCTGGTAGAAAAAGGGTGGGAGTTTTCAGCTAAATATGCTGGAACTATCACAGCTATGCTGCGAGTCCAACTATGTCATACTTTTTGCCTACTTCCTAAGACGCATTGGTGTTACTGGATATTCAGGTTAACTCCACGCTCCCTCCTCCTTTCTTAACCGGGCTTGAGACCAGCTATGGCAATAATATTAATTTGAAAAAGACTTATTCAATCAATCAAATTCCTGTTAAGACCCCCTATAGGGGCATAGGACAGAAACAACTCTCTTCCACAAAGCGCGATCCTGAGCATCGGCTTTAAGCTGTTGCCAGGAATTGTTTATTCCTCTGGCCTCCTGCTTAAAAAGACTTATTAGAAACATTAAAATATGATAATTTGATGAAGGGTTTTGCACAACTGAAGGCTAGACAAACAGCTTTCAATACATAAAATAAAAAAAAATCCGCAGGTAAATGACTAAATAAATATAACGATTCTGCTAGTTTATGCAGTACTAACATTACAGTCACTCACAGCTTAAATGATGCAGTCAAGAATTTTTGTAAGTTTCCTATAAAAAAAAATATAGGAATAAATTTTCGATTAACGTCTTCAAATAGTCACACTGTTGTATGAGTTCCTCTTAATTCCACTGATATTAAAACAATTTCGCAGCTGAATTTAGATGAAACATAAACAATTCGGTGAATACTCTTTAAAATAGCGTCACAGCTTAAATGATGCAGGCAGAAAATTTCCGAGAATATAACGGCTAGTCTCCACTCCATGTTCATAGACTATGATTTCTTACTATTACAACAGGGATTTCTAGTCGCAAAGTGAAGTCCACTATTTTAGTTTCCTCCCGATCGTATCGCTTATCGAAAATGGGTCATCGTACAACCATTGAGGAACGCGAATTAATAATACACCATTTTATTTCTGGAAAAAGTCAAAGTTGCTTCGCAGAAATTGTTAACAAAAGTGCATCTGCTGTACAACACATTATTGAAAGATATTCACGCGAAAATAGGATTGAAAATAAAGGGAGGAGAGCCCCGAACAAAATTTTCACAGACCACGATAAACGATACTCAGTGCTCCAAAGCTCACGTCTGAAGTGGAGAAATGGTTGGAAAAGAAGTGTCATCCTGAAAAAGTCGACGAATATTGCGTAAAGAAAATTTACATGGACGAGTAGCGAGAAACAAGCCCCTGATTAGATCTAAGAACGTGCGTCTTCGAATGGAGTTTGCTCGTACATGCTGAAACAGCTCCCAGGACTTTTGGAAAGCGGTAATTTTTGCAGATGAGAGCAAATTCAATATTTTTGCATCAGATGGGAAGGTTTCTGTTTGGAGAAAGCCGAATATGGAGCTAAAACTTGAGAATTTGTGGCCTACTTTTAAGCATGGTTGAGGTCATGTTATGGTTTGGGGCTGCATATCCTCTGCAGGCGCCGGAAAACTCCACTTTATAGAAGGCAATATGGACAAACACATGTACATGGACATCCTTAAGCAGAATTTGAAATTTGAAAAGCAGTGCCGAAAATATGGGGCTAAAGGAGAATTTTAGCTTCTTCCATGATAATGACCCAAAGCATTCATCCTATCTTGTTAGGAAATGGATCCTATACAACTGCCCTCATATCATTCAAACGGCACCACAATCCCCCGATATAAATGCAATTGAGCATATGTGGGCAAAACTAAAACTAGAAATTAAAAAGCATCCCATTACTAATAAAAACAGTTTAAAAAACGCGCTGTTGGAAGAGTGGAATAAAATATCCCCAAGCTACACTAGGACATTAGTAAAATCTATGCCAAAACGGCTTCAGGCAGTATTAGAGCATATAGGCGGTCCTACAAAATATTAGAAATCAAAGAAAACAGCTAATTCATTAAATATTCTACATTTTTTCCATGATACATCATTTAAGCTGTGACGCATTTTTTTCCAAATTTAAATTTTTTAATTTTACTTTATTATTTTAATCATAAAGTAAAGTAAAGTAAAGGGAGGGAGGTGGTAAGCAAAAATGTCGAAAATTTTGAGTGAATTTTTTAGGACTCTGCTCAAAGATAGAAACTTTAAATTTTGCATGTGAATACATCTATTTGATATACATAGAAAAAAAATAATAATTTGATCCACAATTGTTATGAACCGACCACCCCGGTCTAATGGGCACAAGCTGTTTCATGTGCAAGTTTTCACGAAAACTGAAAATTTTTGGATGTAATTTTAGGGTAGAAACTTGAAAATTTGGGAAATACATTAAAAAAAAATCCCTAAAAGTATAAAATATTAACTGGTCGAATACCTTCAAAACTTCTACCCCCTCCCATACAAAATTATTTTTTCGACCATTTTTAAGAAATTAATTATCACCTAACTATTAAAAGCTATCCATTTGAAATTTTGCATAAGAACTTATAAAAATATTTGCAAAGAAATTATTTTAAAAGTTTCAAAATCACACTTGCCCTTCTACCCCCTCCCATACAAAAGTATGATTTCGACCAATTTCATTAAATCAACTAATAACCAACAAATTAAAAGCTACGAACTTGAAATTTTGTACGAGCAGCTTACAAGAGAAAGGAAATAAAATTGCGTCACAAATTTTGCAATTCCCCTACCTCTTCTACCCCCTCCCGTACAAAATTATTTTTTCGAGCATTTTTAAGAAATCAGTTATCAGCTAACTCTTAAAAGCTATCCATTTCAAATTTTGCCTAAAAACTTATAAAAATAATTGAAATGAAATTCCTTTAAAAGTTTTGAAATCGCGCTTGCCCTTCTACCCCCTCCCATACAAAAGTATCATTTCTACATTTTTCATTGAATCAACTAATAACCATCAAATTAAAAGCTACGAACTTGAAATTTTGTACAAGCACACTACAAGAGAAAGGGAATAAAATTGCGTCACAAATTTTACGATTCCCCTACCTCCTCTACTCCTTCCCATACAAATGTTTGGTTTCGTGAATGTAAAATGCACCGAATCCTATGAAAATTCTATGCAACTTCGTCTATGAAACACATTCTATACAGAGGATATTGGACGCGATTCAAGCAATTAATTAAAAAGCTATTAACATCCACCCACCCTTACCCCTCCTCCTCCCCTCATAAGAACCCAAACTTTCAGAAATGAATGAAATATTGTTAAATTGACAACAGCCCTGCCCAAGAACTCCCTTTCACTTAGCCTTCCCTAACCACTCTAACCTGCATATTGACTTTCCACACATCCGCAACTTGTCCCAAGAATAATAAAGTTTCGCCCGACTTGTTGGCAGTTTATTTGTTATAGCATAGATGAAGAAATATTTTTTGTTTTTTCTGGATTTGAAATAAAATTATCAAATGTAAAAAATGGTTTTTTGGAATTTACGATATTTCATCAAGAGCATTCCATCAAAATTAAATATTTTTGTAAGTGCATCATTTAAGCTGTGAGTGACTGTATATTTATTATATTTTGTCTTCTATCAACTTTCATATCAATTTTTGACAAACATTTAAACCATCAGATCTCTAATCCAGATATTCAATTGACTTGGATTTTACAATATTAGACAAATTTTCGGTTTCATATACATATTTAACAAAATAAAAAGAAAAACGAAAAATTTTTGGAATTCTAAATAAAAATGTCCTGACAGAAGATATATTTTCAATCCTTTTAGGGCTGGTTATATTAGTAAAAATAAAAATATTCTATACATCGACTCATTTAGTACTAGCGAAAAACATTAGTTCACTACGAGTTGTTAAGAACAAACGCGGATACGAGCAGTGCTTGTAAATTATTTAATTAATCTTATATACCTTTCAAAATTTTCGTCAAATCGTAAAGTAAAAGCTTTTAAAACCGCAATTTATACCTAAAGGGCGCCAATATGATTGAGCGGCAGGCGCCAAAAACTCCGGGGCTGGCCCTGTATGTTGACGAACCAGTTCTTTTTTGGACTGAGTCTGTTTTCCAGGCTTTTTGTGTCAACAGATATGTGACATCATCATCGATTTATATTTCTACAATTCTGATAAAACAATACTAAAAGATATTCTTATCAGGTAGATTCTTAATTCACTCGTATATAAAAAAACATATACTTCAATTTAGACCACATTTATTAATTATTATATCGAGCAGCACTTCGTCTTACTCATTCTAATTATTATAAAATTGTGAACATCGTATCTTAAAATTTACTTGCTTAAATACTAAACTTACAGTGGTTATAAATAACTTCCAGGGAACTTTCAAAATTGTTCGTTATATCCGAGGTTCGTTATAGCCGATCGTTGAAATTAAAAAAAAAATAATAATAAAGCTAAGTTTTATTATATATTTAACAGTCTTCTGTTTATTTTTGCGAATTCAGGTACATATAGGTATATACGTATATAGATTATAAAAAAAATTATGAGAAAAAATCGGTAATTTGCTTTTGGGTTCGTCTTTTCTTCAATAAATCGTCGCTTGTTTCATGTTTCCTAATTTATCAACTGCAGTCAGTAAATTCTCCTTCTCAGGATAATGGAATTGTGTGTACGTTTGCAACGTCTTCAGGGCAGATAGTGCTTCGTTGGTTGAAGGAACAATATTACAATCCTCATTTATGTCTTCGTCGCCGCTATCCAAATCTAATAGAGATATTATTGACTGCATTATTTCCATCTCATCAGGGGACTCCGTTGTTAGCAGGTAATCATTGAAGTCACTAGAGGCGAAATTTGAAATCGCATTCTCCTCCGCCCAATGTGAGAGAGAATACATTTCTTCCCTTTCTTCTAGAGTTGCAATTAATGTCGAAAGTGGAAGGTCGTCTTCTTCTGTAAACTCTGGATCCATTGTAAAACCAGCGTGTCGGAAGCAATTCGATATTGTTTCTTGTGATACTTTCCTCCACGCAGCATTAACCATTACAATGGCATCCAACAAAGTGGCTTTGCGCTCTGTAATGAGCTGGATAATTATCGATCACCAAGAGAATCTTCCTTTGTTTTCTCGCCAATTCTTCATCCCATGCCTGGAGAAGCTTTTGGAAGATTGTTCCGGTCATCCACGCTTTTCGGTTAGCTTCATAGCTAACAGGAAGATGCGATTTATTTTTGAAACATCACGGTGACTTGGATCTTCCAATAACTAGAAGCTGTTTCTTCTCAGTTCCGTCAAGATTGGCACATACCCAAACTGCAATCCTCTCCTTCGAATGTTTGCCCCCCGAGCAACGTTCCCCTTTAAACTTTAGGGTTTTATCTGGCAACATTCGAAAGAAGAGGCCAGTTTCATTACCATTAAAGATGTCTTTATTTAAATAACATCTCCGTATAATATTAATAAAATTTGTAAGCTGAATTGTAAAACTTAGACGATATGTGTTTTTGCAATTTTGTATTTATTTATTGTGTCTAATAAAAGCGACCTTGAAACGGCGTATTAAACACAATAGATAAATAAAAATGAGACACATGCGAATTATGCAACATACCTGGCCAAACATTTTTAATCCAATTTTCAGTGGCTTCTTTCGAAACGGAAGCACTTTCGCCGCTTATTTTACCACTGCAAATGTTGTGACGCTTCTTAAAGCGATCGACCCAGCTTCTGAAACACTCAAAAGAATCCCCAGATTCTCCATTGACACTAATTTCCAATTGTTTGAAATCTCCCGCCTTTTGCTGAAGAATTGGTCCCGATATGGTGACGTTCTCGCTTCGCTTGATTGAAACCACTGCAAAAGGGCTTGATCGACTTCCTTGTGCTCCGGTGGGCGTAACTTTTTTGCAGTGAGCGTGGTTTCAGTTTGAGCTTCCAGATATTTTTTCTATTCGATCAAATGGTTAAAACAGTCGACTTTGTAAGACCGTATTCCCTACAAATTAGTGCGTTGGCAGAGCCACTTTCTAATTACCGAATTATGTCGATTTTATCTTTTAATGAGATACATTTTCTCTTCGAATTTTCCATGTTTAAAATCGAGCTAAACTAAGAAAAATCACGCTGTCGTAGCGAACTGATTCAATATGAATTTCGCATTAAACACAACTAAGCTTATGAAAAATTCTTTGAAACGTAAAACCGTTACAAATTCACCGAGTTGGACTTGATGCGTTCACGATACGATAGTTCGTTATAGCCGAACACAAGGAAGTCTTCGAACTTAGGAAATGATAAAAAATCCACACAATTTGCCCTAATCCATTTCGATAGTTCGTTATATCCGAACAGAAACAAGTGCAGAAGACTTGGAATTGGTTCGTTATAGAACACGAATGTATGCATATTTTGAGATTTGAAACGGGATTTGTTGAATTGTTCGTTATAGCCGAGTGTTCGTTATAGCTGGGGTTCGTTATAGCCGGGCTTCGTTAGAGCCGAGTTCCACTGTATTTGGATTCATCTGGTCTCGTTTCTTTTGGTGTGCCGACTCAGATGTAAACCGACTTTTCGGGTGTTTATTACATATACACTTATTAGTTTGGTGAAGGGTACGTAACTTTATGATTAATTGTAGAGGATTCTGATATGCAGATACAACATGTTTGCATATTGTTTCACGATTCTATGACCTAATGGTATCGTTCCTTTGGTGTCCCGACTCAGACGAATACCGGCTTTCCGGGTACGTAACTATCGGCTGCTAATAATTATTGATTAATTTTATTTTCAAACAATTAATTGAATACTCTTGTCCAATTATTATAATGTCACACTGTGATTCCCTTTCTTAATTTCACTTGAATTTTTCTTTTGCGATAAGATGCGCGTGTTCTCAATTTCTGTTTACACCATTTCCGTGACTCTACATATTTTGTTGTTGTCGCAAAAATGCCGGGGCTGTGACCGAGGCGCCGCTAGCCGGCATTTTATTTTCTATTCTTATCACTTACTCTCCAAACGGTTTGTCTACGCACGTGGGTGCGCACATGTGATTTTCGAATTCAAGCAAATAGCGCGCCGGAGAGAGCAAATTCACTTTTCATTTCGTTCGGTTGCTGTCGGCATCAAGGTCGTTCGTCGACGGCACAACTGTCAAATCCAATCAGCTGTTGCAGAGGTCACCTTGAGTAAAGTACACCAAAAAGTAGAGTCCGATAGTGCGCTGCCTTAGAAAGTAATTAAGGGCGATAAAAGTGGGTTTATCTGCAAAAAACTGAAGGAAATTGGCAAAAAAAGTTATTACTAAGTGGCTTTTCGTGATTGGTGCGTTAAGTAAGTGAAAATAGTTAATTTGGAAATTGTTTAGTGACCCAGTGGTTTGCTCTATATTTTCTAAAATTAGTTTGATTTTTTTTGTTTTGTTTTGAAACATCTGAATGTTTTGGTAATTGTTTAAATTTGAAATAATATATTTGGTTGGCTACAGTTTGTGATGGAAATTTGCAAAAATGAAAATACGATAAAGATTGCTGTTGTTGTTGTTTTTCATCAACCAAAAATACTAATTGTGTGCATCGTACTTTTTGAATAAGCGCCAACTTCTATTAAGAATGTTAAGAATTGAAGAGCAGAGTGATTGTCGATTTCAATTTGTTTTGATAGAGTACCTATCTAGAATTAAGTAATAGCATTGATCCTTGATCCTTAAAATCAGTTCAAGTGCATGACAATTTCTATTTATGTGTGAACGCTGAATTTGGGAGGAAAAAAATGCGCGATATTGGTTTGATAGTAAGGGCAGGTGGTGTAGTAACGTTTTATTCATTGTACCTTACAGCAAATGCTCGCGAAGTTAGTTTCATCGTGTCAAAATTACATTAATTTGAATTCTTGTAATTATGAAATATTAAACTGTGTGTCTGCCAAAAAATCAACAATCGCACTTGATAGAGAGATGTTTGCCACTTTTAGAAGTACCCTGTTCAATATCTTTAAGAAGAGCAAAAAGGAAAAACCACGCCTCATTCTGTATTGTGGGCGAAAAACAACCTTGAGGCCTCACGGATCAACACCGAGGGGGATGCTCCCCGCGAGGCCCGCGATCTTTTTCTAAATATTATTACATCATAAATCAGCCAAACAACTCTCAGAGACCTGGGCTATAATGAACAGTTCGTTTAGAAATAGTGAAATTAAGACCTATTAAGGCTCGTGCCCTTTTTGGATCCGGGCGCCTTGGACTCTTCGAGCTATAAGCACCGCTTTTATTATTTTTATAACTATTCTAAGCTATCAAAGTTCAAATTACAAAATAAAGTTGCACAACAGTATCGTTGATGGTACACTCAAGGTCCTCTAGAAATACCAGGCCGTAAGGCTGAAAACGATGACGTAGAATAGAAGGCTTTTCTCAACTAAGGCTAAGGTGCCCGACCTCATCCAAGTACGAGATTTATCAGTTTGACAATTCGATTTGACATGTCGTGGCAGTCTGTTTAAGAGAATTTTCTAGCTTTTAGGATTCGCGTAACTCGTGTTTGCCTTGATCCGCCGATTTGAGAGCAGTATTCATGAGTTCGATCCGTATTGAATTATTGGGCGTCAGCTAACATGGTCCAGCACTGATATATGGTCCAGCACTGATATTATGGGTTCCTGAATTGGTTCGACGGGCGCTCTGTTTATTCGGGTTTGGTGATCACGTTCGGCGGGATCCATTGGCTTCTACATTTGCTGAACATTCCCGTCCACTTTCCGGACATTTGTGTTTTCTTGGCAGCAATCAAGTTAGTTTGCGATCTTCCGGTCGGTCACAGGTTCTTTTATTCGCCATTTTTTTGGTTTCAGTGTCTGCAATTTAAACATATCTGATGAAGCTGGTCGCCAGGAGCGGGACTAGCCAGTTTTATTGCAATGGCTACATCAGTCGAATGGTAGCTGGATTATATGACAACGAGGAAATCGATGTACAGTCAACGCCGATTATAACGAACTTCAAGGGACCAGGAAGATTGGTTCGCTATAGCCGATGTTCGTTACATACGGTGGTATAAAAATACACATAAGAATAGTTCTATCACTATCACGCGAAATGTGTTGGTTTTACCAATATTTTTGCCGAGAGGCTTAATTCTACGCCTGGGCTTAATTGGTATTGCCAAGACTGTAGGAGCATGTCACTATCCTCGTTATCATTTAAGATGTCTAATATTGGTGATGAGATGACGGGGATTAAGGCGCAACTAGATAATATATCTGGTGCGTTTGTGAAAGTGAACAATTTTTTTAATTCACTCCATAAGACTCTAACATTGCTAGACTGTTCGACTGGTACAGTCAATCCAACAATGGTTGATGTCTCAACTTGTTGTGATATTATACCCTGCTGCAAGCATATTTCTATTTCAACTGATTCCATTAACTCTAACACATTCCATTAACTCTAACACATTCCATTAACTCTAACACATTGAATTGTGTTATTGGAAATAATTTTCGGGCTAATAGTTGCGATCCGGTATTAGTGGATAGTAGCAGAGATAAGTGAAGACATAAAGATGTCTCACTCAGTACAAGAAAAATGTCATATGAAGAAAAAGCTCGCCGTATTCTCTCGCATCCAGGCGAATTCAATACCGGTGCCAGCACGAAGGGGAAACAATGTTCAAGGCGAATGATGACGTATTGTGACAGAAATTGATAATGAACTGGTTATGGCAATAATTACTCCATGGGACACTAGAGGCGCTTTTCCATAGTTCAGCAAAGCTGAAGCCCGATATTTGGAGAGAAATTTAAAAAAAGTGTCGATTTTGTTTTTGGGACGTTCTTTATTAGCAATTTCTGTTACAATACGTCATCATTCGCCTTGAACTTTGTTTCCCCTCGTGGTGGCACCGGTATTGAGTTCGCCTGGATGCGAGAGAATGCGGCGAGCTTTTTCTTCATATGACATTTTTCTTGTACTGAGTGAGACATCTTTATGTCTTCACTTATCTCTGATAGTAGTAGTAGTTTCACCTCTACTACAAGCTTCATCAAAAGCTTCCGCTAGTAAAAAGTTTACACTCTCCAATTCTACTCTATTTTCTTCGAGTATTTCTCAAACACCTCATACTGTTAATAATCCCACTGAATCTTCTTCTACTTTGCCTTCACATCAACATATTGTTGCGAGCTAGCGGTTCGCCGGGATTTCAAGAAAAACACAATTCGTTTAAAAATAAAGGATATTTATTTATTCGCACGTTTCACTTTAATTCGCACTTTTAATTTAATGTTCTCTATAACTTAATTAGCACTATCTGGCAAAACCGACGATATTTCGCTTTCTATCGCTTTCACTACCGTTCTCGTTCAGATATCGCTGACTGACTGACTGCTGCCTGGAAGTGGTGTGTATTTATACTAAATATCCCAGTTCTCGAAGTTTCTGCTGGGATGTTTTCGGGTGTGTGTCTAGACTATTCTAGCTCCGTCGGGTGTTTGCTTGAACGTTCTAGATGGCGTTTTACACATTAGGGGATACTGTTCTTGTATTTTCCAGAAAGATCAATTACGTGGTTGCCAGATCTATAACAATATAGGTACTAACTATTGTACCTCGACCGAAAGCCCTTTTTATTTCTCGACTTGGTTTCCGAACATCGCCCGATGATGTCATTAACTATTTAATTTAAAAAAAAAAATTATTTTAGCTGAATCAGCAGTTAAATGTGAAAAAATTAGTAAATATACTCGTTCCATTGCCTCTTTTAAAATTGTTATGGCCAATAATGAACTTTTTAATCGGTTATTAGATAATAATTCTTGACTGTCTGGAGCATTTGTTAAAGAATTCATTTCTCGTCGTATTAGATTACCGGGTTGTGGTCCAAGAAACTCAGACAATTGTCTATTTACTATGAAAACGTAAATGGACTGCGCACTAAAACCCAAGCGATATTTGCTTCAACCCACAATTTTTATTATGATGTTATTGCCTTTACTGAAACGTGATTAAACTGTAGCTTTTCTGACAGTGAACTCATTAGTTCCGAGTTCCAAGTCTTTCGTAGGGATCGTTATTATTCCGATTTGAGAAAAGTAGTGGATTGTTATTATCAGTCCGAAGCTACATTAATTGTGTAGTTGTTGACGTGCCGAACTCTCACTGTCGGGAGACCTTGTGTGTTAAACTTGTGTTTAGCAATAAAGATATTTATGTCTTGTTGACATATATTCCCCTTCGAGCCCTTGTTCTTTATACGAAAAAACAGTTGACTGTTTAGCAATTGTTCATAAAACTATGAATATTTCTAACGAACTTATTTTACTGGGTGGTTTTAATATTCCAGGTTTTTGTTGGTCTTTTTCTGACGATGATTTTGCTCTCTTATTTGCTGATGCTTCGTCCTCGCTTTAATGTTTTCTTGTAGATAGTATATTTGCACTTGGTCTCCACCAACTTAGTCTTGTTCGGAATTCCTATGGAAGACAGCTGGACCGGTTTTTTTCTAATTACAGTTCCTGTTCGGTGGAAGATAGCTTACCATCAGTTTCGATCATTGATGTCTTGTACCCTCCTTCTACAACGGTGCTACAGCCCAAATCGGGCCTTGGCCTCCTGACATTCAGGTTCCTTAACATTTTCATTACTTATTGTGGAAGGGTTGTTAGCCCTTCGCACAACCCTCTTTCTAAGAATTTTTCATTTCGGTAGATTGAGGTAACCAAGGTATATCCAAGCAGGCAATGTACTGAAATTAAATATTGCACCAACCGGAATTTGAACTCACGACCTTCGCATTACAAGACCAACACGCTACCCACTAGGCTACACCATAGCTGCACCCTCCTATTGACATATTATAATTGACGAGAAGCATATTTTTAGCCCTAACGAGAAAGCGCTACCTTTTGATTTTAATAAAGCCGATTTTTCACGGTTGGACTATCTTATATCTAATTTTAACTTAACTTTGATGAAATTTTGGACACTCCTGATTTTGAGAGTGCCGTAGTAGATTTTTATTATATTCTGTACCAATTTTTTATTGCTTCAATTCCTTTTACTTATCGGAAGAATACCTCATTATTGTATCCTTCATACACGAGTGAGTTACGTGGAATAGGTATACTAGAACAAAGTATGGCACTGATTTTCGTTTGTATGAAGAATATTATGGCTTATTCAAAACTTCTATTCTGAATATTTACTTAAAGTGCATTAAAATAATATTAGAGATCTCTTGAAGTTTTAAGTGTAAGGGTAAATGTGATTGTTATCCAGCATCTTTTCAATTCCTTGGCAACAATAGTAATGATCAGTTTACTATTTGTAATTATTTTGCCACATTCTTCAGTGGATCTTTTTCTGGTAGTAACTTTATCCCTGACATGTAGTACTTTGATAACTTTAGAGGTACTGCTTAACACTTTGTCTGGTATACCGATTTCTTATAATGATATAGTTACTGTATTAAAATTTATGTTTAAACATATATCCACTCCAACAGTTTAACTACAGCATTCGTAGTCAGCGCACTATGCCTTTAGCGATTAGAGTATTTTAGAAATCCAGTACTTCTAGGCATCCAAGCGTTCTCGGACCAAAACTGTACAATAAAATCCCGATACATATAAAACAACTCATCAATACTAACAACTACAAAATCATGCTAAAAAAATTTATATGGGACAATCCAGCATTATTTGATGAAATCATAAATTAAATTTTCTTTTAATTCTCATCTTCTCCTTTTCTTTCATTTTCTTTCTTCTGATTGTACTTGATTTTTTGTTTCTCTTTCTTTTAAATTTTTTTTTCTTTTTTGTTAGTAATCATGTTAAACATTATTTTATTTTTTCAATTTTTATTCGTAATATCATTGATTCAAATTGTACATTTTAATATTCTTCATTCAAACCAAATTAATTAAATAATAACACAAAATGAAAATAATTTCAAACTTTTAGCTTTTGCAATAATTTGTTTCAAATTTAAATATCTTTATACTCTAGATGGAATCTGAGAGTATTATAAGTTTGCCACAAAGTTTGTAACGCCAAGAAATAAGGCTCGGAAAAAAAATGAATGATACAGAAGTTCATATAGTTACTCAAAAATCTCAAAACCGGATGTCCGCCCGTCCGTTCGTCTGTCCGTCCGTCCGTCCGTGTCCTCTCTAGCTTGAGAACGCGTTGAGCTAGAAAGTTCAAATTTTGTATACGTCGTTTTTAACAAAAAAGTAAGGTCAGGTTCGTGAACGGGCCAAATCGCTCCACCCCTTCTACCCCCTCCCATACAAAATGACACAATTGCGCAATTTGATAATAAACGGATTTGCTCGAAAAGTGTAAAAGCTATTGACGTGAAATTTGGAATATATTACTTCCATGATAATATCAATCTACCGTATAAAAATTATGTGTGTCCTCCTCCTCCATCTACCACCTCCCATACTAACTGTACTTATCATGAATTACTCTAAGCCAATTTAATCAGTGCGTATAAAATTTAGCAGGCTGAAATTGTGCACTAATTATTTATTTCAAATTGTTATTAAGGCGAAAAAAAATTAGACGATTAGCTTCACCCCTTCTACCCCCTCCCATACAAAATGACACAATTGCGCAATTTGATAATAAACGGATTTGCTCGAAAAGTATAAAAGCTATTAGTCTGAATTTAGAGATATATTACTTTCATAGTAATTTCAATCTACAGCATAAAAATTATTGGCGTCCTCCCTCTCCTTCCACCCCCTCCCATGCAAACTACACTTTTTCATGAAATGCTCTAAGCCGATTTTCTCAGAACACATAATATTTATCGAGCTCATATTTTGTAATAAATACTTAATTAGTATTATCACTAAGATCAGAAAAAAATATTTGATAAGCTTCACTGGTTCTACCCCCTCCCATACAATATGACACAGTTTCACAACTTCACAAAAAATTGATTTTCTTGAAAAGTATGAATGGCACTAGTCTGAAATTTCAGGGATGTTAATTTTATAATATTTCTAGTTATTTATGAAAAAATCACTAAAATCCCCCCACTCTTTCTACCACCTTCCATACAAACTGCACATTTTCACTAAATCTAACTCACTAATTTTTTCAGTTCCCATTCAATTTTTGGAGTAAGCATTTCGTATAAAACATTTTTATAGCTACTTTAGCATGATGGGGAAAAAATTAGTTCAATGCTATCATCCCTTCTAACACTTCCCATGCCAAATTTCTTGGGATCACAAAAAATTATATTTCATCTAGAGTATCGTAGCACTGTTATGTTTTTTTTTAAGATTTACTTTCTCAATTTTTTTGTTTGAAACATATACGGAAGTTTTTTCAACTTTCTGAAAAATCTTTTTTTTTGATGAAGGTCGTTTTTGTTATGAATCCCTCAATTTCACAGAAAAATAATTTAATTGAAATTTTAATTTAATGGAAATTTCATGAAATTTGTATGGGAAGTGGAGCTGAAGTTGATATTTTTTCAAAATTGATTGCAATTGTAATAAAATTTAATTCTGGCAAAAATTAGTCCTTTTAGCTTTGCTGGTTACAATGAAAATCGAAGAAATGCATTTTTGAAAATTGTGCATATTTATCGGAACTGATAGATGGGCAAGGAGATCGGATCAATATTTTTGACCTTAATTATAATCACATCATTATACTTTAACCTAATTTTTAGTTTAAATTGTTTCTTTAAATTTCGGAATTTCAAGAAATTTCTATGGGAGGTGGTAGAAGAAGCGGAGGGGATGTAGCCCATTCACGAATTTAAAGTTTCTTTTTTGCTAAAATGACATAAAACAAATTTGAGCGCGATAACGCGTTCGAGAGTTATGTTGTAGACAGAGAGACAGACAGACAATGGTCACTTGGAATCGAGGCGACAACATATATTTATGTACCCTTATCAAGTCTGTGCGAACAAACGTAAAGGCAAACACAATATAGTCTCAGATTTCATTTAAACTATAAATATCTAAGGCTTAATGCATGTCTACAACTAACTCTTCAGATTCAGCTCTTACATTAATGGAATAAATATGTGCTCTTATTCAATGAAAGTCCAGATAACGTAACCCATGTTGAAATCTCCCATTAAGCAGGGATATTCATCAATTTAAGTTAAGTTTAAATGATGAAACTATTTGATTGAGTCCAAATTTTTTTTTGTATGGGAGGTGGTAGAAGGAGTGGGGGGTTTTTGGTAATTTTTCTAGATACAACTATCATCACCATGCAATATATCATTTAAATTTCAGATCAGTTAGATTCACACTTTTCAAGAAAATCGAGTTTTTGCAAAGTCGTGAAATTGTGTCATATTGTAAGGGAGGGGGTAGAAGGAGTGGAGCTAATCGGTTAATTTTTCCCGATAATAATAATAATACTAATAAGGGATTCACCAGAAAATTTTAGCTCGATCAAAGTTATACGCACTTAGAAAATTGGTTTAGAGTATTTCATGAAAAAGTGCAGTTTGTATGAGAGGTGGTAGAAGGAGTGGAGGGTTTTTGGTAATTTTTCTATAAACAACTACAATCACCATGCAATTGATGTGTTTTAAATTTTAGATCAGTTAGATTCACACTTTTCAAGAAAATCGAGTTTTGGCAAAGTCGTGGAATTGTGCCACATTGTATGGGAGGGGGTAGAAGAAGTAAAGCTAATCGGTTAATTTGTCCCGATAATAATAATTATGCTAATTAAAGATTTAGTACAAAATTTTAGTTCGATCAAAGCTATACGTACTGAGAAAATTGGTTCAGAATATTTCATGAAAAAGTGCAGTTTGTATAGGAGGTGGTGCAAGGAGTGGAGGGTTTTTAGTTATTTTTTGAGAAGCAACTACAATTATCATTGAATTGATATATTTTATATTTCAGAACAGTAGCATTCACACTTTTCAAGAAAATCGAATTTTCGCAAAGTCGTGGATTTGTGTCAGATTGTATGGGAGGGGGTAGAAGGAGTAAACCTAATTGGTTAGTTTTTTTCTGACATTAATAATAATGCTAATTAAGTATTTAATACAAAATCTTAGCTCGATCGAAGTTATACGTACTGAGAAAATTGGAGTATAGTATTTCATGAAAAAGTTTAGTTTGTTTAGTTTGAAGTGGTGGAATGAGTTGGGGGATTCAAACTATTTATATACTTGAAGATTGCATTTATAATAGAAATAATAAATTTTAAATTTCAAATTAATAGCTTTCATAGTTTCCATGAAAATTTGATTATTATAAGTTTTTGAAAATGAGTCACTTTGTATGAGAGGGGGTAGAAGGCGTGAGGAGAGAAAAATAAAACCTAAAGTAGATTACTCCCCGAGGCAGACCTAATAATCTGTGAAAGTTTCATTGCAATCGGTGCAGCCGTTTTTGCGTGAAAGCCGGAAAGACAGACAGAGAAATTTTTTAAAAACGTTTGATTCTGCTTAGTTATTGCTAAAATGAAGCAAAAAACTTATTTATAGCCATTTATAAACAAATAACAGACAGACACTACAATTATATTTATATAGATTTATTACTCATTCGCCAACACCTCCCAGTTGTGAAATACAGTAGTTTTCTCACTTCTGCTAAAAAAAATTTTAACGATAACTTACTGACAATATTTGATTTTTTTGGACTCCAATTTGGACGCCATATTTATAACAAATTGAATGATTTTTAAATATCAATTTAATTTGCTAATTTTTTGTGAAAGCATGTTAAAATTAGAAATTATTGGCTTAGTACTATACCTCACAAATTATATACCTATATATATTTTTTATACGCACTGCGACCTTCCCGGCCTATTGTGCGTTTATTGCCCCTTTACCCTACCATAACTCAATGGCTTTGGCTAATCTAAGTATCTTTCAGGGAGCCATGTTGGCTACTTGCTCGTTAGAAAGGAAGCCTTTTCCGAGAAGATTGTGTCTTTTCCTTGCTACTGCTTCACAGTGACATAGGATGTGTTCTGTCGTTTCTGAGTCTTCGAGACAGAGGCGGAAGATGTCGGTTTTAGCTAAGCCCATATTATTGAGGTGGTGGTATACTTCACTGTGCCCCGTTATTAGGCCGATTAAAGTACTAATATCACTCTTGTTGAATTTTAGAATATTCTCCACTTTGTTTTTGTGGTAGGGTTAATTTTTTAGAGATTGATAAACCTGGAAGTCTATTTCAGTAGATTTTATGCTCTTTTTCAACCCACTTTCTAAGTATAGGGTTGGAGTGCCCTTTTGACTTTCCGCAGAAATTTCCCTCAATTCTCATATGTCCTGGTACCCACATTAAGGTTAAGTTTTTCCTATTTTCCCAGGATGATTAGGTTTTGAAGGCAGTCCCAAACTATCCTCGATCCGTGTTTATAGGATGCTAGGGCCTTGAGGACTGCCTGACTATCCGATAGGATATATGTAAATAGATTTGTTGCGATGAGCCCTTCTTATATTCTCTTGGATGCATAGCTCCATTGCAAATAGTTCAGCCTGGAAGATTGTGGCTTATTTGTCGATTGGTTTCGAAACCGAGAAGTTAGGACCTTTGACTCCGGCTCCAGTCCTCTCATAGGTGCGCGAGCCATCTGTATACCAGATGGTTAATTCCTCTTCCATTTCAGGAAGCATGGATTGTCAGTCCTTGCGTTCTCTGATTTTAACTTTGAAGGGGGTTCAAGGTTGAATTTTGTCGGTGTAGTGTCCGATAGTATGGATGTTAAAACCTCTATTTTTGAATCTTTTAGGATTTTGAGGTGACCTCTAAAATCCCATGATTTAACTCTGTATGTGTAACACCCCTTTGATAGTCTTCTTTTTTATTTGGATATATATCGGAGAGATGTTTAGAAACATTAAAATATATATTTAATGGCGTCAGAGTTAAACAATTTGGATACAAAATAATATTTTAACCAACTATACTGTTTGTGTTTTTGAGGCATTGAAATTCGCACTTTGCGTTGAGTATTGGTTCGAGACTCATCCTAATATTTTTTTTGATTTCTATAAGTTAAAAATCTTTAATTACATAACACAATTGATTTTGTTATGGATTAAAATATGCAAGGTCAATCGTACTACCCAAATTCATACTATCAACTTTCTCAATAATTATTCATCGACATATTTATAGAAGCCACGCCAGAATACATCTGTAAAGAACCGATATCTACACAGAAAAAAAAACATTATTATATTAAAAGATATGGTCTAGTCCAATTGGTCAAAATTAATCTTTTTAAATTGATAGCCTGTACAGCTCTGAAAAAGTTACGACGACTCCGTTGATTCTCATTCTTTAGTTTCGCAGAGATGCTGCTTTTATTCGGCGACGATTTCACATCATTCCTAACTACCGGTACAATGTTATTCGGTTTGTGTTGTGGTTTTGCTGTAATTGCAATTTTATACAAAATAACAAAGCCCTTAGTGCAAAATCGAAATGTTAAAAAGAAAAAGGTGAGCTAAACTAGCTTAAATAACTGTATAACTATTTAGAATTCGGTATATTTTCAATACTGTTAGTTTGGCTTTTAGGCATTGCAATATTAAAAGTTAGTGGCGCCATTTAATCGCTAAGTGACTCTGTTTGTCTGCTCATTGTATCATTATCTCTCGACTAAAATAAAATAAAAATTGTTTAAATATAAGTTTAATTGCCGTTAAAAGACAAAGTGCAAGAATGCCATCGAGACAAAGTGACCAACAGGCCGAATCCGATAGTAGTGCTTCAAATGCAAGTGTTCTTGTTGCCAATGTTAAGTTGAGAAGGCGGCGCTCCAGATGTGACCTTAGTTGTATTAGAAAAATTACAGCGACTTTACGGCATGGCATATGCATTTTATGGAATCTACTGAAATTTACCAAAAGAAAATCCGAGACTTTAAGCGAATCTCAGGTTACAATTAACGTAAGTGCACTGTATGGTAATTGTCTCAGTAGAAATGGCTCTTTGATTTGTTTAAAAGAAAAAAAAAACTTTTGTAAGTATTAATAAGGTGACAGAACTGTAGTTATTTACCATTGAAATTCCCCATCCGGTCTGATGAGCGCCTCTTTTATTCGCAAAATTCTAGGCAAATTGGAGCAGTAAAACAAACACAATAGTTGGTAGGTAAATGGGAGGGAAACATCGTTATTTTCCACTATAAAAAGATTATAAAAGTGCAGTGACAAGTTCATTTTGCTGCGAGTCTGCTTTAAAATTGCAATCAAATTAGAACAGTTATATAGAGGTGATTTAAGAAAAATTAATTATATTTTATCCATGGAGGGATTTTATTTAAATAAAGTAAGTGCGAGTCGGCTTATTTTTAAAAAGAAAAACCTTAAATATATTCTAAACTTATTATCTACAACATTAAAAAAAAATCATAGCATTGTGCTTATTATTGAACGAAAAAAAGTGCAATGTACCGCTTGCAATTTGGATTAATATATTCAAGCTCGTAGATCATTTCTTATCTGAAATAACAACCAGACGTACTTTTCCAAGACTACAAGAAATCGAAAGAAAATCCAATCGTATCAATGACCTTTTCGACATTTAAAAGTTAGCGAACCGATTAACATTAATCAGATCCGAACCAGAACTTAGGTTTATTTGTGTCGATAAGAAAATCTATTTATTATATTGAATATAAGCTTCAGAATAATATTTGATAGTCAGTACTTTGAAAACCCTGGGAAATAAACATTGTTTTTTGTTTTCGAAATAATTTTGCAGGCAGTAACTATGGGCAAAACATTTGAAACGATGAGTTTGGCTCTACATGATGGATTGAATGCAGAAGGATCACTTTATCGTATAAAACGAGGATCAAATCTTCGCTTAATACCGGGTCCGTCACTATTGGGCAAAGAAGTCGTACTCTACACTAATTATCCTGCCGATGGTAAGTATGAAGTTTTTGTGTTTTGTAAAAATATTTCATTTTAATTTTGGATTTGTTTTTGATTCGATTTTCATTGATTGTTCAAAAGTGATACTCGATACGCTAAGATCATTCGGCATCATATCTATCTATCTATCTACAATGGCACCACAGCCCAAATCGGGCCTTTGCCTCCTGCTTTCAAGTTTCTAAACATTTTTTTTAGTTGTCATTGTGAAAGGGTTGTTAGCTCTACGCACAACCCTCTATCTACGAATTTTCATTTTCGTAGATTGAGGTAACTAAGGCCTCCCCAAGCAGGCAATGTGCTGGAGTTATGCGTTGACCGAGATTTGAACTCACGACCTTCGCATTGTTAAACAGCATACTATCCACTAGGCTACTCCCTAGCTAGCGGCATGATATTGATCTTCAGAATTACAGATCTGGAAGATAAAAAAAAATCGTATAAGAAAATCTTCCAAAAGATCGAGATAATATTTTTAATTTCTTGGTTTAACCAAAAATTTTGTAACCAATCTTATGATCGCCAATTAGCAATTTTATTTTGATGCGATTTTCGAAAGGATCTTGAGTTTAATTTCATGGTAATCAAATATCTTATCATTTTCATCGAACAAAATAAAAAAATATGACTAAAGATTCGATATGGTCATTATCTCGATCAGCTGGACATTGGTTTGGACGAGTACCTTATTTCCTGGTTTAAAAGTTTTTTAGCCAATCGTTCAATGCATGTGGTATTGGATGGCGTGGTTTCTCCTTCTTATAAAATTAACGCTGGTGTCGCTCAGGTTTCGGTTATTTCTCCCGCTCTTTTTCTAATATTTATAAATAACTTGCTATCTTCAACTTTCATTCCTATACATAGCATCGCTTATGACAGCACATTACACTTCTCCTATCACTTCAACACTGCGTTCTTAACCCTATGTACTAGCTTAGTAGAACAACGTAGGGACATGCTTCAATCATTGAATGGCGACTTGGCTAAAATTCTTAGTTGGGGAAATAAAAATTAAGTCAAATTTAATGCTTCGAAAACACAGTGCTGTCTTGTTTCCCACAGACATGACTCTAACCTTGATCTAATCACTTTCGGAAGCCAGCCATTAACCAACCCTTCAAGTGTCAAGATGTTCCAAAGCACAGATAGCTTATCTTGGAACGATCATATATCTAACATCGCCAAGGAAGTATCTAAATGTTTCGGTTACCTAAGACGTTGTAAAAACTTCTTCACCGCTTCTGGGCTACTGACAATTTCTTCTTCTTCTTCAATTGCGCTACAGCCCAAATCGGGCCTTGGCCTCCTGATTTTCAGGTTCCTTAGCATTTTTTCATTACTTATTGTGGAAGGGTTGTTAGTTCTTCGCACAACCCTCTATCAGCGAATTTTTCATTTTCCTAGATTGAGGTAAACAAGGTAGTGTGTTAGAATTATGCGTTGATTGGGATTTGAACCCACGACCTTCGCGTTGTAAACCAACACGCTACTCAATAGGCTACACCCTAATATTAGACCACGTCTTAAATTTAATTCCCATCTATGGGCGGGAGCTGCAAAAACTTCTCTCTTCTACCTGGATTGTATCCAGTCTCGGACCATTAAAATTATAGGAGATTTTGACATTACTTCATCGCTCGATTCACTCAAGCATAGACAAATTTTAAGCTCCCTAACCCATATGTATCGCTACTATAATGGAGAGTTTTCGGACGAAACCTCTAATCTCTTACCCCCATGCATGCCTTTACCCCGTAATACTCGAGCTGCTTCACGTGCTCGTAAGTATTTTCTCAACCCCACCTTCGGTCGCACTGGCAAATTTCGTGATTCGTTTTTAAACCGGACTGTTCGAATATGGAACTCGCTGCCCATCTCAGATTCTCGCATGACTACAACATTTAACAATTCAAAAGAAATATTCATAGCCACTTCCGTCTCTATTCCCTTAATTCCCAAAAATCAATATCCTCCCCCCCTCTCACCGGAACTGTGCTTCAGTACAAAAGGGCAACACCCGGTTTCGGTGTCTCATAAAACAAATTAGACTGCTATTTTTCTTGCATTCGCTCAATCAAATAATTTCCTTTTAAGACCTATAGGGTCAATTTAACTGCAGAGCATTTCCTCTCTCATGGCCCATGCCGAACAATTCGAAGACAAATTCTCGGAGAGTATTTCTTCGCCTGGGTGTAGCCTAATGGGTAGCGTGTTGGTCTACAATGCAAAGGTCGTTAGTTCAAATCTCGCCCGACGCATAATTCTACCACACTGCCTACGTGGCTAAATTTGGGTCACCTCAATCTGCGAACATGAAAATTCGTAGATCAAGGGGTAAGCAATCCTTTTACAATAAAAAAAAAAGTTAAGGAACATGAAGGTCAGGAGATCAAGGTCCAATTTGGGCTGTAGTGCCATTGAAGAAGAAGAAGATTTCTTCGCTGAGCTGAACGATCTCATGTTCCTTGAACCGATCAAGCTCATTAGTTTCAGTTTCAGAGTAGGCTGGCTGACATGGTAAAAACACGGAGGCGTGCAATTAGCCCACTGGTGTTCTACATACATTGGTGTCCAACCCTACCACGAACTAACCTAACCTAGGGTTAATTTGGTTCTATTCACCATCAGGGGAGACCTAAGATGTTTCATGATGACTCTTGTGTGGAAATATGGTCTCTGGGATGACCATTTGTGTCGACCCAAGCGTCACCATATTTCCCCATGACGTGTTCTAGTCCAGTCCATAAAACTCTTTCTTGTCGCCAGGTGCTGTGGTATTAGTTGGTGAGCAGCACTGCAGAATGGTGTCGTTTCTGACCTTGGCCCTCACTCTAATGACAATAATCCTTTGCGAGATCGGTTCCTAGCTAATGGGACTGTTTCTTGCTCTTGGTGTAAGGAGGATAATTCACACTCATACCAATGTATAGAATGGTGTTTCCACTCGAGTTTCATTTTTCTCCTACTCCAGTCCACCTGACCTCACTCAAGCCTGGGGTTTGGATGTCAATTTGCACCAGCACCAGTTTATGGACCGAGTCACCCCATCCTTTCCACCGTCATTCAATGCTCGAACTTTTCAGAAGCCAATCATAGTACGGTTTCGAATGCTACTTAGTATCCGATGCACTGCAACAGTTAAGGATTTAAGAACACGGGTGATAAGCCAGTGAGTGTTCGAGGACAAGCAGAACTGCTGTGGGATAACTCTAACCCCATTTTTACAAGTCAGCAATTCGATCGAAGTCCTTTTTAGATGATTGGAGTTATGATTTAAAAGCAAAAAAAAAACCAATTTAAAAAAAAGTAATAATAATTTTATACTCGTATTTCATTCTTTTCCTAGACAAATCCGAATTCATTCGAACCCAATACTCAAACCTGATATGGTATTCCAAAACGGGCGAAGTATTAAGCACCAATGCTCATCCTTATGCAACAGTGGACGATGTAGATAACTATTGTGAAATCAAAGTAAATCGATCCGGAACTTATCACTTCTATTATCTCTACAAAGATAGGTGAGTTTTAAGCCGTACCCTCTATATCGAACAATTCTTTCTAACACACCTTAGTTTTTTGTAGCATCGAAAAGAAACCGAACGGATCGCTCTATATTCAAGTCGAACCGATCCTTCACGTCGGACCACCAGGAGCGCAAAAAATTATCCCGCTCGATTCGATCCGATGCCAAACAGTTCTGGCAAAATGCCTTGGACCTCTAAATACGTGGGAATTCAAACTTCGCGTAGCAAAAGAATCCGGCTATAATATAATTCACTTCACACCAATTCAAGAACTGGGAGGATCACGATCGTGTTATTCGCTTAAACATCAGCTAAAACTGAATCCAGATTTTGCACTAGTTCCACCGCCACAGAACGGATCAGTAGGAAGTAAGGCATCGATCCGACCAACATTTGACGAAGTCGAGAAGATCATCAAGAAATGCCGTCACGAATGGGGTGTAAGATTATCGATTTCGATTCGAATCATTTCGCGTTGATCTGATCGCATTCATTTCAGATTGCATCGATCTGTGATATTGTCCTGAATCACACAGCCAACGAATCGGATTGGTTAAATGAGTATCCGGAAGCAACTTATTCGTGCAGTACATCGCCTCATTTGCGTCCGGCTTTTCTGCTTGACGCTTGCCTTGCACAATGCGGTCGGGATATTCAAGCTAGTGTTCTCGAAATGTCCGGTGTACCAAAAGTGATCGAATCGGAAAATCATCTTCAGGTATAGTTCTTATGATCTTACTAAAATATATGATGAGTGGATCCTTTTTTAGGCTCTCAAATATCAACTGCACACAGTCTACCTAGCTAAAGTTAACATATACGAATTATATCAGTGCAATATAAATAGTTACGTGAATAAATTCATCGAAGAGGTTGGTTTCAATTTCAAATCAAAACATCTTTTCTTTAGTGATCCGTTATTCGTCCTTAGATGCGTCAACGACCGCCTCCAACTCACGTAGCGAAAAAGGAAACACCGGTCAATATTGAAATAATACAGGATCCAGAATATCGTCGTCTTCAATCCACCATCGATTTGGAGCTAGCACTTGAACTGTACAATACTTTCCGAGCAGATTGCTTCGATGAAGAGACCCGCTTGAAGAAATGTGCCGAGAGCTTTCGAGTAAAACTCGACCAGCTTAACGAAGCGATTCGATGCGAAATACAGGAGTATTTGAATAGCGGTATCGATAATTGTCTGGCTGGTATCCGTTACGAACGCGTTCAGGAAAGCGGACCTCTAGTTCGGGAAATCTCCACTAAGCATCCCGTCTTTTTGAAATACTTCACACACACCGGCCTGCAAGGAAAGTCGTTGAAGGAAGTGGAAGAATTGATGTACAAGGATGCTGGAAAATTCTTCATGGCTCATAACGGATGGGTGATGAATAGCGATCCGTTAGCCGATTTTGCCCGACCACAGCCCGGCCGTGGTAATGTCTACTTGAAGCGAGAAATAATAGCATGGGGAGATAGCGTTAAACTGCGCTATGGCGATTCACCCGAGGACAGTCCGTACTTGTGGAGTCACATGAAGAAATACGTTGAAATAACAGCCCGGATATTCGATGGAGTTCGTTTGGATAATTGTCATTCGACTCCGTTGCATGTTGCCGAGTATTTACTTGATGCTGCGCGCAAAACGAATCCCGAGCTGTATGTGGTTGCTGAGTTATTCACCAATTCTGATATGACCGATAATATTTTCGTTAATCGTTTGGGGATTACTTCGCTTATTCGGGAGGCACAATCAGCTTGGGATGCTCACGAGGAAGGTCGATTGGTCTATCGATATGGTGGAGTTCCGGTCGGAGCATTCCATATCTCATCGAAACGTCCTCTTGCTCCGAATATCGCACATGCCATGTTTTTGGATCTGACGCATGATAATCCTTCTCCCGTTGAAAAACGATCAGTTTTCGATTTACTGCCATCGGCAGCACTCGTCTCCATGGCATGCTGTGCAACGGGAAGCAATCGAGGTTACGATGAATTGGTTCCCCATCATGTAAGTTTCATGTGGTCCAGATAAAAACATTGTGGATTTTTTTTTAATTTTATCTGAATTTCAGATTCATGTTGTTGATGAAGAGCGACAGTATCAAGAATGGGAGAAAGGAGTCAACTTTCAAAGTGGAATAATTGCAGCGAAACGGGCTCTCAATTTGTTGCATGGCGAACTTGCGGAACAAGGCTTCAATCAGGTGAGTATTTCAACTACTATTACTTTAGTTATCCTTGAAAGTGAAAATTCGACAGGTATTCGTCGATCAAATGGATCCAAATGTGGTTGCAGTGACCCGTCATTCGCCAACAACTCACCAAAGTGTTATCCTAGTCGCTCACACTGCTTTCAATTACCCGAAACCATCGGCTGGTCCTACACCGGTACGATCACTCCGCTTTGAAGGTTGCCTGGACGAGATTATTCTCGAAGCCGGAATAGTCCATACAAATGGGAAACCATTCGATAGACCATCGAACTATAAAAAGGACGAGAAATACATCAATGGTTTAACCGAATACCAAGTCAGCTTACACGAGCACATTCCGTTGTGCAAATCGAACATTTTCAAGCATGTCTCGTCGGTGGACGGAAACATTACCCAACTGGATTTCGAGAATCTTCGCCCAGGATCGGTAGTTGCAGTGCGGTAATTTTTACCAATAATGAATTTATTTTTTATTGTTGATGGATTTTCTTTCAAGAGTTTCGTTACACCCGTACACCAAGCCACATTTTGTCAAACTACAGGAATCGGTAGCTTTGCTTAATAGCGGTACCGGCAAGAATCTGGAGGATCTTAAGAAAATCGTCGGGAAATTGAATCTGGTCGATATCAATACAGTTCTGTTTCGATGCGATAATGAAGAAAGAGATTTGGGACTGGGAGGAGGATCATACGATATTCCTGGATTCGGTCCGATGGTTTATTGCGGACTGCAAGGATTCGTGTCGTTGCTAACGGAAATTTCACCAAATAATGATCTGGGCCATCCGTTCTGTAATAATTTAAGATTGGGCAATTGGATGATTGGTAAGGGAATTGATTTGATCTGAAAGTCTTAAATTTAATCTGTTTGTTGTGTAGAGTATGTCAGCAATAGGCTTGCTTTGAATGCGAACACAATTCAATTATCCAAATGGCTGGAAACCAACCTGGAGCCATTGAAACAAATTCCAAGATATTTGATTCCTTCTTATTTTGATACGATCTTAACAGGAGTCTACAACGTCGTCGTGAATCACTGCTTTGAGATAATGGCAGAGTATGAATCTTGATCACTTTAATTATTATTCAATCTGATTAATTGTATTTCAGTTTTATTAAAAATGGTACAACTTTCCCGCAACTCCTTGGCCTGGCATCTACACAATTTCTGGCCATATCCCCTTCGGCTAATTTACCAAAGCTCAGTCCAAATATCCATGCACCCAAATCGCCAGATCGTTGCGTAACCCTGTCGGCCGGCTTGCCGCATTTCTCGTCAGGATATATGCGGTGTTGGGGACGTGATACATTCATAGCGCTACGCGGACTTATGTTCCTAACTGGACGCTATAATGAAGCCCGATACATTATTCTCGGATTCGCAGGTTGCTTACGGCATGGTCTAATACCGAATCTACTGGACAACGGGACTAAGCCCAGATTTAATTGTCGCGATGCAGTATGGTGGTGGCTGTATAGCATTGAACTTTACGTGAAAGAAGCACCGAACGGAAAGGATATCCTCAAAGACAAAGTCTCGCGACTATTCCCGAAAGATGACTCCGAAATGCAGCCACCAGGCGCATTTGTAAGCAAATTTCTAATTTAATTTCGATTAGTTCACTGAGAAATTTAATTCTTCAGGATCAACTGCTGTACGATGTAATGCAAGAGGCCTTGCACGTACATTTCCAAGGACTAGTTTATCGAGAACGAAATGCCGGCACTGAAATCGATGCCCACATGAAAGATCCCGGCTTCAATGTTCAAATTGGAGTGCATCCGGAGACGGGTTTTGTATTCGGCGGTAATGAAGCCAATTGTGGAACATGGATGGACAAAATGGGATCATCAGATAAGTCGGGAAATCGTGGCAAACCCAGCACTCCACGTGATGGTTCAGCTGTTGAGCTGGTCGGTCTGCAAATGTCAGTGTTACGTTTTATGCAGAATTTAAGCGAACATGGCAGTATACCTTATCGATCGGTGGAAAGGATCGGAAAAAACGGTAAATAAATAAATAGCGAATGATTAAAATGAAAAAAAAACCTGCTTGATTCTTAGGACAAAAAACAATATGGACCTATAAGGAATGGGCCGACAAGATAAGGCTAAACTTTGAGGAGAATTTCTATGTGGGCCACGAAGGTGGACCGTTGGTAAATAAAAAGGGAATTTACAAAGATTCAGTCGGATCGGCATTGCCTTGGACCGATTTTCAATTACGATGCAATTTCCCAATTGCAATGGTAGCGGTAAGTTTGCCGCTGCTGGCTTTTCCTAATGCCTGACTTTCAGTCACGATGAATTTCAGGCTCCTGAACTTTTTGAACCGAAACATGCGTGGGAAGCGCTACAACAAGCCAAGAAATATCTCCTAGGGCCGCTCGGAATGAAAACACTGGACCCAGAAGACTGGGCCTACCATGGATCGTACGATAACAGTAATGATGGAACTGATCCGACGCTGGCTCATGGTGCCAACTATCATCAAGGACCCGAATGGGTGTGGCCAATTGGATATTATTTGCGAGCCCGATTAATTTTTGCTAAGCATAATGGAAAATTAAAGGAAACGATTGCGGAGACATGGTATGTAGTTTTTTGTTTTGTTTTTGTTTCTGCAATTTTTTCAATTTAGTTTTTTTTATAGGAGCGTACTGACAGCACATTTGAAAGAAATGCAAACATCACATTGGCGTGGTCTTCCCGAATTGACGAATGAAAATGGAGCTTACTGCAGAGATTCTTGTCGAACGCAGGCATGGAGTATTGCAACGGTTTTAGAGGTAGTTTTTAATATTTTTCGTTCTCGTGCAAAACAATTATTGGAAATAAAAACCATTTTTCTATTTCTAGGTTTTATATGATTTACGAAAACTTGAATAGAAAATACGATTAGTTCAATTAACCACTGCCCCTTTTCCTTCCCTCCCATCTTTATTACATTAACAATAATTTATTGATAATGCTTGATGCTTTTTAAATTTAAAGAAAATAAATAAAAATACAATTATTATGGGACAACAGACTACGGTCGGTTTATTAAAACATTGTTATAAAAAATTTCTTTATCGTATCGTAAAATTCAATTTCTAAGTAAATTTATATTATATGAGCATTTGTTGACATTTTTTATAAAACATAAAAATGTATATTCGAGAAAAAAAAACTGTTTAAAGAAAGGATAAATTATTGTTTGTTTCATTGCGTTGAAAATTGTCAGTGTTTGTGACTTGAGGCTAAAATATCGGGTGAGTGCAAAAGTTCATGCGGAGTTTGAGAGTAAAAGTCACACAGTGATAGGCAAACAAAGTTCTTTATTCAATCAGTGATATGTTCTCCATCGTTTTCTATAATCTGTTTCCAACGCTCTGGCAGCATACGGATGCCCCGATCATGAAAACTGCGCGGTTTAGATTCGAAGAACGAAGCCACGACGTTTTTTAAGGCATCCAAAGAGTCAAGTTTTTTTTCCATTTAAATGATTTTGCAATGACCGGAACAAGTGATAATCAGATGGTGAGATATCAGGAGAATACGGTGGATGAGTTAGGACATCCCATTTCAGGCTGTTCAGTTTGCGCAGCATCTGTCTCGAAACGTGGTCCGGCGTTGTGATGAAAGACTACAGCCTTGCGATTTGACAAAATCGGACGTTTCTGTTTGATTTCTCGATTCAGGTTGGTTAATTGGCGACAGTACTTGCCCGAATCAATCGTTTGGCCAGCTGGGAGAAACTCAAAATAAATTATGCCCTTGCAATCACCCAAACACAGTGCATCACCTTCATCGGGTGCAAACAGGCCTTTGCCATTGCGTCACCATGCTCACCTGCCTGTTTCCATGTGCGTTTGCGCTGAACATTGTTGTACAGGACCCATTTCTCATCGCCCGTCACTAATCGATCCAAAAACGGCTCGTTTTTGAACCGCCCGAGTGAAGAAACGGCAGCAGAAATTCGCTCGATTTTGTTCCTCTGGGTCAGCAAATGGGGCACCCATATATCGAGCTTCAAATCGAATCCCATGTTTTTAATCGAATCCCATGTTTAAGTTCTATAGCAACTTCCTCTGTTGAAATTCGCGGAGTATTCTGAACTCAAGTACGCACAACATCGTCATCTATGTGTGAAGGTCGACCTGAGCGTGGCTCGTTTTCAAGGTTAAACTCTCCGCGGCGAAATTTCGCAAACCATTTTTCCACAGCTCGTTTAGCTGATGCTTGATCTCGATAAACCTCTTGAATGTTTTTACGGCTGCTGCAACGTTTATTCCCTTCTGAAACTCGTAAAGCATATCATGCCGTAAACGCACCTTATCTTTCTCGAAGCAGTTTGTATCTACACAAATTATTTTGTTTCAAATGAAGCTGCACACGTCACCTTTCCAACGATCTGTCTTACGTAGATGCTACACTTTACGCCGCTTCTAACGCCATCTATTGCACCTCCGCACGAACTTTTGCACTCACCCAATAAATCAGTTCGTCTGTATATTTGTTGTCAGGTTTGAATTGTGTGAAACGAGCCCAGCAAATTAAAATGACCACAAAAACGTCTCCTCCTTCACGTTGCTTTTCCAATTCACGAGATGCATCGCTTTTTTTCTGGCCCAAAATATTATTTTTTTTGTACTGAATTTCCGAGTATTTCTAGTTTTTTAAAATTTCAGTCAGTTAAGAAAATAAAAAGAAGAAGGCAGAAAGTAGAACTTTCTTAATTATTATTGTTGGTGGCAGTAGTTAAAGTTTCGCTAATACCCAATTTTCGCGTTAGCTTGTAGAATTTTGATTGGGACTCACTAAACATTCCACGTCCTTAATTGGAGACTATGCCTTCAGTAGAGATCATTGTGGTTCATTGCTGGAAAGTATCAATTTTCTTCAAATTTGCATTAATGGTTGTAGTAAGAACATTCAGTACTATACTTAGTTCTTTACGGTAAAATCTTGAAAATAAAATTGAAATCTCAAGAACAAAATTTGGGAGTAATGTCCTAGTTTTCATATTGTCTAAGATACCGGGCTAAATTATATTCTGGGTTGAGTTCGAATTTCCTCGCAAATAATAACGAACATTCCACTAATTCCTTTGCTGTTCCTTTAAAAACAAATCCATACAAATAAATACAATTCGAGTTCAAAATGAAAACATTTTACTGTTGTTTCCAATAGTACAGAGAGATTTTATTTGCCCGTAATTCTATTTCTACACCTTACTGAGTTATAATTCAACAGTAGATTTTTCTGCTTTTCAGATCAGATAATAAACCTAGGAAAAGTAGCTATCACGAGACATACGCGTTGCTGAATTGCTTGGCGGTGAAATCGGTAATTCATTGAAATGCGAAGATCTCGTAACGTTCGATTTGAAAATTTCTAATGCTTTTTTCGGGTGTTCAGCTTCCCGAGTTTGGTATTGATCTTGTGGTGAGGGTTTGTAATATATTTCGGTTTTACGTTTTCTTGGATAGAGCTCTAGATTATACGGTATGTCCTGAAAATAAAACTTTTTATTTATTATTATTATTAAATCGAGATTAATTTTGTGAAGCGATTACAATATAATTGTAAGGAGGTTTTTTTTCATGGTTTTTATTTGACAAATTTTGAATCTGAAAATAATAAGTGCGCAATTAAATCAGTTGGTTCAAAATAAAAAACATCATACATTCGACTTGAACATGCTGAAAAGAACCGAAATTTTTTTTGTTATTTGCAGGGTATTGGAATAAAAAATCAAATCAAACCATTAATAAAAGAATAATTGAAAAGTCAACATTTTTGAATGATTGATTAAATGCAACGATTACTAGTACTTATTGTTTTAGATATTTTCAAAAAAAAAAATTTGTGAGTGCTTCCCGACGGGGTATGGAATCTCACACTAATCAATTATCTTTCATTAGTCATATAGTCCTAAGTATCCTTGCATCTTCCAATTAATGCCTTCTTTTATAAATCTCAGTAGATACTGTTACAGATCTGGCAACCACGCAATTCGATCTCTCTTTCGAATCGTCTAGAATGACGTAGAACATTATCCCCTACTGTGTAAAACGCCATCTAGAACGTTCAAGCAAAACCCGGAACATTCTAGTATAGACACACACCCAGAATTGCCTCGAATAGTCCCAAACATTCTAGTTAAGACACACGCCTAAAATCGCCTGACGGATGTTTACTATAAAAAGAATGCAAAGTCTAGTCTTTGAACGAAGTTCATGGAAGACACCAACCGGTGTAAGTAAGCGAAAGCGATAGACCGGCGGTGTTACTGGGTTGTGCGAATTAAGTTTTTAGAGCGAATTAAGTGAAGTGATCGGGGAATTGTGTAAAAGTGCAATAAATAAATTATCCTTATATTTTAAAACGAATTGAGTTTCCTTTGAAATCTGGCGAACCCCTAGCTCGCAACAATACCAAATAATCGCGATCGATAAAAGAGGAGTGTGAAATACGAAAATTTTTCCTTTGAAAATTGCTTTTTTTAATTTGAATTTCGTAGAATTTACTTGGGAGGTGGTAGAGGGAGTGGAAAAATTCAGCCCGTTTTAAAAAGGGAATCTAATTTTTGGATACAAATGACATGCAATAAACTTACATACCTGCTTACTTACGATGGCGCTACAGCCCAAATCGGACTTTGGCCTCCGGTATGTTTCGCCTTCATCTATTTCGATTCAGTGACCGCGTCCTCCAGTTTGAGCATCTTAGCAGTGATTTGCTGTCTGCGTCAATACAATCTTCCCAGCGCTTCCGTGGTTTTCTGACCGGTCTTTGTCCATTGATATTCTTTTTTAGTGTGCATTTGGGAATTCTTTCGTCATTCATCCGCTCCACATGACCAGCCCATTGTAGCTTCTTATATTTTATGAGGGTTGACACTTCTGGATTGTCGAAGATGGCATACAATTCTATATTGTATCGTACTCTCCAGATAGAGTCTTCCCTCACAGGTCCGAGGATTCTTCTAAGGACCTTTCTTTCAAAGGCGTTAACTAATTTTTCAGATGCCTTAAAGTCCACGTTTCGCTGCCATACTATAACACAGGCCTTATTATTGTTTTATACGTTTTTAATTTAGTCTTGCTGTGCGCGTTCTTGTTTTTAATTATTGGAAGTACCGAAAAATAAGTCTTATTTGCAACATTATCCTTTTTTTAGTTTCGATAGGTTCGCTTCCACCCTTCGATAAGTTTGCCCCTATGCACTCTCCAGAAATTTCGCAAGGATATCTATGTCGTCGACATATACTACGATTTTTGTGGATTTGAAGTATAATGTTCTCTTGGTGTCAACGGGAAGTTTCAGAACGACATATTCGAATGTCAAGTTATTTATTTTATTTATTTAAATAGGGGATCATGCGAGAGCACTGCGACCTTCTCGGCCTATTGTGCGTTTATTGCCCCTTCACCCTACCATATCTCAGTAGCTTTAGCTAATCTGATGATCTTTAAGGGAGCCATATTGGCTAGTTCTTCTGTAGAAAGGAATCCTTTCCCAGTAAGATTATGTCTTTTCCTAGCTACTGCTTCACAGTGACATAGAATGTGTTCTGTCGTTTCCGATTCTTCGAGACAAAGGCGACAGATGTCGGTTTCAGCTAAGCCCATGTTTTTGAGGTGGTGGTTTACTCCACTGTGCCCCGTCACTAGGCCGATTAGAATACTAATATCCTTCTTACTGAATTTTAGGATATCCTCCACTTTGTTCTTTTGTGGTAGGATCAGCTTTTTTGAGATTGACAAGCCTGGATGTTTATCCCAGTAGATTTTATGTTTTTGTTCTCATCATCATCATCAATGGCGCGACAGCCCAAATCGGGCCTTGGCCTCCTGAAGTCGTCGCCTCCAATCGTCTCGATCCAAAGACCGCGTCCTCCAGCTGCTAATTTTTAGAATGGCTTTGCTGTCTTCATCAACCGAGTCTTCCCATCGCTTGCGTGGTTTGCCTACTGGCCGGTTACCACTCGCTTTGCCTTTAAGAGCACGTTTGGGGATTCTTCTGTCTTCCATTCGCTCTACATGGCCAGCCCACTGCAGTTTACGTAACTTGATGAACGTTGAAGCTTCTGGCTCGTCGTAGAGTTGATACAACTCATGGTTGTATCTTATTCGCCATTCCGTTCCTTCCTTCACAGGTCCCAAAATTCTTCGGAGGACCTTTCTTTCGAATGCGTTAACTGCTTTTTCGGAAGTTCGCGTTAATGTCCACGTCTCGCTGCCATAACAGAGCACAGGTCGTATAATAGTTTTATAAATCCGCAGCTTATTGTTCCTGTGCACTTTCTTGGATTTCATTATTGGAAGTACCGAATAATACGTCTTATTTGCAAGTATTATCCGTCGTTTGATTTCGTCTGTTTCATTACCGTCCTTTGCTAGATTAGCCCCAAGATATATGAAGTTGTCCACACTCTCCAAATTATATTCCGCAATTGTTATGTTTTGTCTGATTGGCGTTCTCCTTCTTGTTTGCGTCATTACTTTTGTTTTGCTTTCATTAATGCGCAACCCGACTTCTTTTGCGGCGGAGTCAAGATTGACAAATACCTCCTTAGCACTAGGGAAGGATCTCGCTAGAATGTTAATGTCGTCAGCGTATGCTACTAGTTGGGTGGACTTGAATAGTAGTGTCCCGTTGGTGTCGACTGGGATTTTTCGGACGACATACTCTAGTGCCAAGTTGAAAAGCAAAGGGGCTAGACCATCTCCCTGCTTTAAACCACATTCCGTTCGAAAGCTGGTTGTGGAATCGGTTTGTATTCTCACTTGGGACTCAGTGTTCGTCATTGTGAGTCTTGTTAGTCGGACTAGTTTTGGAGGAATTCCAAAGTCAAGCATGATTTGGTACAGTACGCTCCTGTCGATACTGTCGTATGCTTGTTTAAAATCTACGAATATTTGGTGCACGTCTGTGTTATATTCCCAGCATTTCTCAAGCACCTGTTTCACCGAGAATATCTGGTCTGTTGTAGATCGTCCGGTTCTGAATCCGCCTTGGTATTCGCCAATTATTTCATTAGTATAGGGCTTAAGACGACGTTCAATAATTTTTGTCAGTAGTTTATAGGACGTACACAACAATGATATACCTCTGTAGTTCTCACAGCAGAGTTTGTCTCCTTTCTTGTAAATTGGACATATAATGCTTTTTCGCCAGTCGTCGGGTATGATTTCCTCTGTCCAAATTTTGCATATCATGTTGTGCAGTATTTATGTTTTTGTTCTACCCATTGTCTAATTATAGTGTTGAAGTACCCCTTCGGTTTTCCGCAGAAAGGTTCTGGGCCAATGAAATTAGATTGAGCATTTGCTAGGTGATCAGCCTCTTCATTTCCCTCAATTCCCATATGTCCTGGTACCCACATTAAGGTTACCTTATTCCTTTTCCCCAGGATTATAAGGTTTTGAAGGCAGTCCCATACTATCTTTGATCCATGTTTATTGGACGCAAGAGCTTTGAGAACCGCCTGACTATCCGATAGGATATAAATAGATTTGTTGCGATGAGCTCTCCTTATATTTTCTTGGATGCATAGCTCCATTGCAATTAGTTCGGCTTGGAAGATTGTGGCTTCTTTACCGAGAGGTTTTGAAACCGCGAAGTTAGGTTTAACCCTTCTTCTATGTCAGATTGCATGGATTGCCAGTCATTGCGTTCCCTGATAATAACTTTGAAAGGGGTTTCAAAGTTGAATTTTGTCGGCATGGCGTCCGATATAGTGGAAGTTAGAATTCCATTTTTGGGTCCCTTAGGATTTTAAGGTGACCTCTAAAATCCCCTGGTTTGTAATTATTTTTCTCCTGTAAGCGTATCACCCCTTTAATAGCCTCCTTCTTTATTTGAAGATGTATAGGAGGGATGTTTAGGAACATTTCCATTGCCGCTGTCGGACAGGTTTTCATAGCACCTGTGATACCAAGACAAGCTAGCCTTTGGATTTTTTGTAGCGTAAGCTGTGCTTTACGTTGTAAGATCTTAGTCCACCATACCGTTGATCCGTATGTGACTATAGGGAGAATGATTGTTCTGTAGCACCAGTAAATCATTTTGGGCTTTAGTCCCCATTTTCTGCCAAACAAGCTTTTACAGGCCCAAAACGCCTTTAGTGCTTTGGCATGAGTCCTTTCTATATGCTTATTCCAGTTGAGTTTGCTATCTAATATAATACCTAGATATTTTACCTCATCTGAAAGGGGTATAAGTGTTCCATTTATTGAGGGAGGTGTAATGTTGACCTCTCTTCTGTTTGTGAATGGTACTATCTCAGTCTTGCTTGGGTTTATGTTTAAGTTCTTAGACTGACACCAGTTCATTATCACCTCTAACGCTGATTGAATTCTTTCCGAAATTATTGAATCGTGTTTGCGTCTAATGGTAATGACGATGTCATCAGCATATCCTATTGCCTCGTATCCTTGGCTTTCTAGACGGTCCAGAAGCTCATCCACTACCATTGACCAAAGAAGTGGAGATAGTACCCCACCTTGGGGACAACCCCTATAGGTCTGTGCAGTCAATGTGCTATCACCTAGATCCGTGGTTGTCGTTCGGCTCCTTAGGATGGCATGTATCCAATTTGTTGTTGCCGCTTCCAAACCCTTTTTCCTAGCTGCCGCTATAATTGCTCCATGGGGAGTGTTATCAAACGCTCCTTCAATGTCTAGGAATGCGCAAAGGGCAATTTCTTTGTAGTCTTTAGCCTTTTCGATTTGTTTAACCAATATATGAAGGGCTGACTCGGTTGATTTACCTTTTTGATAGGCATGTTGGTTCTTATTTAGACAAACCCTCTTAGGCCCCGTTCTTATATGAATGTCCACTAACTTCTCCATCGTTTTGATAAAGAAAGAGGTTAGACTTATAGGGCGATATGACTTAGGCTGTTCACTGGGACGGTTCCCTGCCTTAGGTATAAATACCACTCTCGCTTTCCTCCAGATTTTAGGGATGTATCCCCATGCAAAACTTGCTTTAAAGATCCTCATCATTGTTGGCATTAGGATCTCTATCCCCTTCTGCAGAAGTGCGGGGAATATTTTGTCTACTCCGGCTGATTTGTAAGGCTTAAAGGTGTTGATAGCCCATCTGATCTTTTCCGGAGTGAAGATTTAACCAGCAATACTTTTGCTGGACGGAGTTTGACGATTCATCCTTTCCTCTACCTCTAAATCTTCATTGTTATTGATTATCTTACAGCCTGGGAAATGTGTTGCCAGTAACGTTTCAAGAGTTTCCATGCTGCTTTTAGTTAAGGACCCATCCGGTCTCTCTAATAGACCGATGTCTACCGGGGTGTCTTTTGACAACACTTTTTGTAGTCTTGATGCCATTGGAAGATCATCTATTTCTTCACAGAATTTACTCCAAGACTCTTTTTTTAACTTTTTTAAAAGCTTATTATATTCAGTAAGGGACTTCCTATATTCGTCCCAGTTACCTGAGGTTTTTGCTCTATTAAACAATTTTCTAGTTTGTTTGCGTTTTACCGCTAATTCCTCGTTCCACCAAGGAGTTTGTTTATCCCTTTTTTTGTGTAGAACTGGACAACTTTGTTCGTAAGCACTAATGATATTGTTTACGAGTTGGTGTGCAATTTCATCAATACAGTCCGAACTGCTTATTATTTTGTGTTCGATACCTATTTCGTACTCTAATAATGACTGGTAAAGATTCCAATTGGTACGTTTAGGGTTTCTGTATTGTTCTATGTAGCAAAATAACGTCTTGATATCATAGCAGATATGCCTATGGTCTGATAGCGAATCATGTTTTGATACGTGCCAATTTTCACACTTGTCAGCCAGGCAGGGGCTCGTGATGGTAAGGTCCAGTACCTCCTGCCTTACTGAAATTATGAAGGTCGGTGTATTACCTTTATTTAATATATCTAGGTTGTTAGCAGTAAGAAACTCCATAAGCGACTCACCTCTTTTGTTTATGTCACTGCTTCCTCAGATAGTGTGGTGTGCGTTTGCGTCACAGCCCAGGATGACCGGTAGCTTGTGGATTCTGCTGTATTCCACTAGTTCCATAACGCCTTGAGGTGGATTATCCGGCTCCTCACCAGGAAAGTATGCCGAGGCGATTATAACCTATTGATATCCACCTGCCCTTGGTACTTTCACCAGTGCAGCAATGTCAAGTTAAAAAGCATTGGTGCTAGGCCGTCACCTTGTTTAAGGCTGTTGTCAGTTCTAAAGCTCAAGTCAAACCATTTTCTACTGTGACCTGTGACAAAGCCTCGGTCATTGCCATTTTTGTAAGCCGAACCAGTTTCGGTGGGACTCCAAACTCCAAAATGATTTTATATGTACAGTACGCGCCTGTCGATACTGTCGTATGCTTGCTTGAAGTCAATAAATATCTGGTGCACGTCAATATTATATTCCCAGCACTTTTCCAGCACCTGTTTAACTGAGAATATCTGGGTCGTGATCGATCGTCCAGCTCTAAATCCGCCTTGGTATTCACGGATTACTTTGTCAGCTTTCTTTCTCTTTTCCAAAATTTTCCTCAAGATTTTATAAGACGTACACAATAAAGATATTCCTCGGTAGTTTTCGCAGCAGAATTTGTCACCTTTTTTATAAATTGGACATATGATGCTCTTGCGCCAATCTTCAGGAAGTGATTCCTGCGTTAATATATCCGTGACTGATCTGTGTAGGAGATGCACTACGCAGGTGTTGCCGTCTTTTAAAAGCTCAGCTGGAATTTGATCAGTGCCCGGTGCTTTGTTGTTCGGGTGGTTCTTCAGGGCAGTTTTTACATCTTTGTGTGTGAGAGGACTCAAAGAGGATCCTTCATCAGCTGTTACATCAGTTGTGTCTGCTATGATCAGTTCGCATCAGAGACTCGACCAGTCCACACGCATTTCAAACTAGTGTCTCGTCGCGTCATTGGGCAAATGTCAAAAAAAAATTAAATTATTTTCATACACTCATAACGCGTTCTACTACCATTTTTTTTTATATACGCCCACAACCTTCTCGTAATAATGTACCCAAGTAAAAGTCGTGTAACGCGTAAAAATACTGCTGACTGTGGAATGGCATCAAGTGCCGTTGTTTTATCACCGTCAACTGATAGAGATATTCTCATCAAGCTGGAGAACATACGGCTGAAATCCGTGGTCTGAAAGAAGAAATGGGCCTCCGCCAAAAAGAGTTGGAAGGTCGCTACGAAAAGTGCGTTGCATCATTGGAGAAAGAAGTGCAGATTCTTCGGCAATGAAATCACGAACTCGATGCCAAGTCTCGTGAGACCGATATCATGATTACTGGCATCCCACACGCCGAGAAGGAAAATATTTTAGGAATTTTTCTAAAGATCTGTATGGCGTATAAATCCAGTATGGGCCTTGATGTATTTAGGATTCCCGCGCTTTCAAAAAACTCTATATACATCCAGAGCCCCACCAATTATCGCTATCCGGCTCATCGTATGAAAAAGGTCGTTTCCTACGTCACGTAAAAGCGTCTACAGTGACCTTGAGTGACGTCGGTTTCCAACCAGACTCGCGAGTATATTTCTCTGATAGCCTGCATCGTCATAATGCTCATTGCATTATTTAGCTCGTCAGCTGCGTGATACCGGTACACTCTCTACGGTTAAGATTAAAAACGGTATGGTGTACATACAGTGGCGGACAAGTCTACGGCAGCACCTTATATTGGTTCTGGTTAATTGGAAGCTTTAATCGAAAATCCATTGATGCACATTTTTTCAGTAACGTAAATATATTTATAAAAAAAAAACAAAAACTTTTCATAACAAACTTAAAGAGAAATTTATAATAATATAAAAAGTTTAGTGGATAAAAGTCTACGGCAGTCAGTGCTGGTTGACTTATACACAATAAATTTCCATGTACGTACACACACGTACGTTGAGAATGCAGAAGGCTGTCCTTTTCTCTATTAGAACGTGGTCTATTTGGTTGAATGTTCGTCCGTCGGGTGATGCCCACGTTCACTTATGAATGTCACGATGCGGGAAGCATGTCGAGCTTACAATAAGGTTTTTGCTGCTGGCGAAATCAGTCAGCCTCTGGCCGTTGTCCTTACTAATGTCGTGGAGACTATGCCTTCCAATTGTCCCTATGTAAGTCTCTTCTTTACCCACTTTCGCGTCGAATGTAAATTCTAAGGTGCTGCAGAAATTGTCTTTAACTTCGTCGTCTTTGTCTTCCGTTACATTAATAAGCCCTACATTAAAAAAAATTGTTTTTATGCGAATTGCACACAATCGTTCATGGACGGGTTTGAAGTTGGTAGCTTGGTGTTTAAACTTGTTGTCGACGACAAACGCAACTGCAATGCTTTCCAATGATTTCCCACTTTTCAATATTGTGTGCGATCTAATGTCAGTAGTCTCTCTACCTAACAATTTAGTTTCTTGGAGTGCAATAACGTTCCTATTGTATTTGCTTGCCTGTTCCAGGGATCGCACGTTCCAAGATCCGAAGGAATAGTCCATTTTTCGTTTGCGTGGTCGTTCCCGTTGAATCAATCCTGTCCGAGGCGATGCTTCAAGTTTCGAAATAAGTTTGTTTTTTCCAACGATGAGTTGTTAACACATCGCCCAAACTCCAACCTGGAGTGCTATATTATAGTGCCAGATATTTTGTTTTTCATTAGCATTCGCACTCATAAGTTTGGCAAGTCGAGTCCGGATGGACAAGACTGGTACCCGGTGGCTACCACGTGGAGTTATGGTGAGCACTATTGATGTGTATATGACAGTTACAACACTGGGCGTCGCCTAATGACGCCGATCAGATGCCTACCCTATCTATACCCATTCAACCACTTGCAACAATCTTCGTCGCGATAACTCAATGAATTTTCATGAATTCACTAAAATTCATGAAAATTCATTGAGGGGAGTCTGTCGATTTTTTGAGCAAAAACATCAGTATTTTCGTATATTTTTTTCTGAGAGCCTTATCGCTTAGAGTTGCATCAAGCGCAATAGGTAAAACCAATTGACGTAAACGGAGTGTAGTTTTTAATTTTTTTCCACAATTCGCTACCGGACTAAAATTGTTAATGATCACTACTAACTTAGCTAATCCCTAAAAATAGTCAGTTGCAGATGAAGAAGTAAAAAAAGTAAAATATTCACTGGCTCTCGATCTATTTAACGTTTTTTTTTTTGTAGTATTTTCCCGCTCCAATATAATACATAGTCCGTCTAATCGTAGGTGTTTATCGACTTTACATGGATAGCTAAGCTTCTTCGCTCACGAAAAATCGTAGCACGGATGGGTGACGAGACAAGAAAAGGCTCTGTCCACAAAGGAACGCCACAGAGCAGCATAATAACGCTTCTCCTGTGGGTCCTAGCAGTGAATGAACCCCTTTCCATTTTAAATCGGAACGGCTACCCCACAATAGCATATGCAGACGATCATCATCCTAACTTGTAAGTTTGAGCAAGTTCTAGGGGACCTTTATGCAGTCTGATTTACAACTGTTAGACAGCTGGGCACTAGATAAAGGACTTACCATCAACCCTCAAAAAAATCAGATCTGATCTTTTTATAAAACAAGCAGCGGGCCTGGCTGACATTACATTAAAAACCACTAATTCGTGGTCAGCGCCACAAATTGGTCATGGGAAATTTTTAAAAATCATTAGAAACGCAAACTCTTTTTTAGACTGCGAGTATGACTGCATGAACCAACCGCAGGTTGCGAAACGAATGTTTCACATTAAGTTTCCTGAACGAAATGAATGGGCAACAAACACGATACTCAGCAACTGCACAGGTCCTCATCTCTATACGGACGGATCTAAAATTAACCAGGGGACAGGTGCTGGGATTTATTCCCACGACCTCGACATCCACACTTCATTTCATCCTACAGAACACACGACAGTATTCCAAGCGGAAGTATTAGCCATTAACGAGTGTATAAAAATTATTCTAGATATGCAGAACAGTCTCAGAAATTATTACATTTTCTCGGATAGCAGGGCTGCGCTTCTGGCACTCCAATCCTACAGGACTTCGTCCAAACTAGTATCCATTTGTAGACACAATTTGATTCGCCTAGGGGCCATAACGAAAGTTTTTCTAATTTGGATACCGGGTCATAGCGACCTGCTAGGTAACGAGGCAGCAGACACGTTTGCACGGCAAGGATCTGCAAACATCAATTCCACTAGAAAATCAGTCAATGTAGCACTAACAGTGCTGAAGACTAGCTTCACACAAACTATTTTAGATTCTTCCTTGGCGGGGTGGCGGCAGCTGGACAGCTGCAGAACGGACAAATCCTTTTGAGAAGAACCGAATAAAAATATCACAGCTCAGCTGTTACAACGTAGTCGCTATAGCATCCCAACTATTGTTGGCCTGACCACAGGTCATTGCTAAAGCTGCATGCATTTAGGATGCGGATCGCGAGCGACAGCCTTTGCAGAGGTTGCTAGGAAGACGAAGAATCTTTTTTTTTTTTTACAGAATGATCTGTGTTATAGGCAATTTCGGCCTTTATGTGCAATGCACAAACACAGTCATGGAGCGAAGGAATGGGATTGGGAAGGTTGGGGAAGGGGAGTGAGAACGACCATAGCAAGTGGAGAATGGTATATTGCTCAGTTGTACTGGCTGCTTACTGACAAATATTTGCAGATGTCTATCGAACATTATCTTTGTCACTGTCCACAAATCTTACAGTCGTCTCCTTTGTTTAGGCTCTAGATTCTTCTCAGAACTAGACGACCTCAGAGGCGTCCAACATTCGAGCCTGCTACGGTTCGCAAACCGAACCAAGTGGTTAAAACAAGAAGAGTGACTTCCATCTTATAATAAATAGGGGGAGTACAATGGGCCCAACTAGATGGACCCAGTACATTGTGGTTCTATAGAACCACCCTCTTACAACCCAAACCTAGAGAGTGGATTGAACAAGAGCATAGAATCTACTTGAATAGACTTTCAGGCTCATCAATCTTAAAGTAAATTATCCTACCACAAAAAAAAAAAAAAAACACAAAATTCAGCAAAAGTGATACTATCTGTGCCCCGTCAATAGGCCAATTAGACTAAATTAGATTATTGACGGGGCATAGTGGAGTAAACAAACCACCACCTCAAAAATATGGGCCTCGCTGAAACCGACATCTGCCGACTCTGTCCTAGAGGCTCAGAAACGACAGAGCATGTCCTATGTCACTGCGAGGCAGTAGCAAGGAAAAGATTCAATCTTCTAGGAAAAGGTTTCCTTACAACTGATGAACTAGCCAACATGGCTCCGTTAAATATATTTAGATTAGCAAAATCTATTGAGTTATGGTAGAGTAAAGGGGCAATAAACGCACAATAGACCAAAAGAACGCGGTGCTCTCAAGTGTTCCCCTAAATAAAATAAAAATAAGTATCTTAAGGCTTTTAGTTTACCCCTCTTTTCCGTACTACATCCAACTATATTCTGAAAATGGTCATAAGTTTATTATTGTTTTTCTATTCATCCATAAGCTGTAAGGATTTAAAACACAATCTGATCATTAACTGTAAGAAAAATTACCGCAAACATGCTATGAAGAAACCATGGCAAATAAATATACTATGAATGAATACTTTAGTAAAAAAAAATTACAATAATAAAATTTGAAATTTTTCTTGTTTTCCTTAATATATATACAAATCGAAATTATTCTTATGTTTAATTATTATATTCATTTATATTATTCCATTTAATTAAAAATTATACAAAAACTAAGTTCAGATTTCCTTAAATTATGGAAGCTGTGTAATTTTACTAAACTGAATGAAAATTGCAAAAAACAGCTTTCTTCCCTCTCTCAAAAACATTTGCGAAACCTATTTTGTTCTTATGGATCATGACGAAAATTTTATGAAAAAAAAGCAACTTTCATTTTATTTATCGTGTAGAATTTGACTTGATTAAATATTTTTTAAACTCTTCCGTTTGCCGTAAAATAAACGGATCGAAAGCTTTCGTTAACGAATCAATAGGTTTATCATATTTCGTACTCGTGGCGACGCATCGAACCGAATTCGAAAATTCGTACTGATATTCGAACGTGACTTGAGCGAATTTCGGTAATGTTTTGAAAAAATAATACAAAATTTTCACTGGCAATGATTTTTCAAACGGTTCTTCTGATAGCGGTGTGTATTCAAACTTTCCGGATAATTCGAGTAAACTTAAGAAACAATGCCATTCTATGTTGGTTAATCCCAGTAGAAAACGCAACGATTGGCCAAAGATGTCGAGCGTATAGTGGCCGTTCTTTTGAAATTTGATTAATGCTTGGAAGAAATGTTTTTCACCATTTTCGAGGAATGGTACGCCGCAGCTTTCGTATTGTAAATGATTGATACCCGAGCTAAAATTCAATTTGGTTAGCGACAAATAAGTCATGTAGGCAAACTGTCGACTGTAAAATGGTTTAGGGATTTTTAATATATCTAGAATTGGTTTTGTGAAACCTCTGAGAGCTGTAGTTTTTGGGTGACTTGCAGTGGCAATTTCTAGCGAACTTGGGACTTTCGCTGAAATTTCAGATGGATCGGTGGTAGGGATTTTCATGTTTTTCGGACATAAAGTTGTGATGTTGGTTTCTTTAGATGTGGTGGCGATGATCTCTTCAGGTGGCATTTTTGTCGGAGAAAAAAACCGAAAATACGTTTCGTCGCCATTCAATAATTGTGAAGCGGTCATAGAAGGCTGTTGTAGCGGCGAAGGGGTCATATCGAGACTTGCATCTTCAATTAAGTAATCACGATCGATTGCCTCTTGCGATGATGGTAGCGGCTCTGTAGAGATTGATTGAACCTGTGGATCGTCGGAAATTTTCGTCTTGGAAATAAACTCAAGTGGTCCGAAATTGTGTTTGGCTTGTTGAACCAATTCCTCAGCGGTTTTCATACTTTCAATGTCATCATTTCTTTTATGTTTTTTAAGCTTTGGTTTAGTAATTTTTTTAGTTCCATTGTTGAGGGCAATGCGTCGCTTCCCTAAAGTTATCTTACCTTCAGGTAGAGCGGTACTCCGAACGGGTTCGCTGCCTGTTTCGAAACCATTGGCTACAGCAACTTTTTTCTTTCTCTTCAAGGTTGACACGACAGGACAAGGTTTTGCTTTAGGGGAGGTCCTCTGTTCTTGCTGATCAACATTCGAATCGTTGCTCAATTCATTAGCGGATGCCTGCACCCGTTTTGCACCTTTTTCCACGGAATCGGTAATTTCAGGCGATTTCCTCACCGACTTTGCAATCTGGGCCAGAGCATTTTTAATCGGAGAAATAATTATTTTCATCTGCTTTAGCGATACTGATTGGTTTACGGCAACTTTTTCCAAGGATTTGCTCAATTCAGACATTTTCCTTATATGATTTTTAGTTGAGTCAAATGGGGATTTTACTTTCACAACTGCAGCTGAAGCATCTTTAATTGGAGTAACATTTATTTCCTTCTGATTTGTAGTTGGTGGCAGAGATACTAGTCGAAGTTTTCTGCGTTTTTCCATTTCAGGCATTTTCCTCAAATGATTTGTAGTTGATTCTAATTGGGATTTCCCGTTTAGAACTGCAGTTAAAATATCTCTCATTGTAGTATCAATTATTTTCTTCTGTTTTTCAGCTGGTGATAGAAATACTGATTGACGTTTTACTCGTTTTTTCAAGGATTTGTCCATTTCAGATATTTTTCTCATATGATTTGATTCTAATGGGGATTTTTCTTTTAGAGCTGCAGTTGAAACATCTTTAATCGGAGAAAAATTTATTTCCTTCTGATTTTCAGTTGGCGATAGAGATACTATCCGACGTTTTGCACATTTTTTCAAGGATTTATTCATTTTAGATATTTTCCTCATACGATTTGTAGCTGACTCTGATTGCGAATTTTCATCTGCAACTGGAGTTGTAATGTCTTTAATTGGAGTAACATCAATGTTCGTGTTGTTAACAGTTGTCGATAGAAGTAATGGCAATGACCGAAGAGATTTTTGGGGAGAAGAAATTTTCAACCGTTTACTAGCAGATACTAAAGATTCAGCACTATCAGTTGGAATAACTGCTTTATTGGTATCCGGATCCGTTTCAAATTGATAATTTTTCGCATTGTTAGCATGAAATTTGACAGAAGATATTTTTTTTCTTTTTTCTGCCAAGCCGCGAACTTTTAGCCGAACTTTTTCTTGGCTTTTATCTAATTCAACGTTTTTCCCGGATGACAATAGCATATCGGACGAAACAATATTTTCTGTAGACGTTCCAAGTCGTGGAATAGACAATTCTGAACAGTTTTCTCTGGGAGATTGAGATTCATGTATCTTTCTCATTTTTTCATCCAACTCATCTTCTGTTGCAGCGTCTACTATCACCGTATCTGGAAATTCGGACGGAATTGTGTGTTCTACAGATGGTGGAGATGTTTGCGAATTTCCTTCTGTAAGGATGGCGTATTCAAGTAATTGTCTCAACGATTGGTTTTCGTTTGGATCGACTGGAGATCGAGGTTTCGATGAAATTATTTTTTTTGTTGTATACAATGCAGTTACTTGCGGTTGTTCATTCATCGTATTGGATTTATCATCATTTGATTTATTTATTGAAACTATAACGGAATCAGTTGAGTCATGTGATACGTCCATTAAATCGAGACAAGGGTTTTGCAAAGAAACCGATTGCGGCTGCTCTTCCATTTCGAAATTTTCAGTGGTCGATTCCGGATGAATGTTCATCATTTCGCGCAGTAAATTGTCAACAGTCTGCGATTCATCATCAATGATTATGGTGTTTTCGCGTTCGTTTGGAATAATTTCGACATCTTCAGCATAATTGGAATATTGCGATTCTGAAAGCTGCTCTTTTTTAATAATTAAATCTGTTTCTGTTTTGATAGGGGTTTTTGGTAGCGCTAAAATTGCTGATGCTGGTGGCCGATTGCAATGCGTCGGCATTGAATCGAATAGATGCAAATTAGTTCCCATTGAACTTGAAGGAAAAGGGATACTTGTAAAATTAATTGTATCATTAATTGAATCATTAATTGAATCGAATGAAGAATTTGTGAGACTTTCTCGCAACGCTAGTAGTTTTTGCTGTTTAATTCGAAATTGCATGTCATCATCCGGGTCGGTCAATCCCGTAACTGGATCGACTTCATTGTTGGCATTTTTGGTGATTTGCGAATCTAGTTGATGGCGTTTAGTTGCATCTTCTTCAATCTCCGTTTTAATCAGTTTTAATGAATCTTTCTCATGTATTGCTTCCGGGAGAATAAATTCGACGGTTTGATTCAATACGTCGTTATTATCTTGATGATCCTCATTCCGCGTATTTTCTAATGTTCTACAAATAGTTATATTCAACGGATCGCTAGTATTGAAAGCGTGATCTTCAAATGATAACTGGTTACATGGTATATGCTCGATACCCATAAATGGTATCGTTTTCGACAGTTCGATGTTGCTGTTGTTAGTATCGCTGCTACTCGCAGGAAACATGTCCGGTGATGCATATAATTCGTCGTCATTGTTCGGTTCTTTTCCGGCTACCTCATCGATGGCGACTTCGCGTTCCGGAGGCTATTGGATTTTTCGTTTTTAATTTAAACCGAAAAAAAGAAACACTAATAACAAACCTGAGGCAATACATTTGGCAAATCAAGCGACAAAACATCTTCAGCCGTAGGCACAATTTTCTTCTTTAATCGCTCTAAATCATCCAATGTTCGAACTGTCTGGTCGTGGAATTTAATCAAATTTGGCCACGATTTCAATTTAATGAATGTCGTTGAATAATATTTATTGATGTATTTTTCAATTTTTAGAAGATATTTGTTCCTTGTCACCGGGAATTTCTGAATTAAATCGTCGCGAATTACTACGTCAATGTTCGTGTAATATCGTAAATCTTCCAAATTTATTTGACTAGGCAAAATTTTTACTTTAGCTATCTGAAAACGACCGAATGAAAAATTCTTTCGATATATGAAACTTTGATGTTGATTTATTACCTCTTCGTGCGAGACATCTATTTTCTTCTGTTGATTTGATGGTGGGATCATTTCCGATGGAGTCACAAATTTCCGTTGTGAATGGTGCAAACTTATTGAATTTCGTACGATATTTTGGCTAGCTGGAGTTGATGCTGCTGACTCTGTAATAGATAAATAACGAAATGTTAAACTAGACAGCAGAAAATGGTTAATTTTCTAACCAGCACTCTCCACCGCTTCCTTACTGATTTGATCGGAATAACGTTTCGCAATTTGGACAGATTTCATTATTTTTTCTGCCGCATTACGATCTGATCGCATTTCATTCAACTTGATTTTAACGAATTGTGTTGCTACTCGAGAAACTTTGTTCCTATCTAAATTCGGATACAACGTTTTAATTACGGACGAAGTCACCTCTTTTAAATTTGTATCCTGACTGATAAACTTTGTAGTTGGACAAACTATAAATTTACCAGGACTTTGTTGTAGTTGTTGGGAAAGCGGTGAGTGAACCTCAGTTGTATGCTGTGTATCTTTAGATTTTAGTCGTGGCTTGTGACATCGCTTAAAGCTTTCTTCACGCTCTTTTTCGCATAATTCTTGGGCGACGATTTCGATAGGCTGCTGCTGTGAGCTTGAATTTACTGTAGAAGTTAGTGGTAAATTTGAAATACTTGTGAATTGGTGCAATTCATCATTGTTCAGTTCTACCGCTGTCATTTTATTTGCGCCGATTTCCGGTATTGCAAACTAAAAAAATTAAAATAATTTGCTGTTAAAAAAGGAAAAAATAAGTCAATCAATCTTCAATCGATGAAAGAGCTTTGACTTCGACTGTACGAGAACTCATTTGATTGCAACTTAACAAAGTAAACTTGGATTTTTCTTCTAACTCGAATAGAGAATTTTTTCGATTAAAAGCCTAATTGCAAAGTCGAAACTGAAGCTGCTGCATCGATTGTCCACCGGCCCTAACAACTAACCTGAGGCAAACCGGTTAGTTGTGAATTACATTCTTGACTTATTAAATCAAACGAATGATCATTATCAGACTCACGACCAGCAGTATTATTAGACTCTTGGTCGGCAGTAATTTTCTTCAACTCTGCTAAATCATCGAGTGTACGCATTGCCCTATCATTCAATACTACCGAATCGGGCCACGCTCTTAATTTAATGAATATTTGATTATAATATCGAAAAATGTATTTTTCAATGTTTGTAAGAATTTTCTCGTTTTTTTCAGGATGTTTCCGAATAATATCATCGCAAAGCACCGATTTTATATTTGTGTTCTTTCGAAAATCTTCAAAACTTATTTCGCAAGGTAAAATTTTCACGCTAGGTTTAGAGACCTGAAGGGTTCGAGAAGAAAACAATTTTGAAAATATAGCGCATTTGGAACTTAAATTGGAGTTTATTACCTCTTTTGTAGATTTATGTGTTCTGTTCGCGATATCTTGGCTAGCTTGAGTCACTATCGTTGAATGTTCTGTAAAGAAAAAACGTGAATAGTAGAATGGATTATGCTCATTATTTTAAAAAAGCTATTCTGCGAATTTATTTATCGGGAGTTTAAATTGAAACACGCCGTTTCCCAATAGATGGCGCCAGCAGTAAATGCTGGCCAAAAATCGGAATCGTGACATGGTAATGTTAGGCATCTGTCAACAACTCCTCTTCATTTGATTTGTCAACTTTTATCGGCTTTACAAACTTTTTGGTGGGCGAATATGGGCGAATATGTCGAAGTTTGAGCCAAATAAGCGTCATTTGCGGGAAGTTTTGCTTTTTGCCTTCAATTTAAAAAAAATCTGCGGTTGAGGCACGTCGAATGTTGAGTTGAAACTTATGATGAGGGTGCTTTTAATAAGAAAACGTGTCGCGAATTGTTTGAACGCTACAAAATGGGTGATTTCGGGGTGGAAAACAAGGAGCGTCCCGGAACGGTGAAAAAATTGAAAGACGCAGGCATTACTGGACTCATGAGATTCATGCCAAACACAACAAGAACTTGCAGATTCATTGTGCGTGAATAAACCAGCCATTTCACATTGTTTGAAAACCTTGGGGATGTTGCAAAAACAAGGAAATTGGGTGCCAAGCAACGTCGAACTGCTTTTTTCACATGCGAACAACTGCTTCAACGACTGAAAAGGACGGATTTTTTTTTGCATCGCATTGTCACTAAGAATGAGAAGTGGATCCATTACGATAATCCAAAGCGAAAAATAATGGTGGGAATACCGCAGCCATGCATCAACATCGACGGCCATCCATGGCTCGAAAATCATCCTGTGTATTTGGTGGGACCAGCTCGGCGTGGTGTACGGTGAGCTACTGGAACCGGGTGAAACCATCACAGGAGCTCAGGTTCTAATTGAGAAAAGGTCTGCTTCCAGTATACTTGATGTAGGAACCCTCCGCGGTGCAAATTGTGATTCTGAGATAAGTATCTATGCCGAATAGCTTGTCGTGTATATTCGAAAATAAGTAGAGCTCGTAAATTGAATGTCGACAAGCTTAAATACTAAGCGGTGGCGCAGGCGTACATGTAAGCACTGGATCAACACTTGACACCAATAAATGAAAACATCCAAAATATGCCAGTGGAGAACATGTGGATGAAAATACGAAACGGAATTAAATCCTCTTAGAATATCAAGCTCGGCGAAAACATAATGATTGGTTCGACCAAGAATATCACGATAGAATAGATAGAAAGAACGAGGCTTACAAAATTTTTACTAAACGACCAATACGAGCCAAAAGGATAGATATGACGAGCTTAGGCGATATGCAAAAAAGAACTGTAACCGAAAACAAAGGAAGTACCATAATGACAAGATACAAAAAATGGCCGACGATATGAGACAAAATGAAACGCGGGGCACATTCGCAATAGTAAAACACACTAAAAAGGGACATAAGCCAAAAACCAGTTTCTGCAAAGACGCAGAGGACAACATCATCGGCGATACGCAAGAAATCAAAAATTAATGGGCTTTCTACTTTGAACATCTGCTCAATCCCACCCCATTAGAACCGATCACAACAGACATCTCAATTGAAGTCTCAACTGACGAAGAAGAACCATCATTGACACTACCCACGTTTGCCGAAATCAAAGCAGGTAATTGACGAAATACCAGTTGAAATTCTAAAAAACGGTGAAAACTGTGTCGCTGAAATACTACACAACATGACAAGAAAAATTTGGAGAGGAAATCATTGGTGAAAAACCATCATATGTCCAATTCATAAGAAAGGAGACAAACTGTGCTGTCAGAATTACGGAGAAATATCATTGTTGTGTACGTCCTATAAAATACTGGCAAAAATAATTGAACGTCGTCTTAATAATGAAATAATTGGCGAATACCAAGCAGGATTTAGAACCGGACGGTTTACAATAGATGAGATATTCTCGGTGAAACAGGTGCTTGAGAAATGATGGGAATATAGCACAGACATCCACCAAATTTTCGTAGATTTTAAACAAGCATACGACAGTATCGACACGAGGGTCATCAATCAAATTCCTGTTAAGACCCACATGGCGCGATCCTGAGCATCGGCCTTAAGCTGTTACTAGGACTTGTTTATTCCTCTGGCCTGCTGCTCAACTGCTCGCTTTCATGTGCTACATGGTCGACCAACAACGTCTTCCTTGAGGATTATAATCCAGAGCCTGTTTGGCGATGTTTCGCTCTGGTTTCCTCAAAGTGTGACCGATCAGCCACTTGCGCCTTTAAATCTCAATGCCTATTTAAGTCTGTCCAGTAGTACTCCAAAGTTCATCGTTGGAGATCTCTTCTGGCCAGAATATTCCTGAAATGCGTCGGAGGCATTGGTTCACGAAAGTTTGCAGTTTCTTGGTAAGTCGAACAGTCACTTTCCACGTAGTATTACCGTATAACACGGATTTGACGTATGCGCCAAAAACTCGCAGCTTCGTGCGAAGAGAGATCTCGCTTAACCTCCAGAAAGGGGAAAGGATACCGAAGGCTTGACGAGCTTTATTTATACGACCCTCAATATCCTTTTCGGCTCCGCCGTCCATGCTTAAAATGCTTACGAGATAACAAGAATCTTGCACCTCTTCCACATCTTGTCCATTAAGAACTATCGGTGTGCTTGTGTTTAAACGTATGTGCATGTACTTTGTTGTACGCACATTTTTTTTTTAGTCCCGTCTCTTTGCATTTAGAATGCAACGAGCGAACATTTGACTCTAAGTCTTATGTGCAAGCAAACAGACTTCATCAGCATAAGCAAGATAACTTAAGATGTTAGATAGTCTTCAGGAGACCAGGGCAGTTACAATATCGTTTGGCAATGTATACCGAGCAACAACGAAACTACTAAAATAAATCGGAATTTTCGTGAAAATATTTTTTCTGCCTACCCGTGTTTTAGGTAACTTTTAAATTTGTATTCCGAATGATAAATTCTGTAATTAGACACATTATAAATTTACCGCAAGTTTTTTGATGTTGTGACGGTAGCGATCGATGCGGTGCAATGCATTTTTCATTGTCAGTTGAACGCTGCTTTAGTTTAGACTTCGGCCGCGGTTTATAATGTCGACGTTCTACCTCCTCTTTCTGCTTACTTCCACATAGTTTATCTTCGGCGATTTTCGAATTCTGCTGTGATTTTGATTTTTTCGCTGGCTGGGATATGGGCTTATTGAAAATTGGATGAAATTTCACTGGAATTTCATCGCCACTACTCTGTAAATTTCAAAAAAATTTAATATTCTGTAAATTGTAAATATTTTTGAACACCTACCGAAAGTTCAATTATTTCTTCAACAAATGATCGCATTTTTATAGTACTCTTAGTTTTATCAATTCCTTTCAAGACTTCTTTTACTCCTTGACCAGGCTTCCTTGCAATCGGAGCACTATTTAAGCTCGATTCGCGATTCCTCTGTTCGTTTCTTAATTTTTTCGATAATGGACAAGGTTTTTGCAATCGTTTTTCGATAACTGATATTTTGTCTAAGCTTTTATGTTCCGCAAGCGTATTTTCCACTGCGCAAACACTTCTATTTAAGTCACCAGATTTATTAGCAGTTCCTATTTTGTTTTGTAAATTTACGGAGCACGGAATGATGTTGAATGGACCGAGAAGACCGTTGTTGTTTTTTTTTAACCACGGTTTTGGATCGATTTTGAAGTCTTTGAAAAATATATTGGCCCTTTGTTTCGGTTTAAGGAAACTTTCATATGCCTGTTGGACGTATTTGTCGAGGAATTTTATGTTTTTTGCTGGATTGGGTCCATTGGTAAGTATAAATTTCCGTACGATTTTTACAATATTTGTAAAATCAATGAATTCTTGTAGAGTCATGTACGGCCACGGTGGAAGTTTTTCGTTCTTATGTTTAGACGAATAAATATCTGAGGAATTAATAAAAAAAAAACAATTATTGCTGCAAAAAGGAAATATGAATCAGACATTTATCACGGTAGCTAGTCGTAGTCTTAGGTACGAGTGAAGTGGACAATGAAGAAAGATTAAGCCGGAAGTTGCGGTTGATAACGGTAATTTATCTAACGGCACTAGATGGTAGTTCATGCTTCCTCCGTCAGATACCAGTTTTCCAAAATGATGGCTCGAATTCCACTATTGTGATTGAAATCGCGAAAACATTTGGGCTTTAATTGGAGATGATCAAATTTATAATGTTTTTATTCAGCGAGTTTTGAATCGCTCACTGTGAAATATTTCTCGTCTTGAATTTTGTGAATAGTTGATTACGTGTAGGCGAGTCATTTCCAAGGAAAAAAGGAAGTTGGACAAATCAAAAGCTATGACACAAACTATAAAAAAGATGCCAATCAGACAGAAGTATCGAAAATCATGGCTAGGGTAATTCTCAATAGGATTAGTGATGTCGTGGAGAGTACTCTCGAAGTTTATTAGGCTGGATTCCGTTGTCTTGTACCGACCACACAAATACTCTACGGATAATATTGGAGCAGTCAGCTGAAATCGGTTCGCCACTTCATCTCATGTTTGTGAACTTCGAGAAGACTTTCGACAGCGTGAAACGAGATTACATGTGGAATGCTTTGCGTAGGAAAGGTATTCCAGATAAGGTCATAGCTATGATTAAAGAATACTACGATGATGCAAGGTGTCGCGTCTTACATAGAGTAGAGCTGTCCGAGAGCTTTCCTGTGCGAACGGGTGTTAGACAGGGCTGCATATTAGCACCAGCCCTGTTTCTGGTGGTAATAAATAACATCTTGAAAGCAGCACTGGAAGGTGGTGAAGATAAAGGTCTTCAATGGAGACTATTTAACGTCATAAGTCACCTTGATTCTGCTGATGACGTGTGTTTGCTTGCACATAACCATTCGGACTTAGAGTGAAATGTTCGCTCGTTGCATTCTAAATGCAAAGAGGCGGGACTGAAAATAAATTTTTAGTACAAGTACATGCACATGGGTTCGAACACAAGCACACCGATTGTTCTTAACGGACAAGATTTGGAAGAGGTGTAAGATTTTTGTTATCTTGGAAACATTGTCAACATGGACGGCCGAGTCGAAAAGGATATTGAGGCTCGTCTAGATAAAGCTAATTAGGCCTTCGGTATCCTTTCCCCTTTCTGGAGGTTAAGCAAGATCTCCCTTCGCACGAAACTGCGAGTTTTTGACGCATGCGTCAAATCTGTGCTGTTATACATATTTTTTTTATTGTTACATTGTGACAAAAAAGTACCGATAATTTGTAATTAAAATTACTTTGGGGAATGATATTTCAAAATTTATTTTTTGGTAAGCAGGTAGGACTGTCCTTAATTATTATCCTAAAAATTGTCGTGTCATCAGATTGGCCCCCAATGTAACTGACCTGATGACACATGCTAAAATTCTCCGTGCTACCAATGACCTGCTGAGCGTTAACTTCTAGCCGGAATCGATGACACGATATTGTGCAAGTAGTGCAATATTAGAGGAAGCGATTCCGGCGCAATGAACTTCTCGGCCGGCCGGCAATGTTAGCACGCATAATTAATTGATGACGATCATTTTTTGGAAAAAAAAAATGTAAAAGGTAAATCGAGTCAGTCGTTGTGTAGACTCCAACAGCGAAGAATAAAAAAAAAAAAAAATATTGATCAAAAAGATAGATCAATAGCTATTGGTAGTTAAATATAAAAAATATAAAAAAAATGTTCACAAATGAAATAGTGGTTTTTATTAATATAATACAAGTTCAGTTATAAAACAAACATAACAAAATTAACGCGGTCTGTTAATCAGTTTGCAGCAGCTGATTGAATCGGTACACCTCAATAGTCCACGGCGATTTTTATAATGGACAAATATATGAAACAAAGAATTTGTCTCGAATTTCGTGTGCGAAATCGTTGCGAATGTTGGAAAAGACTTACGGTGATTCAGTAATATGAAAAACATGAGCCTACGCATGGTACAATGCCTTTAAGAACGATCGAGGGATCCGTGAAGACATGCCTCGTTCTGGACGACCTTCGACCTCTTCAACTGACGAAAACATTCAAAAAGTGAAGGAAATGGTGCTCGAAAATCGACATGCCAGTGTTAGGGAGATAGGAGGAGAGCTCGACATCTCTCGCAAGTCCGTTCGTTCGATTTTCGTGGATACTTTGGCCATGAAACGCGTCCTGGTGATGAGACATGGGTCTATTTTTTATTTTTATACTCTAGATGAAATCTGAGAGTATTATAAGTTTGCTCTAAGGTTTGTAACGCTAAGAAATAAGGCTTGGAGAAAAAAATGAATGATACAGAAGTTAATGTTATCACTCAAAAATCTCAAAACCGGATGTCCGTCTGTCCGTCCGTCCGTCTGTTCGCTCTCTAGCTTGTGAACGCGTTGAGCTAGATTGTTCAAATTTTGTACACGTCGTTTTTGACAAAAAAGTAAGGTCAAGTTCGTGAACGGGCCAAATCGCTCCACCCCTTCTACCCCCTCCCATACAAAATGACACAATTGCGCAATTTGACAATTAAAGGATTTGCTCGAAAAGTATAAAAGCTATTGGCCTGAAATTTGGAATATATTTCTTTAATAATAATATCAATCTACCGTATAGACAATATGCGTGTACTCCCCCTCCTTCTACCAACTCCCATACAAACTGTACTTGTCATGAATTACTCTAAGCCAATTTACTCAGTGCGTATGAAATTTAGCGGGCTGAAATTGGGCACCAAATATTTATTTAAAATTGTTAGTATGGCAAAAAAAATTAGACGATTAGCTTCACCCCTTTTACCCCCTCCCATACAAAATGACGCAAATTCGCAATTTAACAATAAATTAATTTACTCGAAAAGTATAAAAGCTATTAGTCTGAATTTTGGGGTATATTACTTTCATAATGATTTAAATCTACAATAGAAAAATTATATGCGTCCTTCCTCTCCTTCCACCCCCTCCCATACAAACTACACTTTTTCATGAAATGCTCTAAGACGATTTTCTCAGAACATATAACATTTATAGAGCTCACATTTTGTAATAAATACTAAATTAGTATTATCACTAAGATCGGAAAAAAATATTCGATTAGCTTCACTGCTTGTACCCCCTCCCATACAATATGACACAGTTTCACAACTTCACAAAAAATCGATTTTCTTGAAAAGTATGAATGGCACTAGTCTGAAATTTAAGGGTTGTCAATTTTATAATATTCCTAGTTATTTCTGAAAAAATCACTAAAATCCCCCCACTCTTTCTACCACCTCCCATACAAACTGCACATTTTCACTAAATCTAACTCACTAATTTTCTCAGTCCCTATTCAATTTTTGGAGTAAGCGTTTTGTATAAAACATTTTCGTAGCTACTTTAGCATGATGGGAAAAAATTATTTCAATGCTATCACCTCTTCTAACACTCCCCATCCAAAATTTCTTGGGATGACATCTAGAGTATCGTAAGATTGCGCTTTATGCGCAATCGTAGATCTGTTATGTTTTTTTATGGCACCGAGTATAACTTAGGGGGTCACCCTTTAATGCGATGCACAGTTATGTCGGTATAGGAAGTGGAGGTATTAAGGTGGAGAGAGACGAAAATGACGGTGGACATTGTTCTTGAAGCACTGCAGGTTGGACTTGTTGGGAAACAAACTAGCTGGTAAATCGTTCCAAAGTCTTGACGTTCGGGAAATGAATGACAGCCTAAATTTCACTGTACGAGAAGGCAAGGGTTTGACTGTGTACTCGTGTGCGCGTTCAGCTTGGCGAGTATTCCGGGGAAAAGTATGCAGTGGAGGAATGAGTGCGCTTAGTTCCGTACTGCATTTACCGTGGAAATAACGATAGTAAATGCTGAGTACTCTGACATTTCTGCGATGCTCAAGAGAATCTATAGAAGACGTGATGGTTTCGTCTCCAATCAGTCGGAACGCATGTTTTTGAATACGGTCGAGCAACGCGAGGTGTGTTTTGGGTGCCCCAGCCCAAACATGCGAGTTATACTCTAAACGTGGTCTAATGTAGGCCTTATAGATGGTTGCTAAGTCGATGGGTGTGAAATATTTTTTGCATTTTCGGAGAACACCTAGGCGTTTAGAGGCGTCGAGGGCAATATCAAAGATATGCTGGGCCCAATTTAGGTGGTCACTAATTTTGACGCCTAACAGTAAGAAATTCTCCGAAGTGGTAAGCCGTGCACCATCAAAGGTTACATTGTGAGACCTGAAGCATCCCGTTTGAGGGATAAATGACAGGCCTGTGTTTTGGATGCGTTGAACTCTACTCTGTTTTTCCTGCCCCATTCCAGGATTAAGTTGAGATCCGAGTTCAGCGAACTGAATAACTCCCTGCGATTGGAAGCAATAGAATGAATGTTTGATTCTGCAGCAGAGTTAAATTCATAGATGTTGTCTAAAGTACTGTCATCTGCAAAACTATGGATTGGATTGAGAGTGGACGACAGAAGGTCGTTTATGAATACTAAGAAAAGAGTTGGAGATAAAACAGAACCTTGTGGGACGCCGGAATCAATTGGGTAGGAGGAAGAAGTAACGCCATCTAATACTACTCGTATAGTGCGCTCTGAAAGATAGCTCTCAATCCATTGGACGAGGGTATCATTGAGGCCGATGGCCCTAAGCTTAACTAAGAGACATTCATGCCAAACTCTGTCAAAAGCTTTTGCAATGTCAAGTGCGAGAACTTGACCTTCACCATATTTATGTAAGCATGAGTTCCAACGCTCTGTCAAGTAGACTAAAAGATCACCCGTCGAACGTCCAGAACGGAACCCATATTGACGATCATGGAGGAGCTGTTTATCCTCCAGATATTTGACGATTTTACGATTGACAGCAGTTTCCATTACTTTCGAGAGCACTGAAGTAATGGCTATTGGGCGGTAGTTGTCGGGGTTCGCTTTGTTTCCTTTCTTGGGAATGGGCTGAACATTCGCAACTTTCCACATACGCGGAAAGCACCCAGAAGAGTAAGAAAGATAGAAAAGATTGCGAAGAGGTTTAGCTAAAGAAGAGGCGCACTTTTTAAGGGTAATGGGGGGAATACCGTCCGGACCAGCGGATTTGTGAATATTGAGCTCTGTAAGGATCCGAGAAATAAGTCTCGTGCGAAAATGCAGTGCAGGCAGTGAGAAACCAGAAGGATTTGCAGCGGGAGGCGATTGGTTTGATGGTGGAAGGTGAGAGTTTCTTGCGAAACTTGCTGCTAGTAAATTGGCTTTTTCGCTAGGATCAACCACGGTATGGTCGCCAACAACTAGAGGTGGTATGGAGGAAGAAATGAAATTGTTGTTGACCGTTTTGACAAATGACCAGTAAGACCTCGAGCCTTTTGGGCACTGGAGGATCTTCCGTCGAAGTTTTTGGTCATGCTCAAATTTAACACGATTAAGTATGGATTTGCAGGCATTTCTTGACGCATTGAAAAGCTCTCTGTTGGCAGGTGTTCTGTTGCCTTTAAATCTTTGAAATGCTAGTTTCTTGGTCTGAATTGCAATGAGACATTCATTGTTGAACCAAGAGTCCTTCGACGGCCTGACTCTTTTATGACTAGAAGGTATGTAGAGCTTCATACCTTTCAGGATAATCTCAGTGACAATTCTACAAGCTTCATCGCAGTCATTGGAATCGAAGCACAACTTCCAATTAAAGGCATTGAAGAAGCTATTTAGCGCCCCCCAATTGGCTCTTTTGAAATGCCAAATATTTCTTCGAGGTGCCTTGACTGTCAGCGGTGTAGTAGCTGCAACTGGGAATTGAGCACGAATCAAGAAGTGATCAGTATTTCCAATTGGCGATGGGGATATGACAGAGACAGAATATTTCTCAGGTTGGTTGGTGAGAAATAAGTCAAGAAGGTTAGGAAAATGACCTGCGATGTCTGGTAAACGAGTAGGCTCATCCACCAGTTGTGTTAATCCGTTTAAAGAGGCAAAAAGCTCAGTATCACGTCCCCCCTGGTCCGTAGTGGAGGAATGTTTAAGCCAGGCAATGTTATGAACATTGAAATCGCCCGCGATAACGATTTCAGCGTCAGGGTTTGCAGTATATATAGACTGAATAGATTTAGATAGCCCATCCAGTTCTGATAAGGTGTTCGCTGCTGTCATTGCTGGGCTTCTATACACATAACAAAAGTACATGATATGTCTTTGGATTGATAATTTTATCCAGATGTAATTAAACTCTGGATTGGAGCAATTTCCTAAATGGGAAACTAACTGGAAAGACACATCATCGCGGATGTAGAGTGCGACACCCCGCTGGCGAAAAAAAGCTGGGACAAGGTGATATCCGGGAACAGAATAAAACTGTTCACTTCCCGGTAACACCTTACATTCGCCAAGTGCTAAGATATCCGGTCTTGCAGTTTGGGTATGGATGTATAGCGATAGATAGGCAGAGTGCAGACCCCAATTTAACAATAAATTAATTTACTCGAAAAGTATAAAAGCTATTAGTCTGAATTTTGGGGTATATTACTTTCATAATGATTTAAATCTACAATAGAAAAATTATATGCGTCCTTCCTCTCCTTCCACCCCCTCCCATACAAACTACACTTTTTCATGAAATGCTCTAAGACGATTTTCTCAGAACATATAACATTTATAGAGCTCACATTTTGTAATAAATACTAAATTAGTATTATCACTAAGATCGGAAAAAAATATTCGATTAGCTTCACTGCTTGTACCCCCTCCCATACAATATGACACAGTTTCACAACTTCACAAAAAATCGATTTTCTTGAAAAGTATGAATGGCACTAGTCTGAAATTTAAGGGTTGTCAATTTTATAATATTCCTAGTTATTTCTGAAAAAATCACTAAAATCCCCCCACTCTTTCTACCACCTCCCATACAAACTGCACATTTTCACTAAATCTAACTCACTAATTTTCTCAGTCCCTATTCAATTTTTGGAGTAAGCATTTTGTATAAAACATTTTTGTAGCTACTTTAGCATGATGGGAAAAAATTATTTCAATGCTATCACCTCTTCTAACACTCCCCATCCAAAATTTCTTGGGATGACATCTAGAGTATCGTAAGATTGCGCTTTATGCGCAATCGTAGATCTGTTATGTTTTTTTATGGCACCGAGTATAACTTAGGGGGTCACCCTTTAATGCGATGCACAGTTATGTCGGTATAGGAAGTGGAGGTATTAAGGTGGAGAGAGACGAAAATGACGGTGGACATTGTTCTTGAAGCACTGCAGGTTGTACTTGTTGGGAAACAAACTAGCTGGTAAATCGTTCCAAAGTCTTGACGTTCGGGAAATGAAAGACTGCCTATATTTCACTGTACGGGAAGGCAAGGATTTAACCGTGTACTCGTGTGCGCGTTCAGCTTGACGAGTATTTCGGGGAAAATTATGCAGTGGAGGAATGAGTGCGCTTAGCTCAGTACTGCATCTACCATGGAAGTAACGATAGTAAATGCTGAGTACTCCGACATTTCTGCGATGGTCAAGAGTATCTATAGAAGACGTGATGGTTTCGTCTCCAATCAGTCGGAACGCATGTTTTTGAATACGATCGAGCAACGCGAGGTGTGTTTTGGGTGCCCCACCCCAAACATGCGAGTTATACTGTAATCGTGGTCTAATGCAAGCCTTATAGATGGTTGCTATGTACATAGGTGTGAAATATTTTTTTGCATTTTCGGAGAACACCTACGCGTTTTGGGGCGTCAAGGGCAATATCAAAGATGTGCTGGGCCCAATTCAGGTGTTCATTAATTTTGACGCCTAACAGTGTGAAATTCTCCGAAGTGGTAAGCCGTGCACCATCAAAGGTTACATTGTGAGACAATACTGGAAGATCATGTTTGAGGGATAGATGACAGACCTGTGTTTTGGATGCGTTGAACTCTATTTTTCCTGCCCCATTCCAGGATTAAGCTGAGATCCGAGTTCAGCGAATTGAATAACTCTCTGCGATTGGAGGCAATAGTATGATGGTTTGATTCAGCAGCAGAGTTAAATTCATAGGTGTTGTCTAAGGTACTGTCATCTGCAAAACTATTGATTGGATTGAGAGTGGACGACAGAAGGTCGTTTATGAAAATTAAGAAAAGAGTTGGAGATAAAACAGAACCTTGAGGGACGCCGGAATCAATTGGGTAAGAGGAAGAAGTAACGCCATCTAATACTACTCGTATAGCGCGTTCTGAGAGATAACTCTCAATCCATTGAACAAGGGTATCATTAAGGCCGATGGCCCTAAGTTTCACTAAGAGACAATCGTGCCAAAGTCTGTCAAAAGCTTTCGCAATGTCAAGTGCGAGAACTTGACCTTCGCCATATTTATATAAGCATGAGTTCCAACGTTCTGTTAAGTAGACTAAAAGATCCCCCGTCGACCGTCCAGAACGGAACCCATACTGGCGATCATGGATGAGCTGTTTATCCTCCAGATATTTGACGATTTTACAATTGACAACAGTTTCCATTACTTTCGAGAGCACTGAAGTAATGGCTATTGGGCGGTAATTAGCGGGGTTCGCTTTGCTTCCTTTCTTGGGAATGGGCTAAACATTCGCAACTTTCCACATACGTTGAAAGCACCCAGAAGAGTAAGAAAGATAGAAAAGATTGTGAAGAGGTTTAGCCAAAGAAGAGGCGCACTTTTTAAGGGTAATGGGGGGAATACCGTTCGGACCAGCGGATTTGTGGATATTGAGCTCTGACGGATCCGAGAAATAAGTCTCTTGCGAAAATGGAGTACAGGCAGTGAGAAACCAGAGGGAATTGCAGCTGGAGGCGTTTAGTTTGAAGGTGGAAGGAGAGAGTTTCTTGCGAAACTTGCTGCTAGTAAATTGGCTTTTTCGCTAGGATCAACCACGGTACGGTCGCCAACAACTAGAGGTGGTATAGAAGAAGAAATGAAATTGTTGTTGACCGTTCTGACAAATGACCAGTAAGACCTCGAGCCTTTAGGGCACTGGAGGATCTTCTGTCGAAGTTTTTGGTCATGCTCAAATTTAACTCGGTTAAGTATGGAATTGCAGGCATTTCTTGACGCATTGAAAAGTTCTCTGTTGGCAGGTGTTTTATTGCCTCTAAATGTTTGAAAAGCTTGTTTTTTGGTTTGAATAGCATCGAGACATTCTTTATTGAACCAAGAATCTTTCGACGGTCTGACTCTCTTTTGACTGGAAGGTATGTAGAGCTTCATACCCTTCAGGATAATCTCGGTGACAATTCTACAAGCTTCATCGCAGTCATTGGAATCGAAGCACAACTTCCAATTAAAGGCATTGAAAAAGTTATTTAGCAACTCCCAATCGGCTCTTTTGAAATGCCAAATATTTCTTCGAGGTGCCTTGACTGACAGCGGTGTAGTTGCTACAACTGGGAATTGAGCACGATAATCGAGGTTCGATCCATCATGAATTCATTCAGACGGTCAATAAGGAGTACTATTTGACCATATTGAAGCGTTTGCGTGAGCAAGTCCAATAAACGGCCGGAATTATGGAAGGAGAATTCAAGGATTTTCCACAATGAAAATGGGCCATCGCATTTAGCCTCAATTGTGACCCAATCTAAGGCCAAAAAAGCAACAAATTGCATCAATCAACAACCGTATTCACCAGATTTGGCCTCGTGCGACTTTTTTCTATCCTTGAAACTGAAAATACCGCTCCGTGGAACCCGTTTTCAGTCAATCGAGGACATAAAACAAAAATCGCCGTGGACTACTGAGGTGTACCCATTTAACTAGCTGCTGTAAACAAACTGATTAACAGACCGCGCTAATTTTCGGGATAATAATTAAGAACAGTCCTACCTGCTTACCAAAAATTTTTTAAATATCATTCCCCAGAGTCATTTTATTTACAAATTATCAGTACTTTTTTGTCACAATATACCTAGTCGTGCCATAAGTTCTGTCACACGTATATGGGCAATTTTTGTATAAATGAAAAAGAGTTTTTGACAAAGGAAAATATATTTTATTTTGGCATACTAATGGAAGTAAAATAAGCAACAAATTATTCAAAGTGGCCGCCTTTAGCCTTAACACAGCTCTTTAATCTGTTGGGCCAGTCATCGATAGCAGTACGCACTGTTTCTAGCGGAAAATTAGCTACTGCTTCTGTCAAAGATCGCTTAAGGCTCTCGATATTTGGGTGTCGTCTCGTGCACACCATGGACTCTAACTCCGCCCACAGTTTGTAGTCCAGGGGATTCAAATCTGGGCTCCCAGAAGGCCATTCCGTCGCCCTTATAAACTGTGGAATATTGGTTTCCAACCACGCTTGTGTGGTTCGAGCTTTGTGGGCTGGCGCAGAATCTTGCTGGAAAACCCAATGTCGATTGTTGAATAGCGTAGAGTTCAGCGGCTTCACACATCCCTCCAGGATGTCCGTTTGATAATTTTTCGCTGCAGTTTTTACGCCTTTTTCGCAAAAATGAAGCTCGGTGACCCCTTCGTAGCTGACACCCCACCATACCATGACTGATGCTGGATGATGTCCTCGCTGTACCCTAGTGGCAACTTGTCGGGCTTCTATGGAGCTGTGGGCATACACCTTATCATTTTGGCGGTTGAAATGTTCCTCCACCGTAAAAATTTTTTCATCGGTAAACAAAATTTCCCGATGTTTGTTGTTGCCGTACCGCCGAAGGAGCTCTTTCGATCTGGTGCTCCTAATTTGCTTCAACTGCTCAGTCAGCAAATGTCCCGTTGACCGTCGAAAGGCACTCATCCTGAGGTCAGATTTTATGATGCGAGACATACTTCGGGTGGAGATGTTCATCTCTCGAGCCATGATTCGTTGTTTACGAAGCAGATTTCGACGAATTCGACTCTCGACCGCTTTGATGGCAGCAGAAGAACGTACATCACGCGGACGTCCAGAACGAGGTCGATCTTCAATAGTCTGGATCGCGTTATATCTCTGGATCGCACGATACACAAATCTTTGCGTTATTTTTAACGGGCACAACCACTTGAAAATTTCACTCGCGGATTTTCCACACTTATGTAGTGCAATCACTGCAGTTCGGTTTTCTATTACACCCCATTCCATCTTCACACGTTAACGAACACACTTTAAATGACCATAACTGTCAACAACATTATGACGTTTATAAAACTGGCCGATATTGAAATGTCACTCATAAAATAAAGTTGTTGCCAATGTGAGAAATTATGTGACAGAACTTATGGCAGGACTAGGTATAATTCAAGTTTTTAACATAATTTTTTTTTTACAATAATTAAACATTGAACTACTCCCACTTGTAAGAAAAATTCTTGTGATAATAGTAATGGCTTGCAGATTAAAAAATGTTGACGCTATATAAAGATATAATTATTATGTTAAACAAAATATACGAATATGAATAAAAAAAAACAAAGGAAGTATACCTAAGAGATTAAAAAATGAAGAAATATAAACAAAAAAAAAAGTAAGGAAAAAAATGAAACTATTGAAGAAAAAAGAATAGAAGAACACTCGAAAGTATCAGTAAAATCGCTTTGATCAGCCCTGATAATACAATTTCTTAACATTTGATTTAAAAATGGCCAGATTCCTACTCTCTTTAATAGAACTTGGCAGATCAATGAAAAATTTGAGCCCAATGTAAGTGTAATGGCATTGCTCTATATTTGATTTCCTCTTTGGCAACAGTAATTTAGCACGAGCACTTCCTCTAGTGTAGTTTGAATTAACTTTGATTACTCCAATTGTACATTCCTTGAGCTTAAAAACAGTTTCAGTGCAGAGAACAGACAAAAAGGGAAATAAACTATTTGCTGCAAATATTATCGGTTTGTGCAATAGGATTTTTATAAGTAATTTTTGCACAATCTCTAATGGTTTTATTATTGAAGGTAAGGCTGAACCCCAGGTTATAATACCGTATTGAATTACCGAATGGATGATAGCGAAGTAAAAAGATCTTATAGCAGATCTGGCTCAAAAAATGTCTTACTTCGAAACATATTGGTATTAGTTTTTTTAATCTAGCTGTCATATTTTGTACCTGAATATTGCATTTGAGATGTTGATCAAAAACTACTTCTAAATATTTTGTAAAAGTTACTTTTTCTATCTGCTGACAGTGACAGTTTGAAGAACAGTTACTTCAATGAATGCACAAGCCTAAATTCGTGGGTTGTCCAAATAGGTTTGGAGAAAAGGTTATGTAGTTAGTTCTTTGTGCGTTCAGTGTCAGTATTGTTATAGATCTGGCAAATTACGCAATTTGATCTTTCTGGAATATTCCAGAATTATGTAGAACAGTATCCCAATATGTAAAAAGCCATAATTAAAGATCTAGACATTTCCAGTATAGTTGAGACACACAACCGACGACATACACCACGGAAGATTCGAGAACTGGGGAAAAATGGTATAAAAGAACGAAACTTTCAGGCGGGAGTCAGTTATTCAGCGACAGTTATGTAAGACGCAAACCGGTGCAAGAAAGCGATATCGGTGGTAGTGCCATATAGTGCGAATTAAGGTAAAGTGCGAATAAATAAATTATCACTTATTTTTAAACGAATTGTGTTTAACTTGAAATCCCGGCGAACCCCTAGCTCGCAACAGTATATTAAAATTCATCCGATCTTTTAATATTAAAAGACTGTAATTATCTTTAACACTTACACCTTCCCAGATATTATCATCAATGAACAAAACTGTATCCTCAGCATATGGGATAAGTTGGCCCTCTATATTTTGTGAATGTATGTAGATCGTCAACGTATATCAAAAACAATATAGGACCCATAACAATCCCTTGCGGTACACCAAAATCAACAGTTAGCTCGTTGCTTAGGACATTATTCATTTTAACTACTTGTGGTCTTTTTGTAAGATAGCTTGATATCCAATCTATTAATGATTTATTTATGTTCATTTCGTGAAGCTTGGAAATAATTTTTGTGTGTGGAATCGAATCATAAAGCTTTGGCTAGATCCAAAAACAGCAAAAGAATTCAATTCTGTGTCTAAAGCCAAGGCGATATGCTTGCTCAACAGTGCAATGGCATCACGAGTACTGCGTTCCAATCTAAAACCAAATTGGTTCTTAACCAACAATTGTTTTTCTTCTAATTCAGTTACAAGTCTTATTTTGGCAAATTTTTCAATTAATTTTCCAATATTAGAAATGATAGATATAGATTGACATCACAAAGCCTCTTTGTCACATAATAATTCTTAGTTTTAGGACAGGACTATTCCCTGATATATATAAAAAGGCAATAATAACTCCTATCTTCAAGGCAAGAAACAAAGATCACATTAAAGCCAGAAATACTAACACTTGGCGAGTGCAACGTGCAGTTTTATTCTGTTCCCGGATATCACTTTATCTCAGCATTTTTTCGCCAGCGGGGGATCGCTCTCTACATCAGCGATGATGTGCCCTTCCAATTGGTTCCACATTTAGGTACCTGCACCAATCCGCAATTTGATTATATCTGGATAAAACTTTTAAGCCAAGGGCATATCTTGTATTCCTATTACCTGTATAGAAGCCCGGCATTGAATGCAGCTAAAACAGCTAGTAAGTTAGATGGTTTGTCTGAATCCATTCAGTCCATTAAACTGCACACCCTGACGCTGAAATCGTTATCGCGGGCGATTTCAATGTTCACAACAAGAGGGACGTGATACTGAGTTTTTTACCTCATTAAACGGTCTAACACAGCTGGCAAATGAGCCTACTCGTTTACCAGAAATTCCAGGTCAATTCTCCAATCTTCTTGATTTATTTCTCACCAGCCAACCTGAGAAATACTCTCTCTCTGTAACATCCCCATCGCCAATACAGATCACTTCTTGATTCGTGCACAATTTCCTGTTGCAATACTAAAACTACTGCCAGTTAAGGCACCCCGTAGAACTGTTTGACATTGTTAAAGAGCAAATTAGGGGGCGCTTATTAAAGGCATTGAAGAACTCGCCTTTAATTGGAAATTGTGATTCGATTCTAATGACTGCGATGAAGCCTGTAAACTTGTCACCGAGACTATACCTAAAGGTATGAAGCTCTACATACAAGTCAAAAGAGAATCCGGCCGTCGAATGACTCTTGGTTCACAAATGAATGTCTCGCGGCAATTCAGGCTAAGAAACAATCGTTTCAAAATTTGCAAAATTTTCGAACTCCAGCTAACAGAGAGCTTTATAATGCATCAAGAAATACCTGCAAATCTATCGTTAAACGTGTTAAATTTGATCACGATCATAAATTTCGGCGGAAGATTCTTCAGAGTCCAAAAGGCTCAAGATCTTTCTGGTCTTTTATCAAAACGGTCAACAATAATTTCATCTCTTCATCAACACCACCACTTGTCGATGGCGACCGTACCGTTATTGATCCGGTTGAGAAAGCGAACCTATTGGCAGTAAGTTTCGCGAGAAACTCCACGCTACCACCTTCAAGCCCCTCCTATCGCAACACCATCAGGTTTTTCGCTGCCGCCGCTACATTTCCGCACGCGTTTCATATTCAGGATCCTGCAAAAGCTCAATGTTTACAAGTCCGCTGGCCCTGATGGTATTCTCCCATTACCCTTAAAATGTGTGCCCCTTCTCTGGCTCTCTCTCTTCGCAATCTTTCTCATCTATCTTACTCTTCCGGGTGCTTTCTACGATTGTGGAAAGTCGCGAATGTTCAGCTAATTCCCAAGAAAGGAAACAAAGCGAACCCCGCTAACTACCGCCCGATAGCCATCACTTCAGTGCTCTCGAAAGCGATGGAAAGTGCTGTCAATCGCAAAATCATTCTCTATCTCGAGGATAAACAGCTTATCCACGATCGACATAAGGTTTCCGTTCTGGAAGGTCGACCGGATATCTCTTGGTCTACCTGACGGAACGTTGGAACTCTTGCTTGCACAAATACGGCGAAGGTCAAGTCTTGACATTGCAAAAGCTTTTGACAGAGTTTGACATGAATGTCCCCTTGTTAAGCTAACGGCCATTGGCCTCGATGCTTCCCTCATTCGATAGATTGAGAGTTTCTTGTCCGAACGCACTATACGAGTCGTATTAGATGGCGTTACTTCTTCCTCTTTCCCAACTAATTCTGGTGTCCCTCAGGGTTCTGTCCTATCGCCTACTTTGATCTTAGTATTCATTAACGACCTTTTGTCTTCTACTCTCAATCCAATCCATGGTTTTGCAGATGACTTTGAATTTAAATCTGCTGCGGATTCTTACAAGCAATCTATTGCTTCCAAACGCAGGGAGTTATTCAGTTCGCTGGACTCCGACCTCGACTTAATTCTCGAATGGGGCAGGAAAAATAGAGTAGAGTTCAACGCTGCCAAAACACAGGCCTCTCATTTTTTCCTTAAACATGATGTTCCAGCGTCGTCGTCTAATGTATCATTTGGCGTACGAATTAGCTCTTTAGATGAGTTTATCGTATTAAGCGTAAAGTTAAATAACCATCTTGATTGGAGCAAACATATCTGTGATGTTGCCTTGATACCTCCAAGCGCCTAGGTATTCTTCGCAAATGCAAAAATATGTTACGTCTCACGACTTAGCTACCATCTACAAGGCTTACATTCGACCTCGTTTAGAGTACGATTTGCATTTATGGGCTGGGGCACCCAAAACACACCTTGCGCTGCTCGATCGAATCCAAAAACGCGCGTTCCGACTAATTGGAGATGACACCATTAGTTTCTGTTGACTCCCTCGAACATCGTAGGAACGTTGGAGTACTCAGCATTTACTATCACTACTTTCATGGTAAATGTAGTGCGATCACTCATTCCTCCACTTTACAGTTCTCCTCGAAATACTCGCCAAGCTGAACGCGAAACTCGTGAGTTTACCGTCAACGCTATTCCTACTCGTATAGTGAAATATAGACAGTCATTCATTTCCTGAGCGTCCAGACTTTGGAACGCATTGCCTGCTAGCATATTTCCAAGCAAGTATAACCTTTAGCGCTTCAAAAATACCCACCCAAAATTCACATAACACTACCATATTTCATCCTCTTCCTATACTGATATTATTTTGCAATGCATGACCGTACTTTCGGTTATATGGTTGTACTACGTGGAAAGTGACCGTTCGACTTGCCAGGAAACTGCAAACTTTCGTGAACCAATGCCCCCGACGCATTTTAGGAATATTCTGGCCAGAAGTGATCTTCAAGGACGAACTTTGGAGTACAACTGGACAGACTAAAATAGGCATTGAGATTCAAAGGTGGAAGTGGTAGTGGATCGGTCATACTTTGAGGAAACCAGAGCGAAACATCGCCAAAAAGGCTCTGAATTATAATCATCAAGGAAGACGTCGGGTTGGTCGGCCATGTATTACATGGAAACGAGCAGTTTAAGCTAAAGGCCGATGCTCAGGATCGCGCCTTGTGGAAGAGAGGTGTTTCTGTCCTATTCCCCTATAGGGGGTCTAAACAGGAATTCGATAACACGTATTATTCGGTACTACCAATAATTCAAAACAAAAACGTGCATAGAAAAACTAAAAGTAGCACCGTGGACTTAAACTCAGGCAACCGAAAAATTATTTAACGCCTTTGAGAGAAAGGTCCTCAGAAGAATCTCTTCTCCTGTGATGGAAGACGCGATCTGGAGAATGCGATACAATAGAGAATTGTATGCCATCTTCGACAATCCAGAAGTGTAAGCCCCCTTAAAATTTAAGAAACTACAATGGGCTGGTCACGTCGAAATCGTCAGTGGTATGTCATACATAATTTTCCATAATACATAAATGTTTAAGCAGGTAGGAAGGAATTACTTGCGACACGTTCTTCTTGAACACACTGTGAGTAACACAAATCTTTGAAGTTGCCCTCGACGCTTCCAAACATTTAGGTATTTTTCCTAAATGCAAAAAATACTTTACGTCTCACGACTTAGCTACCATCTAGACCTACATTCGACCACGCTTAGAGTACAACTCACATCTTTGGGCTGGGGCTCCCAAAGCTCACCTTGCGCTGCTCGACCGAAACCAAAAACGTGCTTTCCGACTAATTGGAGATGAAACCATTATGGCTTCTATTGCTCCCTCGAGCATCGCAGAAATGTCGGAGTACTCAGCATTTACTATCGCTACTTCCATAGTAAATGCAGTTTGGAACTATGTGCACTTATTCCTCCACTTTACACTTTTGCACGACATACTCGTCAAGCCGAACATGCGCACCAGTATACAGATTTCGACTGTAGCACCTTTTTAAATAAGTAGTTTAACTGTAAATCACTTAACCATAGAATGTCTGTTTCGTTCTTAATAGGTTAAGCAGCCTAACTTCCCAAGGAGTGAGCGCTGGAGATAAAAGAATCGCTCTCCATTGAAAAGGTAGGCGATAAAAACATTCAAGCAGATACGCGAGGTCAAAAATGCATGAATCCTTAACGAAGAAAACATAAAGGACAAATGCTGCGATTCAACAGAAAGCAATAGAGGCAGGCAAACTGCGCATAGCCAAATTTTCTGTTAGCTGACATCCTCATACAAATTGAAAAACAAGTCAAAACTTTTGTTATTTATTTCATAATTACCTGTACTGGGCATGGTTCGTCATTTACAGGAAATACATAGCTCAACATCTAAGCATTTATCCAAATTTTTCACAACAATTTCCTGACGTCTTAAATTTTATTTGACATAATCTTGCAATATGTCAAATGTTCAGAAAACCTGCGATGTTCCATAAAATCGCAAAAATTCGCTGTCAAAAAATTCCATGGTTCCAAGATTTAAAAACAAACGCCATCCGTACAATTGTTTTGCCAATTTCGTTGTCTCGGCTGTCACACAACTTTTGACTTTTCTCCGTAGAAACAAATTTCAGTTCCGTGCTGACGTGATTGTGTTTTGCCCGCGGAAATCTATTTCGTCCGAAATTTATTTCGTTTGCAACGAAACACGAAAATTGCAATCGTCCGCAAACATGCCGTGCTGCTCGTTACCGCTGGGCTAGACAGCGGTAAAAATATCACGAATCTACTTGCAAAATAAAAATCCGCAGAGTTTGAGTGTTTTCTTTTTTTATTGGAAATTTTCGTCGTAAAATAATCGAAGAAAATGGCTTACACCGGGCACATTATGACTTTGGCCAACAGCATAATCGGGGTCGGGATCTTGGCGATGCCGTTCTGCTTTCAGAAGGTGAGTACGTAATTCCGTAGGCAAATTTGGCGGAAATAGAAATTTAGCAGCAACAGGTCGAGTAAACTCAGATGTTTTTTTCGAATCTGCCTTTCGTGGAAATTACGCATTCAAGCGATTCGCCAGAAACAAACAGCCACACGATATCGCACTTGTGATCTTGAAAAGCCGCAAACAATATTTCGATGTTTGCAAAGTTGTGAATTTTATGCAACAACGTTTATGGAGACGGCTTGTGAAAGGGGACGGTGGATTTTGATAATTAAAATTCGCAGATTAATGCCTACTTTCTAGTACTAAGTATCTGCGAATATTATACTCATTTCGTACAGATTCGTACTAGGAAAAAATAATAAAGATATGGAGGAATTTTACGAGCGTATAATTCCGACAAATAAAGATTTGGAGGGGTAAATTTTGTATGGAAGACAAGAACAACACAGCAGCTTTTGCTGTTCGAAGAGAAAATACGAAATTGGCGGCGTAACATCGCGAGCAAGAAGTTACGAAAATCGTCAAATCAATTATCGATGTGAATGACATACGATTGTATATACACCACCAATTGAGTGTCGAAGCCCGCAATCGAATTATCTACTATGCTCGTCTGCCGGAAGTTGTCCTCTGTCGATCTAACGCTGTAACTCCGGATGAGATGGTAAGCCGGCTCGACTAATATTTATTCAATAACATCTCAGGCTTTATCTGTAAAAAAAAAATTGCGAAGAAAACGAATTCTTGTGTTTCTGGGTCAAAGAAAGTTATGCTCGCTGCGTTAAAATAGAAAACTCAAGGTTAACTATTGGGCCGTTTTTTTGTTTCGGGCTCATTTGTTTTATTTACGGTTGGATTTGGAATAATTTATGCGAGAAGCAGAACTGCCTTTATATGAGAAGAATGATGGACATCCCAAATCGGGCCTTGGCCTCCTGAATACTTCGCCTCCGTCCATCTCAGTTCAGTGATCGCGACCTCCAGTTTGAGAATCTTAGCAGTAATTTACTGTCTGCGTCAATCGAACCCTTCCAGCCCTTCCGTGGTTTTCCGACCGGTCTTTGTCCGTTGATTTTCCCTTTTAGTGTGCGTTTGGGAATTCTTCCGTCATCCATAGGCTCCACATGACCACCCCATTGTAACTTCTTAAATTTTATGAGAGTTGACACTTCTGGATTGTCGAAGATGTCATACAATTCTCTATTGTATCGTACTCTCCAGATCGAGTCTTCCCTCACAGGTCCGAGGATTCTTCTGAGGACCTTTTCTTCAAAGGCGTTAAGTAGTTGTTCGGACGCCTGAGTTAAAGTCCACGTTTCGCTGCCATAGTATAGCACAGGTCTTATAACTGTTTTGTATATTTATACTCTAGATGGAATCTGAGAGTATTATAAGTTTGCTCTAAAGTTTGTAACGCCAAGAAATAAGGCTCGGAGAAAAAAATGAATGATACAGAAGTTAATATTATCACTCAAAAATCTCAAAACCGGATGTCCGTCCGTCTGTCCGTCCGTCCGTCTGTCCGTCCGTCCGTTCGCTCTCTAGCTTGAGAACGCGTTGAGCTAGATAGTTCAAATTTTGTACACGTCGTTTTTGACAAAAAAGTAAGGTCAAGTTCGTGAACGGGCCAAATCGCTCCACCCCTTCTACCCCCTCCCATACAAAATGGCACAATTGCGCAATTTGACAATAAACGGATTTGCACGAAAAGTATAAAAGCTATTGGCCTGAAATTTGGAATATGTTACTTTTATGATAATATCAATCTACCGTATAAAATTTATGCGTGTCCTCCGCCTCCTTCTACCACCTCCCATACAAACTGTACTTGTCATGAATTACTCTAAGCCAATTTACTCAGTGCGTATAAAATTTTGCTGGCTGAAATTGTGGACCAAATATTTATTTAAAATTGTTAGTAAGGCCAAAAAAAATTAGACGATTAGCTTCACCCCTTCTGCCCACTCCCATACAAAATGACACAATTTCGCAATTTGACAATAAACGGATTTACTCGAAAATTATAAAAGCTTTTAGTCTGAATTTTCGGATATGTTACTTTCATAATAATTTTAATCTACAATAGAAAAATTATTTGCTTCCTCCCTCTCCTTTCACCCCCTCCCATACAAACTACACTTTTTCATGAAATGCTCTAAGACGATTTTCTCAGAACATATAACATTTATTGAGCTCATATTTTGTAATAAATACTTAATTAGTATTTTCACTAAGATCAGAAAAAATTATTTGATTAGCTTCACTGCTTCTACCCCCTCCCATACAATATGACACAGTTTCACAACTTCACAAAAAATCGATTTTCGTGAAAGCGTGAATGGCACTAGTCTGAAATTTCAGGGATGTCAATTTTATAATATTCCTAGTTATTTCTGAAAAAATCACTAAAATCCCCCCACTCTTTCTACCACCTCCCATACAAACTACACATTTTCACTAAATCTAACTCACTAATTTTCTCAGTCCCTATTCAATTTTTGGAGTAAGCATTTTGTATAAAATATTTTTATAGCTACTTTAGCATGATGGGGAAAATTCAGTTCAATGCTGTCATCCCTTCTAACACTTCCCATGCGAAATTTCTTGGGATCACAAAAAATTCCATTTCATCTAGAGTATCGTAAGATTGCGCTTAACGCGCAATCGTAGCCCTGTTATGTTTTTAATTTAGTTTTTCTGTATTTTTTCTTGTTTTCAATTATTGGAAGTACCGAATAATACGTCTTATTTGCCATTATTCTTCTTCTTTTAATTTCAATGGGTTCGCTTCCGCCAGGTATACAAAGTTGTCTACGTCTTCTAGGGTGTAGTCTCCTAATCCAACCATTTATTTATTTTATTTGGGGAACATAGGAGAGCACCACGACCTTCTTGGCCTATTGTGCTTTTACTCTACCGCATCTCGATAGCTTATCTTGTAAGGAACCTTTTCCTGGAAGATTTAGTTTTTTCCTTGCTACTGCCTCGCAGTGACATAGGACATGCTCTGTCGTTTCTGAGACAGAGGCGGCAGATGTCGGTTTCAGCTAGGCCCATATTCTTATACTCTGGCCTGTCATAAGGCTGATCAGAGTTCTAATATCATTCTTGCTGAATCTTAGAATATCCTCCACTTTGTGCTTTTGTGGTAGGATAAATTTTTTTTTGTCTTTAATTTTTGTTTTTGGGTTTTTTTTTATTATTACAATTTTTTTTTTTTGCTTTAATTTTTTTTTAAATAAAAGTAAAAGAAAGAAAAAACGTCGGAGGTGGTGCGTAACTCGTAACATTTCACTCAACCTCTATCTACGAATTTTCATTATCGCAGATTGAAGTGTCCCGCAAGTAGGGATGGCAAAATCTGCTTTTTTCCAATCGCAGAGATCCACTGCGATTGCTCTTTTTCAATATCTGTGAAAAAGAGCAGCTCTTCCAATAGCAGTGATTTTTCCACCTCCCATGCTAGTGCGCAATTAAAAAAAAAGACAAAATAGTAATTTTCTGCGAAATCCTGCATCTAACAATCACGCAGACCCTCTCAGTACCACCAGCTCAGTGCGCATAGTGAACACTTCCCCCATTTCCTCCTGGGAATGAAAAGGTTTTCTTTTACTATCCAATGTACGAAAAAACGATCGATCGCAATGGAGTCAGGATGGCAAAAATGTCAATCGCATTTTATATATATAAGCCAAATAAAAAAAAACACCCGGTCATAGAAAACCAAACCAAAAGGGTTTACTATTTACTTTTTTCACACATTATCTCACACAAGCAACTTCATCATGAAAAACGTAAAGCTCTTATCGACACGGTGGACTGCAACATAAATCGGCGAAACTTGCAATAACCGCAACATGTCCTACCAACCGACCAGATCGAAACTCAGAACAAAATCCGCCAAAAAAACTCTAGCAAAGCGCATCATTGACCACTTCGGACGTTTCACACCTCACCTATCAGATCAGATCACACCGATCAAAATATCGCTAAACAAATTCCTTATCAAATCGCAATCGTTTCATCTACATAGCTCCAATTCATTCATTCATTAGTCTAAAGCAACATCACTGAGAGCAGACACTGCTCGTGCTCTCAGTGTCAATATCAATCACCAAATATAGGTTTGGGATAGCTTATATGATTGATAGTCTTTAATATCACAGAGCTGATATATCGCTGATCGCAAGCGATATAACAGCAACGAAAGAGCAATCGAGAGCAATCGGAATAACGACGTTCAAGCTCTTTCTTCGCGCGATTGATATTTAGCGGTGGGACTTGGGTAAAATTCGACTTCCATGAGTTTCGTTTCGAGATCTGATAAGAGCTTTACGTTGTTCATTGTTTGTGTGTGAGGTAGTGTCGTGTAAAAAAAACCAAAACAAAAGGGTCTTTTGTTTTAGTTTTCTATGACCGGTTGTTTTTTTTTTGTTATTTGGCTTGTATTTGTATATATGCGATGCGGTTTTATATATGCCATGCGATCGATGACTGGGTGGTGTTTTTTTTGTCTGGCTTGTGTATATGAAATGCGATTGACTTTTTTGCCATCCTGACTCGATTGCGCTCGATCGTTTTTTCGTACATTGGATAGTAAAAGAAAATCTTTTCATTCCCAGGGGGAAATGGGAGAAGTGTTCACTATGCTTGAGCTATGAGATTGAGTCTTGCCTGATTGATAGATGAAGGAAAATTACGATTTGCTTAGCGATCGATGTGGAATGCGTGAGTTGCGGGACTAATATGCGAGTGCGAACAAAAACTCTGGAATTTGTAGCGATGATCATTGCGGCAATTTTATTGGTGATAGAACGTAAGCAGTATGCATTTGCTCTGCTCTTCTAATCGCAGCTCTTTTAAATTTTGAATCGCAATATGCGATTGCTCTTTCCAAATAGCAGTGAAAAAATCGCAGGTATGTGAAATAGCATACCATCTCTACCCGCAAGTAGTGTGATGAAATTATACGTCGACGGGATTTGAACTCCCAACCTTCGCATTATAGATCAACACGCCTTCGGCCGATCTGTTTCTACGTCTACGTAGGCGAATGTATAAGACTTATAAGGGCTGTGGTAAATTACCAATATTTACTATTGGCCTTGACTCGCACGGGGATATCTACCGTCGTACTTCGTTAAAACTATGATATTTTTACTCTATTCAAATCTTAAAAAATAAGAAATATTAAAAAAAAAAAATATAGAATCGAACCTCGGCCGCCCGCACATCGGGCGAGCATTCTACCACTGACGCTGATAAACTTATTTTGCCAAAATGTAGTCATATACATAAAGTTGACAGTTTTTTTATATGTAAAACCCTTGAAACCGTTTTTTGGATTTTTCAGATCTGAAAGTTTTTATAGCTCATTCATGTTTAAAAGAATTGAATAAAAAAAACCGCAAATCTGTAGGTGCTAACGTTTGGTCTGGGAATTTCCATCAGCCACTTATATCCGAGCATATGTACATATATACTAGTCGTAACCCGTCACCGGCCGTCGTCCGGTCTTTTACATCAAACTCATGGGGGCTGTGTACAATTACCAATAATTATTGTTGGCCTTGAATGGCACGGGCGCAACAGCTGCCGTATTTCGCTAGAGTTATAAGACTTTTACTCTAGTCTAAAAAAAAATATTTCTAAAAAAAAAATTGTATATGACAGTAGTCGAAAACCCAACCGCCCGTACGTCAAGCAAGCATTCCACCACTAAGCCACCGACGCCGATAAAATTATCTCGCCAAAATGTAGTGACCTACTTAAAGTTGACAGTTTTTTTTCTATGGGGAACCCTTTAAATCCTTTTCTGAAGGCTTAGGGAGTAATAATTTTTGGATCTGTTGTTATTGTACTTTGAAGTTTCATAAATTTTTATAAAATAAACGCAAGTCTGTAGGTGCTACCGTTTGGTCTGAGAATTTCTATGAGCCACTTACATCCGAGCGTATAAATTAGATTATAGAAAATGACTATCATGTCATGTATTTCTGTTATGTGTATAGAAGTCTAGCAATGACTGCAATGAACATTTCAGTAGAACTCTATTGGTTATCTGAATCTATCCAATCTATATACGAGGACACTGCAAACCCTGATGCTGAAATCGTTATCGCGGGCGATTTCAATGTTCACAACACTACCTAAAATGAATATTCCTCCTGCACGGCCCATGAGGCTTCCATGGCGTAGTGGCCAGCGTGCTTGCTTCACAGTCAATAGGGGGGTTCGATTCCCACTCCAGGCAGTGGGATTTTTCTAAGCACGAATTTTTCAGTTGGAATGGCAATTAAAAATCATTGGAAATAAAATGGACAACCGATGTGAAAGTGAAACAGTTTCACTTCAAGAAGGCCTAGATACTCCGTAGATGGTTTCTGTTCACTTTCTATCATTCACTCCCACATTACATTTGCAAATATTAATCAGTAGCAGCCAGTAGAACTGAAAAAATATACCAGCTTTACCACTCGTTACGGCCGTTCTCACTCCCCTTTCCCTACCTTCCTAATCCCATTCCTTCCCTCCATGACTGTCTTTGTGTATTGCACATAAAGGCCGGAATTGCCTATAACACAAGAACATTCTGTAAAAAAAATGAGGAACGTGATACTGAGCTTTTCGCCTCTATAAACAGTTTAACACAGCTGGTAGACGAGTCTACTCGTTTATCAGATATTACAGGACATTTTTTCCAAACTTGACCTTTATCTCACCAGCCGACCTTGAGAAATGTTCTGTCTCTGTCATATCCCATCGCCAATTGGAAATACAGATCGTTTCTTGATTCAAAAGATCCATTTGGATGGCACTAAATGACTCCTTCAATGCCTTTAATTGGAAGTTGCGTTTTGATTCCAATGACAGCGATTAAGCTTGTAAATTTGTCACCGAGATTATTCTACTTAACTTCCAGTCAAGAGAGTTAGACCGTCGAAGACTCTAGGTTCAATAAAAATTGTCTCGATGTCATTCAGGTCAAGAAACAAGCTTTTCAAACATTTAGAGGCTATAAAACCGAGAACTTTTCTGTGCGTCTAGTAATGCCTGCAAATTCATACTTAAGCGTGTTTAATTTGAGCATGACCAAAATCTTCGACGGAAGATCTTTCAGGGCCCTAAAGGCCCTATGGGATCCCCCTTTGGTCACGATTGAGTTGAGTTTATCGTGTCCGTAAACCCGCAAGGGGGTAGTTGTAGGATGAGGTTTTACCAATTCCTGCAACTATCTTTGGAGACTAGCGACTCCACGGACCTGAGCTAACTATCCCCCTGTGGGATGGGGGCTGTAGAATTCACCCACAGCCAGTCCTGCTTGCCCTAAAAATTGCAAATGGACTCTCACTGGATCATGGGCTTATCACCCGTGATCTTAAGACCTAACTGATACGAGAAACGGATACAGCGCCTCGGATACGGACTGATTCTACGGCAACGACTTTTGGCATTCGAAAACGGACTATGATTGGCTTCTGGAACGTTCGAACATTGAATGACGGTGGAAGAGCTGGAGTTATCGATCCTTGCACCGCCAATCAGTGATCGACCGTGAAATGGGGCACTATAACATCCAAATGGGCTTGAGCGAGGTCAGGTGGACAGGATCAGGAGAAGAACGAACCCCTAGTGGAAACACTATTCAGTACATTGGCCCTGAAAGTGAAGCCAAAAATGGCGTGGCGTTCGTCCTTACACTGAGAGCGAGTCTCATTAGCTGGGAACCAATTTCGTCACAATTCTGCAGTGCTACGCACCAACTAATCCCGCAACATCTGGTGACAAAGAGGAGTTTTATAGTCAACTGAGTGCCACCTTCGAACGTGTTCCAAGAGGTGATATTATTATCATCTCGGGAGATATGAACGCTCAGGTTGGATCAGACAACACTGGACTAGAACACGTCATGGGGAGGCATGGTGACCCTTGGGTCGACGCGTCACGACCTTGGATTAAGAGACCCGAAAACGGCGAATTATTTGTGGAGTCTTGTAGTACTCGGCAAATGGTCATCGGAGGGACCCTTTTTCCACACAAGAGTCATCATAAAACATCTTGAGTTTCCCCTGATGGTGTTACTCAGAACCAGATCGACCATTTGGCTATAAGTCGCCGATGGAGAAGATGTCTCCTCGATGTGCGAGCGAAACGTGGAGCTGACGTGGGGTGCGATCACCACTTGATGGTTGCCTGCTTGAGATTGTGTACAGCAGCTATCCGACGACCACAAATTCTTCAAATGAAGCGCAAGCTTAATGTGGATAAACTCAGAGATTCCAACAAAAAACGCGAACACACCACTATTCTACGCAAAAAGTCATCCATTGGGTGAATATGAAACGCGCACACTGGACGCCAATTGGGAGGCAACCAGAAACACTTTTCTAACTAGTGCTGAAGAATCTGTGGGATATGTGCAAAGCGGTGAAAAACCCTGGATGTCGCAAGACACATGGGACAAGGTTGGCAATCGGAAAAAAGCCAAATTGGAAATCATCTCTCAACCCGATGTCAACCAACGAACGCCCGACCTGAGGCAGAACTACCGCGACGCTCATATACAGCTTAAAAATGCTGTTAGACGCGACAAGAGAAAGGCCATTGAATATCTGGCAAACAAGGCCGAATCTGCGGCTTACCTTGGGGATATGGGTTTACTATTCAAAATCATGAAACAGTTGACGAACAGGAATTTCACCGCCAACCACCTGGTGAGAGATGTCAACGGAACTCTCCTTAATATGAGTGAACACCAGTTGCGGCGATGGAAGGAATACTTCTCTGATATTTTAAACATCTTGTCAGAGGAAGATATTCCAGAAACAGAACAACTACCAAACATCCAACCGCAACAATCCTCTATTACGAGATAGTTTCCGCCATTCGGTCAATGGCGGGAAGGAAAGCTCCAGGTATAGACGGACTATCAACCGTATTCCTCAAAGCGGACCCGGAAATAACAGCCGATATACTCCTCCCTCTCTTTACTGAGGTGTGGAATGAAGGAAGATATCCGATTGAATGGAAGGAGGGCGTCATTGTGAAAATTCCGAAGAAGGGCGACCTTCGGGATTGTGGCAATTGGCGTGGTATATGTCTACTTACTGCCGTATCAAAAATTATGGCTAAGGTAATTCTCAATAGGATTAGTGATGTCGTCGAGAGCACTCTCGAAGTTTATCAGGCTGGATTCCGTAAAGAGTCGTCTTGTACCGACCACACAAATACCCTACGGATAATATTAGAGCAGTCAGCCGAAATGGGTTCGCCACTACATCTCATGTTTGTGGACTTCGAGAAGGCTTTCGACAGCGTTAAGCGAGATTACATATGGAATGCTTTGCGTAGGAGAGGTATTCCAAATAAGGTCATAGCTATGATTAAAGAATCCTACGAAGATGCAAGGTGTCGCGTCTTGCATAGAGGAGAGCTGTCCGAGAGCTTTCCTGTGCGAACGGGTGTCAGACAAGGCTGCATATTATCACCAGCCCTGTTTCTGGTGGTAATAAATGACATCTTGAAAGCTGCACTGGAAGGTGGGGAAGGTAAAGGTCTTCAATGGAGACTATTTAACATCTTAAGTCACCTTGATTATGCTGATGACGTATGTTTGCTTGCACATACCCGTTCGGACTTAGAGTCAAATGTTCGCTCGTTGCATTCTAAATGCAAAGAGGCGGGACTGAAAATAAATGTGCGTAAAACCAAGTACATGCACATGGGTTCGAACCCAAGCACACCGATTGTTCTTAATGGACAGGATGTGGAAGAGGTGCAAGATTTTTGCTATCTCGGAAGCATTGTCAGCATGGACGGCGGAGCCGAAAAGGATGTTGAGGCTCGGCTAAATAAAGCTCGTCAGGCCTTCGGTATCCTTTCCCCTTTCTGGAGGTTAAGAGAGATCTCCCTTCGCACGAAGCTGCGAGTTTTTGACGCATGCGTCAAATCCGTGCTGTTATATGGTTGTACTACGTGGAAAGTGACCGTTCGACTTACCAAGAAACTACAGACTTTCGTAAACCAATGCCTCCGACGCATTTTAGGAATATTCTGGCCAGAAGTGATCTCCAACGACGAACTTTGGAGTACAACTCGCCAGACTAAAATAGGTATTGAGATTCAACGGCGAAAGTGGTAGTGGATCGGTCATACTTTGAGGAAACCAGAGCAAGACATCGCAAAACAGGCTCTGGATTATAACCCTCAAGGAAGACGTCGGGTTGGTCGACCATGTAACACATGAAAGCGAGCAGTTGAGCAGGAGGCCAGAGGAATAAACAAGTCCTGGCAACAGCTTAAAGCCGATGCGCAGGATCGCGCCTTGTGGAAGAGAGTTGTTTCTGTCCTCTGCCCCTATAGGGGGTCTTAACAGGAATTTGATGTCTACTTTCTGCCGTATCAAAAATTATGGCTAAGGTAATTCTCAATAGGATTAGTGATGTCGTCGAGAGCACTCTCGAAGTTTATCAGGCTGGATTCCGTAAAGGGTTGTCTTGTACCGACCACACAAATACCCTACGGATAATATTAGAGCAGTCAGCCGAAATGAGCTCGCCACTACATTCCATGTTTGTGGACTTCGAGAGCGTTAAGCTAGATTACATATGGAATGCTTTGCGTAGGAGAGGTATTCCAGATAAGGTCATAGCTATGATTAAAGAATCCTACGAAGATGCTAGGTGTCGCGTCTTGCATAGAGGAGAGCTGTCCGAGAGCTTCCCTGTGCGAACGGGTGTCAGATTAGGCTGCATTTTATCACCAGCCCTGTTTCTGGTGGTAATAAATGACATCTTGAAAGCTGTACTGGAAGGTGCGAAGGTAAAGGTCTTCAATGGAGACTATTTAACATCTTAAGTCACCTTGATTATGCTGATGACGTGTGTTTGCTTGCACATAACCGTTTGGACTTAGAGTCAAATGTTCGCTGGTTGCATTCTATGCATTTAGAGGCGGGTTTGAAAATAAATGTGCGTAAAACCAAGTACATACACATGGGTTCGAACGCAAGCACACCGATTGTTCTTAACGGATAGGATGTGGAAGAGGTGCAAGATTATTGCTATCTCGGAAGCATTGTCAGCATGGACGACGGAGCCGAAAAAGATGTTGAGGCTCGGCTAAATAAATCTCGTCAGGCCTTCGGTATCCTTTCCCCTTTCTGGAGGTTAAGAGAGATCTCCCTTCGCATGAAGCTGCGAGTTTTTGACGCATGCGTCAAATCCGTGTTGTTATATGGTTGTACTACGTGGAAAGTGACCGTTCGACTTACCAAGAAACTACAGACTTTCGTGAACCAATGTCTCCGTCGCATTTTAGGAATATTCTGGCCAGAAGTGATCTCCAACGACGAACTTTGGAGTACAACTGGCCAGACTAAAATAGGTATTGAGATTCAAAGGCGGAAGTGGCAGTGGATCGGTCATACTTTGAGGAAACCAGAGCGAAACATCGCGAAACAGGCTCTGGATTATAACCCTCAAGGAAGACGTCGGGTTGGTCGACCATGTAACACATGGAAGCGAGCAGTTGAGCAGGAGGCCAGAGGAATAAACAAGTCCTGGCAACAGCTTAAGGCCGATGCTCAGGATCGCGTCTTGTGGAAGAGAGTAGTTTCTGTCCTATGCCCCTATAGGGGGTCTTAACAGGAATTTGATTGATTGGTACAAAGTAAAATGTCGTTGTATGTAAAAATCAAAATATGTATTTGTGTACTACAGCATGCAATTTGAATATGGCAGCACCTTACTCGTGGTTGGCAAAAGGTTGTGATTTGTGATGTGATATATTTGAATCAAATTTCGACGTATGTTCAGTAGTCGGCCATTTAATTTTAAAGTGTTCTAAACGAGTATGATATCAAACAAGATTTCCATGGCTGAACAACAATTTCATTTCTTCTCCAATATCACCTTTTGTTGATGACCATCGTATCGTGACTGGAGCTATCGAAAAAGCTAACTTACTAGAAACTCACGCTTTCTATCTTCAAAACAATCACGGTCCTGGCAGTAACTCACTGAATACGTCAATCACTTGTTTGGCGTTTTGGTTGGTGTTTTTGGTCTACAGGAGTTACGTCCTATATGTCCGACCTATCCTCAAACCCAGTAACGTAGTATGTACTGTCGGTGATTTTCGCTTTTTTTGCGGCGGTTTGTCTACTGTCCCCACAGTAATTTTTCGGTTCCGCCAATTATTTTGTGACAGTTGCAATTATTTTGTGACAGTTGCAGCTCCAAAATTAAGAGCGCATGAAAAATCTTCCTGCTTTGTTTGTCCGCCAATCTTAACGCCTGCTGTAACCTAGAAATAAATGAGAACCGAAAGGGTTAACATCGCCAAGGAAGCATCTTCTTCTTCTTCGCAGCGCTACAGCCCCTTTCGGGCCTTGGCTTCCCGTAGCCGAAGTCTCCAGCGATCTCGGTCCATCTAAAGATTAGAAATTCTTTCACTTCTGCAGGATGAATGACTATTTTAAAGGTCCTTAGAGCCTTAAATTGAATTTTCATCGATGGATTGGAGCTGCGAAAACCTATCTCTCTTTTCTTTTTCTTAATGTGCCAACAGGAAGGATCTTATTGGCATGGAAAGTTAGAGGAATGGGAGTGAGAATGACCGTAGCAAGTGGCGAAGCTGGAATATTTTTCAGTTGAACTGGCTGCTCCTGAAATTTTCAATATGTTACTATCGCGCATGTCTTGCTCCGTGAATTGCGAGCCACTTTATGCGCGTATAAATATTTTTTCAACCTATCTTGGTTGCACTGTCAAATTGACTGTTCGAATATAGAATTCGTTATCAGTCTCGGTATTCGCAGAAGACATTCAAATATTCCAAAGGAGTATTCATAATCACTTCCGTCTGTATCTTCTTAATTCCCAAGAAGCAAAATCCTTTCCACCTCACTAAAGCTGTGCTCCAGAACAAAAGGATAACTCCTCTAGTTCTGATGTCCCATACAAAAAAAAACCGTTGTCAACATTTTCGCAGCATGATGAATGCTGAATCTTAGGCGTCTTAGTATTCTTTCAGCTTCAAATCTCTTCGTCGAAACAATTAGCTAACTCCGGCTCAATACTTCATAGAATTGACACGATAAATTATAAGAATTTAAGCCATCAACTAGTATGATAATTAATTCATTTTTATGCCTGTTGTTGCGGCTTTTATCATGCATATTCGAAACGCAAACTTTATTTATGTACCATAGAAAAATAATTATGAAAGCTGATAATTTTTTTTTTTTGTTAAAACTCAAATCTAAATAATTCCGTTTCCGTTAAGATAACAGAAAAAAAAGTTCACGCTTGTTTTTCTTGACTGGCAAATATGATAAAGTTGAACACCTGTGTTATCTTGCTAATTAATTTGAAACATCTTCGTAATTAGTAAAAAGATAACATAAAACTGATAGACAGGTCATTGTTTGTTGTCTATGATACATGTATGTATTTATTTCAAACTATTTTCCCGATTTTTTATTTAGGGTGTATCACAAGAGGTTTTGGGATGGAAAGGTCTATTATTTGATACTTAGTCACTTGACAATTATCAAATGTTAACATTTGTCATCTGTAAACGCGAAAAATCTACCATGGAACGCTGCACAGTGAAAGAGAAAATAAAAATCATTAAATTTTATTACGAAAATTCGAGTTCAACCGCAGTTACGATGCGCAAAATTTGAGCAAATTTTGATCGTAATCGTGTGCCTTCTGAGACGTGTGGGCGTAACCTTCGCAAAAAATTCGAAAGGACTAGCTTAGTGCAAGATGTGAAGATACTGAAATGACTTCGTTCCGCACGTTCGACCGAAAATATCACCGCAGTGAAGGAAAGTGTTGAAAACGACCCAAACACCTCAATTCGTCACCATGCTCAAGAACTCGACCTTCCCACGTCGACACTGCAGTGAATATTGACGAAAGATTTGGCTCTGCATGCTTACAAGGTCCAATTAACTCAAGAACTGCAGCGGGCGGACCACCAGCAGCGCCGTGGTTTTTGCAAAAAAATCGTGTTTTTAGATGAAGCTCATTTTCAAGTTGGCGTTTACGTTAATAAGCAAAATTGCCGCATTTGGGGATCCGAAAACCCGCGAGTGATTCAGGAGAAGCCAATGCACTAACAACAAGTGACTGTTTGGTGCAGATTGTGGGCCGGAGGCGTGATAGAGTCGTACTTTTTCGAAAATAATGACGGAAGAACCATTACAGTCAATGAAGTGCGCTGCAGACGCATGATAAATTTTTTTTTGTGGCCGAAGATGGAGTATATGGACACAGTCGACCTGTAATTTCAATAGGATGGTGCTATGTGCCATATAAGCTCCGAAACAATCGAGTTATTGCGCGCGTTCCCTGGTCGTGTAGTTTCGCGTTTTGGAGACACCAATTGGTCACCAAGATCTTGCGATTAAACACCGTTGGAATTCTTCCTTTAAGGGAATGTTAAGAGTGAGGTTTACGCAAACAATTCCAACTCTCAAAGCGAACATTGATGTCGCCATCGCTGAAATAGAGCTCTAATTATGTAAAAGGGTGATCGAAAATTTCAAGAAAAGGGTGAAGATCTGCAAGCAAAGCCGACCTCTTCTTGATATACACTATATCAAATGTTTCTTCTTTTTATCCTTTTAATTTTTTATAAGAGTGCAACTGTAACTAAAGTAGCCTAATTCATAAAAATCTCTACATTGCCGCTCACTTTTCGCATGATGATAAGGAAAATGTTTTAAAATTCTAGTTCTGATAAAAAAATACATCGAAAACCAGGCCGACAAATTTCAAAGGATTTGAATCAAACTCAAAACAAGTGGATCGAGAAACACCACAATGAGGAGGCTTATCACTTTTACTTTGGCTGTTAGCTGTGAATAGTATCCTCTTGCAGCTGAACGCTGCTAGCTATTGCACTGGCTTATATGCGGATGACTTAGTGATCCTGCAAATTTAGGCGAACCGATGCAAAGTGCATTAAAACTTGTTGCCAGTTGGTCTAATTCGTGTGGATTGAGAATCAACCCCGACAAGGCTATATGAGTGTAGCCTCTTCACTATAAAACGGAGTATAGATAGTTTCAATCTGCTGTCCATTGGGGAAGTTGCTCTAAGCTGTTTAGATAGAGTAACTTATCTGGGAATTATCTTTAACAGCAAACTCAGATGGCGACTGAACGTCGAGGAAAGAATTAAGAAAGCAAATTATGCCTTCTTCATAACAATGGTTAGCGCAAAAAGACCAATCTGCATGTTACGATGAAATGATTGACCCTTTTTTGCGCTACAACGCCTACAACAGGATTGGAAGCCACTTTAGGTCTTCTTTCGCTGAATTCTGTAATTCTGGAGAAAGCAAGCATTACCGCTGTGAGACTTGAAATTTTTAGGACCAATTAAAAAAAAATCTCACGCCACCACTGAGCATATGAAAAGGGAATCTTCTTCCCCAAGCTATAGTAGTGATACAATTCTATCAAAGATGCACTTTGTGAAGCACTATGAAGTCACTCTACCTGAAAGACTGCAATGGATTGACAGTCATGTTATACAGAATGACGAGATTGCGATATTTACTGATGGTTCGAAAATGGAAGAGAGAGTAGGCTATGGTATCTTTTCTGAAAGTGTTGATCTCTAAATCTTTAGGCATCTACCAGTATATGCCACGGTCTTCCAATCGGAGGTAATGGCTATTGCGGAATGGGCAGAACTGGCCATGCGCTCAAGAGTAAACGGTAAGCAAGTTAATTATTATTCGGACAGAGAGAGAACTTCTTCGCCGAGCTGAATGGTCTCGGGTCCCTTGCTGAAGCTCATTAGTTTCACCTCTAGAGCAGGCTGGCTAAATGATATGTACATTGTGACAATAAAGTATCGAGACTTCGTAATTAAAATTACTGTGGGAAATGATATTTGAAAAAAATTTTGTTTTTGGTAAGCAGGTAGGACTGTCCTTAATTGTTATCCTAAAAATTAGCGCGGTCTATTAATCAGTTTTTTTACAGCAGCTGGTTGAATCGGTACACCTCAGTAGCCCACGGCGATTTTTAAGATGGATAAAATATGGAACAAAGAATTTGTCTCAAATTTTGCGTTTCCAACCAAATTTCGTGTGTGAAATCATTGCGAATATTGGAAAAGGCTTACGCTGATTCAGTAATATCAAAAGCATGAGCCTACGAGTGGTAAAATGCCTTTAAGGACGGAAGAGAGATCGTTGTAGACATGCCTCGTTCTGGACGACCTACGAGCTCTGCAACTGACAAAAACATTCAAAAAATGAAGGAAATGGTGCTCGAAAATCATCATGCCAGTGTTAGGGAGATAGCACGAGAGCTCGACATCTCTCGCGAGTCCGTTCGTTCGATTTTGGTGGACACTTTGGCCATGAAACGCGTCGTTGCTCGACTCGTTCCAATAAAGCTGAATTTTTTTCAAAAAAAGGTCTTCTTGAACATACTTGATCGTGCGAATTCTGATCCCACATCCTTGGAGCGCATCATAAATGGTGGTGAGACATGGGTCTACGAGTTTGACATGCAAACCAGTCAACAATCATCGGAATGGGTAAAAAGAATTAGCCGAAACCGAAAAAACCATGCCAAAGAAGCTCAAAAATCAAGACGATGCTCGTGGATTTATTCGATATTCGAGGTTTGATCCATCTTGAATACGTTCCGGAGGGACAGATGGTCAATAAGGAGTACTATTTAACCATATTGAAGCGTTTGCGTGAGCAAATCCGTAAAAAACTGCCGGAATTATGGAAGGAGAATTCATGGATTTTGCACGATGAAAATGCGCCATCGCATTGAGCCTCAATTGTGACCGAATTTAAGGCCAAAAAAGCAACAAATTCTATCAATCAACCACCGTATTCACCAGATTTGACCACGTGTGATTTATTCCTATCCTCAAAACTGAATTTACCGCTATCATTTCCCAGAGTCATTTTAATTACAAAGTCTCGATACTTTATTGTCACAATGTAAGGACTGGACACGAAAGTTTTGCACATGTTTTACCTGCTAGTTATAAAATGAAGCAAAGTCTGGCAACCCTAACTGTGCACTGGGTTGTTTCAGTGATTCATGTGGTTTATTGAGGCAATTATGAAATATGGTTCCTTTGACGTATTACTAGTCATGAGTTCGAATAGAGAAGACGTGCGTAAAAAAATTTTGCGAATTTTTTCGGAAAATAAGTGTTTTTCGTATTCCGCGATTGCAAAAAAAGTGAAATGTTCGCGATGGACGGTCAAGCGCGCTATAGACAAGTTCAACGAAGGGTTCTCAGTTAAAGACAATCCCAGAAGTGGAAGGCCAAAAGGTGCGAGTGATCCAAATTTGGAAAAAAAAGGTAGTTGGCTTCATTGAAAGGAACAGATCGATGTCAATTCGTGACTTGGCAAAAAGTTCGGTGTGAGTCATTCTTTAATAAATAAAATAAAAAAAAGGAATAATATAAAGACATTCAAAAAACAAGAATGTGCAAAACGAACCGTCAAGCAAAAACAAGAGGCTATTAGAAGGTCAAGAAAGTTGTATAAAAAAATTTGCGATGAAGACGCTTGCATTGTAATGGATGACGAATCATATTTTAAATATGATTTCAGTACACTACCTGGACCTCAATACTACAGTGCAAAAGACAAAAGGGATGTTTGTGATGTCGATAAACACATCCAGGTTGAAAAATTTGGTAAAAAGGTGCTGGTGTGGCAAGCTATCTGCCAATGTGGGATGAGAAGCAATCCTTTTTTTATAGAAGGGACCGTTAACACTGATGTTTATGTTGAGGAATGTCTGAAAAAGAGATTGATGCCTTTTATTAAACGTCATGACGGCAATATTATCTTTTGGCCTGATCTAGCAACATCCCATTACGCAAAAAAGACGCAGGATTGGCTTAAGGAAAAAAACATTAATTTTGTGGGAAAAGAGATGAATCCACCCAACGTCCTGGAGCTCAGGCCAATAGAAAGATATTGGGCTCTAGTGAAAAGTGTTTTACGGAAAGACGGAAGAAGTGCAACTTCACTGCGGAATTTTTTCCCGTTTGTGGTCCATAGCAAGCAAGAAAGTAGCGGATCGGGTTTTGCAGAATTTAATGTCTTCCATCAAGAAAAAATTGCGAGAATTTAGTCGACAAGCTATTAATTAAAAAAGTTAACTTGATTTTACTTTATTATTATAATAATAAAGTATTGTGATCGACACAAAAAAAAAAAAAGTTTGCTACCCTGAAATTTTTTTTTTTCGCGTTTCATGACTAAATTAGCCTAAAAATGCAAAAAAAAAAATCCGTCTGTCTGTACGCCGTACGCCGACGTGTACGCTCAGCGCACATTAACTCCCAAACCCTTCAAGATAGAAAGTTCATTTTTGGAGGGATTGTAGATAGTTGCGGATCTCAGGCGGATACCCATTTTGGGGGGTGTACGGGTTCAGGGGGAGGCGGGGGGAGCGCTTAAACCAAAAAATACGAATTCAAATATCTCAACAATGGTAACAGCTAGGAAGCTAAAACTCAACATACATATAGAAGGGTTTGTGGGACAACTTTTAAAAATAATTTAATTTTTTTATCCATTAGGGTGCGAAAAGGGGGGGCCGAATTTTTTTTTCAAATGATTATATCTTCGAAATTACTTATCGTAAAAAAATCATATTTAGAGACCGTCAAGGTGGCATATAGTTCCATCGGAACCAGCTCAGAAAGCGGCTAATTATTGTAAGGGGGAGGGTCAGGGGGGTGCAAAGAAAAACACTTAAAAATTAATATCTCAACTATCTTTTAAGCTATGTAATTGAAACTTAAAACGTATATTAAGCTATACTAGGCAAATACAAAAAAAATATAACATGTCGAAATAATAGTAGTGGGGGGAAATGGGGAACATTTAAAAAATGGCGCACTTTTCAAAATTACAAATCCTTATATCTCAAAAAATAGTACAGATATTAAATCAAAAATTTGTCAGATTGTAGAACTACATAATGGATAATTTTGGTAAAAATTTTAAGCTGGGAGGTGTAAGGGGAGGGAGGTGATAAGCAAAAATGTCGAAAATTTTGAGTGATTTTTTTAGGGCTCTAGTGAAAGATAAAAAGTTAAAATTTTGCATGTCAATACCTATATTTAATGTACATAGAAAAATAATATTAACTTGATCCATATTTATTATAAACCGACTCCCCCGGTCTAACGTGCACAAGGTGTTTCATGTGCATTGAAAAAAACACATAAACTGAAAATTTTTGAGTGAAATTTTAAGGTAGAAACTTGAAAATTTGCAAAATGCATTTAAAAAAATCCCTAAACATACGAAATATTAACTGGTCGAAAACTTTAAAACTTCTACCCCCTCCCATACAAAATTATTTTTTCGACCATTTTCAAGAAATCAATTATCACCTAACCATTAAAAGCTATCAAATTCAAATTTTGCAAAACAACTTACAAAAATAATTAAAATGAAATTGCGTTCAAAGTTTTAAAATCGCGCTTGCCCTTCTACCCCCTCCCATACAAAAGTATGATTTCGACTAATTTCATTAAATCAACTAATAACCAACAAATTAAAAGCTATGAACTTGAAATTTCGTACGAGCATCTAACAACAAAAATGAAAGAAAATTGCATCACAAGTTTGACGATTCCCCTACCTCCTCTACCCCCTCCCATACAAAATTATTTTTTCGAGCATTTTTAAGAAATCAGTTATCAGCTAACTCTTAAAAGCTATCAATTTCAAATTTGGCATAAAAACTTATAAAAATAATTCAAATGAAGTTGTTTTAAAAGTTTTAAAATCGCGCTTGCGCTTCTACCCCCTCCCATACAAAACTACGATTTCGACTAATTTTATTAAATCAACTAATAACCAACAAACTAAAAGCTACGAACTTGAAATTCTATACAAGCACCTTACAAGAGACGCGAAATAAAACTGCGTATCAAATTTTACGATTCCCCTATATTCTCTACCCCCTCCCATACAAATGTTCGGTTTCATGAATGTAAAATACACCGAATTTTATGAAAATTCTATGCAACTTCGTCTATGAAACACATTCTATAGTATACAGAGAATATTGGACGTGATTCAAGTAATTAATTAAAAAGCTATTAACATCCACCCACCCTTACTATTACCCCTACTCCTCCCCTCATAAAAACCCAAACTTACAGACACGAATGAAATATTGTTAACAGTCCTGCCCAAGAACTCCCTTTCACTTAGCCTTCCCTAACCACTCTAACCTGCATATTGACTTTCCACTCATCCGCAACTTGTCCCAAGAATAATAAAGTTTCGCCCGACTTGTTGGCAGTTTATTTTGTAATATATGTTGTGCTTTATTGTAAAAAAAAAAAAAAAAATTAAAAAACTTTATTCTACCTTTATTTATCATTGATCAAAAACCGTGCAGAACTTTCGTGTCCAGTCCTTAGGTCCACATGGTATAAATCCGGAGGCGTACAACCCTCGATTTATTTATTTTTTTTTTGTGCAGATTGAGGTGACCGAGATATACCCACGCGTGCAGTGTGCTGGAATTATACGTCGACCGGGAGGTCTCAACCTTTGCTTTGCAGACCACCACGCTATTAACTAGACTACACCCAGGCAGCTCGATACACTTGGCCTAACGATATTAAACCCCTCTAAATTTAGGACTAGACGGACTCAGCGAATTATACTTAAATTTTTACGATGATCTCCTCGTTCGATGCGATTCTCTATCCGCTCACCCAAACAAGTAGAAGTCTAGAATACGGCGGATATGCTGCGGCGGCGTTTGAAAGTGTGCCGGCGCGTTGTGGTGGAACAATACCGTAGTGAAACAATGGTTTTTTCTTCCCCGATCTCCGGTCTCTCTTCAATACATCGTCGAATCTGCCCAATAATAATTGATTGGAAGAAAACAATTTCCGGATTCTTCACTGTTACGCTTTATTATTCGTGACGTTTTGGTTTGATGAATTGATCTGAATTGATAAAGGTCTCAGCAGAGAATTGATAAAGGTCTCAGCAGAAACCGAAACGTCACGAATAATAAAGCGTAACAGTGTAGAATCCAGAAATCTTTTTCTTGGTTTGGTGAATGTTTTTACAGTGCATTTCGAATTGAAAGAAAAAAATTTCCGGATTCTACACTGTTACGCTTTATTATTCGTGACGTTTCGGTTTCTGCTGAGACCTTTATCAATTCAGTTTGATAAAGGTCTCAGCAGAGAATTGATAAAGGTCTCAGCAGAAACCGAAACGTCACGAATAATAAAGCGTAACAGTGTAGAATCCGGAAATCTTTTTCTTTCAATTCGAAATGCACTGTAAAAACATTCACCAAACCAATAATTGATTGGACCATTTTTCCCTTTACCAAATAGTCGATGAAGATTATCCCTTTTGAAACCTGGTGACCATATCCGGCCAATGGAACCGTCTTCTTTGGTGCTCGTTCGCCGGGGTAGAATTGATTAGAAATTCAGACGTCTGTTGTTTGAAGAATGACATATTCAAATTTTATGTTGGTGGTGTCATCTGTTTTCAGAGACGGGTACTTACAATTCAAAAAACGTTCATCCAAAAACAATTTAACAGTTCTAACGAATACTTAAAAATATCGTAATTAGGTACGAGGTAGGAAAAATTAATCACATACATTTTTACATGTATCACAACTTGTCTAATTGCAATTTATTACATATGTATCGTAGTTTTTGTTATTATCGTTAGCTTCTTTGTTCAGCAACTCAGTAGTTGTGGCTTAACACCCAAATGCGGTTAGATTTTTTCGGAGTGCGACATGGAGATTCGTTAATAAACCGGGTGAGAGTTTTCAGGTGGGAAAAGTGGCGGTGAACGTGGTTCTTGACGCTGCACCTAAATCTTTTTTTTCTCTCTTGTATCCATTTAATATTTTTACCCATTTATCACCATTTAGAATCCTTTAATATTTTCATCATTTCATCTATCAATAAAAATTCGTTTTCTTTCTTTTTCTAGTGCGGCATAGTTTTGTCAATTGTCCTTTTAATTCTAAGCAATCTAGTAACGCGAATATCGTGCCATTATCTCTTAAAATCATCACTACTCACTCGAAGAAAAAGTTTCGAATTTTTAGGTAAGTATTCAGCATTTGTTATTAATAAAAAAAAACTTCTAATATTTTCTTCCAGCATTTCATGCATTCGGTCCACCCGGCAAATTATTGGTCGAACTATGCATTATCGGCTATTTAATTGGAACATGCATAACGTATTTCGTAGTGGTTGGAGACTTAGGACCACAAATTGCAGCAAAAGTATTTAACGTATCGGAAAGCGATAATTTACGGACATGGGTCATGATAGTCGTTACGATACTTTGCATAATTCCGTTGGGACTATTGAAGAATGTCGATAGTTTAGCAGCCGTATGTACCGCATCGGTGGGCTTCTATTTCTGTTTGGTTGTGAAAGTCATGTTCGAAGCTCGAACGCACATTTTCAATGCCGATTGGATCGAGCATGTTGACTTTTGGAAACCATCCGGCATTTTACAGTGCTTGCCGATTTTCAGTATGGCCTTGTCATGCCAAATGTAAATAGCGAGCGTTGAATTGTGATTTTTGATGGATTTTAATTGAGGGCTTTTTCAGGCAACTTTTCGAAGTTTTGGACTCTATAAATGCTGCATCATTGGAAAAGCTGAATGAGGTTGTCCGAATGGCAACCACAATTTGTACTTGTGTATACATTTTTGTTGGATTTTTCGGCTATGTTGCGTTTTGTAATCAACAGTTTTCTGGTATGTTGATTTAGTTCGTTCATCGATATTTGATTCGAAAGGGAATTTTTCTTTTAGGAAACATTTTGGTGAATTTTTCGCCATCATTTGTAAGCGATGCTATCAAAGTTGGATTTGTATTGTCCGTTGCGTTCAGCTTTCCGCTGGCAATATTTCCATGCCGGGCCAGCATTTATTCGCTTCTCTATAGAAGGGTATTTTTGAATTCTTCGAAATTTATATTTTATTTGAAACAATTAATTTCAGGGTCATTCTGATTCATCTGGGTACATGCCTGAAAATCGTTTCAAATGTATCACAATTTCGATTGTGTTGCTCGCACTATTGCTCGGTCTTTTGATTCCATCGATCGAACTTGTTATCGGTCTTGTAGGGTCGACAATTGGTATTGTGATTTGTATATTGTTCCCAGCATCGTGTTTTATGAAAATTTTTAAGAAAGATTCCACCGAAAAATTACTAGCACAGGTAGGTTGTAATTTCAAATCGGAGAATTCAATTCTAACCTGATACATTTCAGTTGATTTTTGTCTGCGGATTTTGTTTGATGATTTTCGGAACGTACGCGAATTTAAATGCAATTGATGAAAAGCGTTCTGGTCCGCCAGCAATGGAATTCGCGAAAACACCCGCTCCAGTGGAAGTTTTCAATGCAAACAAGATAATTGATGGTGACATTAAAGTTGCTAATAAAATCGTTGTTCTACCGGACTCCGTACTTAAAGATTCGGGCAAGAGAAGCAAATTTCGAGAACGAATCGATAATATGCCCAAATCGGAACGAGTAGATCCCTTGCCAAAGGATAATATTGTTAAGAAATTCGAACCAACTCCAGTTCCTAAGATTGAGAATCCTCAAGAAAATGTCAAATTATCGGCAAATGATGCGAAAAAAGGCGGCCAAGAAGGGGTTGAAGTGAACATCGAACCGAAACTGGAAAAAAATCTTCCTACAGAAAAACCAAAAGAAACGAACATTGAAATTAATCGTGACGCAATCAAAAAAGAAGACGAAGCAGAGGCTGAAGAAGACAAGAAGAAAGAAAATATCGAAGAAATTAAGAAAGCAGAAAAAGAACTGAAGCAAACAAAAGAATTGCTCGAGAAACGAGTAATCGAATTGAAAGAAGAATTGGCCAAACAGAATCAAGAAACGCAAAATTTGGTGGTAGAGAAATTGGGTGATATTGCCGATAAGGTGGACGAACTCGAGCGAAAGGTACATTCGGAAACTGATAAAAATAAAGACAAGCTAGCCGATAGCTTGGTTGCAACCGAATCGGCTACAACCAATGTGAAAGAATCGAAAGTTGCAGAGGCGAAAGTAGCTGAAGTCCCTCTTAGCGATACTAAACTCTCCGAAAAGGGTCCAATTTTAACTATGCTAACGGATAATTTACAAAAAATTGTGGCTGCCTCTTCTTTGAAAAACGTTCCGCCCAATAGTTCCGTTTACGAGCCAATGTCCTACAAAGTTGGCGAAGTAATGAACCAAGAAAGTAATCAACCTGTTCCTGTCGAGAAGAAAGCTCCACTTCCATTGCCGCTTCTCTTAAACGCAACAGTACATAAGAATGCTGATGCGGCTATAGCTCCGCGCGAAGAAATCAAACCCATAGTTAGAGAAGAAAACCAAAAGAATTCAAATGCGGAAAAGAAAAAGGACGAACCAGATTCCGATCGAGAGAATATCGAATCGATTCGACGTGATATCTTGGCGGCCGCAACCAATAAAGACGACTCAACATTGGCTGCAAATAATCTACGCGAGAAACGTAATGCCGAATTTTGCATAAATTGGGATTTGGAGCAGAAAAACTGCTTAGATGATGTCATTATTAGTAAATTATTGCCAAAAATTGGCGCCGAAATAATAGTACAGTCTTCGTTTGGACGCGATTTGAAATCTGTTACGGAGAAATCGTAATTGAATAGTGCCCCTCTCGTTCTGTCTTGAAAACAGTCGAGTCTGAAAAATTTCGGATTTATTTATTTCGTCATTAATTCCATTCAAAATGTTCTTTGAACTGTTTTGATTTTTGTTGTGTTTGCTCCAAAGGTATTTTTTTGCACAAATATTTTTTGTTCTGCTTGAGAACGTATGCCTTTTGTTGTTTTTGTGATTATGCTGGTCAGTTACGTTTACAATAACGACGTATTTTTTTTATTACCTCGTTTTTATTTGGAATTTAAATTACGATTTATTGAATAAAAATTAAACTAAATTAATTTTAGTCTTAGTTATCATCTTTTTGTCATTGTACGAAAAAACAAAAATAATAAGTTAACAAAATCAACGTAAAATTAAATTAATTATAACAAATCTAGGCAATAGTAACTGTAAATATTAAAAAAAAAAAACTCTTGTAGTTACCTACTAAAGGCGAAAAAAAATTTTAATTTATTTTTATACAATAAAAACGAATGATTTTGTTTAAAAAGAAATATCGTAAATTTTGCGTTTGTAAATATCGTAAATAAATTCTCCTCTAATTGGCTCCATCGAGGATTGTCCAAGTTCCACCCCTTCTACCCCCTCCCGTACAAAATGGCACAATTGCGCAATTTGACAATAAACGGATTGGCTCGAAAAGTATAAAAGCTATTGGTCTGAAATCTTGAATATATTACTTTTATGATGATTTCAATCTACAGTATAAAAATTATGCGTGTCCTCCCTCTCCTTCTACCACCTCCCATACAAAGTGTACTTGTCATGAATTACTCTAAGCCAATTTACTCAGTGCGTATAAAATTTAGCGAGTTGAAATTGTGCACTAAAAATTTTTTTAGAATTTTTGGAAGGCTGAAAAAAAATTAAACGATTAGCTTTACCCCCTCCCATACAAAATGACACAATTTGGCAATTCGACAATAAACGGATTTGCTCGAAACGTATAAAAGCTAATAGTTTGAAATTTGGGATGTATTACTTTCATGATGATTTCCTTCTACCTTATAAAATTATTTGCCTCCTCCTCCTTCCACCCCCTCCCATACAAACTGCACTTTTTCATGAAATGCTCTAAACCAATTTACTCAGTACGTATAAAATTTATTGAGCTGAAATTGTGCACTAAATATTTGTATAAAATTGAAGAAAAGATTTCCGGATTCTAGACTTTTACGTTTTATTATTCGTGACGTTTCGGTCTCTGCTGAGACCTTTATCAAACTGATCGACAATTACAAAATACAATTATTATTTAGAAGGAAGGGTAATTAAGGTTAAATTAGTTAATTCAGGTTAATTAATTAGTATCAGGTAGTTAAATTAGTTAAGGATTTGTGGGTACGGATTTTGTTCTTACCAAATTTTAAGGCAGGTAGCCAAACTGCTGATAACTTGTATCCGGTGTCTCGGTTGAAGTTCTGTGGATGCTTCGAAATTTCTATTGCTTCTCGTACTATTCGTTGATAATATCGATTTGTCCTGGCCAGAATTTGGACATTGTCGAAATCGATTGTATGGTCCTCTGTCGTTGCATGTTCCGCATGACTGTACTTGGTTTTTCCGTGTGCATCGTTGGTGCTCGTTGATCCTTGTTTGGACTGTGCGTCCCGTTTCTCCTATGTATACATTATCGCATGAGCCGCATGGTACCTTGTATACTCCTTCAGTCTCCAATGGTTTTTTGTCCTTCTGGTTTCCTAAAATTCCTCGGATAGTAGTGGGGGTAGTGAATGTTGTTTTAATGTTGGATTTTCGAAGGATTTTACCAATCTTATCCGTCGTACCCTGGATGTAAGGTAGTTTTACCCATCGTTTGTCTGCATTTCCTTCTTCAGTGTCTTCTCGTTCTGCTGTGCTCGGATGCTTCGGTTTCCACGCCTTGTTAATTTCGCTCGCTTTGTATCCATTTGCTGTGAATGCCCGATTCAACTGTTCCTTTTCCTTTCGTAGACTGCCCGGATTTCCTTCAGTTATACGTCGAGCTCTGTGTATTAGGGTCTTCAGTACGCCACCAAACCATTGTATAAAATTACTAGTAATAGCGAAAAAATTTAGACGATTAGCTTCACCCTTTCTACCCCCTCTCGTACAAAATGATACAATTTTTCAATTCGACAATAAACGGATTTACTCAAAAAGCATAGATGCTATTGATCTGAAATTTGAAATATAATACTTTTATGATGATTTCAATCTAATATACCTAGTCCTGCCATAAGTTCTGTCACATAATTTCTCACATTGGCAACAACTTTATTTTATGAGTGACATTTCAATATCGGCCAGTTTTATAAACGTCATAATGTTGTTGACAGTTGATGGTCATTTAAAGTGTGTTCGTTAACGTGTGAAGATGGAATGGGGTGTAATAGAAAACCGAACTGCAGTGATTGCACTACATAAGTGTGGAAAATCCGCGAGTGAAATTTTCAAGTTGTTGTGCCCGTTAAAAATAACGCAAAGATTTGTGTATCGTGCGATCCAGAGATATAACGCGATCCAGACTATTGAAGATCGACCTCGTTCTGGACGTCCGCGTGATGTACGTTCTTCTGCTGCCATCAAAGCGGTCGAGAGTCGAATTCGTCGAAATCCGCTTCGTAAACAACGAATCATGGCTCGAGAGATGAACATCTCCACCCGAAGTATGTCTCGCATCATAAAATCTGACCTCGGGATGAGTGCCTTTCGACGATCAACGGGACATTTGCTGACTGAGCAGTTGAAGCAAATTAGGAGCACCAGATCGAAAGAGCTCCTTCGGCGGTACGGCAACAACAAACATCGAGAAATTTTATTTACCGATGAAAAAATTTTTACGGTGGAGGAACATTTCAACCGCCAAAATGATAAGGTGTATGCCCACAGCTCCATAGAAGCCCGAGAAGTTGCCACTAGGGTACAGCGAGGACATCATCCAGCATCAGTCATGGTATGGTGGGGTGTCAGCTACGAAGGGGTCACCGAGCTTCATTTTTGCGAAAAAGGCGTAAGAACTGCAGCGAAAAATTATCAAACGGACATCCTGGAGGGATGTGTGAAGCCGCTGAACTCTACGCTATTCAACAATCGACATTGGGTTTTCCAGCAAGATTCTGCGCCAGCCCACAAAGCTCGAACCACACAAGCGTGGTTGGAAACCAATATTCCACAGTTTATAAGGGCGACGGAATGGCCTTCTGGGAGCCCAGATTTGAATCCCCTGGACTACAAACTGTGGGCGGAGTTAGAGTCCATGGTGTGCACGAGACGACACCCAAATATCGAGAGCCTTAAGCGATCTTTGACAGAAGCAGTAGCTAATTTTCCGCTAGAAACAGTGCGTACTGCTATCGATGACTGGCCCAACAGATTAAAGAGCTGTGTTAAGGCTAAAGGCGGCCACTTTGAATAATTTGTTGCTTATTTTACTTCCATTAGTATGCCAAAATAAAATATATTTTCCTTTGTCAAAAACTCTTTTTCATTTATACAAAAATTGCCCATATACGTGTGACAGAACTTATGGCACGACTAGGTATAAAAAAAGACATGATGTTTGTAGCTATAATATTTCTGAAAAAGTCTTTAGAAACTCGCCACACAAAGTGCACACTAAATTCAATACGCTAATTTTCTTAGTACCTATTAAATTTTTAGCTAGGGTGTAGCCTAGCGGGTAGCGTGTTGGCCTACAATGCGAAGGTCGTGACTTCAAATCCCGGTCGACGCATAATTCCAGCACACTGCCTGCTTGGGTATACCTTGGTCACCTCAGTCTACGAAAATGAAAAATTCATAGATAAAAGGTTATGCGAAGGCCTAACAACCCTTCCACAATAAATAATGAGAAAATGTTAAGGAACCTTAAGGTCAGGAGGCCAAGGCCCGATTAGAGCTGTAGCTCCATTGTAGTAGTAGTATTCAATTCTTGATTTCTAAATTTTATATAAAACATTTTGATAGCAACTTTGGCGTGATGAGAAGATGTTAGTTCAATGTCGTGAATCCCTGTACCAAATCCCCTACAATATTTCTTGAAATCAAAAAATGTCTCTTTCATCTAGAGTAGTTCTGTTATGTTTTTATTAATATTTTGTTGGACCTCTTGATTTAATGGCTGCAGCGAATCTTTTAGGCTTCCGGGTCACCAATTTATTACATTCTTCACTACTTATTTCGTTCCTTTTTTGTTAAGGCGGTTTTAAGCGATTGTTTTAACGTTATTTGCACATCTCGAACCTTCTTCTTTAATATTCCCCAAAAAAGTTCTATTGGATTGAGCTCTGGAGACTGTTAGGGCCAGTGAATTAATTCAATAGAATTTCGCGCACCCAGCTTATTGTGAGCGCAGATTTATGACAGGACGCGCTGCCCTGCTGATATTTGACTTCGCGTATATTTGTATCACCAAAAACTTTCCGAAAAGATAGCAATAAATTTAATTCTAAGACTTCAATGTTCTTTTCACTGGCCGCCATTCACCCCCAGATCATAATACTCTCTCCGCCGTGTTTGACAGTGGGTACCATACACTCCGGGCTTTACTGCTCATCCACCCTTCGTCTTACATAGGTCACCCCAGGGGTTCCAATACCTCAACAATAATAAATAAAATGTAATTATTTCTCAACGGCTACTACATGCTATTAAATTTTAAATTCATGTTTTGTAACGAGATGAAGGAAATCCTTCATCGCACTAACAGATAATGGGGATATATCAGGCCGGGGCAGCACGATTTTGCCGGCGGCTCAGGAGCTTGGGTGGGTCATTAACATAAGAAACCCTCATCCTAGTTTGTACTGAACTAAACGGAATGGAAGAAAAGAATCATGACGATCCCGTACTACCTCCAAACGGTATATTCGCCGAGCTGGATGTTTTTCGTCTACCGCTACTCCGAATTAGCGGAAGACAGTCCAAAAAAGACCGCATGACGATGACGAGTACCCACCCGGTATCCGGACAGAGCCTGGGAACCCTATCATAGATTCTTCACTCACTCATCCTAAAACGCGCTCAATAAATTCTTTGCCCTGTTCCTAGACACTTACAATAAAATCTTAACACTCAGAATATGAAATGGATAATTTAAAATGAAAAGGATAAATATATTTCGGCAAAACTCAAAATAATTGCATATAAAAAACATAAGAAAATTATGATTGGGCGTAAAGCCCAAATGATGGAATAGGAAAGAGCTTATTGTACCAGAAAATATGTCATCTTAAATTCTTTCGAATAGTGACATTTGTATGGGAGGTAGTAAAAGCAGAGAGGAGAGGTTTGTAATTTTTGTATATAACACCGAACGTAGTATACAAAATGTTTCATATTGAATTTAAAGTTTATAGCTTTCGTAATTTTCGGAGAAATTGAAAAAATTTTGTCTGAATTTATGGCAATTGTATGGGAGGTGGCGGAGAAAGTGGGAGGTATTTGATGATTTCGAATCTGCTTATCAACATCTTAATCACTTTGCTTTGTTACAATTTTAAGGTCGATAGCTCTCATATGTTCGAAGGAGAAATATTTTTCTTAAATTTTCAATACAAAAATTGGTATGGGAGGTGGTAGAAGGAATGAAGCGAAGCCCATATTTTTTTATTGCAATTATCAAGAGACAAATTCTGGCGAAATTTTAAGTTTGTATATTTTCTAATTTCAATGAAAATCGATTTAATGCATTTACCAAAATTGTTCGTTTGTATGGGAGGGGGTAGAAGGAGTAAGGGGATCGGATCAGTATTTTGTTAATGATATTTATATCATTTATATCATCTTTTTATAAAGCAAGCAGCGGGTTTGGCAGCCATTACATTAAAAACCACTAAATCATGGTCAGCGCCACAAATTGGTCATGGAAGAATTCTAAACGTCATTAGAAACGCAAACTCCCTTTTAGACCGCGAGTATGATTGCATGAACCAACCGCAGGAAGGAGAAACGGAAGTTTCACATTAAGTTTCCTGAACGAAACGAATGGGCAACAAATACGATACTCAGCACCTGTATAGGTTCTCATCTCTATACAGACGGATCTAAAACTAGCCAGGGGACAGGTGCATGGATTTATTCCCACGACCTCGACATCCAAACTTCATTTCATCTTCCAGAACACGCGACAGTGTTCCAAGCAGAAGTATTAGCCATTAACGAGTGTACAAAAATTATTCTTGATATGCAGAACAGTCTCGGAAATTGTTACATTTTCTCGGACAGCAGGGCTGCGCTTCAGGCACTCCAATCCTACAGAACTACATCCAAACTAGTGTCCATTTGTAGACACAATTTAAATCGCCTAGCTGCCATAACGGAAGTTTTTCTAATTTGGATACCGGGTCATAGTGACCTGCTAGGTAACGAGAAGGCAGATACGCTTGCACGGCAAGGATCTGCAAACATCAATTCCACTAGGAAGTCAGTCGATGTAGCACCAACAGTGCTGAAGACTAGCTTCAAACAGACTATTTCGGATTCTTTCTTGGCGGGGTGGCGGCAGCTGTAAAACGGCCAAATCCTTTTGGGAAGAACCGAACAAAAATATTACAGCTCAGCTGTTACAACGTAGTCGCTATAGTATCCGAACTATTGTTGGCCTGACCACAGGCCATTGCTTGCTAAGGCTGCACGCATTTAGAATGAGGATCGTGAGCGACAGCTTGTGTAGAGGTTGCGAGGAAGACGAAGAATCTATCGAACATTATCTTTGTCACTGTCCGCAAATCTCCAACAGTCGTCTCCTTTGTTTAGACTCTAGATTCTTCTCAGAACTAGACGACCTCAGAGGCGTCCAACATTCGAGCCTGTTAAGGTTCGCAAACCGAACCAAGTGGTTAGAGCAAGAGGAGTGACTTCCAACTTATAACAATAGGGGGAGTACAATGGGCCCAACTAGATGGCCTCAGTGCTTGTGGTTCCGTGCAACCACCTCCTACAACCTAAACCTAAACCTATATCATTATACTCTGACCTGATTTTCAAGTCAATAGCTAAAATAGTGTTGCGAGCTAGGGGTTCGCCGGGATTTCAAGTAAAAACACAATTCGTTTAAAAATAAGTGATAATTTATTTATTCGCACTTTAACTTAATTCGCACTATATGGCACAACCGCCGCGTACTTTTCTATCGCTTTCACTGATTCGTGCCTTTCTTAAATAAAAGTCGCTGACTAACTAACTCCTCGCTGAAAGCTTTCGTGCTTTTATACATCTTATGACAGTTCTCGAAGCTTCCTTCGGTGTGTATGTGTTATACTGGAAAGCTCTAGATCTTTAATTGTGGCTTTCTACATAGTGGAGTATACTGTTCTACATAATTCTTGTCTATTCGAGAGAGATCGAGTTGCGGGGCTGCCAGATCTGCATGTAACAATAGTTTCGGGAAAAAATCAATTTCTTTAATTTCATAATACCATGAAATTTGTATGAGAGGGGGTATAAGGAGTGGGGTCGCCCTTTCATGAACTTAAACTTATTTAAAGCACGGTCAAAACTTCGAGAGTTATGTTGTCGACAGAATCGGAATCGAGGTTTCTGAGCGATAACAAATATTTCTGTACCCTTGCGAGCATTATTTCTTAGCGTTACAAATGGTAAGGCAAACACAATACACTCTCAGATTTCATCTAGAGTAAAAATTAATTTTCTGTACTTATCCGTACGTTTGGGCCCTTGCTGCATCCAATTTGTTAATTCCTTGACATCATCGCGGTAGTTCTGCCTCAGGTCGGGCGTTCGTTGGTTGACGTCGGGTTGAGAGATGATTGCCAATTTGGCTTTTTTCCGATTGCCAACCTTGTCCCATGTGTCTTGCCACATCCAGGGTTTCTCACCGCTTTGCACATATCGCACAGATTCTTCAGCACTAGTTAGAAAAGTGTTTCTGGTTGGCTCCCAATTGGCGTCCAGTGTGCGCATTTCATATTCACCCAATGTGGATGACTTTTCGCGTAGAATAGTGGTGTATTCGCGTTTTTTGCTGGGATCTCTGAGTTTATCGACATTAAGCTTGCGCTTCACTTGAAGAATTTGTAGTCATCGGATAGCTGCTGTACACAATCTCAAGAAGGCAGCCATCAAGTGGTGATCGTTCCCCACGTCAGCTCCACGTTTCGCTCGCACATCGAGGAGACATCTTCTCCATTGGCGACTTATAACGAAATGGTCGATCTGGTTCTGAGTAACACCATCAGGAGAAACCCAAGATGTTTTATGATGACTCTTGTGTGGAAAAAGCGTCCCTCCGATGACCATTTGCCGAGTACTACAAAACTCCACAAATAATTCGTCGTTTTCGAGTCTCTTAATCCAAGGTCGTGACGCGTCGACCCAAGGGTCACCATGCCTCCCCATGACGTGTTCTAGTCCAGTGTTGTCTGATCCAACCTGGGCGTTCATATCTCCTGAGATGATAATAATATCACCTCTTGGAACACGTTCGAAGGTGGCACTCAGTTTGCTATAAAACTCCTCTTTGTCACCAGATGTTGCGGTATTAGTTGGCACTTCAGAATTGTGACGTTTCTGACACTGGTCCTGAGCCTGACGACGATAATCCTATCCGAGATTGGTTCCCAGCTAATGAGACTGTTTTTCGCTCTCGGAGGACGAACGCCACGCCATTTTTGGCTTCACTTTCAGGGCCAATGTACAGAATAGTGTTTTCACTAGGGGTTCGTTCCTCTCCTGATCCTGTCCACCTGACCTCGCTCAAGCCCCAGATTTGGATGTTATAGTGCTCCATTTCACGGTCGATCACTGATTGGCGGTGCAAGGACCGAGTAACTGTTTTTCGCTCTCGGAGGACGAACGCCACGCCATTTTTGGCTTCACTTTCAGGGCCAATGTACAGCTCTTCTCCCGTCATTCAATGTTCGAACGTTCCAGAAGCCAATCATAGTTCGTTTTCGAATGCCAAAAGTCGTTACCGTCGAATCAGTCCGTATCCGAGGCGCTGTATCCGTTTCTCGTATCAGTTACGTCTTAAGATCACGGGTGATAAGCCGCCAAATTTCACGGTCGAATTGTAATAGTTAGGTTTTTGTCCCTTTGTGCGACTCACGTATTTCATTCCATCGGAATCCTTTATTTTGAACTTCGATTCATCTGAAAAGAGCACGGTTCTGCTGTCCAGATTTTGTCCGATATAAAAGGCTTTTTGGCTGCTCTGCTTGCAAATAATCCGGCTTCTATGTTATAGCTGTTCCCCTAATAGTTCTAAAACTAATTGGTAACTTAAAATCTTTAACAAGTTGTTTGGACCAGTGGCGGTTTGTAACTTGTCGGATAGGTGAGGCTCATAGAAAGTCTTGGTGGGTAAGGGTTCATCATTATAATAATAATAATGTTTCATCAAAATTGCAAAAGTGGCATTTTAAGGAAATTGCTCCATTAAAATAACTGCAGATGAATGTATTGACTAGGCAACATTGTGTTGAGGTAAAGTCGCCGACAAGCGAGTGAGTGAAGCGATTTTTCAATTACCTCGTACGTTCCCAAGCTCGCTCCTTTTCTACCAAGTACTTTTGCGTTTTTTTTCCTTAAGCTTATTTTTCCGCTTTTATATCGAAGGTAAAGGCTGAAGACATAGTCGGATCACTGAGGCGCCGCCTCACCTCACGAGCCGCCACTAGTCTGGACGAAGCTCTAGGTTTTTTTGATACGTCCCTTAATTCAGGGCACACAATAGAATCCCAAGTGCATTTTGATAACTATATAACGGAATATTTTTACATGGTTCGGTAACGGTAACCATCTACCAGACTCCTAATATCGAGTTGCTCAGCTGCATAAAAAAGAGTATACTATAGAAGTCTATCTCCCTTTAATTCGAGACTAGCGACACTTGATTCCCGATTTTGGTCTGCTTGGAGGTATTGGTGAATTTCATTCACCTACACTTTTTCTTCTTATTTTACCAATCTCAATGACATTTCACCTAGAATTGACCAAGTCGCTGTCAACAGGAGAAATCGCAATGAAACATGTAAACCAAGAAAACAAACTGAATGTTTCACGTTTCCAATGTGTAAATACAGACAAATAAAAAAAAGCAACTTTTCCGAGTAACCCGGGAGGTGGTTGCGACACTGGTTTTTTAATGGAGTTTCGCCAGGAGCCCTAGTACTCACAGCGGCGCTGAAAATATTTACTGACATATCACGGCACTGAAATGCAGTAAATTCCCTTTGAACGCACTACACCGAACACATCCGATAATAATTTATTTGTGTAATATACACTTCTTAAATAATAAAATTAAAAAAATAATAATAATAATAAAAAAAATTAAAATACACGACACAGAAAAAATATTTTAAACCATTTCTACGAACCGAAATGACAATCCAAAAATTCCTAAACGCCATTTAAAAAACCAAGCAAAATTGCGCAGCGTCAGCTGCTTAAAACATGGTATGAAAAAGAAAAATTACGATCTTTCGCTTATGCATTTTGGTCTACGTAAATGTGTTAGTAGACCAAAATTAGGGTGTAGCCTAATGGGTAGCGTGTTGGTCTGCAATGCGAAGGCTGTGAGTTCAAATCCCGGTCGACGCATATTTCCAGCACACTGCTTGCTTGGGTATACCTTGGTATACGAAATCAAAAAATTCGTAGATAGAGGGTTGTGCGAAGGGCTAACAACCCTTCCGCAGTAAATAATGAAAATTGTAATGATCCTGAAGGTCAGGAGGCCAAGGTCCGATTTGGGCTGTAGCGCCATTGAAAAAAAGACCAAAATTAGCCAACTGTTCTTTTATGAAGTTGGACCAGCATGCTCCGTTAGTTACAGTGACTTTAGGTTTGACGAAGCGATTTCCACTATCTCGACATTCTTTTATTCCAGACGGGATTTTTTTAAGCACGAATTTTTCAGTTGCTACTGGCGAAGAAAAATTATTCGAAATAAAATGGGCAAACGGTGTAAAAGTGAAACAGTTCGACTTCAAGAAGGCCTAGATACTCAGTAGCCCGGATTCTGTTCGCTTTCTATCATTCAGTCCCCCATAACATCTACCTATATTTGTTAGTAGCAGCCAGTACAACTGAAAAATATGTACCAGTTTCTCCACTCGTTACGGTCGTTCTCACTCCTCTTCCCCTACCTTCCTAATCACATTCCTTCCCTCCATGACTGTGCATTGTGCATAAAGGCCGAAATTGCCTATAACACAGGTCATTCTGTAAAAAAAAAAATATCTTTTCATCCTAGTAAATCTTTAATACTGTTCATAGTATGTTTCAATTCAAGAAAAACAATTTGTTGAAAGGTTGCTTTAGTTTCGGCCAATACTGGTTTTACCAATTTACCTTCTGTCTCAAAGGATCAATTTGTTGAATACCTTGATGCAATCTGCTTAAAATATCCAAGGTTTCTATCAGTGGCTGACATTAATATTGATATACTAAAAGAGAACCTGACAACGCAAAACTATAATGAAATGCTAAAGATCAACAACATGGAGATTCTAAATCGGGTCTCTCCAACAAGATGCACGGAACAATCTGGCACATTACTAGACCATGTATCTACGAATATTCAAAAAATGATTGCCAATCATAGCATCCAATACGATGACTGGCCAGAACTTGACCACAAAGTGTTGACACTGACAATCAAGCATACCAAAATTGTTCAGATTAAAATGGAAAAAAGACACATCAAATTACTCGATATTGAAGCTTTTAAAACTGAGGCAAACTTGAATATTAACAAAATAAATGATCTGTCAATAAAAACGATAATCAACGCTATTATAACAGCAAAGGAAAAAGCAACTAGACTAAAAACGAGGCGTGCGCGCAATTCTAATTGGATAACGGATGAGGTGTTATCTCAAATAGATAAGAAGCGTAGATTATACAAAAAAATGCTGAAAGACCCACTAATCAAATGATAAGATCAAAATACATTCGAATTAAGAATGAAACGACCAAACTGATACGTTTAACCAAAGAGAAATATTATAATACCCGGTACGCAACAACAGCGGGTAATCCTCGGAAACTTTGGACTCTTATCAAGGAGACTCTCGGTCAAAAGGGTAGCGGTCAAAATAAATCGGAAATCCATGAATTAAATACGCAAACAGGAACAACGACAGATCATGCAGTAATTGGGAATCTGCTTAACGATCACTTCGTCTAAATAGGAGAAAACCTTGCGAAAGATCTAAAAAATCTTAACGGAGAGCATCATCCCAAATATGTCTCTCCTGAGTCAAATAAGACCATGTTTCTGTACCCCACATGTAGTAAGGAAATAAGTACATTAATTGCTGAACTAAAAAGTAGAATAGCACCAGGGATTGTTGGAATTACAACAAACGACTTAAAACACTATCAACGATTATATCCTCTCCACTATCCAAAGCGATTAACGCACATATGGCGGATGGCACATTCCCTTCCTGCTTAAAAACATCATTGATTACACCAGTATTCAAAAGTGGATCTATCTCAGACCCAAACAATTACAGACCGATTGCCTTGATAAGCTCCATTAGAAAAATCTTTGAAAAAGTCATCAACAAAAGAATCTCAAGCCTTATAAACAAAAATATGGGATTTGACCGCAATCAGTATCGCTTTCAAGAAAAGAGCAACACTACAGCAGCATTGGTTAATGCGAAGCAATTTATAAATGATGGTCTGGACAACAGCTGCTACGTAACCTCAGTCTTCATAGATTTAAAAAAGGCATTTGACACTGTAGATCACGAAATACTGCTCCAAGATCTAAATGAAATTGGCTTAAGAGGAAAAATTAATGATTTAATAAAAAACTATCTTCTAGGACGCACTTACATTACAAGAAACCTAGATAAACTCAGCGATTCTAAACCAATTAATATTGGAATTCCTCAGGGTTCAATCCTGGGCCCTACTCTCTATCTACTCTATATACATAATTTGCAGCATATAGGCCTTCAAGCTAAATATATAGTATATCCGGATGATACACTGCTGTTTTATAGAGGAAGAAGCCAGCAGGAATTGGAAACATTGATCAACACTGACCTCAAGTTACTTAAGAACTGGCTGTTAGGCAACAGGTTAACATTAAATGCAGAGAAGACCAGCTTCATGATATTCAAGCAAAGAAATAAAGCTTATATTGATGCAAAAATGAACATAGATGGAATTGAATTGTGTAGAACAAAACAAGTCAAGTATTTAGGACTAACGATCGATGAAAATCTATCATGGTCACAACACATTGATAACATCCGCAAGAAAGTAGCACCCATCACTGGACTATTACGACGGAATTACTTTCTACCTACACCAATAAAAGAAATTTTGTATAATGCGTTTATAAGGTACTTTCAAACATAACATATGGACTTATAATATGGAGCCAAACATCTATGTATAACCAAGAGAGAATATCAAGACTCATGAACAAAAGCATTAAAGCTGTATATAATTTATCACATCTGACACCTTCGGCTGACCTTTATGAAAACTACAGCATTCTAAACCTTCAACAAACCTTAAATCTTGAGCGGTCAAAATTAATGTACAATATAATTAACCAAGGATTAAAATCATCAATACTAATAACGTATAGTACGGATATTCACAATTATAATACAAGAAATGCTATGTAGTGCGATAAGAAACAGAAACTGTAGGACAAATAGACTAAGAAAGGATCCCATTTATGAATCAATACTGTACTACAACTCCTTGCCAAACGAAATTCGACAAGCGAAGGATATCAGATGCTTCAAGATTGCAGCAAAAAAATACATAAAAAATATATAGAACTACTAAACAATCAAATATCAGCTATTAAAATCCGTTTATGGTCTAAAAAAGAAACCACGATCCGTTTCCCATATACCAGCACGCGGCTGTCTGGGGAACAATCATTGTTTCAATATATAAAAAAAAAATAAATTGACTTTCATATTTATTTCTATTATCTATTATTTATATTATCGCAATTTTATTATTTTATTTTATTTTTTTATTTATTTCATTAACTATTTATTATTTTATTAATTATTCTTTGTTTATTATTATTATTTATTTAATTTCAATTAATACTCTCTTTTATTTTTTATAAGATTTTTAATTTATTCAGTACTCTCTCATTCCGGATTTCATCGGCGTACTTTCATCGATTCATCTGAGCCTAAAACTGTGGTACTAATACCTGGTTTAGGTAAAATCTGGCGCAATGCCGAGATTGTATGAACTCTTATTATATGTAAATAGATAACTATCCAGAAACTAAATATTACTACAAATTTCAAATTTTGCCAAATACACTGAAAAAAAACCGCGACTTTTAAATTTCCCTCAGCACATATGGTACTTCCATTAAACGTCAGAAATAAAACAGGGAAATTTTTTCCGAATTTTAGCGGCGCCAACGCGAACCAACTTCACTCTTTTCGCTGTTAACCATAAAGCAAGCAAAATGGCTGAGGTAAAAAATCTTGAAAAATACTGATCATCGGCCCGAAATTTGTGCTTTTCGACGATAAAAACGATTCGTGGCGGCGTTCCGCAATGTTATGTGTGAAAATTTCAATCGGGCCGATGAATTCCCTCGACAATTGTGATGTTTGAGCAAAGTGTTGACATTAATCTCGGTGTTTTTTTTTTCTTCCGTTCCGTCAGGTCGATGATACTCTTAAGAAGAAGCGTGCGTTCCGGAAGTTCACGTACCGTGGAGTCGATTTGGACCAACTCTTGGACATGCCAAAGTGAGTATATTTGAAAATTTCCGTGCGGAAAACTTAACCTGAAAATCTCCCGCGGTGGCCGAATCCTTGTTTACAGTGACCAACTGGTCGAACTCATGCACAGTCGGGCTCGCAGGCGTTTCTCGCGGGGCTTGAAACGCAAACCGATGGCGCTGATCAAGAAGCTGCGCAAGGCCAAGAAGGAGGCTCCGCCAAACGAGAAGCCGGCCATCGTCAAAACTCATTTGAGAAACATGATCGTAGTTCCCGAAATGGTCGGCTCCATCATCGGAATCTACAACGGCAAAACTTTCAATCAGGTGAGTGGATTGTTGCTCTTTCTTTTCTTTCGGGATGCTGAGAGTAATTGCTTCTTCCGCTTTGAATTTCAGGTTGAAATCAAACCCGAAATGATCGGACATTACTTGGGAGAATTCTCGTTGACGTACAAGCCTGTCAAGCACGGTCGGCCCGGTATCGGAGCCACCCACAGTTCCAGGTTTATTCCACTCAAGTAGAAATTGACGGAAATAAATTAATTTTTAACTGAAAAGAGAGTCGAAGGTGTGTTGTCATTTTTAAGAGGAGCAGGAGCATCTGGACGTCTTACGACGACTTTTAATGCGGCGTTTTTTTAGCTACAGCTTCGCCTTATTACAAGAACTTTGCCTCAAAGCGTTGGTAAATCTGTTGTAACGAGTGGGTGTGAATTTCCCGCCATGTTCAATGTAAAAGTTCCCTAAGAATGTGTCGTTTCAAAGAAAAATTCCTTTACACTTTCAATGACTTCGGAAATAATTATGACAACAGCAAACTGTGCATGCACCCAGCAAGAAAAGTAGCGCTTAAAAAGGCCTTTATGAGCGCTTTAGAGCAAGCAGTGAAGAGCTCTAGGCATTACCAGACGGCTGAATGTAACCCTCGATTTTGTTTTATCCGGTACTTGGCATCATAATGCACTTTTGTAATGTACGGGGTCAGATAGGAATGCTTCAAGTGTTTTTTTTTGTGGAGTACAAATTTAAAAGTTTTTGTCTCTTGAAGAATTGGGCTTTTGGGGCTACGGCATTTGGCCGTGCAATATGGTATGAAATTTTGAATGGAGACTGGTGGTGGCACTCGTTTGATTATTACGTTCCAAAGATTGGTCTTGAGTGCGTATTGACTTGTAGTTCGTACAGTTTCTACTGACGCTATGTAGGTACTCATGGGTAGAGATGGTATGTTATTTCACATACCTGCGATTTTTTCACTGCTATTTGAAAAGAACAATCGCATACTGCGATTAAAAAATTTAAAAGAGCTGCGATTAGAAGAGCAGAGCAAATGCATACTGCTTACGTTCTATCACCAATAAAATTGCCGCAATGATCATCGCTACAAATCCCAGAGTTTTTGTTCGCACTCGCACATTAATCCCGCAACTCACGCATTCCACGTAACCCCGACGAGATCGTAGCTCAGAATAAAGCTCGTCAAACAAACTCGTTTGGTTCAATAGAGTAATTCTATTTTCCCAGAAAGCGTACCCCATTGAACACTTTGCACCGCACGTTCCACCTCATCGATCGCTAAGCAAATCGTAATTTTCCTATATCTATCAATCAGGCAAGACTCAATCTCAGCTCAGCTTAGTGAACACTTCCCCCATTTCCCCCTGGGAATGAAAAGGTTTTCTTTTACTATCCAATGTACGAAAAAACGATCGAGCGCAGGCAAAAAAGTCAATCGCATTTCATATAATTTCATATACATAAGCCAAATAAAAAAAACACCCGGTCATCGATCGTATAAGTTAAAATTTTATTTTAAACGAGTCAGAAAAAAAAACATTTTTTCCTTATTGGAGCGCGTCCAAACTTTATTAATACTTTCTTAAGACTAATTTACAAAACGAATCTTAAACTAGAATTATGCTATCTTATGCAAATGCTGTCACCTGCCTTGCCGCGTGACTTCGTTGCTGTTGCACCGATTCCCACGATGCCTGGATGCGCGTGTTATCTGTAGACATAGTGTCAGCGTTTTTGCAGTTATGTGTAATGTTACCTGGATTTCGAGGTAACATAAAATGGTCCGTTAACTCCTCCCCTCTTAAATCCGAACGTCCTCGTTTGGCATCCTTTTAGAAATAAGGGATTTGGTTGACCCTAGATGGTTTAGGGGTGGTACTGTTCTCTGATACTGATTCGGTGGTACTGTTCCCTGATGCTGGAGGATCTTCCTTTATCTTTTCAGATGTGGTGATGTTGATGGTGGTGAGTTTGGTCCTTCTATGAAGATAGCCCATTACTGCTGCACAGATGACAAGGATGACTACTATGGAGCCTAAACTGTAGTTGGTGATGATACTAAGTTCGCTCTTGCTTCCTATTAAGTTCAGGAATTTTGTGTTGTTTATCTGCAGTTCTCTGATCATCTCTAGGGATAGAATCTCTTGAATTTCTTTCTGTTGGCTGGACATCTGCAAGATGGCTGGTAGCGGTTTTAAATATGTCCTTTCGTTGTATCTGTATGATCTGCCGTCTACTGTTAAAGATGTATTGTGGAAGCGTACTAAATAGGTTCCGGTTAGGTTGACATCGTCGTTGTCTATCTTGATTATTCCCTGTATTGATTCAGGAATAATAATCCAGGTGATAATAATTCCACTGATGGGACGAGTTGGTTGTTGATCGTGGTACAGGATGGTTTCCGGCTTTTCATTAGGCGTGGTATGCACGTAGAATTGGTGATGTCCTCCAAGTCGTTAGCATTGCATATAGCTAGATTGTTATATTTCTTACAACCTACCTTAACTCCATATAATGTTTCTTTACATTCTATGATATTTTCATAATCTAATTTATTTATTAAGTTATCTTTCTTGACAGTTTTTATTAGAAATGAGGAACATGGTTCATTATCTGTCGTTGGTAAACTTATAATATATAAAATTGTGTTATTACTTACAGCTATTTTTATTTTTGAAAATTCTAGAGCTTCATCAAGATTTAAATAAGGAATATTACTTTTGTCAAAAATTTCCTCAGTAATTTTTGTTTCTTCTTCTGATAGAACATAAGCATTTACTATATCGTTTCTTGCCCAATTAATGGCGTATTCAACATTTCTTATTTCCTCTTTTAACATTTCTAATCTGTATTTGTAACTTAGTATTAAACTATTATCTATCTCTTTGTCATCATTTATTGCTTTTATAATTCTATTAGTTACGCCTCTTATTTCATTAATCTTTTGTGCGGTTAATTTATTAATGATGGTTTGCTTATTATTATTTTCTAATTGATTATTCATTTTTCCTTTAACAATTTCAAAGTCGTCATGGTCAGGATTTCCTGCTATCCATTTCCATGCGCTTCCTATAAAATTGAGTGAGCGTCTAGTTCTTTCTTTAATTTTGAGTCTGTACAAAACTTCCTTGGTCTGGGTTATTTCGTTGGAAAGGTATGGATATAGGATGTGGGATTTGTTGATGTACTGGTTAACGTTGATCTCTATTTCTTGGATAAGTTTCTGGTATAATGCAATGTTGATAACGTGAATTATTTTGAAGGTTCCAGTTTGCAGTCTTACTGTTCCTGTATTTATTTGGACTGATTGGGAGTGGGAGTAATCCAATATCTGCGTATCAGCTAAGCAGCTTGCAAGAAATGTCCTAGAAGCGAAAAAGGGGAGAAAAATGTTAGGTTTTTATATGGCTTTTGTGAACTACCCTGCCTGACTCTGTAATTATTAGACTGTTTTTGTCTTCTTTTACGATTTCTTTTTTGTATCTTGGCGTGAGTTTTGTGCCATGTCGTTTATGGATTTTGACGTAGACTGTTTGACCTGGGGAATATATTTTGGGGATTTGTCTATCTTTGTTGTGTGTCCTAAGGTCTCCTGCCTGTATGTTTTTTAGCCTTTGTATGTTGTCCTGTCTAGCTTTTTCATAAGTTTCCGGACTAACACGGACATTTCTTCCGAAAAATAATTCTATTGGTCTTTTTCCCGTTGTTGAATGTATTGAGTAATTGTACTCATATACTGATCGGTCAAGTAATTCCTCGAATGATCTATGTATATTATCCGTTTTTCGACATCTCATTATTTCGGTCAATGTGGAATGGAATCTTTCCACTTGTCCGTTGGCAGTGCTATGATATGGTGGGGTTTTAGATATTTTGATACCTAACTGGTCTTCTACCATGAAGGTTATGGAGCTAGAATTCAAAGATTTCTCATTGTCCATGACTATTGTCTGCGGGACACCAAAAGTGAAGAGGATTTGTCTTAAGGGTTCTCTCACATCCTCTACGGATCGTGATTGAAGGGGTTTTGCTTGTGCGTATTTGGAAAATTTATCTATTGCGGTGAGCACCAAATTTTTCTCGGCTATGTAGATGTCTATGTGTAAGATTTGTCCTGGATACTCAGGGATCGGTGTTTTACCAATTTCGGGATTAGGTGGATGTCTATCATATTTGTGCTTCATACAGGTGGTGCATTGTTTTACTATTTGTTCTGTTTTCTTCATCATTCTCGGAAAGTAAAATTTTTCGATCAGCTGGATTTTATTTTCTCTAGCATTCCGGTGGGCGGTTTTTTCGATATCTGCCTCTTTGAGTGGAATTTGATGAAATCCACTTTTAAGGTCTAGGACTGAAAACCATTTATTTTTGCCTAATTGCATCAGGACTTCGTTGATTTCCGGGATAGGATACCGATCTGCTATTGTAATGCTGTTAAGCTTTCCGTAGTCGATCACCATTCTATATTTCTTTTCGCCTGAAGCGTCTTGTTTTTTTGGCACAATCCACACGGGTGAATTGTACGGTGATCTTGATGTTCTTATGATTCCGTCGGATAATAGGTTTTCTATTTCCTTTTCTATTTCACCTTTTAAAGACATGGGGTATGGATAGAATTTTGTGTAAACAGCATTGTCTGACGTTGTTCGGATCTCGCCTACGACACTGGTGGTGAACGTGAGTTTCTTGTTGGGATCAAGAAATAATTCGTGATGTTTTCTTGCCAGCTCACTAATGTAATGCTTTTGCTTTCTAGTCATATGGTTATCTCTTATATTGATTGAATTAACTGCCTGTGCAGTAAGTTGTTTAATTGGGATTTTTGAAGAGTCCTTAATAACCATGTAGTTGTGTTTGGTATGAATAACGGCGGACAGTTCTTTCAGGCTGTCATTTCCTAATATTGCGTGGAATGATATTAGCGAGGGTAACAGGAAAAACTTAATTTTGTGATCTTTTAAATTGAATAGATTAACAAAGGTGTGGTGGGTGATTTGAACTTGACCTCCTACTGAATTTGCGAAAAAGCACTGTTTATTGGGGATTGGATTTTTTACAAATCCTGGTTGCATGTAATTCTTATTAGAGCCTGTGTCTATTAATATTTTCATTATCTCTCCGCTAACCGTCTTACATTCGAAATATGGAAGCGAAGAGTTCCTCATCCTAAAAAATGAATATCAGCTAGATTGTCTGTGTTGTTTTCCGAGATTTGTATGTCATTGGAATATTGATCGCTATACTCGATCAGGGTTTGGTCATAAGTGTTCTCGATTTCAGCGTCTTGTTGCGTTTGTTGGTAGTTTGCAAATTCTTCGTATTCTTGTGGAATTGTCTGGCAATCAGGAACATCTGTGGTCAGATGATAGTTCCTTTGCATTTTTTGAGGTTGAGGTGGTCTGGAATTGAAATTATCAAATGGTCCTCTTTTCCCTGCATACTTGAAAGGTGTTGCCCTATTCGCATAATTGACCATGTTTGTCCGAATGCTCCGGTCAACATCCATTGCTTCAGGTTTGGGTAATGGTTTTGGGGCATTAGGCCTCTGAGGAGCAAATGAAAATTGTTGGCCTTGATATTGATGTCTGTTGGGGGTAAATGATTGTTGTTGATTCGGGAACGGTCTATGTTCAAACTTCGGAATGTAAGTTAGTTCTGGGTAAAATTGTTCTTGTCGACGAGGGTTGTGGTAGTTTCTAAAGGGTGGCGTTGGTGGAGGATTATTTGATGGTTTTCTATAATTGACATGATGGTCATTAGCATGGTTGGCTCTGAAATTTTGGTTTTCGAGTTTAAGACAAAAATGTAGTGCTTGGGGCAGGTCTATTGGCTCCTTGATTCCCAGGAGTCTCGGTAGATCTCCATTCAATCCACGTATGAAGGTATCGAGTGCTTTATCTCTGTATGTTTCAGTTAACAATCGCATGGATTCGGTACTGATTTCCATACAAGCAATTTTGTTTAGTATTAGGGACAGATGAGAATAAACTCTTTGGTAAAATTCTTGAGTGGAGGATTTCCCTTGGATGAGAGCGGTCATCTGGTACTCTAACGTACCTAGGTCGCGTTTGTCTGCGTAGTGAATAGTAAGACAACGTGAAATTGCTTTCCAATCTAAGGGGGTATTATAGGATTCAAGCGCTATGTCTGCGTTGCCTATAATCTTGTTTCTAATGACACTAAGAATTCCATAATATTTAGGTGTTCCTTTTGTGTGTTCGTAGATGCGTAGAACTCTATCTACACTCTTCTTCCAGGAAGAGAACTCGCCAGGAGTTCCTGAAAATTCTCTAAGGCACCTAACAATGTCTGGGATTTTGTCTAAATCAGTCAGGCTTTCACGATATTGTGGGTCTATGGTCTGATCGGTGGCCTTTGTTAATTCGGCATTCGGGTTCATAAAGCTCCGCACTAAGGCTGGGCCTTGTGAAACAAGAACTTGAGTGACAATGGATGAAATTAGGGAAAGTTGTTCAGGAGTGGTGTTAGGCAATTGATTTGCATTTAAGTTACTTGGGTCTGCTGGTGGTTGGGGGGTTGATTGTGTTTGGTTTAATACCGGTGGTCTAATTAAATTGTTTGGAGTCGTCATTTTATTGTTTAAAAAAATTTGTATCGAACCGAAAAATAATTAAGAATAATAATTAAAATCAAAAGCTAAAAAATTGTTTATGTAAAAAAAAATAAATTTCGATGATTGTCGAAAGATATTTTATTTAAAAAAGCTCGCTCGCTCAACTTTTAAGATCTATTTTATTTCTAAAATTTCCGCACTTTTAATTCAAATGATTTTACGTTTCATATATATTTTGATTCACTTAAATTTTCACTTTTATAATCGTAATAGCTTAAATAATAACTTACAATACTAGCATACGCATGTTGGCGGACTTGGCGTTCTGCGACTGTAGCGGATGCTTCCCTTTTGTCCTTTACGGTGACTCGGGCTCCAGGTTACAGTACTGCATTGACGAGTGCTAGTTCTAAGGATTTCGCACTTCCACTAGCTGCTGGGTTCCGGGACACAGGAGGATGCACTTTTTAAGGGCTAATTTTTATGCTTTCTTTGCACAATCACTGGGCTTTTAGATTTTTCCTTAGTCACTACTTGAGGGACGTTTTACTGCTAAGCAAAATTTGTTATTACGCGACACTACTTAAGGGCCTTTTCACGTTAACTTAGCGAAACAAAAAAATTGAAAGCACAAAAACTCCCGTGTCCCTGCTCGGGCGTCAGTTAAAATTTTATTTTAAACGAGTCAGAAAAAAAAACATTTTTTCCTTATTGGAGCGCGTCCAAACTTTATTAATACTTCCTTAAGACTAATTTACAAAACGAATCTTAAACTAGAATTATGCTATCTTATGCAAATGCTGTCACCTGCCTTGCCGCGTGACTTCGTTGCTGTTGCAACGATTCCCACGATGCCTGGATGCGCGTGTTATCTGTAGACATAGTGTCAGCGTTTTTGCAGTTATGTGTAATGTTACCTGGATTTCGAGGTAACATAAAATGGTCCGTTAACTTATACAAGCCAAATATAAAAAAAAACAAAAAAACCGGTCATCGGTCGTCGCATGGCATACCTAGTCTAGCCATAAATACTGTTACAAACTTTTTGAAGCACTGTTCAATAAAAGAGGTGTTATATGTTAAGAAATCATTGTTTATTTATTAAATGCATTGTCAACAACGGAAATTGCAACAAGTTTTTCGAAGTGATTGCCTTTTGCCTTTACACAAGCCTTTAATCGAGCTGGCCACTTATCTATGGAAGCACGCACGACTTCAATCGGTAAGTTGGCGATTGCATGTGTAAGAGACTTCTTTAAGGATTCGATATTAGGATGTCTTTTAGAGCACGTCATTTGCTCTAAGACAGACCATAATTCGTAATCCAGCGGATTCAGGTCTGGGCTAGAGGAAGGCCAATCTTCAGCTTTAATAAAATCTGGAACATTTTCTTCAAGCCATTTTTGGGTTGACTTCGCCTTATGACCTGGTGCAGAATCTTGCTGGAAACTCCAAGGCTGATTTTTGAATAATGACGTGTTGAGAGGTTTCACTACACTTTCAAGGACACTTTCTTGATAAATTTTGGCAGACGTTTTGACGCCCTTCTCACAAAAATACTGACAAAGTTGCCCGTTGTAGCTAACACCCCACCAAACCATTACTGAGGCTGGATGATGACCTCTTGGAACCTTTTGGACAACTTGAGAAGCTTCTCTGGCACTGCGAGCATAAACCCTATCGTTTTGTTTATTAAATGTTTCTTCGACAGTAAAAATTTGTTCGTCCGTAAACAAAATTTTACGGTGTTCTTGGTTTGCGTACCGGCAAAGTAATCGTTTTGATTTTTCCACTCTATTTTTTTTAACGAATCTGTTAGTAAATGCCCGGTAGATCTACGATAAGCACCCAACCCCAAGTCACTTTTGATGATACGTGAAATTGTTCTTTGGGGTATTTTCATCTCACGCGATAAAATTTTTTGTTTTCGAAGAGGATTACGGCGAATTCTCTCGCGCACGGCTTTAACCGCTTGAGGTGTTCGAGTAGTTCGCGGACGGCCACTTCTTTCACGGTCACTTACTCCAGACGTATCATTAAATCTTTCAATAGCCCGATATACAAACATTCGGCTTATACCAAGGGTATGCAGAGCCTTAAAAATATCACTTGGTTGCATTCCTACTTTATGAAGTGCAATCACAGCAATTCTATTTTCTTTGTCACCCCAATCCATGTTCACTACACTAAAAATTAAACTCAAATGATGACAAATGCATCAAGCACAAGCGTACTATAGCGATTAGCTCAATTTTTAAGAAATGCAATATAACGGTTCCTTTCTGCAGGGATGCCAAACCTTGTAACAATATTTATGGCTAGACTAGGTATATACAAGCAAAATAAAAAAACCGGTCATAGAAAACCAAACCAAAAGGGTCTTTTGTTTTCTTTTTTTACCACACAAGCAGTTTCATCATGAACAACGTAAAGTTCTTATCAGATCCCGAAACCCATGGAAGTCGAATTCTACCCAAGTCCCACCGCTAAATATCAATCGTGCGAAGAAAGAGCTTGAACGTTGTTATTCCGATTGCTCTCGATTGCTCTTTCGTTGCTGTTATATCGCATGAACGTTGTTATTCCAATTGCTCTCGATTGCTCTTTCGTTGCTGTTATATCGCTTGAACGTTGTTATTCCGATTGCTCTCGATTGCTCTTTCGTTGCTGTTATATCGCTTGCGATCAGCGATATATCAGCTCTGTGATATTAAAGACTATCAATCATATAAGCTATCCCAAACCTATATTTGGTGATTCATATTGACGAGCAGTGTTTAGTGCTCGTGCTCTCAGTGATGTTGCTTTAGACTAATGACCTAATGATTGGAGCTAGATGAAACGATTGCGATTTGATAAGGGATTTGTGTAGCGATATTCTGATCTGATAGGTGAGGTGTGGAACGTCCGAAGTGGTCAATGATGCGCTTTGCTAGAGTTTTTTTGGCGGATTTTGTTCTGAGTTTCGATCTGGTCGGTTGGTAGGACATGTTGCGGCTATCGCAAGTTTCGCTGATTTATGTTGCAGTCCACCGTGTCGATAAGAGCTTTACGTTCTTCATGATGAAATTGCTTGTGTGAGGTAATGTGTGAAAAAAGTAAACAGTAGACCCTTTTGGTTTGGTTTTCTATGACCGGGTATTTTTTTTTATTTGACTTGTATATATGTATGCGATGCGATCGATGACCAGGTGTTTTTTTTATTTGGCTTGTGTATATGAAATGCGATTGACATTTTTGCCATCCTGACTCCATTGCGATCGATCGTTTTTTCGTACATTGGATAGTAATAGAAAACCTTTTCATTCCCAGGGGGAAATGGGGGAAGTGTTCACTATGCGCACTGAGCTGGTGGTACTGAGAGATTGGGTCTGCCTGATTGTTTGATGTAGGATTTCGCAGAAAATTACTATTTTGTTTCTTTTTTTTTAATTGCGCACTAGCATGGATAATAGAGGTGGGAAAATCACTGCTATTGGAAGAGCTGTTCTTTTTCACAGATATTGAAAAAGGACAATCGCAGTGGATCACTGCGATTGGAAAAGAGCAGATTTTGCCATCCCTACTCATGTGTATTGGAATTGGAGGTGAAGGTGAATCTACGAAATTCGGAAGTAACTTTTGTTGTTAATTAATCTCGCAGGAGGTTAGCGAGGAGAGAGCCTTCACGAATGCAAAGAACGAACTGGAACGATTTCGTTCAAAAATGAATATTTTCGGACGGATGGATATTCCTGACAATCTACGCACGCTTTAATGCAATGTACAGTTATGAGGGTATAGGAAGTGGAACGAGGTTTATTAAAATGGAGAGAGACTAAAATGACGGTGGATATTGTTCCGCAGGTTATACTTGTTGGGAAACAAACTAGCTGGCAGATCGTTCTAAAGTCTTGAGGTTGGGAAATGAATGTCTATATTTCACTATACGAGAAGGCAAAGGTTTGACCGTGTGCTCGTGTGCGCGTTCAGCTTGGCGAGTATTCCGGCGAAAACTATACAGTGGATTAGACTGACTCCATGCAAGAAGCAGATACTATCAGAGTCTGGCAGAAATGTCACAATCGACACCTGCGAATTCATCTTCCCCAACTCAGCATTCGTGAAGTGGTGAGTTTAGTTGATTTCTTTTGCCAATTTCATCCAAACTTCCCACAATTCTTGATGTTAAGAACATACCAAAAAAAACGGTCGACACTTTTTTAAATTTCGCTCCGAATATCGGGCTTTTCCTTTGCCAAACTATGGTAAAGCGCCTCTAGTGTCCCATGGAGTAACTATACAGTGGAAGAATGAGTTCGTTTAGTTCCGTACTGCACTTACAATGGCAGTATCGACAGTAAATGCTGAGTACTCCGACATTTCTGCGATGCTGGAGCGAGTCAATAGAATCTTTAATGGTATCATCTCCAATCAGTCGGAAGTTTTTCAATACGATCGAGCAACGCCCAGCTTAAACATGTAAATTGTACTCTAAACATGGTGTATAAATGGTTGCTATGACGATGGGTATGGAATATTTTTGCACTTTCGGAGATCACCTAGACATTTAGAGGAAGGATGGAAGCGAACCCATCGAAATCAAAAGAAGGATAATGATGGCAAACAATGCGTATTATTCGGTACTTCCAATACAGTAGAACCCCTCTAATCCGTCACCTTTGGGACTGGGAGTAAGGTCGGAACGCGAAAAAGGTCGGATTATCCGAAAATACAGAAAAATATGAATTTAAAATAAAATAAAACAATCTCTGAACTCAAAAATGACTGTATTGTTCTCTACAGTAAAAAGCTTGCAATAAATTACAACAACAAAAAAAACCTGTTATTATTATTATTGAAAATATAAAATTGAAGATAGTCTACAATAAAAAAAAAAATTATTTAGAAAAAAAGTCAGTCATAGATTTTTGAAAGTCTAGACTTAGCTGCAATGTTTCTCCATTTCTGAATCCACAAAATGTCCATAGGTGTTGAGTTTGAGTTCTGCTCAATGTACTGAAGGGCAATATCAAAAGCGTTCTTGGCATCGGTATGTGAAATCCGGGTAGGGGTTTCGTCATTATCACTCTCCGAGTCCTCAATCACAGTTCTTTCGCTTTCATTTTTCAAAACAGCGGCAATGATCTGGTTATTATCCAGCTCTTCACTGGTTTCACAGTCTTTGTCACATTGGGAAAGCCATTCCTCAACTTCACTGGCAGGAACATTAGGTTGAACAGTTTGTAGATCTTTAACGATTTCTAGCATGTCGTTGTTTTTCTCATCTTCGATTTGGTCGATTTCACTCATAACTTCCGGCCAAAGCTTGCGCCAAGATTTTCGCAGCGTGTCAGATTTCAATTCCTCCCATGATTCAGCAAGCATATAGATAGCATTCTTGATGTTGAGGGATTTCATAGCTTCGAATGTGTTACAATCATCTTCGGACTTTTCTAAAATAGAACTGATGTACTTTCTGCGATACCGCCTCTTTAGCCATTCTATAACTCCCTGATCCATTGGCTGGATAAGTGATGTGACATTTGGTGGAAGGAACATAGACTTTATGTCCCCTTTCACTAATTCCTCCTCAGATGGATGTGATGGTGCATTATGCAGCAGCAATAGAGCACGAACAGGGAGCTTTTTTTGTTTCAAATTTTTTTCAACAGATGGAACAAACTCGTCAAAAAACCAAACTTTAAAAAGATTGCAATCCATCCAAGCAGATTTCTGATTGCGGTAATAAACCGGCAAGGAGGATAAGTTAATGTTTTTGAATGCCCTAGGCTTCTTAGATTTGCCAATAACGAAGAGTGGAAGCTTGTGTGTACCATCAGCGTTGCTGCAAGGAACAACGGTTAGCCTATCTTTTATAAGTTTCGTTCCTGCCACGGTTTCATTTGCTGCAGCGAGCGTCTTTTTTGGCAGCATTTTATAGTTTAAGCCTGTCTCGTCTACGTTATAGACTTGACAAGGTAACAGTTCATATTCTTCGACAATTTCATGAAACTTCACAGAAAACTTTTTAGCCGCCTCAGCATCGGCAGATAATTTTTCACCAGACACTGAAACACACCGGACTCCATGACGGGTTTTCCAGCGATCAATCCAGCCTTCACTAGCTGCAAACTCACTTCCGGCTTCTAGTTTCTTGTGCAAAACTATTGCCTTTTCTTTTATAATGGGCCCAGATATTGGGATTCCTTTTCTTCTTTCTTGACAGAGCCACATCCATAATGCGTTATCAAGCAGTTCAAGTTTGGGCTTTTTTTAATGTTTTGCGATTCTTAATAGCGTTTTCCCACTCAATCGTCAATGTATATAATTCAAGGTCTTTCCGATTTCTTTTCCAGTCTTTTATTGTTGTAACGCCTACATTGAGTTCTTTGGCAATTTTTTCCAGTGATTCCTCTTTGTCCAAGTTGTGATAGAATCTAAAATATTTTTCCCCAAGCCCTATACTTCTCCATTGTATTTACTAAAACTATTTTCCCCTGAAATGGGGAAACATTCCCCCATTCTGGCAATACTGAGCGATAACAGCAAAGTGAAAAAAATGTGTGACGGTTGATGAGTCGTCGACGCCAGCTGACGAGACAGGACACGTTCGGCTCGAATATGGTCGGATTAACCGAAGTGACGAACTAGCCGAGGGTGGACCAGAGGGGTTCTACTGTAATTAAAAACAAGAACGTACACAGGAAAACAAAACTTAAGCTATACAAAACCATCATAAGACCTGTGCTATGCTATGGCAGCGAAACATCTCACACGAACACATCTCAGGCGTCCGAAAAACTAATTAACGCCTTTGAAAGAAAGGTCCTCAGAAGAATCCTCGGACCTGTGAGGGAAGACTCGATCTGGAGAATACGATACAATAGAGAATTGTATGCCATCTTCGACAACCCAGAAGTGTCAACCCTCATAAAATTTAAAAAGTTACAATGGTCTGGTCATGTGGAGCGGATGGATGACGGAAGAATTCCCAAACGCACACTAAAATGGAAAGTCAACGAACTAAGACCAGTCGGAAAACCACGGAAGCGCTGGGAGGATTCGATTGACGCAGACAGCAAATCACTGCTAAGATTTTCAAACTGGAGGACGCGGTCACTGAACCGAGATGGATGGAGGCAGAGCATTCAGGAGTAGTGTTGGATAGGACAAGAATTTTTGTCCCATTTTTGTATGAGGGGCTCATTTGAAATTTTAGGTGGTACAATGTCCCACCTCAAATGTCCCACTCGAAAGCTCCATGTCCCATACATACAATGTCCCACACATACAATTTGCCTTTTTGACGAGCGATGGTAGCAAATGAGCGAAGAATCACGTATATTGCGCTTTTATGTGCGCGCGTAGATTATTTCAACCCTAGTAACACCGTTTCTTATTGAGATGCGATAGTAAAATGACGTATTATTATGTGTGTGGCATTTGTGGGTTGTGTTTATAATATACATTCTTTTTTATTTTAGTTATTCTTATTTAATTTTAAAAATTAAAATACAAAATCTTCTTAATTAATATCACAAAAAAAAAACATTCTTATTTATTTCGGTTATTCTTTGTGTTTTCTTACATATTGCAATTAAGAAACAAAATTTGAGATACTTTTTTTCCACTTAGTCGATTTCTTCTTTCCACTAGGATTTGGCCAGACTTAGAAAAAATGCGTTCGGATGAAACAGAAGTAGTAGCTATGCACAATCTCTTTTTAACTATTTCATAAAGCCTAGGATATGCATTCTTTTTCTCGTGCCACCATTTCAACGGATCCATGGTACGTACCAACAGGGGCTCCTAAAGATATTTGTCAACTTCAATTATACCTACCGCCGTAGGATTTACATTTTTTATTATATCGCTAACGTTCTTATCGAATTTGTTCCAAATACTACGCATCTTTTTTGGTGGTGGCGGTGCATCCATTGCCTCTAACTCCAGGTTTTGTTGTTGAGATCTTGTATGTATATAACCTACTAAGATCTTTAAGTCAGAACAAGCTCTTTTAAATGGAAATTCATTCGTTAAACCATGTCCTTTAAACCGGGGATCTAAAAGTGTACTTTGTGCTACAAATTTGTTCTCTTCGATATTCACAAATCTGGTGGTTAATCCATCTAAGAAACATTGAGCCATTTTTTTTACTGGAAGAGGGAGTGCATTGTTTCTTAAAAAAACCGCACATTGTTCTATAAGAGCATAGGATATTAAAAATACTTCTGATATTATCACATTTTACTTACATTTTACTTACTCAAATCTACAGTGGCGGACAAAAGTCTACGACAGCACCTTATATTGAGGTTCTGGTTAATTGGAAGCTTTAATCAAAAATGGAAATTTTTTGAATTTTGTCCGGCACTGTATGTACATGTCATATTTGCTAAACACTTTGACACATTTTCAAACTATTCTATATTTCACCACCACACATTTTTTGAAAACATAAATTCTTACCTAAAAAACTGGAAATAATAGACTGTGAAATGGCCAGATTACGGTGAAGTTAAATACAACTTTATCTTAACTATTCAAACTTTAAACACTAAAATTTTCTTTTTTCCGTTCCTATAGATTAACTCTAAATGCAATATATCAGAGCTTGCTACATCCCAAGCACAGTATACCCAGTAATATAACTCAGCCAAATATGCGGCTTGGTTTCGAAAACAGACGTGTGTTCCTCTCCCTCAAGTTTACAGTGAACATTTAACCTGATCTTTCCATTTCATTTTCGCAAAGATTTTTTTTTTTAGACAAGAGCAAGCGAAATTGTAAGAACCGCCGACCATGACCCGCGCACCCGCCGTCCAAGTTGAATACGATGCGAGCAAAAGCTTTAAGAACGCCATGTACAAGAATGAGAGATAAGAGGTGTCGCGGACTCGGCGGGACACGTTTTTGTACAATTTTGTCGTAAAAACACGATTTACCGAAAACACTAAAGCATAATTAAATCAAATTAAGCACGAAAATATTACGCGAGTGCACACTTTTTCGTAATAACTAAAATTCTACAGTTTTCTGTGTGTTTCAACTTTAGAGGGGTTGATAAAGGTCTCAGCAGAGATCGAAACGTCACGAATAATAAAGCGTAACAGTGTAGAATCCGGAAATCTTTTCTTTCAACTTTAGAGGGCTTTGAATATACATAAGTTTACACTTATTCGGTTTCACTAGGGTTAAAACACTATACTAGCCATTTAAGTCAATCCAATAACAAGTTGGAGTCATAACAAAAATGATAGTTCCGTACAAATTCGCTAGCTTTTGTATGTAGCGGCGGGCTTCGTAAGAATCGCGTTTATTCTTAAATGCAGTATTAAAAATAGTTCAGCTTTCCAAGATACTTTATTAATAGTGCTCAGCATGTAATTATTACACCTTGATATCAGTGCAATAGATTTTTAATCGAAAAAAGTGCGATGAAAGTTAAATCTCGGTTTCTCCCATCGAAGGGAATCTGTCATTCATATTGTGCAGAGTTCTCCGGTTAAAGCGTAATATTTCCGTGCTTTCAACTGCTTCATTCTACAGAGCTTTGCTTTCAGCCATACAAATAAATGACTTTAATTCAGATGGGACAAAAGCTCTGAAGTGGGACAAAAATATTTTTTGTAGTGATGGAACATTTGAGGTGCATGAATGGAACATTTGTACCACCTCTTGTATGAATAACCCAAGACTATTCAGGAGGCCAAGGTTTGATTTGGGCTGTAGCGCCATCGTAAATAAGTAAGTAAGTATAAAAGCTATTGATCTGAAATTTGGAAAACATTACTTTAATGATGACTTCAATCAACGCTAAAAAGTTGTTCGAGTTCTCCCCCTTTTTTCATCATCTCCCATACCACCTCACACCTACATTTTTCCAGCAGCGGGGTATCGCTATATATATACGCGATGATGTAGCTTTTCAAGTTGTTTGCCATCTAGGCACCTGAACCAATCCTGGGTGAAACATCAGGTCCAAAGGCAAATTATTTTCTTTCCTGAAGTCCGACATTGACTGTAGCAAACACTAGAATAGAATTGGATAATTTGTCTGAGTCTATTCAGGCATTGTATGATGCAAACCCTGACGTTGAAATCGTTATAGCGGGCTGTTCAGAAGCTGAACATAGTAACAAATAAAATAATTTACATTAAGTTGGGTGAATGAAAGAACATGCATTATAATCATAATCAAGTAAGGCATGTCCGATCATTCAACCCAACGTGCAAAAATAATAATCATGTTTACCTGTAAGCAGGTGAACGGTCGAGCATAAACACTAATTATGAATGTGTCATCATTTCTTATGCTCGATCGTTCAACTTACACTCTAGAAATAAAATTCCACTATTATGTTTACCTTTGCACATTAATTTTAAGCATTGCACTTTTTATTTTATATATAAGTGCTATTCAATTTGTATTATTTTAGTATCAATCTTACTCACCCAATAAAAATATCATTTTTACTCAAGCACTAAAAGTATCATTTAAAACTCGATTTTACATCCCAGTCTCCCATTACCCTGCTACCATTGCCTTCAAATCCGTTGGCAATTGGGATTCGACATTATAAGCTTTCAACGTTCATAATAATGCCTGGCTGAAGCATTCTATCAATACGGACCAACAGGGTCAAGACACTGAGCGTTTCACTAAATGGACTAGTGTTGCCTGAAATAGCAAACCAAGCTTAAACTTGCTTGACATTTTTCTAACGAATCATCCCGACAAATCAAATATTCTGTTTCTGTGATATCGCCGTCCTCAGTTGGGAATACTGATCACTTCCTGATTCGAGCACAATTTCCGATTACAGCGGTAAATACATTAAAAGTCAAAGTGCCTCGACGAACTATCTGGTGTTATAAAAAAGCAGACTGGGGAGCATTAAAATAGGCCTTTAATTGGAAATTGTGTTTCGAGTCTAATAATTGTGATACAGCTTGTCAGCTTGTAGCCGCAGCCATCCTTAAGGGTATGGAACTCTTCATACCCTTTAATTATAAAGGTTTCAAACCGTCGAAGGATTCGTGGTTTACTAAAGATTGTCTTACGGCCATCCGGAACAAGAAAAAATATTTTCAAATTCTTAAGAACAACCCAACGTTTGACAACAGATCTCTTTACAACGTGTCAAGAAATACGTGCTAGTCGATTTCGAAAAGTGCTAAGTTTCAACACGACCAAAAACTTCGACGGAAAATTCTCGAAACACCAAATGGCTCGAGATATTTTTGGTCATTTATTAAAACAGTCAACAGCAACCATGCAAAATCATCTACACCACCTCTTCTAGATGGAGACTGAATTGTAGTCCATCCTGTTGAGAAAGCCAATCTTCTCGCAGCAAGTTTCGCACGAAACTCCAGGCTGCCAGCGACAAACAAGTCTCTCCCGCTTGTAACGCCATCTGGATTTCGTCTAACATTTTCGCACACGACTTATCTCCAAAATTCTTCGTGAGCTCAATGTTCAGAAATCTGCAAGTCTCGATGGTATTACCCCCTTAGTCCTAAAAAATTGTTTTGCATCCCTGGCTCAGCCGCTTCGCGATTTATTCCATCTCTCTTACTCTTCTGGACACTTTCCGCGCACGTGGAAAATGGCGAATGTTCAACCGATTCCTAAGAAAGGAAACAAAGCGTTTCCCGCCAGCTATCGCCCCATCGCCATTACTTCTGTTCTGTCGAAAGTGATGGAAACGGCTGTGAATCGCAAAATAGTCCGCTATCTTGAAGATAACAAACTTATCAATGATCGCCAATACGGATTCCGTTCCGGACGATCTACAGGTGAGCTCTTGGTTTATCTGACTGACTGTTGGAACTCTTGCATCCATAAATTTGGCGAAGGTCAAGCTCTGGCGCTTGACATCGCTAAAGCGTTTGACAGAGTTTGGCACAATTGTCTCCTAGTGAAGCTCAAAGCAGTTGGCTTTAATAATAACCTCGTAAAATGGATCGAGAGTTTCTTACATGAACGCACCATAAATAGAGTAGAGTTCAACATCTCAAAAACACATGTCATCTTTCCCTTAAACGTGATGTCTCGGCGTCGGTTTCTAATGTAACCTTCGGTGGTGTCCTACTAAACTTTTCCGAATACTTCTCACTCCAATCACCATTGTTTGATCTAAACTCTTTTGTTAAGATATTTTTTAGATGGGTTGAACTTTAATGTTACACCAAGATCCCTTGTAGGTGTGTAAAGGTCTTGGACCAGTACACAATATGTTCGGGTACGAAGGAATGAAATTGAAACGCGCTCGAGAGTTAATGGATAACTTTAAGAGATGAATGAATGGAAATTTTTGGTATATTGATATTGATACGTTTTTATGTTGTATTAATAGATATTAAATTGATATACATTTATTTGCTATTGATAGATATGTTACTTATATAATATTGATCGATATTAAACAACCATCTTAATTGGAACCAGCACATACTCGACGAAGCACTTGACGCTTCCAAACGCCTAGGAGTTCTCCGAAGATGTAAAAAATATTTTACTCCCAGTGACCTTGCAAATATCTATAAGGCCTACATTACACCACGCCTCGAGTACAATTCTCATTTATCGGCTGGGGCTCCCAAAACGCAACTTGCGATGCTCGACCGTGTCCAGAGACAGGCGTTCCGACTAATTGGAGATGAAGCCAACACGGTTTCTATAGACTCCCTAGAGCATCGCAGAAATGTCGGAGTACTAAGCATTTACTACCGCTACTTTCATGCATGGTAAATGCAGTGTGGAACTTGCTAAGCTTATTCCACCTCTGTACTCATTTTCTAGAAATACTCGCCTAGCTTCAAGCGCACACGAGTTAACTGTTAAGCTTCCAACTTCCCGCACAGTGAAATATAGGCAGTCATTCATACCCCGAACTTCTAAGCTCTGGAGTGCATTGCCTGAAGCTGTATTCCCATTGTCATACGACCTTCGACGTTTCAAACTCAACGTCCACCGGCATTTTAGGCTTTTCCCCCCTTTTAATCTCGTCTAACCTTAACTCCCCTTACCGACATGACTGAGTAATTTACATTAAAGGGTGACTCCCTAAGTTGTGTTCGGCTACTTAAAATAAAAGAAAAAAATTCAAACTGCTCTTTTTCATGAAATACTCTAGTCCAATTTACTCAGTACGTATAAAATTTATCGAGCTGAAATTATGTGCTAAATATATATTTAGAATTATTAGTACAAAGAAAAAAAAAAAAATAGACGATTAGCTGCACTCCTGCTAACCCCTCCCATATAATATAACACAATTGCACAACTTTACAAAAAAGTAAATTTTCCTGAAAAGTATGAATACTATTGATCTGCAATTTAAAATATGTCAACTGAGCTATGTTTATAGTTATTTCGGAAAAAAGTCGTCAAGAACTCGCTCCTTCTTCTATCACCTCCCATACAAAATGCACAATCTCACTAAATCCTATGTACAAATTTTCTGAGTACCTTTTGCATTTTTGAATACAAAATTCTATACAAAACATTTTGATTGCAACTCCAGCGTGATGTGAACAAATTGCTTCAATGTCGTCACCCCCTCTAAAAGCTTAGAGGCAGGCTGATATGGTTCTATGTGAATACATTTTATATGAAAAAAATATTAATTTATTTATCGTATTTAAAATATTAATTTTCATAAAATCTTCGAAAGTTTTTTTTATTTTTCCTAAATTTTAAACACGACTATTAACTTTTTTAATTTTAATTCGATCGTACGGTGTGTCCTTCATACTACCAAGATTATTTTGATGATTACTATGAGAATTTCCAGTCGGTATTTTGTTTATCACTAGATTACGCTCGTTAGTCGTTGTTGGTGATTTAGCCGGATTTTCGTTGTTATTATTATGGTTCGAGATTTCTCTTGTACTTAATGTTGCCTCCTTTTTGGTGGCCATGCGCTTTACCGGCACTGGTGATCCCGATCGTTTGCCGCCCAAACTATCGTTGATCGGCGTCGATCTTATTTTGTCATACGAGCCATAGCCGCTATCTTTGATTTGCAGAGAGGAAAATTGCTGACGATCGTCTTCTGGAACTGAAATATTTGCAACAGATTGAAAATTTGTCAAGGAAGATTTGGCTGGCTGACCATAAGCTGCACTACTACTACTAAAACTATTGTAATACGAGTAATTATTGTTATTGTTGCTGTTAATGTTAGGTGTTGCTGTAGCGTAGCTGTAATTGCTGTGACCGGCAAGATTAACTTGAAGCGCCGACGCCGAGTGCCTTTGATTAGCTAATTGCACAGAAGATCTGTAGTAAAGCGTTGGATTAGCGGTGTTAGCGATGGCATTAATGCGCGAAGGTGCCTCGTCGTATAGATACATGTTCGAGAGAGCAGTTAGATTGTTATTATCGTTTAGTGACACATTTGGTTGTTGTTCTGGTTGATTTTGGCGAGCATTTACCATCGGTTCCGATGTCGTACCATCAAGCATATTTAAATTTAAATTTGAATGGAACGATTGACCTTCGCTCATTATTAGATCATTTCGACTTGCTAATGTTACAACACTTCCTTTATTAAAGCTTCCATTACCGTTGGAAACAAGGGCTCGTATGCTCTCGGCTCGCAGCACTGCACCCATTTCGCTAGGACCGCTCTGCAGAGCGCCCGTACGAGGATCGAAATGCTTTTGTGATGCATCCTTGAGCGTTGTGTTGATCTGTTTTTCGGCTTCTTGAGCTCGAACAGCGGATATGTGCCCGGCTACTGGTTCACGCTGAGATATTGTCGGTGACGAAGCATTACTGCCTGAGTCCTCATCCTGGAGAAGATACAAAATAAACGATCAGGTGATGACCAGTCAGAAAAAATAAACATAATTTGAATACCTCGTCCTCTTCATTAATGACCGAGGACTCAATCCAATCCTTAATTCGATTTTTCTTGGCGGCGCGATCGACTGTTGTCTCGATACCATACTCGGCTAGGGTTGAAAGCAGTTTATTTTTCTCTTCGGGACTACTGTGAAAGGAGTACATCGATGCGCACAGTTCGTCCTGTTCGTTCTCTGAAGTAAAAATACCTATAATTTCCATTCCGACAACGTTTGAAAAATACCAAGATGCTTTTACCAGCCAAATCCTTTTCGGCACCTTTCGACAGCCACCGATCCTCTGTAAATTTCGATAATTCTATTAAAGTTCTAGGCCGTCGTTCTTCGCGTGGTTCCAAAAATTTCCGAAACATTCGCGATCCTTTCGACGAGAGCAATTTAAATAGTTTTGGTGTTCGCCGAAGCGGCAAAACCATATTGGTTGCCTGCCAAGCCACATATCGCACATAGCGAGGATCATCTGGTGCGGCTTTTTGCCAAGGCAAGCAACCGGTCAAACAAACAAATATAACAATACCAAATTGCCAGACATCGTGACTGGTTTCAGCTCTAAAATATGAAAGTAAATTTAAATTAAATTTATTTGTTTTTATATTTTTTCGAGAGATTCAGGTCAAACTTACTTGTAATTTCCTTCGGTTTTGATTTGTAAAACTTCAGGCGGACTATATGGTAGCCATTCGTTCCGCCTTTCTACTTCCGTTCCGGTTTTGTATGATTCACCAAAATCACATAATTTCACTCGAGAAAAATCTGATTTGTAGATTAAAACGTTGTCTAGTTTTACGTCTCTGTGCACTAAACTCCTGGAATTTCAACGGAAAAATTATTTTTATAACTTAAATTTTATGTCATATGGTTTATATTGGGTGAAGCGAAAACTCTTTTCGTATTTTTCGAGTAAATTTAACTGTATGTTTTCATTGCTTGAAATAAACCTAATTAATCCAAATATTGCGAAGCCTTTGCCAGCGTTTGACACAAAGGTCTACAAGTATTAGTAAAACTTATAGCCGTAGGCTGTGAAAATGCATTGAGAGTTTTCTTTCAAACGTTCGAAACGAGTTGTAAAGGATGGCCTATCATTCTAACCCTTTCAGCAGTGGCGTGACTTTATAGCTAGGGGAAGCAATTATTTTTTAAATATTTTTTTATTATGCTTAAGCAATATATTATATACAGGGTGTTTGGTACTCCGTGCACCACCTTGTAAGGGGTTATTCCTAGATATATTTGGAGAAAAAAATTGTTCTACGGAGATGGTCAATTTTCAATATCCGCGGAGATACAGGGTGATCAAGAAAAGTATTTCGGAGCTGTACTCTAACTCACTCAAAACGCTATATCTTGAAAACTAATAATCACAATTCAAAGTGTTATAGCTTATTTTTTAGGGAATCGAATTACCTTTCATTCGTGTAATAGTCCACATTGTAACTGTACCCAGTCCTGAGGTATTTGCCTCAGAACACAAATTTTTGATACTTTGATCCTCAAAATTCTGGGATCAATGTAGTTTTTCTCAAAAAAAAACGCAGTGTAAAAATGTCATTTTAATGTTGTTTTTTTATGTGCCATGTGATAATACTAATTAAGTATTTATTACAAAATATGAGCTCAATAAATGTTATGTGTTCTGATAAAATCGTCTTAGAGCATTTCATGAAAAAGTGTAGTTTGTATGGGAGGGGGTGGAATGAGAGGGAGGATACAAATAATTTTGATACTGTAGATTGAAATCATTATGAATCATATATCCCAAAATTCAGACTAATAGCTTTAATACTTTTCGAGTAAATCCATTTATTGTAAAATTGCGAAATTGTGTCATTTTGTATGGGAGGGGGTAGAAGGGGTGAAACTAATCGTCTAATTTTTTTTTGACCTTACTAACAATTTTTAATAAATATTTGGTGCATAATTTCAGCCCGCTAAATTTTATATGCACTGAGTAAATTGGCTTAGAGTAATTCATCACAAGTACAGTTTGTATGAGAGGTGGTAGAAGAAGGGGGAGGATACGCATTATTTTTATACGGTAGATTGATATTATCATAAAAGTAAAATATTCCAAATTTCAGGACAATAGCTTTTATACTTTGCGAGCAAATCTGTTTATTGTCAAATTGCGCAATGTGTCATTTTGTATGGGAGGGGGTAGAAGGAGTTTTGCGATTTGGCCCGTTCACAAACTTGACCTTACTTTTTTGTCAAAAACGACGTATACAAAATTTGAACTATCTAGCTCAACGCGTTCTCAAGCTAGAGAGCGCACAGAGGGACGGACGGACATCCGGTTTTGAGATTTTTGAGCGATTATATGAACTTCTGTATCATTAATTTTTTTCTGCGAGCCTTATTTCTTAGCGTTACAAACTTTAGAGCAAACTTATAATGGTTATAGTTCTTTATTTGTATCAAATATAAATAATAAGTGATAACACAATGCGTGTATATGTATAATACACAAAAGTTAATAAAAAACATAAAAGAATTATGATTGGGCGTAAAGCCCAATCATATGATACTCTAGATGAAATGAGAAAGAGTTCAATGTACCGGAAAATATGTCACCTCCAATTCTTTTAAATAATTAATAGTGACTTTTGTATGGGAGGTGGTAGAAGGAGAGGAGGAAGGTTTGTACTTTTTGGATATGACACCTAATGTGGAATGCAAAATATTTCGTGCTGAATTTAAGGTTTGTAGCTTTCATTATTTTCAATTTGACATAGTTTTCCTGAAATTGAGGCATTTGTATGGGAGGTGGCAGGGGAAGTGGAGCGTCTAAGATGATTTTGAAACTGCTTATCATATCATCCTTATCACCACGCTTTGGTTCAATTTCAAATTTGATAGTTCTAATATATTCGAAGGAGAAATGCTTTTCTTGAATTTAAAATACAGATATTTGTATGGGAGGGGGTAGAAGGAGTGAAGAGGAGCTGATAATTTTTTTAGCATTTATTGCAATTATTAAAAAACAAACTCTTGCAAAAATTTTCAGTTTATACTTTTTCTAGTTTTAATGGAAATCGATATAATGCCCATAACAAAAATTATACATTTGTATGGGAGGGAGTAGGAGGAGTGTACGGATCAAAACACATTTTTTTTCTCGATATTGATATTTCTATTTTTATACTTTATGCAAAATATCAAGTTGATAGCTTTAACAGTTTCGAAGAAAAATAATTTAATTTAAATTTCAAAATTTCGTGAAATTTGTATGGGAGGGGGTAGAAAGAGTGAGGTGATAATTTTTTCAATACTGATTGCAATTATATTAAAATTAATTCTGGCAAAAATTCGTTTTTATAACTTTGCTAGTTTCAATGAAAATCGAAAAATTGCATTTTTCAAAATTATGCATTTGTATGGGAGGGGGTAGAAGGAGCGACAGGATCAGATCAATATTCTGTCATATTAATGATATCTATATCATAATACTTTGACCCAAATTTCAAATCGGTAGCTTAAATAGTTTCAAAGGAAAATCAATTTCTGGAAATTTCGGAATTCGTGAAATTTGTATGGGAGGGGGTAGAAGGAGTGGGGGGATGTGGCCCGTTCACGAACTTAAAGTTTCTTTTTAGCTAAAAATGACACACAAAAAATTTCAGCACGATAGCTCAAAGCGTTCGAGAGTTATACTGTAGACAGACGGACAGACGGACAGACAGACAGACGGGCAGACGGACAGACAGCAAATCGGAATCGAAGTTTTTGAACGACAACAAATATTTCTGTACCCTTGGCGGCTCTGTGCGAGCATTATTTCTTAGCGTTACAAACGGTAAGGAAAACACAATATACTCTCAGATTTCATCTAGAGTATAATTAAAGATACAAACCCACATAAGCTAAAGCTTGTGTGTGGGAGTTCAAAAGCTAACAGAAGAAAAATAGAAAACTTTAAAAAAAAAAATAATTCTATGAAACAATATCATTGAAAAAGTTCAGATTATCGTAAACAAATTTTTTTATGACAATTTTGTGATTGTTGATATTTAAAGTATTTTTTATCAAATCTGGTAAGATGTTAAAGGCTCTTGGTCCAAGAATACAAGCATGTCTTTGCAACATAGTTTTATTGCATTTTTCTATAGCTAATAAGTTCTTTGTTTGACTCCTTGTCGAATAGTTCGTAACATTTATTCTAAATTTCGATAAATTGCAAGCCATAGACTTTAATAAAGCATAGACAAAGAGCTGTCTCAAATTCATGGCTTCAAATTCAGAAAACGCTTGAGTTGCAGAATAAAACTTGGACCGCAACAAACATATTTTAATTAATCTATTTTGCAAATTTATCAATGGCGATAATGTTGCCGTGCATGCGGATCCCCACGCTAAGATACAGTTTTGAATGATACTCTGTGCTAAGGAGAAATATACGGTTCTAATTAACTGTCTATCAGTAAGCCTACGTAGACTGAAATATGTATGTAGGGTTTTTCATAATCTTTTGCACAAGTACAAAATATGACAATCCCATTTTAAATTATTATCTATGATAACACCAAGATATTTAACTGCCTTCGTAACCTGAATTGGTTTATTTAGAATTTTGATATTAGGGATGTTGGGGCTATCCTTACCAAACATCATGAGTTTGGTTTTGTTTAAGTTTAGTGACATTTTATGAGCCTTGGCTGGCTGACGGCTCATAAAATGTCACTAAACTACACTCTGTATGCTTGCATTTGCTTTTACAAAAGTGTCGTCCCAGACATTACTCTTGAATAACAGAACTGTATCATCTGCAAAAGTGATTATACGTCCATTAACTTCAAGTTCACTCATTTTGCAGAGGCCATTTATGTAGATGTTGAATAAAATTGGCCCTAGCACAGACCCTTGTGGAACACCATATTTTATTGTTGAAGGTCGACTAAAAGTATCACCAACTCTTACCACTTGATTTCGATTTTTTAAATATGATCGAAAAAAGCAAAGAGCTTTATTAACGATTCCAAGCGAGTTAAGTTTCGCAAGAAGTATTTCATGATCAACACTGTCAAATGCTTTTTTTATATCTAAATACAGAGCAACTACTTTTTCATTTTTATCTGTAGAGTGACTTATATATTCTGTGAGATCATATACTGCATCCGCTGTATTTAGTCCACTTTTAAACCCATATTGATTTGTCGCTTAATTTCATTTTCCTCAAGGTATTTTAATAATCTTTTTTTTAAACATTTCTCAAATAGTTTCGCGATAGAGGAAAGCAAGGAGATCGGCCTATAATTACTTGGATCTTTCTTATCTCCGTCTTTATGCAGTGGGATTACAACTGCATATTTCAATTTGGAAGGGAAAATTCCCTGAGAGAGACATGTGTTAAAAATATGTGATAGTGGATGAGATATACTGCTACTTGCAGCTTTTAAGATATTAGGGGTAATGCCATGGCGATTTATCAGATTTTAATTCACGTATCAGATTTTCAATTTCATTTGGCGAAATAGGAAGTATGTGGAAAGATGAAGGAGAAACGTCTGAAAATCCATTTTTATAAGCAGAAGACTGAAAGTTATTGCAAAAAGATTGTCATACAGTGATAAAATGGTCATTCAGTGCATTAGCCACTAGATCTGGATCTGATAAGATATCTTTATTTTTATCATATATATGAGTGACGTTCGCCAGATTCTTCTTATTTTTTCGCCCAGAAATTTCATTGATTTTCTTCCATAGCCTCTTTGGCTCAGAGTTACAGTCTCGAATTTGCTTACTGTAGAATGAAATCTTAGCTAATTTAATAATTGAATTTAATTTGTTTCTATATGTTTTGTACCTCTTCAATATGATTACGTTTCCGGGTTGTTTTTTAACTTGTCTGCCTAATCCATCTCTGTGTCTTATTGAAAAGACTATACCCTTGGTAGCCCATGTTTTCATAGGTCTAATTTTTGAGCTGACATGCTGAGCGCCAGTGGTAGTGGTTGAGATTTCTAAATGATATTCAAGGATTTCTGAAAAATTATTGAAAGCATCTTCGCTGTCAGATTTCATCTAGAGCATAAAAAAACGATCCACGTTCACCCCTACTACCACATAGGAACTTAAAGCGTCTGAATTAATCAATTAACGGACAATCCATATATATGGCATTTTATTTGCTAGAGTGATAGCGGATCGAAATTCGAAGAAATATTTTAGTGACGACTTGTTTTTATTAAATATAAGCTTTGAAAATGTTGAATAATTAATTGATTGAAGATTAAGCTTCTAGTTTTCATTTTCTTAATAAAAAAAAGTAAAGATGTCCAAAAAAAGATATCGCCCGATCTGTCAAAGTGTAAACCGATTCGGTTCCACTCAAAGCATCACTTGAGCGGCAAATCCACATCATTTCGCCACCAGATTAGCTGATATTTCCGATCAGCTTGATCGATCTGAACCTGTCGATACATTTTTTCGATATCAGCGGTGAATACGAATCGAGGCAAGCGGAATCTCATTAAAATGGTGAAGACGTCATCTTGGATGGTGGGACCAGTTGTCAGGATGTCATTTAATGAAATATTTGATGTTGTCTTCGCGGACCCATCGAAGACGACGCGCAGCTTTGTTGTGGTGTTCTCTGGTTTGAGCACGCAATGATGTGGTAGAAAGAAAGTTCTTGGATCTTTGTGAAGCATACTTCCTCCATGTGGCCAAGGTCGAGGTATTCCTTCATAAATTGCACGTATTGTGCCTTGACAGCTGCGTATCGCGATAATTTTCATTCAAGCGAGTGAAAGCGCCGTTTCGCTTGACTCTCCTAATTTGCTAGGTTCGACCTTGAATGGCAATTTCATCATGAAACCTTCATTTTGGTCTCTTCTAGTGGTTTGTAGGAAGAGATTTTCACAGCGATTTTCAGCGATAATGAAGTTCCTTGATTGTTCACCTGCTTCTTCTAGCTGCCAGAATTTTTCAATATGTTTGTCGAGTGATTCATCGTCGCTGCATATGCCACAATACGCAGTATTTTGCGCAGGGTTGCTATTTTAAGTTCTCCCAAAAATTGTCCAACCAAACACTGTATTTTGTAGTATGGGCAAGCAATCTCCTAAATTGATTTGGCCTATCGCTAATGTGGTATAAAACAACTCAGCACCAATTAAAATGTCGATGGGACCTGGTTGATAAAATAGTGGGTCGGCTAGTTGTATATTACTAGGAATCGATCAGGATGATATGTCGATTTGTTGTGACGGTTGCGGCGATACAATTTTTGTCAGTACTTGGGCTTCAATGTTGGCCTTGAACCCAGTTGTTTTTGAATGGATTTGCACATTCACACGTTTTTGGGTCTCTCCTTTGCGTGGATGACACTAAAACCTTGGATGATGAATGTTTCGTTAAACGTCGTTCTTCAGAGCCATTTTCACTGTTGTGCTCGACAATGAATCTAGCGAATGGAAGTGGTTTTCCATAAATTTCAGGAAATCTCCTACTGATTGAAGATTCCTTGGGTTTTTTAAGCCTTCCTCGTAGAGCATGTGAGTTCCGGTATCGAGTTCCCGAATGAGTATATGCAGCAATAACGGATCCCAATTTTCGGTTGACACATTGATACTCTGAAGGCCAAATAAACATTCCCTAGTTGTGTCGTGAAGAGTCTTTATTGATTTTGCCGACCCTGCTTGCGTTGAGGGTAATGCTAGGAGTTTATTTAACAAGGCCGTGACCATAAGCCTGGCATTGATGAATCTCTCCTTCAGTATATCCCAGGCGGACTGATAGTTGTCGTCAGACAATGTTAGATGGTGTATGAGCCTCTCTGCTTCGCCGCTTAGGCTGGTTTTTAAATAACACATCTTTTGTGCATTGCCCAAATTTTGTTGGTGGACAATTTGGTCGAATAAATCGTGAAATTGGGTCCAATTGAGGTAGTTGCCATCAAACGTTGGAATAGATATTGATGCTAACTTAATCTGTGGTTCGATGATTGTCACCTTGTGTGGTTTAGCAGTTGCATTCAATGCTTCTTGCAGCAGAATAATTGCTTCTCGTGCCTTGATTTCTAGGTCGTAATATTCTTCCACATCAAAGCCTGAGATTACTGGGTTGTCCAAGTCTGCCCATAATTTCTGTATAGCTGCTCGACATTTAGCCATAGTCGTTCGATAATTCGTAGATTGACCTGACAAGATGTGAAGGTTTCACTCATTTACTAATTGGTGATACGTTAACCTCTTCAGTAGATCCACAAGCTGAACCATTAAAGGTAAACTTGTTGGCACGCTGGAAACTCGTCCAACACATTAAGAATGAATTCTGGAAGAGATGGTCAAATGAATACCTAGCAACCTCCAACAGCGTTACAAATGGAAGCATCAGTGTAACAACGTTAAGTCAGGCACAATGGTTATAATCAAAGATGACAATCTGCTTCCTTTGAAGTGGTCCCTAGGGCGAATATGCAATGTAATCCAGGGATAAGGTGAACTGGTGAGAGTGGTCGATGTTCAAACAGCACACAACATACTCCTTCGATCAATTCATCGATTAGCTCCTCTCCCAGTTGAAGAAGAGCTATTTGGTCCATCTCCCAGCTCAAATCAAGGTGATTACACAAGGAAGATAAATGAGTCACCAGGAAGTCCTGAAGATAAGACCAACAATCCCCCGAAATGAGCTCGTCTTACGCTAGGTACCGCAATTGCAACCGTGCTACTTGATTTTACCAGAAATTAGTTTCAGCTCGATGATGGTAACGCCTTTCAAAACAAATCCTGGAATATTCCTTGAGAACATAGGCTCTACTAATATCAGCGAGTGGAATCTCATAGCGTATTATGACATGGATCCATACTGGAAGGAATTTGAAATCTTGCGCAATTGCAATTCAATTCTTGATAACCTGTCTTCGGCAATTCACATACGAGACTCTTATGCCAATATCATTAAACATATCCAACATGTTCTCAACGAGCTGGATCAAACCAATGAATTTTGCTCGGAATTGGCGGCGGTTTTATATATGCGTTTTCAAAATCGCATCTTTTTGCATGTGGAAGGCTTTCAACTTTTGTTGGTCAGAAGAAACGTGAGAAAAGAAGCTGTTCTGAGTACGTAAATGCTGTAAACATTGGTAGACGAAAATAATGCGCGCTTTCTCTTAAAGAATTTTTAAAATAAATTTTCATATTCGTGCGGATTTCAGTTTAGCTTTTCTAAACTGAATAAATTGCAAAACGTAAGATTAGCATTGCTTCCCTTGCATCAATTGACGCCACGCCACTGCCTTTCAGATCGATTATATGGCTCTCAAGTATCTGTTTTCTCCCTCAATCTGTTTCTAATCTTCCTGTTCTTTAAAAATCAATTTATTCATCTTGGTGTCATCAATGAAATTAAAAATTTAGAGAAATATTGATTTATTGAGTCAAGCTAATATTTCAATTCATCTGTAACTTACTTTGAATGCATGTATTCGAGTGCTGATGCAATTTGCTTAGCCACTCTTTTGCTATGCAGTTCTCCAATTCCAGATTCGGCTACATTGGAAGTTAGATCACCTAGAAAAATATTTTTTAAATAATAGTAGAATTAAATAATTATAATTGAGACTCGCAGTTAGAAATTATGAAAAAACGAATTTTTAGAATATTTCGGTATGGGAATATTTTCCAAAAAACTTTAATTTTAATTAAAATTAAAAACAATTTTACCTAACGGAGCATACTCTTGTGTAAAAACATAGAATCCAGCCGTTTCGAATGCCACATCATATGTCGTTACGATATTTTTATGTAGTCCCAAATGCAAACCGTAGTGAAATTCGCGGTAGAAATCGCGCAACGAAACATACGGCTTTGGAAGTGCTTTCAAGACCATTTCAGTATCGGTGGCTCGATGTTCAACAAGTAGAATTTTTCCAAACCATCCTTCACCAACGATTTGTAAAATATCAAATTCATCAGCTAAATGTATCTGAAACAAGAGAAACATTAATTTTATTTAGAGTTCAATGGTAAATCAAATTTAACATATATTTATTACTTTTCAAAAATCAATCTAGTATATTTATATTTTGAGCAAGGTCGTAGGCTAGTAGATAGCGTGCTGGTCTACAATGCGAAGGTCGCGAATTCAAATCTCGGTCGACGCATAATTCGAGCATACTGCCTGCTTGGGTACACCTTGGTCAGCCCAATCTACGAAAACTGAAAAATTCGTAGATAGAGGCTTGTGCGAAGGTCTAACAACGGGCCAGGAAGCCAAAGCCCGATTTGGGCTGTGGTGCCATTGTAGATTGTAGATAGATATTTAGATGAAATCCTAGGGTATATTGATATTGGTCTTTTGTAACGATAAGAAATTAGCTTCGCATGTAAAGCATATAATTCGAGTGACCGTTTATCTGTTTACTAAATAACTCTCGAACGCTTTGAGCTACCAAGCTAAAATATTTCCCATATTTCGTCAACGGTCAACGTGCCGCACTTCTTCCATATAAAAAAAAAATTTCATGGAAACTATCAAAGCTATCGACTTGAAAATGTTACCGATCTGATCCGATCACCCCTTTTACTTTCTCCCATACAAATGCAAAAATCTCGAAAGCACATCCCTAGAAAATTAGAGAAGATAGAAACATACAATTTTCTAATTTTATGATTACTAATATATGAGGGGTCTAAAGGCAAAACTCACATTCTCGATCTTTGGGAATTTTTTAAAACCTGCAAAAAACCTCTGAAATTAAGAAAACACCAAATTTGTTCAATTTCCTTTTGTTATCAATTGTTTCTTATAACCCCTACGAAATCCCATGATTAAGGAAAAAATCTAACTTTAGATGTAATGTATAATTTAAGAGGTTTTTTGCAGTTTTTAAGAAATTTGCAAACATGGAGAATGTGAGTTCTGCTTTTAGACCCCTTATATACGCCCGGATGCAAGTGGCTGATGTAAATTTCCGCACCAAACGACAGCACCTACAGACTTGAGCTTTTTTTTGATTGTGCAAGCGTTTCATTCTTTAGGGTCGACATGGTATTAGATCTCGGTGTATATTTTATAACCGCATTTACCTTTGGCGATCATACTGACTGCATAATTAGCAAGGCCAACTCCGTTTGGAGTTTCGTTAAAAATGGTGCAAGGACTTCAATGATCCTTATATAACTAAGACTTTTTAAGACTTTATACTTTGATTTTGTACGCTCTATAATTGAGTATACTTGTCAGGTGTAGACTCTATGTTACGAGGAACATAAGAGTAGGATCCAGTCTGTACAGTGAAGGTTCTTAAGGTTTGGCTGCTTTTGCATTTAAATTAATTTTAGGAGAAATTGATTCCCCACATTTGCTCGAAGCCATAACTTTTAGTATTCCTTGAGAAATTATGAGCCACTCCACATTCATCATCATCGCACCAACTATGGACAAAACGAACCAATTGCATTTCTTTCGCGTATTTTCAACAATAATTACTGCCGAATTGGCTATAATTTAACTAGCATGCAGTTAAAGTCAGCTTTATGCGATAAATAATTTGTTGATCGTTAATTGTTTCAAATTTTAAATTGATACTCGTATGATGTATTTTTTAAGAACCTTTTCTTTAACAATATTTGTAAGTAATCGTTGTTTTGATGAATTTGTTTTTAAATAAATTCTTTAAAACATGAAAGCACTATATAAACTTTCAGATCCAAATAATATTACTCCCTTAACCTCCGAAAAAGAGTTTTAAGGATTCCCATATAAAAAAAAATGCCAACTTTTAGTAGATGACAACATTTTGGCAAACTAAGTTTATCAGCGTCGGTTGCTTAGTGGTATAATGCTTGCCCGACTGTTTTTTCACGTTTCATGACTAAAATAGCCTAAAAATGCAAAAAAAAATAAAATCCGTCTGTACGCCGTATGTTACGCTCAGGTACATTAGCTTCCAAACCCTTGAAGATAGAAAGTTAATTTTAGGGAGGATTATAGATGGTTATGGATCTCAGGCGGACACCCATTTTGGGGGGTGTACGGATTAAGGGGAGAGGCGGGGGAGTGCTAAGACCGAAAACTAAGAATTTCGCAATAATGGTTCTAGCTGGGAAGCTGAAACGTATATATAGAGAGGTTTGTGGGGCAAACTTAAAAAATAATTTAATTTTACTTTATTATTCTAATAATAAAGTATTGTGATCGACACAGAAAAAAAAATTTTGTTACCCTGAAACTTTGTTTTTTCGCGTTTCATGACTAAATTAGCCTAAAAATGCAAAAAAAAAAATCCGCACGCCGTACATATGTGCTCATATCTCCCAGACCATTAAAGGTAGAATGTTCGTTTTTGGGTGGATTGTTGATTGGGTAAGTGAGCTCTATTTTCTAAATTTTGGGGTTAGGTGGAAGGGGGAGGCGGGGGGAGGGAAAGAGTCAAAAACTACACTTGCTAATATCTCCACCACGAATGCAGATAGGAAGTTTAAAATCAGTAAAGATATAGAAAGGGTTATGGGACAAACTTTAAAAATAATTTAATTTTTTTATCGATTGGTGTCTGAAAAGGGGGGGGCTAAGAACAAATTGTCGGCCGAATTTTTTTTTAAATGATTATATCTTCGAAATTGCTTATTGTAAAAAATTCATATTTTAGGACCATTAAGGTGGCATATAGCTCCTCCGGAATGAGCTTAGAGAGTGGCTAATTACTGTAAGAGGGAGGGTCAGGGGGGTGCAAAGAAAAACACTTAAGAATTAATATCTCAACTATCTCTTAAGCTATGTAACTGAAACTTGAAACATATATTAAGCTATACAAGAAAAATACGAAAAAAATATAACATGTTGAAATAATAGTAGGGGAAATGGGGAGCATTTCAAAAATGGCGCACTTTTCAAAATTACAAATCGTTATATCTCAAAATTAAGTACAAATATCAAATCAAAAATTTGTCAGATTGTAGAGCTATACAGTCGCTAGTTTTGGTAAAATTTTAAGTTGGGAGGTGTAAGGCGAGGGAGATGATAAGCAAAAATTTCGAAAATTTTGAGTGATTTGTTTTGGGCTCTGGTGAAAGATACAAAGTTTAAATTTTGCATGTGAATTTGATATACATAAAAAAATAATAATAATTTGTTCCATAATTGTTATAAACCGACCCCCCTGGTCTAACGTGCACAAGGTGTTTCACGTGCATTGAAAAAAAACACATAGACTGAAATTTTTTGAGTGAAATTTTAAGGTAGAAACTTGAAAATTTGGGAAATACATTTAAAAAAAGTCCCTAAATATACGATATATTAACTAATAATAATAATAATAATTTATTCATCAAAAAATTGATTACTACATTTATCCACAGTTATGCACAGTTGGAAACAATTAAAAAGAATAAAAATAATTAAACAGAATTAGGTATACAAAAATTTAAGCTTTTTACAAAATCAAACGTTATTAACCTCAAGAAAGCTGACTTTTTACTTGTGGGACACTCATGTGAAACTCCAATTGCGAGAAGAAGTTATTGAAATCTCTTAACATGAATGAAACTGGTTCATAAGACCCGTAGTTCGTGCGATGCTGCGGAATTCTACAAAACTAATAATTTCGCAAAGGACGACATGGAACGTTGAATTTAATCATAGACAGCAATTTGTCAGAGTCAATTATACCTGAAATGACTTTAAAACCAAAAACAACTCTGGCATGTATCCGCCTTTTCTCAAGGGAATCCATAGACAGCAGATTTAAACGATCAACATATGGCGGTAACCTGAGTGGATCGGACCAGGGAAGGCCCTGAAGGACAAACCTTAAGAACCGACGCTGAACTGCTCCGATCCTATCTATGTGAATGGAATAAAATGGCGACCAAATAGGACTAGCATATTTTAGGATAGATCGGACAAATACACAATACAACATTTTCGTTGTAAAGAAATCATTGAATTCTTTCGATTGTCTCCTAACAAAACCGAGGATAGCGTTCGCTTTACCAGCAATGTGATTCACGTGATCATCAAAGGTAAAATTACAGTTGAATAGTACGCCCAAATCACGTAATTTGTCAGAACGAAGTAAAGAGCATCCATCTACAACATAGTCAAAATTCATTGATATTCTCTTCTTAGAATACGAAACAGCAGTGCACTTATTAATGTTGAGATGTAAATTGTTAAGTAAACACCAGTCATGAAAACGCGAGATATAACTTTTTATATAACAATCATTACTGCTGGAGATAATCTTAAAAATTTTCGCATCACCGGCATAGAGAAGAATGTTCGAGTTAGAGATAAACGAACTCACGTCATTAATAAAGAGAAGAAATAGAAGTGGACCCAGATGGCTACCTTGCGGAACGCCTGAAGTATTAAATATTTCAGAAGATAAGGCTCCACGAAAGTGTACTTTCTGAATGATAAGACACGACTTAATCCAAAGGACGAAAATATCAGAAAAACCAAGCAAGCGGAGCCTATGGACAAGAATATTATGGTCAATTTTGTCAAAGGCTTTACTGAAGTCAGTGTATATGCAATCGACCTGCTTCCCGTTTTCGATAGCAGAAAGACAGAAGTTCGAAAATTCCATAAGATTAGTTACAGTGGATCTGCTTTTGACAAAGCCATGCTGGAATGATCCAATAATCGACTTGGAATGGAAATACATTACATCACACACAATGGATTCAAATAGCTTAGCAACACATGGAAATTAATAGCAAGCTTATCAATGTATTTCAAAATAGTAGATTCGTCAATGAAAAGATCTTTAGGAACCAAGGACGAAGAAGGAAACTTTGACATGTATTGAAAGTTGCCAACGGATGTTAGCGGCGTACTGCAATTGAAGGCGGTCCGGAAATGCAGCTCGAGACTGATTTATAAAAAAATTACATAGGTTTATGTAAATTATGTAGTCCGTATCACTCCTTGAGAGCGAGTAAGTTTTCCAAGCTTTCGTTTTTTGATTTTTCAAATTAATTAAATCATCGTCAAACCAGGGAAACCTCCTGGTAGGTTCCGAACAAACTACAGGGACACAACGCAGAAAGCAGCCATTTAAAATCGTGTAAAAATTAGAAGTGGTCTTGTCAACATCAGATTCATTCAAACAGACGACCAATCGCAATTGGATATGTCAAGATTTAAAGTTTCAAAATCAGCTTTGGCGAAATTAAAATAATTACTAACAATACATTTCGAGTTCGTAAATTCTGACTGAGAGTTGAATGTTGCGTGAAGCGCAGGATGAATTAGCAAGTCAGGCAGCAAAGGGCTGTGACATCTATCAACCGTCGTAAGGCTGGCATCAGATGAGAAGATCAGATCCAAAAATCTACCATGATCGTTCGAAATCGGACACACTTGGAAAAGTCCCGTGGCAAGCATGTTGTCCACAAATTGTATTTCATGTCGGGCACAGGAGGAATACGAAGGCGACATACAAACCTCATTATCATCAGAGCGTAGCCACTGTATTTGCGGTAAATTAAAGTCTCCCAGAATTAAAATATCGTCTGATGGATGTAGAAGACCAAGCAAGGTTTCAAACGCATTATAAACCGCATCGTAAACTGATGAAGGTGAAGGTGATCTGATATATACAGTCACGACGTATAGCTTGCGGTTTCCGAGAGTTACAGCTACACACAAGAACTCTGGATTCTCGGTTCCTGGAACATCGACTATCGTAAAAGTAAACCGGCGACGAACGGCGCAGAGAACTCCACTCCCAACTGGTGGATCAAGTAAGTTTGGGTGGCGGTCACGACGAAAAACTTCAAAGTCGGAATCGAAAAGCTCAGAATCTTTGAACTGACAGGACAACCATGTCTCGCAAATACACACGATGTCAAAGGAACAAACAGCAGTGGCGAGATATAGATCCTGAGTCTTCATACGCATCCCGCTTACGTTCCTGTAAGATATAGAGATAGAGCTTGTCCGTTTTTTGACGATGAATTTTGAGATGGTATGCGCGAAAGACGATTTCGGGGCAGAAATTCACGGACGATGGCAGATTTCGGCCATAGTTTCGATGACACAACATGGGCAAGGCAAGCATCCGGTAGAACAACCTTGAATGAAGATACTCTCGCGCCAATATCGAGAGATATTGGAGTAATTTTCCTGCAGGATACTAAGTCCGGTGATACGTCAACATTTGCACATCGTAAAATACCAAGAATGTTGTCAGCAATTTCTTTCTCCGTGGTGTCAGATGCTAAGCGCGATCCAAAAAGTAACTTTGGCTGCACAGCGGCTCGTAAAGTATAGCGGAAGTCTTTTGACGTAGTCGAAGCTTCAGGCACAATATCGAAAACCTTTAAAACTTCTATCCACTCCCATACAAAATTATTTTTTCGACCATTTTCAAGAAATCAATTATCACCTAGCTATTAAAAGCTATCAATTTGAAATTTTATATAAAACTTTTAAAAATAGTTGAAGCAAAATTGCGTCAAAAGTCTTGAAATTGCTCTTGCTCTCTTACAACCTCCCATACAAAAGTATGATTTTGACCAATTTAATTAAATCAACTAATAACCAACAAATTAAAAGCTACGAATTTGGAATTTTGTACAAGCACCTTACAAGAGGAATAAAATAAAACTGTATTACAAATTTTATAATTCCCTTTCCCGCTCTACCCCCTCCCATACAAATGTTCGGTTTCGTGAATGTAAAATACAGCGAAATTTATGAAAATTCTATGCAACTTCGTCTATGAAACACATTCTATACAGAGAATATTGGACGTGATTCAAGCAATCAATTAAAAAGCTATTAACATCCACCCACCCTTACTATTACCTCTCCCCTCATAAAAACCCAAACTTGCAGAAACGAATGAAATATTGTTATACTCGTATTGACAACAGCCCTCCCCAAGAAGTCACTTTCACTTAGTCTTACCTAACCACTCTAACCTGCATATTGACTTTCCACTCATCCGCAACTCGTCCCAAAAATAATAAGTTTCGCCCGACTTGTTGGCAGTTTATTTGTAGCATGTTGGTATAGTATCCCCTGTGATATGCTCACGTTTTTCTTTATAGTTGGCCATCAAAACTCCTTCTGAATCCCAAAAAATAGTGGCCATGATTTTTCCAGCGGATTGTGACACCTTGAACTGCTGAGGGTGAAGCGCTTTTACCAGCCACTGCATTGACGCCTGCTTTAGTTCAGGCTTATAATGATGAATTTAAGTTTAAATTCGGGTCAGCATTTCATCCCTATTCTCGCTACAGAGATCCAAAAGTCGCGTAAAAACTCGACGCGCTACTTTTTCTGAAACGCTGAAAGTATTCTCGGTACCCATCTTGCGCTGACTTTAGACATGCCGAGATGATCGTAGAGCATATTCAAAATGATTGACTGATACTCCAACCATTTTTGCGATTTGTTTCTTCTTTCAACGAACATCTTCGAGAACAAGTTTCTCCACTTTTTCAATGATTTTTGAGGAAGTGACCTCATTCAGCCGGCCTGAGAGCTTATCATCTTCAATTGACTCTCAGCAGTACCTGAATAAATTATGCCACTCATAAATCATCGTTTTTCCAGAGCGAAAGTTCCCGTAAATAGATGATATTTCTTTCAAAACGGTTTGTGGCGTTTTCCTTGCTTAGTAAGGAACTTAAAGACAGCACGAAACTAAATTTTATCCAAAGTTAGCGTTTCGATTGACTTGTTGATTTCGCGATAACTAAAATGTTAATGAATCGATTTGACAGGTAAAAACATTTTGTCGATCTCCTTCATTTCGCGAAATTTTTGACCTCCCCTCGTTCCTCCCATGCAATTGAAATAATTTCAGAAAAGTAAATCCATAATTTTCATCAAAAGTCTATGAACAGAAAAGTTGTAATATCAACGGCAATTACAGGTTCCAAAATTAAAAATTTCACCCCATTTATAAATTTGAGTATTCTGAGGACATATTTCTGAAATGTTTTTTATTTTATGTAGTGTATTTAATTCAATATAATTTCATCTCATTTCATATCGTATGATTGAATTTTGCGTCCAATTATAATTCCGTTTTTTGTTTTCTAGAATTGAATTGTTTTTAAAATAGTACAAAAAATTACTTGCCAGCGATCATAAATGGTTTCGTATGTTTGCCAAATCAATATCGTTGCCAAGATCATGATCCTCATATATTCATCACTATTAAATATGTAACAATAACAATAACAAGCATGAAATGCAAAATAAAATTAAAAATATACCTAGGATCAGTTCCAGCTGCAAAAATTAAAGGATCAGATGTGAATCATAATACTGAACTTCGACTCACATCTATAAATTATTTTTGAATTGAAATAATAGCCTTTGTTATTATAGAAATTTAGATCGATAATAGTGAATTGTAGATTTAGATTTTCATGATCACTTGAATGATCCTTTCAAAATTGACGATACTCAGATCAGAGCTAAAATCTTAATTAGGTCGATCGTTCATAAATAGGGTTTGGTACAATGACCTTTACTATGGATAATGCTCCCTGATACAGAGAAACTATTCGCCCACTACCAATATTGGAAACATTTGTACGAGTATTTATCAACCAGAAATCAAAAAATGCGAAAAAATCTGAAATTTCTAATAATAATTCGATCCAAATGATTCATAAATCTGAAGATCGTAGCACACTTCTTGATCTTGAAATCTCTTAATAATCTATTATGAAATCAAAAACGAAAAAAAAACAAAAAATCTTCACATGAAATTTCTATGCTAAATAAGTAAAAATGTTTACAAACACGTACTGAAAAGCGATTACCAAAATTGAATATTGCGAAAAATTTCTCATCAATTTCTGATTGACGGAAAAGAAATTGCAAATTTAGCTGAATGCTTTCAAGATCGAACAGAAAACGTAGAATATTCCACAGAATACTCCTCCTAAAAATAGCATATAGAAATAATTGTTTACGATATAAAAACCGACTTTGTTTGACTTGAAAATTGAATTTTCTGTTTACATCTCAGAATTCGTAGCACTATGATCGTACTTGACTTATTGCTTATTAGATTAGCCGGTAAGGGGGGCTCTGGTGTTGAGTCAACATATGTAAAATTAGAACAGTTCCATTGTAAGATTTTAAATTTACATTCATTTTTTCACAAAAAATTTTTTTTATTGTTGCACTTCCAAAAAAAAAAAAAATTAATTTCTCTAGGTCATCCATCCATTCGCAGATTTCATATTTTCCTAATGCCAGATCGGTTTGAAATAAACATTAAAAAAAATTGTTTGTAATTATTTTTAATTTTTAAGAGCTAGGGATCCCCCGCGACTTTGTCCAAGTACGAATTGCAAATATAAGCTATTTCTGAGAATATAGTTAGTAATACATTATGTGGGATTTAACATATAATCTGCTTCGTATACTGACTCTTTGAACACAATGCTTTCTACTTTGTTTGTATCAGAAGCATAAAATGTTAAGAATGAAACCATGATACTCGCATTTGTATGGGACAGGCTCGTGATCAAATCAGTCCCGTGATTTGAGATCATATACTTATTGAAGTGCATTAAGGACATGCAAATAGTTGTAACTTGTGCTAATTAAAAAAACATAACAGAATTATGATTGGGCTTAAAGCCCAATCATATGATACTCTATATGAGATGGAAATGACTTTAATATACCGGCAAATATGTCATCTCAAATTCTTTCGAATAGTGAGAAGAGACTTTGCATGGGAGGTGGTAGAAGTAGAGGCGGAGGTTTGTATTTCTCCTATGTGACACCGAAAATGGCGTGTAAAATGTTTCGTGCTGAATTTAAAATTTTTAGTTTTCATTATTTTTAAATAAATTGGTCATAGTTTTCCTTAAATTGAGGCATTTGTATGGGAAGTGGCAGAGGAAGTGGAACGTTTTAGGTGATTTTGAAACTGCTTATCATCACCCTTATCACTATGCTTTGATTCAATTTCAAAGTCGACAGCTCTCATATATTCGAAGGAGAAATGCTTTTCTTGAATTTATAATACAGATATTTATATGGGAGGGGGTAGAAGGAGGGAAGCTGAGCTGATAATATTTTCCAGCATTTATTGCAACTATTAAAAAACAAATTCTGGCAAAATTTTAAGTTTGTAATTTTTCTAGTTTTAATGGAAATCGATATAATGCATTTAACAAAAATGATGCATTTGTATGGGAGGGGGTAGAAGGAGTGTAAGGATGAAAACAAGTTTTTTTCCTGTTATTGATATTTCTATTTTTATACTTTGTGCGAAATATCAAATTGATAACCTTAACAGTTTCGAAGAAAAATAATTTAATTTAAATTTCAAAATTTCGTGAAATTTGTATGGGAGGGGGTAGAAGGAGTAAGGGGAAGTTGCTAATTTTTTCAGTGCCGATTGAAATTATAATAAAATTAATTCTGGCAAAAATTCGTTTTTATAACTTTACTAGTTTCGATGAAAATCGAAAAACTGCATTTTTCAAAATTATGCATTTGTATGGGAGGGGGTAGAAAGAGTGATGGGATCAGATCAATATTGAGTCATATTAATGGTATCTATATCATAATACTTGAACCCAAATTTCAAATCGATAGCTTAAATAGTTTCTAAGAAAAATCAATTTCTGAAAATTTCGAAATTTCGTGAAATTTGTATGGGAGGGGTAGAAGGAGTGGGGGGATGTGGCCCGTTCACGAACTTAAAGTTTCTTTTTTGCTAAAAAATGACACACAACAAATTTCAGCACGATAGCTCAAAGCGTTCGAGAGTTATGCTGTAGACAGACGGACAGACAGACAGACAGACCGACGGACAGACGGACAGACAGCAACTCGGAATCGAAGTTTTTGAGTGACAACAAATATTTCTGTACCCTTGGCGGCTCTGTGCGAGCATTATTTCTTAGCGTTACAAACGGTAAGGCAAACATAATATACTCTCAGATTTCATCTAGAGTATAACAAAAGCCTAAATAAAAACATAACAGGGCTACGATTGCGCATAAAGCGCAATCTTACGATACTCTAGATGAAATAGAATTTTTTGTCATCCCAAGAAATTTTGGATGGGGAGTGTTAGAAGGGGTTGAACTAATTTTTTCCCCATCATGCTAAAGTAGCAATAAAAATGTTTTATACAAAATGCTTACTCCAAAAATTGAATGGGGACTGAGAAAATTAGTGAGTTAGATTTAGTGAAAATGTTCAGTTTGTATAGGAGGTGGTAGAAAGAGTGGGGGGCTTTTAGTGATTTTTTCAGAAATAACTAGGAATATTATAAAATTGACAACCCTTAAATTTCAGATTATTACCATTCATACTTTTCAAGAAAATCGATTTTTTGTGAAGCTGCGAAACTGTGTCATATTGTATGGGAGGGGGTAAAAGCAATGAAGCTAATCAAATATTTTTTTTTTGATCTTAGTGATAATACGAATTAAGTATATATTACAGATTGTAAGCTCTATAAATGTTATATGTTCTGAGAAATGCGTCTTAGAGCATTTCATGAAAAAGTGTAGTTTGTATGGGAGGGGGTGGAAAGAGAGGGAGGACGCAAATAATTTTTCTACTGTAGATTTAAGTCATTATGAAAGTAATATATCCCAAAACTCAGACCAATAGCTATTATACTTTTCGAGTAAATTAATTTATTGTTAAATTGCGAATTTGCGTCATTTTGTATGGGACGGGGTAGAAGGGGTGAAGCTAATCGTCTAACTTTTTTTCGCGTTACTAACAATTTTAAATAAATATTTGGTGCACAATTTCAGCCCGCTAAATTTTATACGCACTGAGTAAATTAGCTTAGAGTAATTCATGACAAGTACAGTTTGTATGGGAGGTGGTAGAAGGAGGGGGAGGACACGCATAATTTTTATACAGTAGATTGATATTATCATAGTAGTAGTAGTAATATATTCCAAATTTCAGGCCAATAGCTTTTATATTTTTTGAGCAAATCCTTTAATTGTGAAATTGCGCATTTGTGTCATTTTGTATGGGAGGGGGTAGAAGGGGTGGAGCGATTTGGCCCGTTCACGAACTTGACCTTACTTTTTCGTCAAAACCGACGTGTACAAAATTTGAACAATCTAGCTCAACGCGTTCTCAAGCTAGAGAGCGAACAGACGGACGGACAGGCGGACAGACGGACGGACGGACATCCGGTTTTGAGATTTTTGAGTGATAATATTAACTTCTGTATCATTCATTTTTTTCTCCAAGCCTTATTTCTTAGCGTTACAAACCTTAGAGCAAACTTATAATACTCTCAGATTTCATCTAGAGTATAAACATACAGAATTATGATTGGGCTTAAAGCCCAATCATATGATACTCTAGATGAGATGGAAATGACTTTAATATACCGGCAAGTATGTCATCTCAAATTCTTTCGAATAGTGAGAAGAGACTTTGCATGGGAGGTGGTAGAAGTAGAGCCGGAGGTTTGTATTTCTCCTATGTGACACCGAAAATGGCGTGTAAAATGTTTTGTGCTGAATTTAAAATTTTTAGTTTTCATTATTTTTAAATAAATTGGTCATAGATTTCCTTAAATTGAGGCATTTGTATGGGAGGTGGTAGAGGAAGTGGAGCGTTTAAGACGATTTTGAAACTGCTTATCATCATCCTTATCACCACGCTTTGATTCAATTTCAAATTCGATAGTTCTAATATATTCGAAGGAGAAATGCTTTTCTTGAATTTATAATACAGATATTTGTATGGGAGGAGGTAGAAGGAGTGAAGAGGAGCTGGTAATTTTTTTTAGCATTTATTGCAATTATTATCGATATAATGCACTTAACAAAAATTATACATTTGTATGGGAAAGGGTAGAAGGAGTGTACGGATCAAAACAATTTTTTTACTCGTTATTGATATTTCTGGTGACCCTGGTGACCCTTGGGTCGACGCTTCACGACCTGGGATTAAGAGACCCGAAAACGGAGAATTATTTGTGGAGTTCTGTAGTATTCGGCAAATGGTCATCGGAGGGACCCTTTTTCCACACAAGAGTCATCATAAAACATCTTGGGTTTCCCCTGACGGTGTTACTCAGAACCAGATCAACCATTTGGCTATAAGTCGCCGATGGAGAAGATGTCTCCTCGATGTGCGAGCGAAACGTGGAGCTGACGTGGGGAGCGATCACCACTTGATGGTTGCCTGCTTGAGATTGTGTACAGCAGCTATCCGACGACCACAAATTTTTCAAATGAAGCGCAAGCTTAATGTGGATAAACTCAGAGATCCCAACAAAAAACTCGAATACACCACCATTCTACGCGAAAAGTCATCCACATTGGGTGAACATGAAATGCGCACACTGGACGCCAATTGGGAGGCAACCAGAAACACTTTTCTAACTAATGCTGAAGAATCTGTGGGATATGCGCAAAGCGGTGAGAAACCCTGGATGTCGCAAGACACATGGGACAAGGTTGACAATCGGAAAAAAGCCAAATTGGCAATCATCTCTCAACCCGATGTCAACCAACGAACGCCCGACTTGAGGCAGAACTACCGCGATGCTCATATACAGCTTAAAAAGGCTGTTAGACGCGACAAGAGAAAGGCCATTGAAGATCTGGCAAACAAGGCAGAATCTGCGGCTTACCTTGGGGCTATGGGTTCACTATTTAAAATCATGAAACAGTTGACGAACAAGAATTTCACCGCCAAACACCTGGTGAGAGATGTCAACGGAACTCTCCTTAATATGAGTGAACACCAATTGCGACGATGGAAGGAATACTTCTCTGATATTTTAAACATCTTGTCAGATGAAGATATTCCGGAAACAAAACAACTTCCAAACATCCAACCGCAACAATCCTCTATTAGGGACGATCCCCCAGATAAGGAAGAGATAGTTTCCGCCATTCGGTCAATGGCGGGAAGGAAAGCTTCAGGTATAGACGGACTACCAACCGAACTCCTCAAAGCGGACCCGGAAATAACAGCCGATATACTCCTCCCACTCTTCACTAAGGTGTGGAATGATGGAAGATATCCGACTGAATGGAAGGAGGGCGTCATTGTGAAAATTCCGAAGAACGGCGACCTTCGGGATTGTGGCAATTGGCGTGGTATATGTCTACTTACTGCCGTATCAAAAATTATGGCTAAGGTAATTCTCAATAGGATTAGTGATGTCGTCGAGAGCACTCTCGAAGTTTATCAGGCTGGATTCCGTAAAGGGTCGTCTTGTACCGACCACACAAATACCCTACGGATAATATTAGAGCAGTCAGCCGAAATGGGTTCGCCACTACATCTCATGTTTGTGGACTTCGAGAAGGCTTTCGACAGCGTTAAGCGAGATTACATATGGAATGCTTTGCGTAGGAGAGGTATTCCAAATAAGGTCATAGCTATGATTAAAGAATCCTACGAAGATGCAAGGTGTCGCGTCTTGCATAGAGAGAGCTGTCCGAGAGCTTCCCTGTGCGAACGGGTGTCAGACAAGGCTGCATATTATCACCAGCCCTGTTTCTGGTGGTAATAAATGACATCTGGAAAGCTGCACTGGACGGTGGGGAAGGTAAAGGTCTTCAATGGAGACTATTTAACATCTTAAGTCACCTTGATTATGCTGATGACGTGTGTTTGCTTGCACATACCCGTTCGGACCGTTCGGAGTCAAATGTTCGCTCGTTGCATTCTAAATGCAAATAGGCGGGACTGAAAATAAATGTGCGTAAAACCAAGTACATGCACATGGGTTCGAACGCAAGCACACCGATTGTTTTTAATGGACAGGATGTGGAAGAGGTGCAAGATTTTCGCTATCTCGGAAGCATTGTCAGCATGGACGGCGGAGCCGAAAAGGATGTTGAGGCTCGGCTAAATAAAGCTCGTCAGGCCTTCGGTATCCTTTCCCCTTTCTGGAGGTTAAGAGAGATCTGCCTTCGCACGAAGCTGCGAGTTTTTGACGCATGCGTCAAATCCGTGTTGTTATATGGTTGTACTACGTGGAAAGTGACCGTTCGACTTACCAAGAAACTACAGACTTTCGTAAACCAATGCCTCCGACGCATTTTAGGAATATTCTGGCCAGAAGTGATCTCCAACGACGAACTTTGGAGTACAACTCGCCAGACTAAAATAGGTATTGAGATTCAACGGCGAAAGTGGCAGTGGATCGGTCATACTTTGAGGAAACCAGACCAAAACATCGCAAAACAGGCTCTGGATTATAACCCTCAAGGAAGACGTCGGGTTGGTCGACCATGTAACACATGGAAGCGAGCAGTTGAGCAGGAGGCCAGAGGAATAAACAAGTCCTGGCAACAGCTTAAAGCCGATGCGCAGGATCGCGCCTTGTGGAAGAGAGTTGTTTCTGTCCTATGCCCCTATAGGGGGTCTTAACAGGAATTTGATTGATTGATTTTGATATTTCTATTTTTATACTTTATGCAAAATATCAAGTTGATAGCTTTAACAGTTTCGAAGAAAAATAATTTAAATAAAATTTCAAAATTTCGTGAAATTCGTATGGGAGGAGGTAGAAGGAGTGGGGTGAAATTGATAATTTTTTCAGGGCTGATTGGAATTATAATAAAATTAATTCTGGCAAAAATTCGTTTTTATAACTTTGCTAGTTTCAATGAAAATCGAAAAACTGCATTTTTCAAAATTATGCATTTGTATGGGAGGGGGTAGAAGGAGTGACGGGATCACATCAATATTCAGTCACATTAATGACATCTATACCGTAATACTTTAATCTAAATTTCAAATCGAAAGCTTAAATAGTTTCTAAGAAAAATTAATTTCTGAAAATTTCGAAATTTCGTGAAATTTGTATGGGAGCGGGTAGAAGGAGTGGGGGGATGTGGGCCGTTCACGAACTTAAAGTTTTTTTTTTGCTAAAAATGACACACAACAAATTTCAGCACGATGGCTCAAAGTGTTCGAGTGTTATGCTGTAGACAGACGGACAGACGGACAGACCGACAGACAGCAACTCGGAATCGAAGTTTTTGAGCGACAACAAATATTTTTGTACCCTTGGCGGCCCTGTGCGAGCATTATTTCTTAGCGTTACAAACGGTAAGGCAAACACAATATACTCTCAGATTTCATCTAGAGTATAATAACATTAAGCTTAAAAACATAACAGGACTACGATTGTGCGTAAAGCCCAATAATACGATATTATAGATGAAATCGAAATTTTTGCGATCTTAAGAATTTTGAATGGGAAGTGATAGAAACGGTGACAGTATTGAACTAATTTGTTTCACATCACGCTATAGTAGCTACAAAAATGTATTGTACCAGATTTAAGCTTCAAAAATTGAAAAGGGGGTAGAAGGGGGAAGCTAATTCGCGATATTAATTATAATACTAATTAAGGATTTAGTACAAAATTCGAGCTCGATAAATGTTATACGTCAATCAATCAAATCAAATTTCTGTTAAGACCCCCTATAGGGGCATAGGACAGAAACAACTCTCTTCCACAAGGCGCGATCCTGCGCATCGGCTTTAAGCTGTTGCCAGGACTTGTTTATTCCTCTGGCCTCCTGCTCAACTGCTCGCTTCCATGTGTTACATGGTCGACCAACCCGACGTCTTCCTTGAGGGTTATAATCCAGAGCCTGTTTTGCGATGTTTTGGTCTGGTTTCCTCAAAGTATGACCGATCCACTGCCACTTTCGCCGTTGAATCTCAATACCTATTTTAGTCTGGCGAGTTGTACTCCAAAGTTCGTCGTTGGAGATCACTTCTGGCCAGAATATTCCTAAAATGCGTCGGAGGCATTGGTTTACGAAAGTCTGTAGTTTCTTGGTAAGTCGAACGGTCACTTTCCACGTAGTACAACCATATAACAACACGGATTTGACGCATGCGTCAAAAACTCGCAGCTTCGTGCGAAGGCAGATCTCTCTTAACCTCCAGAAAGGGGAAAGGATACCGAAGGCCTGACGAGCTTTATTTAGCCGAGCCTCAACATCCTTTTCGGCTCCGCCGTCCATGCTGACAATGCTTCCGAGATACCAAAAATCTTGCACCTCTTCCACATCCTGTCCATTAAGAACAATCGGTGTGCTTGCGTTCGAACCCATGTGCATGTACTTGGTTTTACGTACATTTATTTCCAGTCCCGCCTGTTTGCATTTAGAATGCAACTAGCGAACATTTGACTCTAAGTCCGAACGGGTATGTGCAAGCAAACACACGTCATCAGCATAATCAAGGTGACTTAAGATGTTAAATAGTCTCCATTGAAGACCTTTACCTTCCCCACCTTCCAGTGCAGCTTTCAAGATGTCATTTATTATCACCAGAAACAGGGCTGGTGATAATATGCAGCCTTGTCTGACACCCGTTCGCACAGGGAAGCTCTCGGACAGCTCTCCTCTATGCAAGACGCGACACCTTGCATCTTCGTAGGATTCTTTGTTGGATTCTTTAATTATAGCTATGACCTTATCTGGAATACATCTCCTACGCATAATTTAGCCATAATTTTTGACATATACCACGCCAATTGCCACAATCCCGAAGGTCGCCCTTCTTCGGAATTTTCACAATGACGCCCTCCTTCCATTCAGTCGGATATCTTCCCTCACTCCACACCTTAGTGAAGAGTGGGAGGAGTATATCGGCTGTGATTTCCGGGTCCGCTTTGAGGAGTTCGGTTAGTAGTCCGTCTATACCTGGAGCTTTCCTTCCCGCCATTGACCGAATGGCGGAAACTATCTCTTTCTTATCTGGGGGATCGTCCCTAATAGAGGATTATTGCGGTTGGATGTTTGGTAGTTGTTCTGTTTCCGGAATATCTTCCTCTGACAAGATGTTTAAAATATCAGAGAAGTATTCCTTCCATCGCTGCAACTGGCGTTCACTCATATTAAGGAGAGTTCCGTTGACATCTCTCACCAGGTGGTTGGCGATGAAATTCCTGTTCGTCAACTGTTTCATGATTTTGAAAAGTGAACCCATATCCCCTAGGTAAGCCGCAGATTCTGCTTTGTTTGCCAGATCTTCAATGGCCTTTCTCTTGTCGCGTCTAACAGCCCTCTTAAGCTGTATATGAGCATCGCGGTAGTTCTGCCCTGTCGGGCGTTCGTTGGTTGACATCGGGTTGAGAGATGATTGCCAATTTGGCTTTTTTCTGATTGCCAACCTTGACCCATGTGTCTTGCGACATCCAGGGTTTCTCACCGCTTTGCGCATATCCCACAGATTCTTCAGCATTAGTTAGAAAAGTGTTTCTGGTTGCCTCCCAATTGGCGTCCAGTGTGCGCATTTCATGTTCACCCAATGTGGATGACTTTTCGCGTAGAATGGTGGTGTATTCGAGTTTTTTGTTGGGATCTCTGAGTTTATCCACATTAAGCTTGCGCTTCATTTGAAGAATTTGTGGTCGTCGGATAGCTGCTGTACACAATCTCAAGCAGGCAACCATCAAGTGGTGATCGCTCCCCACGTCAGCTCCACGTTTCGCTCGCACATCGAGGAGACATCTTCTCCATCGGCGACTTATAGCCAAATGGTTGATCTGGTTCTGAGTAACACCGTCAGGGGAAACCCAAGATGTTTTATGATGACTCTTGTGTGGAAAAAGGGCCCCTCCGATGACCATTTGCCGAGTACTACAAAACTCCACAAATAATTCGCCGTTTTCGGGTCTCTTAATCCACGGTCGTGAAGGGTCGACCCAAGGGTCACCATGCCTTCCCATGACGTGTTCTAGTCCAGTGTTGTCCGATATAACCTGGGCGTTCATATCTCCTGAGATGATAATAATATCACCTCTTGGAACACGTTCGAAGGTGGCACTCAGTTGGCTATAAAACTCCTCTTTGTCACCAGATGTTGCGGTATTAGTTGGTGCATAGCACTGCAGAATTGTGACGTTTCTGACACTGGTCCTGAGCCTGACGACGATAATCCTATCCGAGATTGGTTCCCAGCTAATGAGACTGTTTCTCGCTCTCGGTGTAAGGACGAACGCCACGCCATTTCTGGCTTCACTTTCAGGGCCAATGTACAGAATAGTGTTTCCGCCAGGGGTTCGTTCTTCTCCTGATCCTGTCTACCTGACCTCGCTCAACCCCAAGATTTGGATGTTATAGTGCTCCATTTCACGGTCGATCACCGATTGGCGGTGCAAGGACCGAGTAACCCCAGCTCTTCCCCCGTCATTCAATGTTCGAACGTTCCAGAAGCCAATCATAGTCCGTTTTCGAATGCCAAAAGTCGTTACCGTAGAATCAGTCCGTATCCGAGGCGATGTATCTGTTTCTCGTATCATTTAGGTCTTAAGATCACGGGTGATAAGCCCATGATCCAGTGAGTGTCCATTTGCCATTTTTAGGGCAAGCAGGACTGGCTGTGGGTGAATTCTACAGCCCCCATCCCAGAGGGGATAGTTAGCTCAGATCCGTGGAGTCGCTAGATAGTTACAGGAATTGGTAAAACCTCATCCTACAACTACACCCTTTCGGGTTAATGTTATACGTAATGAGCAAAAATTGGTTTATAGTATTTCATGAAAAGTGGAGTTTGTATGGGAGGTGTTGGAATGGGTGGCGAGATTCAAATAATTGGTATACCGTAGATCACATTTACGTTAAAAATAATAAATTCTAAATGATTTGATTAAAAATAATAAATTCTAAATGATCAAAATTGATCAATATTCGCTCCTATGGTTTTCAAGAAAATTTGATTATAATATATTTTTGAAAATTAGTCATTTTGTATGGGAGGGTGTAGAAGGTGTGGAGATATTGAAATAAAATTAACGCATATTATAACTCAAAGCATATCTAATAAGCTGTGAAAGTTTCATTACAATCGGTTCATTCATTTTTGTAAAAAAAATCGATTGTTAACGACATTTTTGGTGTTGTAGACCTCGATAAGACCAAATTTGATATTTTCGACGATTATCTTGTTTGTGAGTAGAAGTATTATTCAAAAACTACTGAGTGGATTTTGATGTGGTCTTAATATTATACAGATTATTAATCTGTGCTTAAAATGGGGTACATATCATATTATTAAATAGCGTTGTAGTAGTGTTACAACCCAAACAGAGACTTTAAATTCATAATCAATAGGATGCAAAACATCGTAAGGCGTAGTTGTACAGCAGTAAAAATTTTGATTTTATTTTAATTATTATTTCTGTTCGTTCTGACATTAACACTGGATCATGTGTCAGCCAATACTATTTCTTAATTTTATCACCTCAGCTAATTTACAGAGTCGAAATGATATGAAAAAGCACGGTTATTATTATCGACAAATTTATCGGAGTAAGAGATATCATAAAGAGACTGACTGCTGATTCGCTTGGTTTAAAAAATTGAAAATTTGGTTTGGTGAATGTTTTCACGGTTGAATAAAAGGAAAGCTTTCCTATACATTAATCGTAACGCTTCCGTCTCTCATGAAGACTTTATCGAACTGATCGACTCGAAAATTCATTGAAGAGGATTAATTGGAATTGGGAAGAATAATTTAGAGTTAATTGTCTTAATAATGCACAATTGATTAGTGAGAGATTATGAAGTTACTCAAAAATCTGCAACTATTATAATTATCTCACACGTGATTCACATGATTAAGAACGTATTCAAAGGTTTGAATTTAAGCGCCGGACGGACTGAATCAGATGATTCTGGATAATATTTGAAACATTTTTGGTTTTGTCGAACACAACATTACACGTTTTAAAATATCTATAACAGAAAAGTGAAATTGGAACATTTTAAAAATTTAAGTGAAACTCATCTGATGAATGAGGCTGAGTTAGTACAACTGTTCAGCTAAAACGTGACATCAGTGAAAATTAAAAAAAGTAAAAGTAAGAAAAAAACATAACAGGGCTACGATTGCCCGTAAAGCGCAATCTTACGATACTCTAGATGTCATCCCAAGAAATTTTGGATGGGGAGTGTTTGGAAGGGTGATAGCATTGAAATAATTTTTTCCCCATCATGCTAAAGTAGCTATAAGAATGTTTTATACAAAATGCTTACTCCAAAAATTGAATGGGGACTGAGAAAATTAGTGAGTTAGATTTAGTGAAAATGTGCAGTTTATATGGGAGGTGGTAGAAAGAGTGGGGGGATTTTAGTGATTTTCTCCAGAAATAACTAGGAATATTATAAAATTGACAATCCTTAAATTTCAGATTAGTACCATTCATACTTTTCAAGAAAATCGATTTTTTGTGAAGTTATGAAACTGTGTCATATTGTATGAGAGGGGGTAGAACCAGTGAAGCTAATCAAATATTTTTTTTTGATCTTAGTGATAATACTTATTAAGTAGGTATTACAAAATGTGAGATCTATAAATGTTATATGTTCTGAGAAAATCGTCTTAGAGAATTTCATGAAAAAGTGTAGTTTGTATGGGAGGGGGTGGAAGGAGAGGAAGGACGCAAATAAGTTTTCTACTGTAGATTTGAAGCCTTATGAAAGTAATATATCCCAAAACTCAGACTAATAGCTTTTATACTTTTCGAGTAAATTTATTTATTGTTAAATTGCGAATTTGCGTCATTTTGTATGGGAGGGGGTAGAAGGGGTGAAGCTAATCGTCTAATTTTTTTCGCCTTACTACCAATCTTAATTAAATATTTGGTGCACAATTTCAGCGCGCTAAATTGTATACACACTGAGTAAATTGGGTTAGAGTAATTCATGACAAGTAGAGTTTGTATGGGAGGTGGTAGAAGGAGGGGAAGGACACGCATAATTTCTGTACGGTAGATTGATATTATCATAAAAGTAATATAGTCCAAATTTCAGGCCAATAGCTTTTATACTTTTCGAGCAAATCCTTTAATTGTCAAATTGCGCATTTGTGTCATTTTGTATGGGAGGGGGTAGAAGGGGTGGAGCGATTTGGCCCGTTCACGAACTTGACCTTACTTTTTTGTCAAAAACGACGTGTACAATATTTGAACAATCTAGCTCAACGCGTTCTCAAGCTAGAGAGCGCACAGACGGACGGACAGACGGACGGACGGACAGACGGACATCCGGTTTTGAGATTTTTGAGTGATAACATTAACTTCTGTATCATTCATTTTTTTCTCCAAGCCTTATTTCTTAGCGTTACAAACCTTAGAGCAAACTTATAATACTCTCAGATTTCATCTAGAGTATAAACATAACAGAATTATGATTGGGCTTAAAGCCCAATTGTATGGGAGGGGGTAGAAAGAGTGAGGTGAAGTTGATAGCTTTCACAAAATCGGTTGTTATTGTAAAAAACAAAAATTGGTTCTTTTAGCTTTATTAGTTGCAATGAAAACCGAATAAATGCATTTTTGAAAATTGTGCATTTGTATGGGAGGTGGTAGAAGGAGTAAAAGGATCAGATCAATATTTTTGACGTCAATGATATTCACATCGGTATACTATGACTTAATTTTCAAGCCAATAGCTGAAATGGTTTCGGAGAAAAATCAATTTCCTTAAATTTCGAAATTTCATGAAATTTGTATGGCAGGGGGTAGAAATATGGCTCGTTCACGAACTTAAAGTTACTTTTTTCTAGAAATGATATAAATATATTAAATTTCAGCAAGATAGGTCAAAGTTTTCGAAAGTTATGTTGCAGACAGACGTACAGACAGACAGACGGACAGACAGACCGACGGACAGATGGGCAGACAGACAGACGGACACACGGTCACTCGGAATCGAGGTTTTTGAGCGACAACAAATTTTTCTGTACCCTTGGCGACTCTGTGAGAACATTATTTCTTAGCTTTACAAACGGTAAGGCAAACACAATATACTCTCAGATTTCTAGAGTATAAAAAAAAATAAAAAATTGAACAATATGAGTTAAAAGATAAATTTCAAAATAATTTAGTTAAACGATGATCTTTGCAAACTTTAAAAATTTTTTTCATCTTTGATATTTTGTTCTATGTAAAAAAAACACAAAAATTAAAAATTTTTGAATGAAATTTTAAGGTAGAAATATGAAAATTTGCAAAACACATTTTATCAACTGGTTGAGCATCATACAAAATAATTTTTTCGACCGTTTTTAAGAAAACAATTATCGCCTAAGCTGAACTTTTAAAATAGTTGAAACGAAATTGCATCAAAAGTTTTGCGATCGCAATTGCCCTTCTACCCCCTCCCATACAAAAGTAAGTTTTCGACCAAATTCAATAAAACAACTAATAACCGACAAATTAAAAGCTACGAACTTAAGATTTTTTACGAGCACCTTACAATAGAAACAAAACCTTACAAGAGAAACAAAATAAATCTGCGTCAAAAATTTTACGATTCCCTTACCTCCTCTATCCCCTTTCATACAAATGTTTGGTTTCATAAACGTGAAATTCACCGAATGTTATGAAAATTCCTTGCAACTTCGTTTGCGAAACTAACATTTTATACAGAGAATATTGGGCGTGATTCAACCAATCATTTAAAAAATCTTTAACCTCCACCCACCGTTACTATCAGCCCTCTATCCTCCCATCGTAAAAATCCAAACTTCTATAAATAAACGAATGAAATATTGATTATATATACTGAAGCTGATCGTATTCGCTCTGCCCTAGAACCGTTTTCACTTAGTCTTCTCTAACAACTCTACCCCGCATATTTACTTTCCTTGTCCCAAAAATAATAAAGTTGCGCCCAACTTGTTGGTATTTTATTTATAATCTATATGAAATCTGAGAGTGTTATAAGTTTGCCACAAAGTTCGTAACGCTAAGAAATAAGGATTGGAGAAAACAATGAATGATGCACAGGTTCATATTATCACTCAAACCTCTCAAAAGCGGATGTTCGTCCGTCTGTCTGTCCGTCCGTGTCCTCTCTAGCTCGAGAAAAAGTTAAAATTTTGTGACATTACATTTTTATCAAAAACGGACCAAATTCTTTCACTCCATCCACTTCCTCCCATACAAAATGACTCAAATTCGAAATTTAAGAATTAACTGATTTTCTCGAAAAGTATAAAAGTTTTAGATCTGAGATGTGAATATATTATTTTCATGATGACATCAATCCACAATATAAAAGTTTTTTGAATCACCGCACGCTGTCTACCACCTCCCATACAAATTGGACTTTTAGCTGAAACTAATTTACTTAATACGTACAAAATTTATCGAGCTGAAATTTTGCACTACATATTTACTTAGAATCATTAGTAAGACCCCACAAAAATTAGACGATTAGCTGCACTCCTTCTATTCCCTCCCATACAGAGACACCATTTCACAACGTTACAAAAAGTGGATTTTCAGGTCTGCAATTTAAAATATAAATTGAATGATTTTTATAGAAATTTCTGAAATATTCAACAAGAGCTCTTCACTCTTTCCATTACCTCCCATACAAACTGCACAATTTCACTAAATACAAAACACTAATTTTCTTAGTATCCATTAAACTATTTAAGCTTAAATTTTGTGTAAGACATTTTGATTCCTACTTTAGCATGATGTGTAAAAAATAGTTCAATGCCGTCACCTCTTCTACCACTCCCCATACAAAATTTCTTAAATTCAAAAAAAAAAAAAAAAAGAAATAAATAAATAAATAAAATTCTTTCAAATAGAGTATCGCATAGTAGTCCTGTTATGTTACGAATATGATTTTGTCTTTAATAAAACAATAGAAACACATTTTCATATGGAAAAAAAAATTTTAGTTCAATTTTTTATCTGAAGATTTTCCTAAAAAATGTCACCTACAAATACTTCTACTGCCGCATTCACTGACACTACTTCTGCACAAAAGTGCTCTAGTTACTTTTCAAGTGGCGGAAAACAACGCCACTACTCAACTTTGTGCATATACGAGTACTTCATAAAATTTAGGTTACAAGCCCGGCAGTGTGGCTGTTTTTAGAAAAAAAATGCAAGAACAAAATGCGAGGTATTGATTGAAAAGCGACTTGAACTCAAATGATTTTCAAGGATTTGATAAGTTACGTACCACCCCATGCATCGTGCCTCAACCGATGACATGCAGAGAAGATTAATGTGAGCATGTGAAGAATCCGAAAGTAATTGTGTGAGGTCTAAGGACTATGAAATCCATAAGGCTTAGTTCAAGATGTGAAAACGCCGAACGGTTGACCGAAAATATCGCCACAGTGCAGGAAAGTGTTGAAAACGACCCAAACACCACACTTTGTCACCGTGTTCAAGAGCTCGACCTCTCCACATCCACACTTGCGAATATTGTCGAAATATTTGATTCTGCATGCGTAAAAGGTCCAATTGACATCAAGAACTGCAGCAGGCGGACCACCAGCAGCGCCGTTCGTTATCTGATTGGGCCTCGGAAACAAATCCTACACCTCTTGTTGATACACTCCAACCCCAACCAACAGCGCGCACAAATTTTATAAATCTTACAAGAGTAAAGATTTTGAAAAAAAAAAATTTATTCGAAAAGTTAAACTTTTTCGTTTCCAGTTTGGTTTAAGGTAAGTGTGACCCGGTAAAACCGTTGAAATTTATTGATGTTAGTTACTACGTAACTTACGTGTGAATAAAGACAGTCTTTGAATCCCGGAATTTATTGATACAATTATGATATATTCCAAGGATTCGATACAATTATGAAGAACGTCATACAGGAATTTGACAACACTCTCGCTGTCTAGTCCGAAATTATGTCTAGCCAAACAGAAAAAATGCCATGAGGATGGGATTAGTAGAGATTGCCCCATGCCGCATATTTAATGAAATTATATAAATAAATGTTCATCACTGGGCGAAACCCATGTAAGCGAGTTGTCAAGACAGCGGTGCTAGTTAATTATAATTTATATTTAAATATTCAGCCACTAGCAACGTTAAACAAAGCAAATCGAAAACACATACGTGACACATTTGTGCAAATAAAACAAAATAACAACAACAACATAGCACAAGCACAAACCTTTTCTAGTTCAAATTCTCTGATTTTGTGTATAACACCAGGAGGCTTTCGATTTGTAGTCATATTTCCTATAGAACTCCGAATCGACCTTAATGGACAAGGCGTCGGACTTCGGATCCGAAGATTGCAGGTTCAACCCCTGTCACGGTCGAGCACTTATTTTTCTTTTTTTTTAAAACTTTTTTATTCACATTTAATTTGCTTAATTATAATTTCACTCTGGGAACACGTGTTCAATAAATGTGAATCACTATTTCTATTCATAAGTTTTATTTCAAATGGAAAATCATAATTCCAGCATTTAAATTCGAAAATAGTGGGCTATAAAATACTTGATCACGTACTTTCGCTGCATGAATCTATGATGCATTTTGATTTAAAAAATAAAATAAAAAAATGATTCTTGGTGTTTTTCGGAATTTCGGGGCTCACTTGGCACCGTGCCAACACCAAGAATTTTGTTGTATGCGGCGTCTCGCGTCTCGCATTTGAATGAAAAAATGCTGTAACACAATTTTTTTCTTTTCAGTTCTTTTTTTCCGTCACAATTTGAACGAAAACTTTTTTTCATTTAATTGCGATGACCTGCATTCATTTGTAATTAAATTCCACTTTGTTGGAGATTTTTCATTATCGAATTGCATTGCCGAATTTCCGAACTGGGCTAAGTTAGTTTAAAACGTTTAAGTCTAGAGTACGCGCGGGCTCGACATATGAGTTATTTTCGTACGGCATACTAAGGAAATTCCACTGGCGGTTGAAAAGAACATGCTCGACCCGAATTTCTAGAATGCACATAACATTTTAATTTGATCTTTACTAGCATTCTTAATGAATTCCTAATAACAAGTTTACTTAAAGAAAATCACATACGTTATATCGCACTGCACAAATTAACTATGGGGGTGGAAATTCTTCACTATTCAATTCGACGAGGATAGAAAAAGAAAACGTTCCATATTTCGAAATAGAAAGGAATCGCGCAGCACAAAATACGCTGCGATTGATGCAGAAATCCGTCCCGCACTAAGCGATTTCGGTTGGGATTCTATTTTAAGGTGATCTAGCAAACCTAAAAGAGCTGCGCGTGCTTTCAGCTTCAGCAGACGGCATGCTAAATACTATTAGTTTTCGGATTGGCAAGAGTCGAATTCGAAAATCGCTAGTTTAAATTCGATGTTGATTAGAATCGAAAATCATTGTGTGCTATTTTCGAAATAAAGCTTCCGAAAAGGTTCATTGTTAGATTTTTGGATGCAATAAGTTCGTACTTCCGGACGTTGAAATTCGTTTGAATGTTGGCGCACATGTATACGAAAACATGCTTCGCTCAGTGAATGACGAACTTTTCAACGATTTCAAAGTTCTTTCACATGCATTCGATGTTTGATGAAATTCTATTTTTAATTAAAAATCTTTCGCAAAAAGAGATTTAAATTTACTTACTCTAAGAGCGTTTGTCCTGGATACAAGGATGCTTTCGGAGAAAGTTTTAATTTAGTTCTCTGTTTATTTTCTCACGGACGTCTTATCGAAGTTTAGAAAATCTATAAAGGAACACATTTTGCCATTCATTGATGATATAAAGTTTTATCGCATGTGTGGTGTAGCCCACTGTAGTTTTTATTAGGAAAGGAATACATTTATGGGCTTCGACCATTGAATACGAACTTCGGAAATTTTAAAACGTCTCATCACAAATCGCCTAAATGAAATGGTGTAAGAAAAAAATGCTATAGTAAGACTAATTATGGTTATAATTTTTTTTTGGTTAATAAAAAAAAATATTTTTCAGTTACAGGTGAATTATCTGTCAATGCAACATGAAAAATTTACATTTGTCATTCACCATTTTTGATTTCGATGAAAATTTGCAGAAATGTTTCTATGATAAAAAAAAACATAAAAGAATTATGATTGGGCGTAAAGCCCAATCATATGATACTCTAGATGAAATAAGAAAGAGTTCATAGTTTTCCTGAAATTGAGGCACTTGTATGGGAGGTGGCAGAGGAAGTGGAGCGTTTAAGATGATTTTGAAACTGCTTATCATCATTCTTATCACCACGCTTTGATTCAATTTCAAATTCGATAGTTCTAATATATTCGAAGAAGAAATGCTTTATAATACAGATATTTGTATGGGAGGGGGCAGAAGGAGTGAAGAGGAGCTGATAATTTTTTTTGGCATTTATTGCAATTATTAAAAAAACAAATTCTGGCAAAATTTTAAGTTTGAACTTTTTATAGTTTTATGGAAATCGATATAATGCACTTAACAAAAATTGTACATTTGTATGGGAGGGGGTAGAAAGAGTGTACGGATCAAAACACATTTTTTTCTCGTTATTGATATTTCTATTTTTATACTTTATGCAAAATATGAAGTTGATAGCTTTAACAGTTTCGAAGAAAAATAATTTAATTTAAATTTCAAAATTTCGTGAAATTTGTATGGGAGGGGGTAGAAGGAGTGAGGTGAAGTTGATAATTTTTTCAAACCTGATTGGAATTATAAAAAAATTAATTCTGGCAAAAATTCGTTTTTATAACTTTGCTAGTTTCAATGAAAATTTTTTAAAATTTTTTTTTATACTCTAGATTGGGCTTTACGCCCAATCATAATTCTTTTATGTATTTTTTTATGCGATAAACGTAAATAAATAAAATTTGTGTTTTTTTGCTCTTTTGTGCACTACAGAGCTAACTTTGAAAAATCGTATCTGCTAAACTATAACAGTAGATAAAAAATTCATAATTTAGGAAAAAAATGTCGCTATTATTACAATATTACTTTATTATTATAATAATACAGTATTGTGATCGAAACAAGAAAAAAAAAAAATTTGTTACCCTGAAATTTTTTTTTCGCGTTTCATGACTAAATTAGCCTAAAAATGCAAAAAAAAAAATCCGTCTCCGCCGTACGCCGCACATATGGACTCATATCTCCGAGACCGTTAAAGGTAGAATGTTCGTTCTTGGGTGGATTATTGATTGGGTAAGTGAGCTCTATTTTCTAAATTTTGGGGGCTGTTAGGTGGAAGGGGGAGGCGGGGGATGGAAAAAATCGAAAACTACACTTGCTAATATCTCCACCACGAATTCCGATAGAAAGTTGAAAATCAGTAGAAATATAGAGAAGGTTATGGGACAAACTTTAAAAATAATTTAATTTTTTTTTATCTATTGGCGTCCGAAAAGGGGGGGCTAAAAACAAATTGTCGGCCGAATTGTTTTTTTAAATGATTATATCTTCGAAATTACTTATCGTAAAAAATTCATTTTTTGGGACCATCAAGGTTGCATATAGTTCCATCGGGATCAGCTTAGAGAGTGACTAATTATTGTAAGAGAGAGGGTCAGGGGGGTGCGAAGAAAAACACTTAAAAATTCATATCTCAACTATCTCTTAAGCTATGTAATTGAAACTTAAAAAGTGTATTAAGCTATACTAGGAAAATGCAAAAAATATATAACATATTGAAATAATAGAAGTGGGGGGAAATGGGAAGCATTTCAAAATGACGCACTTTTCAAAATTACAAATCCTTATATCTCAATAAGGAGTACAGATACCAAATCGAAAATTTGTCAGATTGTAGAACTACGTAGTGGTGAATTTTGGTAAACATTTTAAGTTGGAAGGTGTAAGGGGAGGGAGGTGATAAGCGAAAATGTCGAAAATTTTGAGTGATTTTTTTAGGGCTCTGGTGAAAGATACAAAGTTTAAAATTTGCATGTGGGTACGTCTATTTAATATACATAGAAAAATAATAATACCTTGATCCATAATTGTTATAAACCGTCCCTCCCCCCGGCCTAACGTGCGCAAGGTGTTTCATATGCATTGAAAAAACACATAAACTGAAAATTTTTGAGTGAAATTTTAAGGTAGAAACTGGAAAATTTGCGAAATGCATTTAAAAAAAATCCCTAAATATACGAAATATTAACTGGTCGAAAACCTTTAAAACTCCTCCCATACAAAATTATTTCTTCGACCATTTTTAAGAAATCAATTATCACCTAACTCTTAAAAGCTATTAATTTCAAATTTTGTATAAAAACTTATAAAAAACATAACAGGGCTACGATTGCGCGTAAACCGCAATCTTCCGATACTCTAGATGAAATGGAATTTTTTGTGATCCCAAGAAATTTTGTATGGGGAATGTTAGAAGGGGTGATAGCATTGAACTCATTTTTCCCCATCATGCTAAAGTAGCTATAAAAATGTTTTATACAAAATGCTTAATCCAAAAATTGAATAGGAGCTGAGAAAATTAGTGTGTTAGATTTAGTGAAAATGTGCAGTTTGTATGGGAAGTGGTAGAAAGAGTGGGGGATCTTAGTGATTTTTTCAGAAATAACTAAGAATATCATAAAATTGACATCTCTTAAATTTTAGACCAGTAACGTTCATACTTTTCAAGAAAATAGATTTTTTATGAAGTTGTGAAACTGTGTCATATTGTATGGGAGGGGGTAGAAGCAGTAAAGCTAATCAAATGTTTTTTTCTGATCTTAGTGATAATGCTAAATAAGTATTTATTACAAAATGTGAGCTCGATAAATGTTATATGTTCTGAGAAAATAGGCTTAGAGCATTTCATGAAAAAGTGTAGTTTGTATAGGAGGGGTTGGAAGGAGAGGGAGGACGCAAATAATTTTTATACTGTATATTGAAATCATTATGAAAGTAATATATCCTGAAATTCAGACTAAAAGCTTTTATATTTTTCGAGCAAATCCATTTATAGTCGAATTGCGAAATTGTGTCATTTTGTATGGGAGGGGGTAGAAGAGGTGAAGATAATCGTCTAATTTTTTTTTATCCTTACTAACAATTTTAAATAAATATTGAGTGTATAATTTCAGATCGCTAAATTTTATACGCACTGAGTAAATTGGCTTAGAGTAATTCATGACAAGTACAGTTTGTATGGGAGCTGGTAGAAGAAGGGAGAGGACACGCATAATTTTTATACGGTTGATTGATATTACCATAAAAGTAATATATTCCAAATTTCAGGTCAATCGCTTTTATACTTTTCGAGCAAATCCGTTTATTGTCAAATTGCGCATTTGTGTCATTTTGTATGGGAGGGGGTAGAAGGGGTGGAGCGATTTGGCCCGTTCACGAACTTGACCTTACTTTTTTGTCAAAAACGACGTGTACGAAATTTGAGCATTCTAGCTCAACGCGTTCTCAAGCTAGAGAGCGAACGGACGGACGGACGGACAGACGGACGGACGGACGGACGGACGGACATCCGGTTTTGAAATTTTTGAGTGATAATATTAACTTCTGTATTCATAATTTTTTTCTCCGAGCCTTATTTCTTGGCGTTACAAACCTTAGAGCGAACTTATAATACTCTCAGATTTCATCTAGAGTATAAAAACTACATTGATGCCAAAAAATTTGCTTTTTATTCAAATACTCCTTTTACTCCCTGCCATACAAATGCACAATTTTGGTAAATGCACTTAATCGATTTTCATTGAAACTAGAAAAAGTACAAGCTTAAAATTTTGCCACAATTTGCCCCTTAATAATTGCAATAAATGTTAAAAAAATATATGAACTTCGCTTCACTCCTTCTACCACCCGTACAAATTTTTATATTGAAAATTCAAGAAAGTATTTTTCCTTCGAACATACCTAGTCGTGCCATAAGTTCTGTCACACGTATATGGGCAATTTTTGTATAAATGAAAAAGAGTTTTTGACAAAGGAAAATATATTTTATTTTGGCATACTAATGGAAGTAAAATAAGCAACAAATTATTCAAAGTGGCCGCCTTTAGCCTTAACACAGCTCTTTAATCTGTTGGGCCAGTCATCGATAGCAGTACGCACTGTTTCTAGCGGAAAATTAGCTACTGCTTCTGTCAAAGATCGCTTAAGGCTCTCGATATTTGGGTGTCGTCTCGTGCACACCATGGACTCTAACTCCGCCCACAGTTTGTAGTCCAGGGGATTCAAATCTGGGCTCCCAGAAGGCTATTCCGTCGCCCTTATAAACTGTGGAATATTGGTTTCCAACCACGCTTGTGTGGTTCGAGCTTTGTGGGCTGGCGCAGAATCTTGCTGGAAAACCCAATGTCGATTGTTGAATAGCGTAGAGTTCAGCGGCTTCACACATCCCTCCAGGATGTCCGTTTGATAATTTTTCGCTGCAGTTTTTACGCCTTTTTCGCAAAAATGAAGCTCGGTGACCCCTTCGTAGCTGACACCCCACCATACCATGACTGATGCTGGATGATGTCCTCGCTGTACCCTAGTGGCAACTTCTCGGGCTTCTATGGAGCTGTGGGCATACACCTTATCATTTTGGCGGTTGAAATGTTCCTCCACCGTAAAAATTTTTTCATCGGTAAATAAAATTTCTCGATGTTTGTTGTTGCCGTACCGCCGAAGGAGCTCGTTCGATCTGGTGCTCCTAATTTGCTTCAACTGCTCAGTCAGCAAATGTCCCGTTGATCGTCGAAAGGCACTCATCCCGAGGTCAGATTTTATGATGCGAGACATACTTCGGGTGGAGATGTTCATCTCTCGAGCCATGATTCGTTGTTTACGAAGCGGATTTCGACGAATTCGACTCTCGACCGCTTTGATGGCAGCAGAAGAACGTACATCACGCGGACGTCCAGAACGAGGTCGATCTTCAATAGTCTGGATCGCGTTATATCTCTGGATCGCACGATACACAAATCTTTGCGTTATTTTTAACGGGCACAACAACTTGAAAATTTCACTCGCGGATTTTCCACACTTATGTAGTGCAATCACTGCAGTTCGGTTTTCTATTACATCCCATTCCATCTTCACACGTTAACGAACACACTTTAAATGACCATCAACTGTCAACAACATTATGACGTTTATAAAACTGGCCGATATTGAAATGTCACTCATAAAATAAAGTTGTTGCCAATGTGAGAAATTATGTGACAGAACTTATGGCAGGACTAGGTATGAGTAACCAAGCAATGTGATTAGGATGTTAATAAGAATATTCAAAATTATCAAAACCTCAAACTTTCTCTGCCACCTCCCTTACAAGTGCCATAAATGCAGGCAAAAATTTATCAATTTCCTCGAAAATTATGAATGCTACAAACTTCAAATTCAGCATAAAACATTTCGTATACTACGTTCGGTGTTATATACAAAAATTACAAACCTTCCCCTTCTGCTTTTACCACCTCCCATACAAAAGTCAAAATTCACTATTCGCAAGAATTTAAGATGAAGTATTGTCCGGTACAATAAACTCTTTCCAATTTCATCTAGAGTATCATATGATTGGGCTTTACGCTCAATCGTAATTCTGTTATGTTTTTCGTTAAGTTACAGTGTACCAATACTGTCTTCGTACAGCAGCTATTTGAAACTCCAGTAATAAAAAACAATGAATTGTTGCAAGAAATTTGAAAAAGTTTTAATGCAGATTTATTCATTAAACATTTTTATTTAATTTAGAAACAAATAAACTGCCAACAAGTCGGGCGAAACTTTATTATTCTTGGGACAAGTTGCGGATGAGTGGAAAGTCAATATGCAGGTTAGAGTGGTTAGGGAAGACTAAGTGAAAGAGAGTTCTTGGGCAGGGCTGTTGTCAATTTAATAATATTTCATTCGTTTCTGCAAGTTTGGGTTTTTATGAGGGGAGGAGGAGGGGTAACAGTAAGTGTGGGTGGATGTTAATAGCTTTTTAATTAATTGCTTGAATCACGTCCAATATTCTCTGTATAGAATGTATTTCATAGACGAAGTTGCATAGAATTTCCATAAAATTCGGTGTATTTTACATTCACGAAACCGAACATTTGTATGGGAGGGGGTAGAGAAGGTAGAGGAATTGTAATATTTGATATGTAGTTTTATATCGGTTCTCTTGTAAGGTGCTTGTATAAAATTTCAAGTTCGTAGCTTTTAGTTTGTTGGTTATTAGTTGATTTAATGAAATTGGTCGAAATCATAGTTTTGTATGGGAGGGGGTAGAAGGGCAAGTGCGATTTCAAAACTTTTAAAGCAACTTCATTTGAATTATTTTTATAAGTTTTTATGCAAAATTTGAAATTGATAGCCTTTAAGAGTTAGCTGATAACTGATTTCTTAAAAATGCTCGAAAAAATAATTTTGTATGGGAGGGGGTAGAGGAGGTAAGGGAATCGTAAAACTTGTGATGCAATTTTCTTTCTTTTCTGTTGTTAGGCGCTCACACAAAATTTCAAGTTCATAGCTATCAATTTGTTGGTTATTAGTTTATTTAATGAAATTGGTCGAAATCATACTTTTGTATGGGAGGGGGTAGAAGGGCAAGCGCGATTTCAGAACTTTTAGCGTAATTTCATTTCAATTATTTTTGTTTTTATTTAGTTTTTATGCAAAATTTCAAATTGATAACTTTTAATATTTAAGTGATAATTGATTTCTTAAAAATGGTCGAAAAAATAATTTTATATGGGAGGGGGTAGAAGTTTTAAAGATTTTCGACCAGTTATTATTTTGTATATTTACAGATTTTTTTTAAATGCATTTCGCAAATTTTCAAGTTTTTTCCTTAAAATTTCACTCAAAAATTTTCAGTTTATGTGTTTTTTTCAATGCACATGAAACACCTTGTGCACGTTAGACCGGGGGGTCGGTTTATAACAATTATGGATCAAGTTATTATTATTTTTGTATGTACATTAAATAAAGGTATTCACATGCAAAACTTCAACTTTGTATCTTCCACCAAAACCTTAAAAATATCGCTCAAAGTTTTCGACATTTTGGCTTATCACCTCCCTCCCCTTACACCTCCCAACTTGAAATTTTTTGAAAATTAACCATTGTATAGTTCTACAATCTGACCAATTTTCGATTTGATATCTATACTATCTTTTGAGATATAAGGATTTGTAATTTTGAAAAGTGCGCCATTTTTGAAATGCTCCCCATTTCCCCCCACTACTATTTTGTCAAAATGTTATATTTTTTTTATATTTTGCTAGTAAAGCTTAGTATACGTTTTAAGTTTCAATTTTATAGCTTAAGAGATAGTCGAGATATTAGTTTTTAAGTGTTTTTCTTTGCACCCCCCCTGACCCTTCCCCTTACAATAATTAGCTTCTATCTAAACTGATTCTAGCACATGCGTATGCCATCTTAATGGTCTCAAAATATCAATTTTTTATGGGAAGTAATTTCGAAGATATAATCATTTGAAAAAAAAATTCGGCCGACAATTGGTTCATAGCCCCCCCTTTTCGCACCTTTTCGCACCTTTTCGCACCCCAATGGATAAAAAAATTAAATTATTTTTAAAAGTTGTCCTACAAACTCTTCTATAAGTATGTTGATTTTTAGTTTCCTAGCTGTAACCATGGTTGAGATATTTAAATTCGTATTTTTCGGTTTAAGCGCTCGCCCCGCCTCCCCCTGAACTTGTACACCCCCCAAAATGGGTATCCGCCTGAGATCCGCAACTACCTATAATTCCTCCAAAAATGAACTTTCTATCTTGAAGGGTTTGGGAGTTAATGTGCGCTGAGCGTACACGTCGGCGTACGGCGGACGGCGTACAGATAGACGGATTTTTTTTTTTGCATTTTTAGGCTAATTTAGTCATGAAACGCGAAAAAAAAAATTTCAGGGTAGCAAAGTTTTTTTTTTTCTTGTGTCGATCACAATACTTTATTATTAGAATAATAAAGTAAAACTAATCCTTTTAAATTATTCATTACAAAGTTATTAACTAAAAATAAAACAAAGTCATTAAGTAGCAACTATTTTGATTGTGAAAATGTTCGACGTCCGGTTTTTGATGGATTTCAACTTTTTGATTTCCCAGAGAAGCCAAAAAATTGATTTCGATGTATCGTCAGTCTGTATGCCTTGAACTTTCTAGAGTGCTACTAAAATTTTTCCATTTTTTTTTTGGTTTTAAGGACAAGACTTTGGATGAGTTTGATAAAAGTCTCAGCAGAGACCGAAACGTCACGAATAATAAGCGTAACAGTGTAGAATCCCGAAATCTTTTCTTTCAATTCGAAATGCACTGTGAAAACATTCACCAAACGACTCTGAATGCATTAGATTTTCTCGCAATTAACCGTATAAAGCTGAGAAATTTCACTAAAACTTATCAAAGAGATTGCGAACTAAAAAAACATATATATATATAACAAACTCGATGAAATTTCGATCCTGCATATTTTCCATTCAAAACGATGAAAATATGAGAAAGTTTTAGACATTTTTTTCCAGTCGGACAGAAAAAGTTAACAACTTTTAGAGGGTAAATAAAATGTATAAATAGTGAATAGAAACAGATATATATTTATGTACAATATATTTTTTTTTGATTCAAAGAAACAAGTACGAAAACATAAGAAAAGAGAAAATGTCTAGAAAGTTTACAAAATGCCAAGCATCAAAATGAAAAAGTTTCGATGAAGCCCTGTGCCAACGAGAATATAAAAACCGGAAGTAATGCACTTAAACTTTTCGCAGGGAAAAGTTTTGGGTTTTTCCCCATCTTATAACGGCAGAGTGCAAGAGTTTTCTGGGTAGAAAATGTTGGAAGATTTTCTTCGCTGACCGAAACTGATAAGATTTTTTTTTTTCGAAAAAAAAACAACTCCATGCTTTTCCAGTTTTCTATGGTTGTATTTTTTTTTTGTTTTCATTTTAGATGGGCATTCCAGCATAACATTTTTTTTCCAAACAAAAAATTGGTAAATGTAAATAGTACGATACAAAAAACGAACTTACATAATTAATTTTAGTGATAATTGCTGTGTAATGCGAAATCAAGTGAGTAGGTGAAGGTGCACTTGGGCGTGGGAAAATTTTAAAGACCGTGGGAACTTTTTGTTAACCTTGAGATGACCTTGAAAACAGGTGTTGGTGACGTCATAGGGAATCCCCGTGTAATCTATGGGTTTTGAATGGGGTCATGGAGGTCAATGACCTTGAGGGATTCCCTTGATCACCTGAGGGTTTTGCACCTGGGCGTGGGAATATTTTGAAGACCGTGGGAACTTTTTGTTAACCTTGAGATGACCTTGAAAACAGGTGTTGATGACGTCATAGGGAATCCCCGTGCAATCTATGGGTTTTGAATGGGGTCATGGAGGTCAATGACCTTGAGGGATTCCCTTGATCACCTGAGGGTTTTGCACTTTTGGGCCTGGGAAAATTTTAAAGCCCGTGGGAACTTTTAGATTAACCAACTCTCATGGGACCCCTAACTACTTTAATTAATCTTTCTCTCTCTCTCTCTCTCTCTCTCTCTCTCTCTCTCTCTCTTTTGTTAACACCTGTTCTCCGTAATCACCTTTCATCTCTCTCTATCTCTCTCTCTCTCTGGTTACTGTTAACACCTGTTCTCCGTAATTACCTTTTATATCTCTCCGCAATATGCCATTACAGGCACCCACGCTCTCAGCTGACTTTCTCTACGTGTTTCTCGGTCGTCCAACACGGTGTCTTTGCGTTGTATTTATCCTATCTATCCTATACTGGCGATTGATCGATTGAAATTTAACATGAATTGATATTGAATTCCATATGAATCTGATTTGATTGATTGCCGGGGGACGTATTTTAATACACTCGGCACTTAAATTACTTTTTATCGAAAAAAAACTGTTGCCACCAAAGGGACTTGAACCTGGAACCACATGCGTAAGAAGCGGTAGCGTTAGCCTTACGCTAGCCAGACTACATACTCGGTCTTGTTCAATATGCAAATATATAGTAACTAATAAAGTGGTGTTATTTCATGACGTCATCATCGACCAAATTATATGTGTTTTAGGAATAATTGTTTGCAGCTAAGAGTGTTCTTATCATATAAGTAGATAAGAGTTTGTTATGGTTAGGTTTTTTTTGTTTTGATTTTTTTTTATATTAGAGGTAAGAGAATTACGGATTAGGTTTCATATATGATGAAAATTGATAGATTGTGTGTATGGAGATTGTTATTGTTATTAATAGCGTGATATTATTTTATGACGTCATCATCGAGTAGGAATAATTCTTTCGAATTGTTTATGGTTTAGAGTTTTTTGTTATGATAGGTTGTTTACATTTTTTGTGTATGGATTTTTTTTTTGGTTTACGAGTGAGATTGATATGAAAATTTCACCTCAATTCGCTATCATATATGATCATTTTTTTTTTTTTGATGAACGAGTTCAAGCTCTAAGATTTGTATGAAAATAACTTGTATTTGTGGTAGATGAAGCACTTGTATGGTTACATGGATATAACGCTGTTATGCAATAGGGGTAAGCTTTGTATGGGGATGTTGGTTAGTGATGATGTACTGACGTTCCATGACGTCATCAATTAGGGTTGCCATAAGGTCATCGATTATAGTTTCATGACGTCATCATCAATTGGGGTTGCCATAATGTCAAAAAAAAAAAAAAAATAAAAAAAAAAAAAAAAATTAAAAAAATTAAAAAAATTAAAAAAAAAAATAAAAAAAAAATAGAAAAAAAATCAATAAAAAAATCAAAAATAAAAAAAAAAATAAAAAAAATCATAAATTTACAGATTCGCATGACAATGTTCCTATGCCTAATACTGATAAACCCGATTAATGGGCTATTTAACGTACACGAACTGACAGGATTTACGGAAATACAACTTAACAAAGTAGAAATAGTGACCAAAGCAAATATTTTACCGGATGTTGAGGTAGTTTTGAGGTATTAATTGATGGGGAAATCTCGGAATAAAACAAATTTTGGTGTACAAGTTTTTATTAAATATTCAAGCATTATAAGAGCTTAAATTTTATTTTGATTACATAATTGAATTTTCTGAAGTAAAATAGGTCTTAGTAATTGCTCCAATTTTAAGATCCTTCGTTGAAACCTTAGTCGGTCTAACACACAGCTCTGCCAATTACCCTTTCTACTAGTTCTATATGCATACTCCCAGACAATTATGTATTTAACGGAAACATGATCAGAAAATCTAACATGTCTAAGATCTGCAGATGACATTGTATAGGTTGACGAACTCGATTGATTTCTGTGTGAATTAAAGAAAATATATATAGATAGATAAGAGTTTTGTTATGATAGGCTGTTTATATTAATAGGAATAAACACGATTGTGCGTTATCAATTACTTTTTTTTGGGTTTTGAGTTTTTAATTTGTATAAAAAGAACGGTAAAATTGATTTAAGAATTAAAAAACAACTACAACACTAGAATATACAGCCAACCAACCAACTATACAACTATACAACCAACCAACTACACAGCTGTACAACCAACTATACAGCTATACAACCACACAGCTGTACAACCAACTATACAGCTATACAGCTATACAACCACACAGCTGTACAACCAACTATACAGCTATACAGCTATACAACCACACAGCTGTACAACCAACTATACAGCTATACAGCTATACAACCACACAGCTGTACAACCAACTATACAGCTATACAGCTATACAACCACACTATCAATTGACCGCCTTACAGTACAGTCGTGTTTCCATTTAGCTCCGCGAAATAATAATTATTTGCCTATAGCGATCAATTATTACGTTCCATTTTTTTTCGGTCGTCTCGTGCTTGTTTTTTTTAATATATATATTTTTTATATATAATACTATTGTTATAACTTGTTTTGTGTGCCGCTTACCTGTGCGTTTTGGTTGACTCTGCAGTTATTGACTGATAAAATTAAATTAAAGTAATTGCATAACAGTGAACTATCGGAAATCATTTCTGCAAACTTGACCTAGTTCTTCTATTCGATTTCGATGACTTTTATTAAACGATTGCATATAAAATAATAACAGTGGACTCTTTTTAATTACTTGAGCGAAAAACTTGACCTAATTTATCTAAATACGTTGTGTTTCCCTAACCCAGAGACTCTAAATTTGAATTGCGATATGTCTTCTTCATCATCATCCTTTGAGTTATGCGGTGTTTGCGCGAAGATTCTGAACAATGACAATCGTATCACATGTGATGGAATTTGTGAGCATAGCTTCCATATTGGTTGTGTCACATCTTCTCGGATCCCGAAAAATTCAAGTAGTTATACATGCACCGAGTGTAGTGCTATTAAACCGTGTCACGTTCTGAGATTGCTTAATATTACTTCATCGCGGATTGACTCGAACAACACTGCTTTAGAAGATCTTAAAAGTGTTTGTTCTTTCATAGCAAATAAAGTTAATAGCCTGAATGATACTATATCGAACCTTAGCGATTGTATCGAAGAATTTCGTGATTACGGATCTCAACTGGACAAGCTACACTCATGTTGCAATTTAATACAACACGACTCATCCAAATTGCATAAGAAGTGGACGCAATCTGATTCAAAATTGACGACGATAATAAATAGTTTATCGGACAACATCTCTGCGACGTTAACAGACAACGTCTCGCTTCCGGACGGGCATGCTGTTACATCCAAGCTCAACAACATTTATGACGAAGTCAAGTCAATTAAGGTGCTTGTTGCCAATGCCGACAAATCTCTTGTGACCGTGTCAAATCAACTACGTCACACTTCTGGATTCGAAATCAGGCAGCCAGACGATTTAGCAACAAAACTTGTTGATTTTGAACGCGAAGTGGCCATCACCCGTTTTGTTTGTGGGGACAAAACTGATGAATTACGAGACCCCTCTTCACCTCAGCTCTCGCAAAATAATCATCATATTCAGACAGTTTCGTTATCGCCTGTTCAACCGTTCTCGCTGCCAAAAGTACATCTACCGGAAAATGATCTTGACACACCGAAGACATCGCTGGTCAAATTCAATACAACTTGGTCTCTAGCTGATTGGGATGCAAGAATCAAGAAGCTCAACAGTATTAATAAGGAAATGAAAAAATCGCCAGACACATTTACTTATTTTGTCACGGGAGCTCCACCGAACTCGAATGAATCATGGCTGTGTAAAACCCTTATAGATCAATTTTCTATAACGGGCTGTAAATGCGAGAAGCTACCGACCCGCAGACCTAGTGGTATTAAGTACACAAATTTCAAACTGTACATGCCCAAGCAGTATGACTGGATCTTCTTCAGCACGAAATCGGGCGTCTTCAAATGGAACAACATGGAAATCAGCCACTGGAAGTCAAATTTGAAGCGCAATAAGTATGGTAATAACAATCAATGTCGTAATCAAAATAACAAAAATAATAGCCAAAAAATTAGTAATACGAATAACAATAGTCAAAAAATTATTAGTAACAATAAATCTAGGAATAAAATAGATACGAACACAAGTAAGAAAAACACTTCTCCCAATTCTTTGCCCCGAAAGCCTAATACTAACACTACCTCGAAAACCAGTACTAATCCATTGAATCCATTACTTAATTCAAATCCAGTCCCAGTTCCCACTTCGATTCCACTTCCTACCTCAAATTTAGCCCCAATCCTTACTTCGAATCCTGCCCTAGCTTCTGGTCCGTACAATAATTTCGTGCGTGGAGAAACAATTAATCCTTACCCTTCATCGTCAAAAACATATATTAAGGATAAAAATGCAAAGTCTTCTAACGTAAATCTTAAATCTGCAGTTGCTGGTCACAATAACCCCCCTTTCCTTGACCCACTTTTTCCTCCAGTCGTAAAGCTCTCGATGAACTCTGCAAATTCTGAGGAGAATAGATATTTATTATCACGATTGAGAGAGCACAGAATATTTGACAACGTGCGGCTGTATCTTGCGTATATGCACAACAAATCTGATTCAACCTGCATTAACGGCAAAACAAAAACCAGTCTGATGCTATCCATTCAACAAGAAGGGCTTCCAACGGATTTAAAAGCGTTGCGGCTGATCTACACACGCTTCCACGAGCAGTTCAATCTTTCTCCTGACCAAGTTCATAAGGATCTCGCGACGTACGGTTCCCATGTTTCCTCGAAGCATATTTCTGATATGCAAAAAAGCCGGGAAGATCAAAATCGGTTTTTTCGTTCCTAACTCAAAAAATAACCTACGTTTTTTTTACCACAACGCAGGTGGCATTAGAGGGAAGATAAATAATCTCTTCATTGACGCGAAATCTTGTCACTTTAATGTCATAATTATTACGGAAACTGGGCTAAACGACTCCTTCAAAAATGAAGAAATTCTGGACAACGACTGGACCATATACAGAAATGACAGGAATTACAGCGCAACAGGTCTTTCAAAAGGAGGAGGCGTCCTGATTGCAGTTCATAAATCTCTATCTAGCGAGATTGTTAACACAACACCATCAACACTTTTTGAACATAAATTTATCAGAATCAAACTGATAAATAAATATATTTACATAGGTGTTGTATATATCCAGCCTAACTCTGAAGACCAAAAATACCACGACATTCTTGACATTTTTCATACTGTCTACTGCTCTTTGGCAGAAAATGACAATATTTTCCTTCTCGGCGATTTTAATCGCCCAAGTATTTCTTTTCACACGAATCATTCGGATAACACTATTATACCGGGGAATCTTACGTCTGATATTGACACAACTATTATCGACACTCTGTATAATAACGACTTACATCAGGTAGTAAATTTACCCAATAAAAATGGGAGATGGCTTGATATGATCTTTACCGACGCATATGATGAAGTGATTGTTGGCCATGCCTCTGACGCTGAGAATCTTTTCTCTAATACTCAACATCACTCTGCCATCATAGTAGATCTACCATACGATCACACTAATTTTGTTCACTCTTACAATAATAATATTGTATTTGACTTCCGTAATGCTGATTTCAATGGCATTAATAATGAATTGTCCACGATAGACTGGACAGCCCTGTTCTCATCTAATGATCTTGACAATGCCATAACAGCATTCTACGATGTGATCTTCGAAATTGCTATCAAGTACGTCCCTGTAATAAAGCAAAAAGATAAATTATCGGAACCCTGGTTAGATAAAAACCTAAGATCACTGCGGAATAGAAGAAATAAACTATTCAAAAAACTTAAGAAAGTGGGCGCAATCTCCCCCAATCTCCAAAAAAAATATGACACGCTGGCTTCAGAGTTCTCTTCTGAGTCCCGGACTGCATATGAAGGTTATGTAAAAAAAATCGGTGAAGATATCATAACAGAACCAAAAAGATTTTTCGACTTCGTTAACACAAAACGTAAAAGTTCGGGTTATCCCGTAACCATGACCAATGGAATCACGCAATCTTCTTGCAAGCATGATATCTGCGACATGTTTGCTGACCGTTTTCGCGACGATTTTGGAGTACAGTCGGTTTCGACCGAAATCGAGCCCAACATTTCGGTTCCTCCACTCGTTGAAAATATTTCATTAACCATTGAGGAGGTGCTTAATACTCTTACAACTATTGATGTCAAAAAAGGTCCAGGTCCTGATCTTATTCCTCCCTTATTTTTATCGAAGTGTGCCCTTCAGCTCTCAACACCTTTATACTGGCTTTTTAACAAGTCACTCTCATTGGGAGTTTTCCCATCGGCTTGGAAATCGTCGCATCTCACACCCATCCATAAGAATGGTGACAAACGAAATGTGAAGAACTATAGAGGTATAGCTATTCTATCAGCTATACCGAAATTATTCGAAAAAATTATCTGCGACAAATTAACCAAAATAATCAACCCTATTCTTAATGACCAGCAGCACGGTTTTAGAAAAGGGCGCTCAACCATGACTAACCTCATGATTCTAGTATCTGATACACTCTGCGCACTGGAAAATGGGCATCAAATTGACGCAGTATACACTGACTTTAGCAAAGCTTTCGACCGAGTTGATCACAACATCCTGATTTTAAAATTAAAAAAAATTGGTGTTACAGGATCCCTTCTTGACTGGATTAAATCCTATCTTAGTAATAGAACTCAATTTGTCAAGTTCCAAGGCTCTATTTCCAAGGAAATCGTAGTGTCCTCTGGGGTACCCCAAGGAAGTCACTTGGGACCTCTCTTATTTAATATTTTCATCTCAGATCTATCTGAAGTATTAAAAAATGTCTCGCATCTGTTGTACGCTGATGATCTGAAAATTTATCATACTGTTACCTCACCCGCTGATGCCGCATTTTTGCAATCCAAGCTTATTGCACTAGATGAGTGGTGTAGTCAGAACAAGTTAGAGCTTAATGTCGGTAAATGCCACGTGATAAGCTTCTCACATAAAAGATCCACATACCTACATGACTATTTCCTGAGTGGATCTCAACTACATCGTGTAGATCAAATTGAGGACCTCGGCATTCTACTCGACAATAAACTGTGCTTTAAATCTCACTACAACCGATTAATCTCAAAAGCCAATCGACTTCTTGGATTTATTAAGAGAAGAGCCAAAGAGTTTAAGAATGTATGGGTCACTAAAACATTATTCTGTTCCCTTGTCCGTCCTCTTCTGGAATATGCATGCCCCATCTGGGACCCCTCTTTCCAGTTATATAGCAACAGAATAGAGTCAATACAGAAGCAATTCCTTCTCTTTGCTCTTAGGGACTTGTATGATCCTAGAGACTTTGAGAACCTTCCACCGTACGCAACTAGGCTCCAAATATTAAATCTTTTACCTCTTAGTTCTAGAAGAACTATGCTCACATCCTGTTTTACCTTAGATGTTTTGAATGGCGATATTATGGTAGATCACATATCAGATAAATTCAGACTCAATGACAATGTCAGGCTGACGAGACATTCAAGACTACTAAAGGAATATCCGCATAGTACAGTTTACGGACAAAATGAGCCTATTAACAGATGTTGTAGAGTATTTAACAAATTCAGTGTACACTACACACCTCCAATGAGTAAATTGACATACAAACTAAGACTGCGCTCTGTTTTATAAAGTATCCCAAGCCCTGTATAACCATCCTTCTACCAGTGTCCATCTTACTAGTTAGATTAAGTTACGTAAGTTAAATTGTCTTAAGTTACATTAAATTAAATTAAATAATATAAGTTAATTATTATGTAACTAAATATCTTGTTATGATAAATAAATAAATAAGCTGTACAACCAACTATACAGCTATACAGCTATACAACCACACAGCTGTACAACCAACTATACAGCTATACAGCTATACAACCACACAGCTGTACAACCAACTATACAGCTATACAGCTATACAACCACACAGCTGTACAACCAACTATACAGCTATACAGCTATACAACCACACAGCTGTACAACCAACTATACAACTATACAGCTATACAACCACACAGCTGTACAACCAACTATACAGCTATACAACCACACAGCTGTACAACCAACTATACAGCTATACAGCTATACAACCACACAGCTGTACAACCAACTATACAGCTATACAACCATCTATACAGCTATACAAACCAACTATACAACTAACCTTTTATCATATTACTGTTTTATGTTTTAATGAACGCATCGAAACCTTTTCTATAGCGCCCAGCATCAATTGGACAATCTTTACTAATAACCAAAAATCCATACTTTTCCTTCCAACACTCAGCAGCCATATTTTTAAATTTATCGAACGTCAAGTCTGTATTCACATGATCACTGTATACATGTTTTAAATTCTGATCATCCTGTTTAAATAGTATTAAAAAATTTGCATTATCTCGAATCAAGTGTTTGGGTATATGTGTGTACGTTTGACACAAGTAGAAGCTGTCAATGCTTTTGTGTCGCCCCATGCAAAAATACGATCTCATGTTATTCTGCTTTTCACAAGCAACGTCATCAAATATGAAAACTGAATTTTTTTTTAGCATCGCTTGGATCTATGACATCATTATTTTCTGTGAATGTGTGGTAGCCGAGTCCCTTGATGGGTGATACAATACGCTTTAAATATTCATATTTTGGTTGATACAACGACTTTGAATACAGATATATATTTTCGAATTTCAACCCGTTCGGGTGCAAGAGTAGGCTCAGCATTATATTGGTTTTGCCTGAATTCGATGGTCCGACAATTATCGCTCTGATATCATTTGGTAAAAGTACGCTATGTTTTATTCTCGTTCCTTGATGAATATTTCCAAAATCAAAATTTTCTATACTCAGTTTCGCATGTTGATTGATCAACTTCATTTTGTATACTATTATATAAATATACATAAATACATGTTTTATAGGATTTTCAATCTGTTTACATCAAAAGTCCGATGCGAAAGGTTATATTTATATATATATAATGATTGATCATAATCGGAAATCTATTATTAATAAACGAAGCCCCACTGGAGGAGGTCTATTAAATACACTCATCAATAAGCTACCATTCGAGTTACATATACCTGGTTATAATTTTTGTGGTCCAGGTACAAAACTTCAAAAACGTCTAGATAGAGGCGATCGCGGTGTAAATCCACTTGATGAGGCGTGCAGAGAACACGACATTGCCTACTCCAAACATAAGGATACGTATAATAGAAACATCGCAGATAGAATTTTAGCGGAAAAGGCGTGGAACAGAACAACTTCAAAAAACGCTACCTTGGGGGAGAAAACCAACGCTTGGTTGATTACAAACACTATGAAAGCTAAAGCGAAACTTGGAATGGGGTGTGTTATTAAGAAAATAGGATTGAAGAGAAAACCGAGAAAACCAAACAAAAAAAATTTATTCAAATCGGCTCTTAAAAACGTAAATATTGCATTGAAGAAAAAAAAGCCGGAAAGCATATCGAGTACCATCAAATTGGCTATGAAAACTGCAAAGGATGTTATTGGAGCAAATAGATCTCTGATTGAAACGCCACGGATAATACCAATTCCAAAAGTTGGTGGTTTCTTACCCCTCATACCGATATTTGCTGGACTTTCGGCACTTGGAGCGTTAGCTGGCGGAGCATCACAAATCGCAAAAGCTGTTAAAGATGTAAAAAATGCAAAAGACGAACTGGCAGAAAGTGTTCGACATAATAGACAAATGGAGGCTGTTGCACTTGGAAAGGGGTTTTATCTGAAACCATACAGGAAAGGACTAGGACTGTACTTGACTCGACCATCAAAAAACTTCTAAGGCAGCTACCCAATAGAGCGTTAACTGAGATCGATATAATCAAATTGGTTAAAGACATTCCCTACTTTCGTGGTATATTTATGCGCGATGAGCTGCCAGAACATCCCTGGTATACGGAGTGTGGAGTAATAAATTTGGATATTTCATCGGGTCTCGGCACCCATTGGGTAGCATACTACAAACATCAGGATTGCATAGAATATTTCGATAGTTTCGGAAATTTACAACCGCCAAAAGAAGTCATCTCCTATCTTGGCTCCAATATCAAATACAACTATAATCAATATCAAGAATTTGATTCGGTAATATGTGGACACTTATGTTTAAAATTTCTATTTGATTGTATAAAATTCTATGAAAAATAAAAAAATTAAAATGAAAGATATACGAATTTTTTGTTTAGTCATAATCAGCATGTCTATGACCTTGATCTTGAATTGAAAGTCTTTACAAAAATAAAGAAAAAATTTCTATAAATATACAATACACACGAACTTTTGTTTAGTCTGTCTAAAATAATATCATAATCAGCATGTCTATGACCTTGATCTTGAATGGAAACACTTCCATATTAACCGCAGAATATTTTCCTCCATTGGAATTGCCTGGCGCTTATGTATGTGGTTTGGCTGACTTTCAAACATACAACTCAATTCCGAATGTTGATAACGAGAATAATCTTTTCCATATTGCAAATGAAGAAATTGAGATACCTATTGGATCATATGAAGTTGACGATATTGCTCTTTACATAGAAAAAGAGTTGGAAAAAAGGGGCAAAAGGTATGCGTTTAAGATAAAAGCAAACAACAACACTCTCAAGACAGAAATAAAAAGTAGTGATATAATATACTTTAATCGGAAGCGAACGGTTGGAAAGCTATTGGGTTTTACGGATGTGATTCTAAACCCTACTAAAACACACACTTCAACACTACCCGTTAACATTATAAAGGTGAATGCAATCCGAATAGAGTGTAATTTAATCACTGGCTCGTATATCAACAACACCTTAGCACACACCCTGCATGAATTTTCACCTGACGTTGGTCCAGGCTATAAAATAATTGAAGTTCCGAAAAGTGTTATCTATTTACCGCTAAACACTCGTGAAGTAAGGTTCTTGGAGATAAAAATCTTAGATCAAGACGGACAACTAGTTAATTTCCGCGGTGAAACCATTACCGTTCGGCTTCATCTTAAATCAATATAAAAAATGTTATTATATAACCAATATGTTGGTATTATTCCAACCAGTACACAATCAGCGTCTACTTCGGCAACAACAACAACAACAACAACAACAACACCAAAGAAAAGGTCTATTGTTCTCGGAAAAGCACCTTTAACAGCAGAAAACAAATTATTTCTACCAACAACAATAACGATAACACCAAAGAAAAGGTTCATTGCTCTCGGAAAAATAAAAGCACCTATAACAGAAGACAGCAAATTATTTCTACAATCGATAGGAATTCAAGTTCCACTTAATTAGAAAAGATGACAGCTTTACTCAACATTACCAATCAGCCTGCGTTCAGTGAAGATATTATAAAGAAGGAGTATCACTCATATACACCATTTTCAACAGCATACAAAAACAGTGATGAAATCAGAATTTCTATACAACATCAAGACTTGTATCTACTACCATCCGAAAGTTTTCTATACATTGAAGGCGCAATTACTGGAACAGATGGAACAAAATTAGATGCCGACAGCTCTGTTGTTAATAATAATTGTATATCTTTTCTCTTCGAAGAAATCCGATACGAGTTGAATGGAATTGAAATTGATCGTACCAGAAATTTGGGTATCACAACCGCTATGAAAAATTATATTTCCCTAAGCAAAAATGAAAGTGAAATGCTATACAATGCAGGCTGGTCACCGGAAAATCACATCAAAGTTCCAGATTCGTTTTTCAATTGTTGTGTTCCGCTGAAAATGGTGCTTGGATTCATAGAAGATTACAAAAGAGTTGTTGTTAACGCACGCCATGATTTGATTTTAATTCGATCTAGGACCGATAATAATGCTGTCAAGACTTCAAAAAGTTATGATCTATCCATTCATAAGTTGCTATGGCGAATACCACACATAACCGTATCCGACGTTGAAAGACTAAATTTTCTCAACATTATAAATGCCGGACAACCGATACAAATGAGCTTTAGAAGTTGGGATATGTATGAATATCCCCTATTACCAACAGGATCCAGTCATCACATTTGGACCGTAAAAACTTCTTCACAACTTGAAAAACCACGATTCATAATTTTCGCATTACAAACTGATAAGAATAACTTAAAGGAAAAGGATGCATCAACATTTGATCACTGCGACCTAACAGACATCAAAGCACATTTAAACTCTGAAACCTATCCGTATGAGGATCTTAATCTTAAATTCGATCGAAACCGATACGCACTATTATATGACATGTATACCAAATTCAGACGATCATACTATAATCAGGATGCTCCTCCGCTATTAGATTGTGAAAAATTCAAAAGTTCAGCTCCAATAGTTGTTATTGATTGCTCGTTTCAAAATGAAGCCTTAAAAACTGGACCAGTTGATGTAAAGATAGAATTTAAAACATCGAAAGCGTTTCCGGCAAAGACATCAGCCTTTTGTCTACTACTTCACGACAGGGTTGTAGAATACAACCCGTTGACCAGCGAAGTTAGAAAATTAATGTAGAATATATAAGAAATTGATTGTTATTTTTTTAAAAAAATGTAAAGATTAAAAGCTGTTGTATATCCGAAAAACAATGATTTTATTATTTTTAACTTTAAATATCATAGCGTCCTCAAGCATATATGCAAACGTTATTTTCGTTATTAGTATCCCACCATTAAAGTATAAAACAGTAATACATGCCCTGTATCCACTCATTATCGTGCAGCACGTCGATGGAACACGCATCTGCACGTTGGTTACGAATTGGTCGCAGACTATTTGCATGTTGGTTTCAAGTTGATGGCAAGGTGGTTGTAGGTTGTTTACAAGGTGGTCGCAGGTTGGTTGTCAGTTGCACAAGGTGGTTGCGAATTCGTTGCAAGGTGGAAACTCATAATGGACACAAAACTACTTAAAAACATTATAAAATCAACGAATGATATACGAAAAAAATATAAAGCATTGAAAACCGGAAAAACTGAACGAGCACTAATGTTGGAAGAAACATTTAAGCCTATTAGCGAATCGTTGAAAGAAATGAAAGACAAGTCAAACGAAGAACTTGATAAAAAGATTAAAACCAAAGTGAAGAAGGAACTGTCCTTAATCAAGGCTTATGATGACGATGATGATGGTAATGAGGATGATGACGATGATGATTCATTTAGAACACCAAATAACCCGTTGAAACGATTGCAGACGCCACTTCCGTATAGCACACCCTTAAAAACTATGAAAACGTCTCTACCAACCCTGAATGTGAGCGAATCGTTGAACAGATCAAGATCTTTATCTACACATTATATCAACGAATATACAAATAATAGTCGAAATCTTGATAAAACCTATGGACCTAAATTCAATGAACGCATCAACAAGTTTCAAATGGGTCGTTTAGATATGGAATTCAAAGAACATGTAATTGATATTGGTGATATCGAGTATCATGCAACTCGAGGGCTATTCGAATTGATTTTCATGAAAAATCCGAGTAATTACAACACAAACGATTTAGAAAACTATAAAGATATATTGCAAAAATCAAATGTTTATCGCACTGCTATCGATGATGTAAATAGTAGAATCAAAGGTAACGCAGGAGAAAAGTATAGAAAAATCATAAGCAAGCTCATCGCAGTAAAGGAGGGAAGTGGACTTATGCTTTTGAATAATCAAAAAACCAATTATGTATATTGGGATGATCCAAATGAATTGGTTGATAGACTGCGACTTCTCGTTTCTTCCCAGCAAGCCGGTCATTCCAATCATAATAACGAAATAGTATCAATTATTGAAGAACTGAGAGAGGCCAATATAATTATCTAAATAGTTTTGCATCTACGAAAAATTCCTTATTACGATCATGAGTGTTGATAAGTTTGGACGTTTTGTAAGCAGGCGTGCACGATCCATTAGAGGAGAACGCGGTCTTCCCGGTGTTGGATTCAACATAAGCAATACCGGAAACTTTGATTTGGAACTTAAGCTAATTGAAAACTTGGGAGATCCCTTACACTTGCAAGATGCTACAACAAAAGCCTACGTTGATAAAGAGATTGAAAAATTGAAAAAAGAAATGGAAAACGTCATTAAGAATACAAGCGAGAATATTTCTCAAAACGCAAAATCAATTAATGTGCTAACATTGAAACTTAATAAAAGGTCTGGTAACGATGCAGATTCTTCAGATGATGTTCAAGATAGAGAGGACGATGGTGTTGATGATGATGAACATTCGATAGATTTAAATTCAACACCCACAGTTATTTTAAAAAGGGATAAAGAGAGAGAGATACACCATTAAAAATGAGCAAGCGAGATCTCGTTGAAGAGTTGCATAGGTCGGCAAGAAAAAATTTTAAACGAAGACGAGTTATAATAAAAGGCCTCGATGACTTGTGGCAAATTGATTTAGTGGAAATGGGTACATACTCTACCGATAATAAAGGATATCGCTATTTGCTTACCGTAATCGATTCGTTTTCAAAGTTTGCTTGGGCCATTCCATTAAAGACAAAACGTGCAAGTGATGTGACAAAGGCAATGGAAAATATATTTTTAAACTCATCATCACGTGTCCCAGCTAATATACAAAGTGATCTTGGAAAGGAATTTTATAACAAGCCGTTTCAAACATTAATGCAAAGCTACAAAATCAATCACTATTCAACATATAGCTCGCTAAAAGCTTCGATAGTTGAGCGCTTCAACCGTACCTTGAAAGGAATAATGTGGAAGGAGTTTAGTCTAAATGGATCTTATAAATGGATTGATACAGTACAGAATTTGGTAGACAACTACAACAATACAAAACATAGAACAATCAAAATGAAGCCTTGTGATGTTAATTCTTCAAACGAAAAGCTATTGTTAAAAACCGTTTATAGCAATTTAAAAGTATTCTCACAACCTAAATTTAGAATAGGTGATTTTGTGCGCATCAGTAAATACAAACATGTTTTTGAGAAAGGTTATACTCCGAATTGGACAACTGAAATATTCAAAGTGCATGCAGTCAACAATACAAATCCAACAACATATTTGCTTGAAGATTATAAAGGCAATCGGATACAGGGAGGATTTTATGATAAAGAATTACAAAAAACTAAACATTCTCACATGTACCTGGTGGAAAAGGTTTTAAAACGTTCTGGAAATAAATTATATGTCAAGTGGCTAGGATTTCCGTCTCAACACAATTCATGGATTAAAAAAACCGATTTAATGTAATACATTATATTTTATTGATTAATAAAAAGAAATAATTTTAATATAAAACAAAAATCTTTACATCTTTCATTTGTTTAAAGTTTATTATTTAGAAATGTTCTTAGTGCTAAGACGTTTCGCAAGGCACATTGTCCTATATGATTATTACACACTCCCAGCTGTTTTTCTGCCTCTAGTTCTAGAAGTGTCGGGCAATTCAGGGTCTCCATTTCGCATGTTGATATATCGTATCCAATCATATTTTTCACCCAATTCATTTTTTCTTCTCCTTTTACATGTATAATATCGTTCTCCTTATCGATATTCATTTTGATGAAAGTTTTCACGCTGTTAAAATCAACAACTCCATCATACCAATCCAAGTGATGAAATTTATTTGTTAACCAATAAGCTTGTTTTTTATATATTTGCGGTAAATTATCAAATCCATACGGTGGTTTCACCAAAAACCTTTGCCACTCTGTTGTGTTGAATGATATGGCCAGTTCCTTCAATATAAAAACGTTTCCTGGAGCTTTGAAACCCTGAATATCGATAATAATATTTCTATTCAGCATATTACTACCTGTTAAAAAAAATGCAATATTTAGATTATAGATATTTTAAAATGATAATATGTGCTTACCTCTTGGTGTACAGTTGAATTATAATTCTTAAATCAATTTTACCGTTCTTTTTATACAAATTAAAAACTCAAAACCCAAAAAAAAGTAATTGATAACGCACAATCGTGTTTATTCCTATTAATATAAACAACCTATCATAACAAAACTCTTATCTATCTATATATATATTTTCTTTAATTCACACAGAATTCAATCGAGTTCGTCAACCTATACAATGTCATCTGCAGATCTTAGACATGTTAGATTTTCTGATCATGTTTCCGTTAAATACATAATTGTCTGGGAGTATGCATATAGAACTAGTAGAAAGGGTAATTGGCAGAGCTGTGTATTAGACCGACTAAGGTTTCAACGAAGGATCTTAAAATTGGAGCAATTACTAAGACCTATTTTACTTCAGAAAATTCAATTATGTAATCAAAATAAAATTTAAGCTCTTATAATGCTTGAATATTTAATAAAAACTTGTACACCAAAATTTGTTTTATTCCGAGATTTCCCCATCAATTAATACCTCAAAACTACCTCAACATCCGGTAAAATATTTGCTTTGGTCACTATTTCTACTTTGTTAAGTTGTATTTCCGTAAATCCTGTCAGTTCGTGTACGTTAAATAGCCCATTAATCGGGTTTATCAGTATTAGACATAGGAACATTGTCATGCGAATCTGTAAATTTATGATTTTTTTTATTTTTATTTTTTTTTTTTTGATTTTTTTATTGATTTTTTTTTTATTTTTTTTTTAATTTTTTTTTTTTTTTTTTTTTATTTTTTTTTTTATTTTTTATTTTTTTTTTGACATTATGGCAACCCCAATTGATGATGACGTCATGAAACTATAATCGATGACCTTATGGCAACCCTAATTGATGACGTCATGGAACGTCAGTACATCATCACTAACCAACATCCCCATACAAAGCTTACCCCTATTGCATAACAGCGTTATATCCATGTAACCATACAAGTGCTTCATCTACCACAAATACAAGTTATTTTCATACAAATCTTAGAGCTTGAACTCGTTCATCAAAAAAAAAAAATGATCATATATGATAGCGAATTGAGGTGAAATTTTCATATCAATCTCACTCGTAAACCAAAAAATTCCATACACAAAAAAAATGTAAACAACCTATCATATGAATACTCTAAACCATAAACAATTCGAAAGAATTATTCCTACTCGATGATGACTTCATAAAATAATATCACGCTATTAATAACAATAACAATCTCCATACACACAATCTATCAATTTTCATCATATATGAAACCTAATACGTAAATCTCTTACCTCTAATATAAAAAAAAAATCAAAACAAAAAAACCTAACCATAACAAACTCTTATCTACTTATATGATAAGAACACTCTTAGCTGCAAACAATTATTCCTAAAACACATATAATTTGGTCGATGATGACGTCATGAAATAACACCACTTTATTAGTTACTATATATTTGCATATTGAACAAGACCGAGTATGTAGTCTGGCTAGCGTAAGGCTAACGCTACCGCTTCTTACGCATGTGGTTCCAGGTTCAAGTCCCTTTGGTGGCAACAGTTTTTTTTCGATAAAAAGTAATTTAAGTGCCGAGTGTATTAAAATACGTCCCCCGGCAATCAATCAAATCAGATTCATATGGAATTCAATATCAATTCATGTTAAATTTCAATCGATCAATCGCCAGTATAGGATAGATAGGATAAATACAACGCAAAGACACTGTGTTGGACGACCGAGAAACACGTAGAGAAAGTCAGCTGAGAGCGTGGGTGCCTGTAATGACATATTGCGGAGAGATATAAAAGGTAATTACGGAGAACAGGTGTTAACAGTAATCAGAGAGAGAGAGAGAGAGATAGAGAGAGATGAAAGGTGATTACGGAGAACAGGTGTTAACAGGAACCAGAGAGAGAGAGAGAGAGAGAGAGAGAGAGAGAGATCAATTAAAGTAGTTAGGGGTCCCATGAGAGTTGGTTAATCTAAAAGTTCCCACGGGCTTTAAAATTTTCCCAGGCCCAAAGTGCAAAACCCTCAGGTGATCAAGGGAATCCCTCAAGGTCATTGACCTCCATGACCCCATTCAAAACCCATAGATTGCACGGGGATTCCCTATGACGTCACCAACACCTGTTTTCAAGGTCATCTCAAGGTTAACAAAAAGTTCCCACGGTCTTTAAAATTTTCCCACGCCCAAGTGCACCTTCACCTACTCAAGTGCAAAAAAACTGCCAACAAGTCGGGCGCTACTTTATTATTTTTGTGGCAAGTTGAGAATGCGTGGAAAGTCAATAAGCCGGTTAGAGTAGAGATACTCGATACACACTAACACTTCTGTCCTAATAGAGTTTGGACAATGCATGTACAGCGATCGTGCGGGAAATTTCGCCCGAAATTTGAGTTTTCTCAATTCTTTTCTTTTATGAAGTAAACACAATCAAATTGAATTGTTATTTATGAAAGTCATATTTATTTTCGGATTTAATGAGAATTCTATTCAAAAACTTGTAGTTTAACGCAAGCTTTCGCTCGTGTCCGTACATTTGAAATCGGTCAAACTCAAGTTTGGCTGATTTTCGTATTTCTTATGTTGCCTTCTTGTGCTTCTAAACGCAGTCTTAACTGTTGGTATTAAAGCATTGTCCAAACTCTATTAGGACAGAGGTGTTAGTGTGTATCGAGTATCTCTAGGTTAGAGTGGTGAAGGAAGACTAAGTGAAAGGGGGTTCTATAGCAAGGCTGTTGTCAATTTAACACTTAATTTCGAATACAATCATTAGCTCGTCTATGGAAGTTTGTGTTTTTATGTGGGGAGGGGGAGGGGTAATGGTAAGGGTAGGTGGTGGTTAATAATATTTTAATTGACTGCTTGAATCACGTATTCTCTGTATAGAATGTCAGTTTCATAGACGAAGTTGCATAGAATTTTCATTGATCATAGAAGTGGAGATAGTACTCCTCCCTGGGTATAGCCTCAATAGGTCTGTGCAGTCAATGTACTATCATCTAGATCCGTGGTTGTCAATCGGCTCTTTAGCATGGCCTGTATCCATTTTGTCGTGGCCGAGTCAAGTTCCTTTTTCGTAGCTGCCGCTATTATGGCGTCATGTGAAGTATTGTCGAAATCTCATTCAATATCTAGGAATGCAGGGCAATTTCATTTTGATCGTTAGCCTTTCAATTTGTCTAACTAGATCATGAAAGGCTGACTCAGTCGATTTGCTTTTCTGGTAGGATTGTTGGTTCTTATTAAGATTGACCTTGTTTGGCCCCGTTCTTATGTGGACGTCCACTAATTTCTCCCTCGTCTTGACGAAGAAGAAAGTGAGACTTATAGAGCGGTATGATTTAGGCTGGTTTATGGGACGATTCCCTGCCTTTGGTACAAAGACCATCCTCGTTTCCCGCAAAATTTTGTGATATATACTTAAAGCTGGCTTTAAAGATCCTTATGAAAGTTGGCAGTAGAATCTCGAGACTCTTCTGCAGCACAGAAGGGAATCTTTTATCTACTTCAGCTGATTTCAAGAGTTTGAAAGTGATAATAGCGCATCTCATCTTTTCCGGAATGAAGATCTTACCAGCAATACTTTTGCTGAAGGGAGTTTGACGATACTTCCTTTTCTTTACTTCTAAATCTTCATTATTTATTCTTTTGAAGCCTGGGAAATGTGTTGCCAATAACACTTTCAGGTTTTCCGTGCTACTTTTTGTCATCGACCCCTCTGGTCTCTCTAAGAGTCCGATTTCAATCGGAGTGTCTTTTGCTAACACTTTTAGGAGTTTTGAGGCCGTTGGGAGATCATTTATCTCTTCAAAAAATTTTCTCCATGAATTTTTCTTTAACTTCTTTAAAAGTTTGTCATATTCAGTAGAGGAGTTTCTGTAATTGTCTCAGTTATCAAAGATTTTTGCTTTATTGAACAATTTCCTAGTAACTGCGTTTTTTCGTCAGTTCCTCATTCCGCCAAGGCCAATGCTTTGCCCTTTTTCAGTGTTTAATGGGACAGCTTTGTTCGCAGGCATTTATAACATTTTCCACAAGTTTGTTAGTTATTTGATTAATGCAGTCTGGGCTGCTTATTAATTCTTCCATGCTACTTACTTCGTACTCTGGGATTGACTGGTAAAGATTCCAGTTGGTACGTTTAGGATTTTTATACTGACTAAAATAGCTAAATGAAGTATTAATTTCAAAACAGATTTGCCTATGATCTGAAAGTGACGCTTCTTTGGGTATGTGCCAATTTCGCACTTGTCGACCAGGCAGGGGCTTATTATGATTAGGTTAAATACTTTCTGCTTAGCAGAATTGATGAAGGTTGGGGAGTTGCTTTTATTTTTTATATCTAGGTTGTTAGTAGGAGGATACTTTAAAAGTGACTCACCTGCTCTATTGACATCAGTATTTTCCTATATTGCATGGTGTACACTCCCCTTGTTTCTATTAATTTCTTGAAATCTGAAAAAAAAAAATTAATGAAAAAATGATGATAGCAAAATGTTCGACTTGTTCCTCTCTCCCCCCTTTCTTTAGCGTTACCCAGTCTGCACGGCGAGGATGCGATCTAAATAACAGACTTGCTCAACTAAAAGGCCCGACAACAACAAAGAGTGCGTCAAACACTTATTATATTGGTGAGAGTTGTCGGATCTCCAGGTATTACTCAAAGAGTTCCAGTCGCATTTGAACAGGTTTAATATTGAAAATCTGCACAGAAAATTTCTTCTAAACATAGTCGTATTCATACTGCTTGTTAATTACCTAGTCTAGCCATAAATACTGTTACAAACTTTTTGAAGCACTGTTCAATAAAAGAGGTGTTATATGTTAAGAAATTATTGTTTATTTATTAAATGCATTGTCAACAACGGAAATTGCAACAAGTTATTCGAAGTGATTGCTTTTTGCCTTTACACAAGCCTTTAATCGAGCTGGCCACTTATCTATGGAAGCACGCACGACTTCAATCGGAAAGTTGGCGACTGCATGTGTAAGAGACTTCTTTAAGGATTCGATATTATGATGTCTTTTAGAGCACGTCATTTGCTCTAAGACAGACCATAATTCGTAATCCAGCGGATTCAGGTCTGGGCTAGAGGAAGGCCAATCTTCAGCTTTAATAAAATCTGGAACATTTTCTTCAAGCCATTTTTGGGTTGACTTCGCCTTATGACCTGGTGCATAATCTTGCTGGAAACTCCAAGGCTGATTTTTGAATAATGACGTGTTGAGAAGTTTCACTACACTTTCAAGGACACTTTCTTAATAAATTTTGGCAGACGTTTTGACGCCCTTCTCACAAAAATGCAACTTTGTCACCCCGTTGTAGCTAACACCCCACCAAACCATTACTGAGGCTGGATGATGACCTCTTTGAACCTTTTGGGCAACTTGAGAAGCTTCTCTGGCACTGCGAGCATAAACCCTATCGTTTTGTTTATTAAATGTTTCTTCGACAGTAAACATTTTTTTGTCCGTAAACAAAATTTTACGGTGTTCTTGGTTTGTGTACCGGTAAAGTAATCGTTTTGATTTTTCCACTCTATTTTTTTTAACGAATCTGTTAGTAAATGCCCGGTAGATCTACGATAAGCACCCAACCCCAAGTCACTTTTGATGATACGTGAAATTGTTCTTTGGGGTATTTTCATCTCACGCGATAAAATTTTTTGTTTCCGAAGAGGATTACGGCGAATTCTCTCGCGCACGGCTTTAACCGCTTGAGGTGTTCGAGTAGTTCGCGGACGGCCACTTCTTTCACGGTCACTTACTCCAGACGTATCATTAAATCTTTCAATAGCCCGATATACAAACATTCGGCTTATACCAAGGGTATGCAGAGTCTTAAAAATATCACTTGGTTGCATTCCTACTTTATGAAGTGCAATCACAGCAATTCTATTTTCTTTGTCACCCCAATCCATGTTCACTACACTAAAAATTAAACTCAAATGATGACAAATGCATCAAGCCAATGCTTTCTACATCTCAAGCTGGGCAGAACTGACGTAGCGGCCATCTTGAATGACTCCAGTGGGTATGACGTCATGGATTTTTCCATTTCACAAGAACACCTGTATTATTTTTCTACAAACTTGTCGTAAAAACACGTTTTGCCGAAAACAAGAAAAGAGCATAATTAATTGAAATTAAACACGAAAATATTACGCGAGTGCACACTTTTTCGTAATAACTAAAATTCTACAGTTTTCCGTGTGAAAATTAACCGGAGAACTCTGCACAATATGAGTGACAGATTTTCTTCGGTATGAGAAGCCGAGATTTAACTTTGATCGCACTTTTTTCAATTAAAAATCCATTGCACTAATATCAACGTGTCATAATTACATGCCGAGCACTATCAATAAAGTACCTTAGAAAGCTGAACTATCTTTAACACTGCATTTAAGAATAAACGCGATTCTTACGAAGCCCGCCGTGTCTGCTCCATACAAAAGCGCTCGAATTTGTATGGAACTGTCATGTTTGTTATGACTCCAACGTGTTGTTGTTGGATTCAGTTACTCGGCTTTCTACTATAGAAGGCATTGATCAAGCACAATCGTACTATAGCGATTAGCTCAATTTTTAAGAAATGCAATATAACGGTTCCTTTCTGCAGGGTTGCCAAACCTTGTAACAATATTTATGGCTAGACTAGGTATACATAACGCAAGACCCAATTTTACGCGGAGCTATGTAGTTGTACGAAAATTTTAAGACAGTCAAATTAATTTCAAACAATTCCTTTCATCTATTAACCTACTTGGCTGCGTTGTTATTTTGCTACGATTCCATGCCGGAGCACCAATACCCTGTCATATATTCCATCTTTTAATTTCACATCAGATTCTTAATTTTCCGGTTTCCTTCGAAATCACCGTAGTAATGAGTTTCATTTCTTTACAGGATGTTTAAAACGGCATAAGTTCCGCGCATATCCACCTCGAGCTTTATAAGTTACTATATTCTCCGATTTAATGAAATTATATATGTTGCGTGGAGAGGTATAGAATTTGGTATTGTTCTGTCATACCTTGGATTTTGCTATGGAGAATAACGCTTGCGTTATTCACAGCTCTAATTGCTCAGACAGAATAAATTACAAAACTGAAAATGAGCAGATGTTGCGCATTGGGGAATATCTATCTGTTCTATAGTCGCCTTTACATCCAAGCGTTCTTCCTCCCCGAATCATTCGAGAATCTCAGGATATACCCGATTGTTTTTCAGCTTTTTCATCTCTATCTAATGCTCTGTATACCATCAAGATGAAGTTTAATCCTGGCAAAAAATAAAAGGTCTTTGGTAATATTTTGCCGTATCATACCTACCTATACAAGAAAAAGCAATGCCGCGAAGGTATAATGCTGTGTGCACAGAAAACCAAAGCATTGTGGAGAATGAGAGCATTTAATTAAATTAATGAAAGAAATTTCCGGCATTGAAATTTGATCCTTAGGCGATGCCATATTGTGATTTTTCTATTATTCTTCTTGCTTCTATATTTATATCTGTACTAAACACATATATATATATATTAAATTCTTCGCCTTAATTACGCAAAAAATAAAGTTTTTTAATTTTCCGGAAGCTTATAATTTATTGCTTTGAAGTATTTGAAAAGATGTGTGTTTTTTTTTTTTTAAAGAAAAGATTTATGAAAAATTGTTTAATTTAATAGAAAAGTCTTGGAATTGTTTTAGGTATTGTGTCCTGAAAATAATTACTCAATGGGAATGGGGAGTAATAATAGTAAAGAAGCCAAACTCTGATTTTGTCGTTTTAAGTGTTTACAAAAAATTTATTGAACTATAAATATATCATCAATTATTATTTAAAATTAATGTTGCGGAAATTTAAAAAGAACTTTTGAGAACTTGAATTACTATTAATATCATATCACGACTTTTCACGCCTAAGGCTACCGACACACGATGCGAGTTAATATACATATATTATCTCGCTTTTCGATATTACTAGTGTCATTATCCTATACATAATTCGGCCTACTTATATCAAAATAGGAAGTTAATATATATTAACTCGCATCGTGTGCCGGTAGCCTAAAACAAGATTCTTATCTTACAAGGGGGAGTAGTGAATTATTCTATTAGGACCTTGAATAAGTTCTCGCCGTTTCTTCAAAGATGGCAGTAGCAGTACCCCGTTCGTGGAATTTTGAATGGTAACACACATGGAAGGCAGTAGTATATCTAACCTTAAATTTCAGTGTATGGTAGTTCACTTTAGAGTAAACAAAGTAATTACTTTATTATTTTAATAATAAAGTATTGTGATCGACTTGGAAAAAAAAAATTTGCTACCCTGAAATTTTGTTTTTTCGCGTTTCATGACTAAATTAGCCTAAAAATACAAAAAAAAATCCGTCTGTCTGTACGCCGTCCGCCGTCCGCCGTACGCCGGTGTGTACGCTCAGCGCACATTAACTCCCAAACCCTTCAAGATAGAAAGTTCATTTTTGGGGGATTGTAGATAGTTGCGGATCTCAGGTAGATACCCATTTTCGGGGGTGTATGGGTTCAGGGAGAGGCGGGGGGAGCGCTAAAGGCGAAAAATACGAATTCAATTATCTCAACCATGGTAACAGCTAGGCAGCTAAAACTCAACACACATATAAAAGGATTTGTGGGACAACTTTTAAAAATAACTTAATTTTTTTGTCCATTGGCGTCCGAAAAGGGGGGGCTAAAAACAAATTGTCGGACGAATTGTTTTTTCAAATGATTATATCTTCGAAATTACTTATTGTAAAAAATTCATATTTTGGGACCGTTAAGGTGGCATGTAGTTCCATCGGAATCAACTTAGAGACTGGTTAATTATTGTAAGGGGAAGGGTCAGGGGGGGTGCAAAGAAAAACACTTAAAAATGAATATCTCAACTATCTCTTAAGCTATATAATTGAAACTTGAAACTTTTATTACGCTAGACTAGGAAAATACAAAAAAAATATAACATATTGAAATAATAGTAGTGATGGGAAATGAGGAGCATTTCAAAATTGGCGCACTTTTCAAAATTACGAATCCTTATATCTCAAAAAAGAGTACAGATATCAAATCAAAAATTTGTGAGATTGCAGAACTACATAATGGTTAATTTTGGTAAAAATGTTAAGTTGGGAGGTGTAAGGGGAGGGAGGTGATAAGCAAAAATGTCGAAAATTTTGAGTGATTTTTTAGGGCTCTGGTGAAAGATACAATGTTTAAATTTTGCATGTCGATACATCTATTTGATTTACATAGAAAAATAATAATAACTTGATCCATAATTGTTATAAATCGACCCCCCGGTCTAACGTGCACAAGGTGTTTCATGTGCATTGAAAAAAACACATAAACTGAAAATTTTTGAGTGAAATTTTAAGGTAAAAACTTGAAAATTTTGCAAAATGCATTTAAAAAAAATCTCTAAATATACGAAATATTAATTGGTCGAAAACGTTTAAAACTTCTACCCTCTCCAATACAAAATTATTTTTGCGACCATTTTTAAGAAATCAATTATCACCTAACTATTAAAAGCTATCAATTTGCAATTCTGCATAAAAACTTACAAAAATAATTGAAATGAAATTAAGTTAAAAGTTTTGAAATCACGCTTGCCCTTCTACCCCCTCCCATACAAAAGTATGATTTCGACCAATTTCATTAAATCAATTAATAATCAACAAATTAAAAGCTACGAACTTGAAGTTTTGTACGAGCATCTTACAACAGAAAAGAAAGAAAATTGCATCACAAGTCTTACGATTCCCCTCCCTCCTCTAACCCCTCCCATACAAAATTATTTTTTCGAGCATTTTTAAGAAATAAGTTGTCAGCTAACTCTTAAAAGCTATCAATTTAAAATTTTGCAGAAAAACTTATAAAAATAATTCAAATGAAGTTGCTTTAAAAGTTTTGAAATCGCGCTTGCCCTTCGACCCCCTCCCATACAAAACTATGATTTCGACCAATTTCAATAAATCAACTAATAACCAACAAACTAAAAGTTACGAACTTGAAATTTTATACAAGCACCTTACAAGAGAAGCAAAAAAAAAACTACATATCAAATTTTACGATTCCCCTACCTTCTCTACCCCCTCCCATACAAATGTTCGGTTTCGTGAATGTAAAATACACCGAATTTTATGAAAATTCTATGCAACTTCGGCTATGAAACACATTCTATACAGAGAATATTGGACGTGATTCAAGCAATTAATTAAAAAGCTATTAACATCCACCCACCCTTACTATTACCCCTGCTCCTCCCGTCATAGGAACCCAAACTTGCAGAAACGAATGAAATATTGTTAAATTGACAACAGCCCTGCCCAAGAACTCCCTTTCACTTAGCCTTCCCTAACCACTCTAACCTGCATATTGACTTTCCACTCATCCGCAACTTGTGCCAAGAATAATAAAGTTTCACCCGACTTGTTGGCAGTTTATTTTTTCTTAGTTCTGAAAATGTCTAATATAAAGTAATTATTTATATTTTATAATTTGTTTTCATTATTAATAATAAAAATAAGTCGTAAGGCTACAGTTGGACTATCTACATTATTATATAGCGATGTACAACCAGGGCTGTAGTCGTAAATCCAGCAGAAGTTGTACGCTGTTGGAAGGCTATAGTGGTTACCGGTGACCGATGTCGGTAAATTTTTAAAATCATCAAATCATCTTGAACTGCAATTTAATTATTCTACACTTATACTTATAAAGATGTACTTCCAGTACAAAAAAAGCCCACGTAGCGATCAAAGTGTGTGCAATTATGTATAAGAAATACAATATTCAACTGTAGCAGCTGAAGTATTTCACTGTCTGTGTATTATACATATAAAATAAGTCAAATGCAATAGATAGAATAGATAATGGATTTTTAATATTAGTTCCAAGGAACAAAACATTTTTGATTAAAAAAACGAAAAACTTAAGAAATATGACAAACATAGAATTGGAAAAAAAATTATACCTATTTTAAATAAATATTTTCATAAATATTCCTTAGCACATTTTTTTTTTCATTTTTATTGCATACTCCCGATCTTGTGTCATTTGAAGATCGGTCCTCTCTTAGCCATGATCAGGCGTATTTTTTTAGTTTAAGGTGGTGGTCCGTTTGAATTTAAAAATATCAAGTTTGGGACATTAGATATTGATGAAGAACATCGTAAACCAGTTATTATGTTGTTCATCAAACTGAGACCGCATTCGCTTTCAGCTGCGGAACATGGCAACGTTGATATCGTCTTTACGTAAGGCTCTACGCTTTCAGGATTTAATTGAGAAAATAGTCTTGAAGTCATCCTATCGACCATACTTTACAAAAATTGTGTTTGTTATCAATGGTTCGATTCTGAGGGGGTGGAAGGAGAGGGAGGACGCAAATAATTTTTCTACTGTAGATTTATATCATCATGAAAGTAATATATCTCAAAATTCATCCTAATAGCTTTTATACTTTTCGAGTAAATCCATTTATTGTCAAATTGCGAAATTGTGTCATTTTGTGTGAGGGTGTAGAAGGGGTGAAGCTAATAACCCATATTTTTTTGGCCTTACTAACAATTTTAAATAAATATGTGGTGCACAATTTCAGTCCGCTAAATTTTATACACACTGAGTAAATTGGCTTAGAGTAATTCATGACAAGTACAGTTTGTATGGGAGGTGGTAGAAGGAGGGGGACGACACAGTTTATTTTTTACGGTAGATTTATATTATCATAAAAGTAACATATTCCAAATTTCAGGCTAATAGTTTTTATACTTTTCGAGCAAATCCGTTTATTCTCAAATTGCGCAATTGTGTCATTTTGTATGGGAGGGGGTAGAAGGCGTGAAGCTAATCGTCTAATTTTTTTGGTCTTACTAACAATTTTAAATAAATATTTGCTGCACAATTTCAGCCCGCTAAATTTTGTACGCACTAAGTAAATTGGCTTAGAGTAATTCAAGACAAGTACAGTTTGTATGGGAGGTGGTACAAGGAGGGGGGAGGACATGCATAATTTTTTTTATAGTAGATTGATATTATCATAAAAGTAACATATTTTAAATGTCAATAGCTTTTATACTTTTCGAGCAAATCCGTTTATTGTCAAATTGCGCAATTGTGTCATTTTGTATGGGAGGGGGTAGAAAGGGTAGAGCGCTTTGGCCCGTTCACGAACTTGACCTTACTTTTTTGTCAAAAACGACGTGTACAAAATTTCACCTTTCTAGCTCAACGCGTTCTCAAGCTAGAGAGCGAACGGACGGACGGACATCCGGTTTTGAGATTTTTGAGTGATAATATTAACTTCTGTATCATTCATTTTTTTTCTCCGAGCCTTATTTCTTAGCGTTACAAACTTTAGAGCAAACTTATATTACTCTCAGATTTCATCTAGAGTATAGAAACATAACAGGACTAAAAGAAAAGATTTCCGGATCCTACACTGTTACGCTTTATTATTTGTGACGTTTCGGTCTCTGCTGAGATTTTTATTAAACTGTTGCGATAAATTTTATACGTACTGAGTAAATTGGTTTAGAGCATTTCATGGAAAAGTGCCTTTTGTATGGGAGACGGTGGAAGGAGCGGGAAGACATAAATAATTTTTATGCAGTAGATTGAAATCATTATACAAGTATTATATTCTAAATTTCAGATCAATAGCATTGATACTTTTCGAGCAAATCCGTTTATTGTCAAATTTCTAAATTGTGTAATTTTGTATGGGAGGAGGTAGAACGGGTTTAACGATTTGGCTCGTTAACGAACTTGACCTTAATTTGTTGTCAAGAACGACATGTATAAAATTTGAGCTCTCCAGCTCAACATCTTCTCAAACTAAAGAGGACACGGACGGACAGACGGACGGACGTCCTGTTTTGAGATTTTTGAGTGATTATATGAACTTCTGTTTCATTATTTTTTTCTCCGAGCCTTATTTCTTGGCGTTACAAACTTTGTGGCAAACTTGTAATACTCTCCGATTTCATTTAGAGTATAAAAATCTGCCAACAAGTCGGGCGCGAATTTGTTACTCTTGGTTCTTGGTATATGTTTAAGATACGTCGGACGTCAATATGTAGGTTAGGTTGGATAGGGAAGGCTATGTGAATTGGGATTCTAGGGCAGGGCTGTTGTTAATTATTTAAAATTTAACTGCGATTACGATCAATAGCTCCAGTACATAGTGTCAATAATTCATTGGTTTATGTATGCAAGTTTGGGTTTGCATGGAGGAGGATGTGGGTGCGATAGAAGGGATGGTTACATGTTAATAATTTTTTAATTGATTGCTCAAATCGTGCTCAAAATTCGCTGTATAGAATGTTAGTTTCATAGACGAAGTAAATTGTATGAAATTCTCCGTGTATTTTATATTCTTGAAACCATACATTTGTATGGGAGGGGAAAGAGGAGGTGAGGGAATAGCAAAATTTGTGATGTAGTTTTGTAATGTTTCTTTTGTTCGTACAAAATTTTCAAGTTCGTAGCTTTTAATTTGTTGGTTATTGGCTTTTAGTGGTTCTATTGAAACTGGTCGAAATTATACTTTTACATGGGAGATAGTGGAATGGGGGGTGGTAGAAGTAGAAGGGGAGGTTTATATTTCTCGCATATGACATCGAACATGGCATGCAAAATGTTTTCTGCTGAATTTAAAGTTTTTAGTTTTCATTATTTTTAAAGAAATTGGACATAGTTTTCCTGAAATTGCATTTGTATGGGAGGTGGAAAAGGAAGTGGAACGTTTTAGATGATTTTGAAACTGCTTATCATCACCCTTATCACCATGCTTTGATTCAATTTCAAAGTTGATAGCTCTCATATATTCGAAGGAGAAATGCTTTTCTTGAATTTATAATACAGATATTTATATGGGAGGGGGTAGAAGGAGTGAAGCTGAGCTGATAATTTTTTCTAGCTTTTATTGCAACTATTAAAAAACAAATTCTGGCAAAATTTTAAGTTTGAAATTTTTCTAGTTTTAATGGAAATCGATATAATGCATTAAACAAAAATTATGCATTTGTATGGGAGGCGGTAGAAGGAGTGTACGGATCAAAACAAATTTTTTTCGCATTATTGATGTTTCTATTTTTATACTTTATACAAAATATCATAGCTTTAATAGTTTTGAAGAAAAATAATTTAATTTAAATTTCAAAATTTCGTGAAATTTGTATGGGAGGAGGTAGAAGGAGTGAGGTGAAGTAGATAATTCTTTTTAAAACTAATTGCAATTATATTTGAATTATTTCTGGCAAAATTTTGTCTTGTCAAATCGAAAATATGTATTTTTCAAAATTGTCCATTTGTTTGGGAGGCGGTAGAAGGAGTGAGGGGATCGGATCAATATTCCGTAATATTAATGACATCTATATCATAATACTTTGACCTAAATGTCAAGACGATAGCTTAAACAGTTTCAAAGAAAAATCAATTTCTCCATATTTCAAATTTCATGAAATTTGTATGGGAGGGGTTAGAAGGAGTGGGGGGATGCAGCCCATTCACGAACTTAAAGTTACTTTTTTTTGGCAAAAATGATACACAACATTTCTTAGCACTATAGCTCAAAGCTTTCGAGAGCTATGCTGTAGACAGACGGACAGACAGACAGGCAGACGGACAGGCGGACAGACAGACAGACGGTCACTCGGAATCGAGGTTTTTGAGCAACAACAAATATTTCTGTACCCTTGGCGGCTATGTGCGAGCATTATTTCTTAGCGTTAAAAGGGTAAGGCAAATACAATATACTCTCAGATTTCATCTAGAGTATAATTAGTATGGGAAAGCAGGTAGGACTATCTTTAATTATTATCCCAAAAATTTGTGTGGTATGTTAATCAGTTTGCTTACAGCAGCTGGTTGAATGGGTACACCTCAGTAGTCCAAGGCGATTTTTGGAATAGGTAAAAATAAACTGCCAACAAGTCGGGCGAAACTTTATTATTCTTGGGACAAGTTGCGGATGAGTGGAAAGTCAATATGCAGGTTAAAGTGGTTAGGGAAAGCTAAGTGCAAAGGGGTTTCTTGGGCACGGCTGTTGTCAATTTAACAATATTTCATTCGTTTCTGCAAGTTTGGGTTTTTATGAGGGGAGGGGGAGGGGTAATAGCAAGGGTGGGTGGATGTTAACAGCTTTTTAATAATTGCTTGAATCACGTCCAATATTCTCTGTATAGAATGTGTTTCATAGACGAAATTGCATAAAATTTTCATAAAATTCGGTGTATTTTATTTTCACGAAACCGAAAATTTGTATGGGAGGGGTAGAGAAGGTGGGGGAATCGTAAAATTTGATATATAGTTTTTTTTTTGCTTCTCTTGTAAGGTGCTTGTAAAAAATTTCAAGTTCATAGCTTTTAGTTTGTTAGTTATTAGTTGATTTAATGAAATTGGTCGAAATCATAGTTTTGTATGGGAGGGGGTAGAACGGTAAGCGCAATTTCAAAACTTTTAAAGCAACTTCATTTAAATTACTTTTATAAGTTTTCATGCAAAATTTGAAATTGATAGCTTTTAAAAGATAGCTGATAACTGATTTCTTAAAAATGCTCGAAAAAATAATTTTGTATGGGAGGGGGTAGAGGAGGTAGGGGAATCGTGAAATTTGGGATGAAATTTTCTTTCTTTTCTGTTGTAAGGTGCTCGTACAAAATTTCAAGTTCGTAGCTTTTAATTTGTTGGTTATTAGTTGATTTAATGAAATTGGTCGAAATCATGCTTTTGTATGGGAGGGGGTAGAAGGGCAAGCATGATTTCAAAACTTTTACCGTAATTTTATTTTAACTATTTTTCTTAGTTTTTGTGCAAACTTTCAAATTGATAGCTTTTGATAGTTAAGTGATAATTGATTTCTTAAAAATGGTCGAAAAAATAATTTTGTATGGGAGGGAGTAGAAGTTTTAAAAATATTCGACCAGTTAATATTTCAAACTTTTAGAGATTTTTTTTAAATGCATTTCCCAAATTTTCAAGTTTCTACCTAAAAATTTCATTCAAAAATTTTCAGTTTATGTGTTTTTTTCTTTCCACATGAAACACCTTGTGCACGTTAGACCCCCACTTCGGAGCATAACAATTTTGGTACAAATTACTATTTTTTTTCTATCTATATCAAATAGATGTGTCGACATGCAAAATTTAAACTTTCTATCTTTTACCAGAGCCATAAAAAAATCACTCAAAATTTTCAACATTTTCGCTTTCCACCTGCCTCCCCTTACACCCCCCAACTTAAATTTTTTACCAACATTAAAATTTATATAGCTCTACAATCTGACAAATTTTTGATTTGATATCTGTACTCAATTTTGAGATTTGATGATTTGTAGTTTTGGAGAGTGCGCCATTTTTGAAATGCACCCCATTTCCCCCCACTACTATAATGTCCACATATTATATTTTTTTCATATGTCGCTAGTAAAGCTTAGTATACATTTTAAGTTTCAATTACATAGCATAAGAGACAGTTGAGATATTAATTTTTAATTGTTTTTCTTTGCACCCTCCCTGACCCTCTCCCTTTCACTAATTAGCTTCTATCTAAACTGCTTCTAGTAGATCTATATACTATCTTGATGGTCGCAAAATATCAATTTTTTATGGGAAGTAATTTCGAAGATATAATCATTTGAAAAAAAAATTCGGCCGACAATTGGTTCTTAGCCCCCCCTTTTCGCACGCCAATGGATAAAAAAATTAAGTTATTTTTAAAAGTTGTCCCACAAACTCCTGTATATGTATGTTGATTTTTAGCTTCCTAGCTGTAACCATGGTTGAGATATTTGAATTCGTATTTTTCGGTTTAAGCGCTCCCCCGCCTCCCCCTGAACTCGTACACCCCCCAAAATTGGTATCCGCCTGAGATCCGCAACTACCTACAATCCCTCTAAAAATGAACTTTCTATCTTGAAGGGCTTGGGAGTTAATGTGCGCTGAGCGTACACGTCGGCGTACGGCGTACAGACAGACGGATTTTTTTTTTGCATTTTTAGGCTATTTTAGTCATGAAACGCGAAAAAAAAAAATTTCAGGGTAGCAAATTTTTTTTTTTCCCAAGTCGATCACATACTTTATATTAAAATAATAAAGTAAAATGGAACAAAGAGTTTGTCTCAAACTTTGTGTGCGAAAATCGTCATGCCAGTGTTAGGGAGATTGTGGTGCTCCAACACATTTATAAATTCACTTGTTGATAAAAATCACTTTGATTTTTATTAACGAGAAATTTTGGAATTAGTAACTTTTGTTTTCAAAAATTAAAAAATTTTATAGATATGAAATCAGTCGAAAATAGAAAAGAGATGAAAAATAAATTGATTGCTAGTTAGACATTAAAAATAAAACGTTGCCATTAATTTTAAATATTCATAAATAAAATATACAAAAAGAAAAATAAGTAATTATTAATAATAAATGTGTAACAAAAATATATATTGCAGTGTTCAATTAAAATATCGAATATTGTGTTGTTTAATTAATTATATGTGATAAATAAAAATAATAAATTATCATAATAAAATATTTGCTGAATTAAAAGTTTATAATAAAAATATTAACACATCCAGCAAATAATTGGTGACCCCGACAGGCGACACGCCTGATAAATATAAAGAGCATAAGTTTATTCGATTGCACATAAACATTGGATCGACAGTCGAAATATACAGATTCGCATCAACATCGTCGTATTTCACCATAATAACAAGAAAATAGAGAAGCCCAGGCATAATTATCTAAAACATCGGCCGAGATTCAAATTTTTTGAAGGAACTTTTTGATGCTTTTTGTAATTAAGAAGAATCATAAACAGCAACAACGGCAACAGCAACAGTGGCAATAGTAACACTAACAGCAGCAGCAACAGCAATAGCAACAACAACAACGGCAACTGCAACAGCGGCAATAGCGACAACAGCAATAGCAGCATCAGCAACAGCAATAGCGGCACCAGCAAAGCATGAAATACAAGGAACCAATACAAGAGTCAACTCAAAAATAATAGAAGACAAGATTATTGCAGATACGTAGTATTTATTATAAGTTATTAAGTTATTTTAGATATTTTTCTTATTAATACTCAAGTTGTTCTGTCTCATCAATTCGATTTTTCGAAAGTTTTCATTCTTCGTCAAAATTTTCAAATATTTTTTCATTTCAATATGGAAAATAATAATGGAATTGCGCCACATACTCCACCTTTTCCTAATTTGGACGCACCTAATCCATTTCAGGGATTATGTGATTTTAATATGTCATCTGTTGCTGTACAAAAAATATCTTTTTGGAAAAGAAATCCAGTGGCATGGTTTAATGCCTTGGAAATTCAGTTCAGGTCAGCAGGCATATCGTCCGAAATTACGAAATTTACTCACACGATAAGCATGTTGACCCAGGATGAATGTGATAAGGTTTTAGATATCATCGCAAATACTTCTTCAGAAACACCTTATTCCGATTTAAAGGCAACGATCATCGCTAGATTTGGTGAATCTGAAGATCGTAAACTTCATAAATTATTAAATGGCCTTGATATTGGTGATGATAAACCATCTACTTTATTAGCTAAAATGAAATCACTAGCTGGAAATTCAGTTGGTGATTCTCTTTTAAAGAAACTTTGGTTGACTAAACTTCCTCAAAGTGTACAATCAATTTTAGCCGTTGCAAATGTGCCATTGAATGAATTAAGTATTCTGGCAGATCGTGTTTTTGAAAGTTCCCTTGGTTTCTCTTTCAATGTTTCAGGCGTATCACATTCTAATGACAACAATAAAGGAACTGATCGTTTAGCATTCGAGAACACAATCCTTCATCAAATGTCATTATTGACTAAACAAATTGAAACTTTGTTTGAAAGGCAAAACCATTTTGCCAGACAAAGTCGTTCATATTTTAGGAATCGTTCGCGATCACGAAGTAAATCTCGTGATAATACCGATTTATGTTATTATCATCAAAAGTTTGGTGTTAAAGCGACTAAATGTCGACAACCATGTTCCCTTAAGTCAACAAAAAACTAAGTAAATTGTCGGTAATGACGACAACCGACAATTTAACTACTTCAAGTCGTCTATTTATTTTTGACAAATTATCGAATTTTAGTTTTCTTCTCATTAGTATTAACAGCAGCTAATTCAACCAACATTAAAACTTATGGGTTCAAGGAAATTGAAATTTCCCTTCAGTTACGAAGAGTTTTTAGATGGAAATTCATTGTAGCTGACGTAGAAAAACCTATCCTTGGTGCGGACTTTCTTAAATTCCATGGTTTAATTGTAGATATTCGTCAAAAATGTCTCATTGACCCACTTTCGCGAATTATCTCTACAACCGGCACTTTAGTCAAGGGACCATCTTCTTCCCTAGCTGTTTTATCGACCTCAATTTTAAATACTAAAGTTGAGCAAATTTTATCAAAATATGAAAACGTTCGTCGATCTTTAAACTATAGTAACTTAAAATCGAGCACAGTACAACATTTTATCGTTACTGAAGATCGCCCCGTTTTTGCTAGACCACGTCGTCTAGATCCAATTAAGTTAAAAATTGCTCGAGCCGAGTTTGATCGAATGATTGAACGCGGTATTTGCAGACCTTCTGATAGCCCATGGGCATCACCTCTGCATATGGTTAAGAAAAGTGATGGTACTTGGAGACCTTGTGGAGATTATCGAGCTCTTAATGCGATAACCACACCTGATACCTATCCAATCCCTCACATTCAAGACTTTAGCCAACAATTAGAAGGATGTAAAGTTTTTTCAACTATTGATCTTGAAAAAGCGTATCACCAGATACCCATCCGAGAAGAGGACATCCCAAAAACAGCGATTACAACACCTTTTGGGTTATACGAATTTATGAGAATGACTTTTGGATTGCGTAATGCAGCGCAAACTTTCCAACGTTTTATCTTTTCCATTTTGAAGGATTTTGATTTCTGTTTCGTCTACCTAGTCCTGCCATAAGTTCTGTCACATAATTTCTCACATTGGCAACAACTTTATTTTATGAGTGACATTTCAATATCGGGCAGTTTTATAAACGTCATAATGTTGTTGACAGTTGATGGTCATTTAAAGTGTGTTCGTTAACGTGTGAATGGGGTGTAATAGAAAACCGAACTGCAGTGATTGCACTAGATAAGTGTGGAAAATCCGCGAGTGAAATTTTCAAGTTGTTGTGCCCGTTAAAAATAACGCAAAGATTTGTGTATCGTGCGATCCAGAGATATAACGCGATCCAGACTATTGAAGATCGACCTCGTTCTGGACGTCCGCGTGATGTACGTTCTTCTGCTGCCATCAAAGCGGTCGAGAGTCGAATTCGTCGAAATCCGCTTCGTAAACAATGAATCATGGCTCGAGAGATGAACATCTCCACCCGAAGTATGTCTCGCATCATAAAATCTGACCTCGGGATGAGTGCCTTTCGACGATCAACGGGACATTTGCTGACTGAGCAGTTGAAGCAAATTAGGAGCACCAGATCGAAAGAGCTCCTTCGGCGGTACGGCAACAACAAACATCGAGAAATTTTATTTACCGATGAAAAAATGTTTACGGTGGAGGAACATTTCAACCGCCAAAATGATAAGGTGTATGCCCACAGCTCCATAGAAGCCCGAGAAGTTGCCACTAGGGTACAGCGAGGACATCATCCAGCATCAGTCATGGTATGGTGGGGTGTCAGCTACGAAGGGGTCACCGAGCTTCATTTTTGCGAAAAAGGCGTAAAAACTGCAGCGAAAAATTATCAAACGGACATCCTGGAGGGATGTGTGAAGCCGCTGAACTCTACGCTATTCAATAATCGACATTGGGTTTTCCAGCAAGATTCTGCGCCAGCACACAAAGCTCGAACCACACAAGCGTGGTTGGAAACCAATATTCCACAGTTTATAAGGGCGACGGAATGGCCTTCTGGGAGCCCAGATTTGAATCCCCTGGACTACAAACTGTGGGCGGAGTTAGAGTCCATGGTGTGCACGAGACGACACCCAAATATCGAGAGCCTTAAGCGATCTTTGACAGAAGCAGTAGCTAATTTTCCGCTAGAAACAGTGCGTACTGCTATCGATGACTGGCCCAACAGATTAAAGAGCTGTGTTAAGGCTAAAGGCGGCCACTTTGAATAATTTGTTGCTTATTTTACTTCCATTAGTATGCCAAAATAAAATATATTTTCCTTTGTCAAAAACTCTTTTTCATTTATACAAAAATTGCCCATATACGTGTGACAGAACTTATGGCACGACTAGGTATATTGACGACATCCTAATCGCTTCAAAGTCAGAAAGTGAACATCTAAAACATTTAGATATGTTATTCGAGCGACTAAACTCACATAACTTGATAATTAATCAAAATAAATGCTCATTCCTTAAATCATCGGTTGATTTCCTTGGTCATACGATTGACGAATTTGGATTCAAACCAATCGCTTCTCGAGTTGAAGCTATTTTAAATTATCCTCGACCAACTACAGTTAAAGATATTAGGCGTTTCCTTGGGATGCTCAACTTTTATCGACGTTTCATTCCACACGCTGCTGAAGCACAATCCACATTGGACAGCTTCACTAATGGCAGTAAAAAGAAAAATGACAAGACAGAACTTCAGTGGTCGAAAACTTCTATCGAAGCCTTCAACAGTTGCAAAGAACAACTGGCTCATGCCACTACACTAGTTTTTCCATCGTCATTTTCAACATTATCTTTAGCAGTAGATGCATCGGACACTGCTATAGGAGCTGTACTTCAACAGCGACATTCTGAAGACTGGAAACCTTTAGCCTTTTTCTCTAAAAAACTATCCTCCGCTCAAAGGAAATATAGTGCTTACGACAGAGAGTTATTAGCGGCCTATGTATCAATAAAACATTTTAAATACATGCTTGAAGGCAGAAACTTTATCTTGTTTACTGATCATAAGCCGTTAATTTTCGCGTTAAAACAAAATCCGGAAAAAGCTTCACCTCGACAACTAAGACATCTTGATTTTATCAGCCAATTTACGTCGGATATTCGACATGTTTCTGGAAAAGACAACATAGTTGCTGATACGTTATCAAGAATCGAGATACTTAATCTTCCTACAACCATAGATTATGCAGAAATTGCTAATGCTCAAGCAATAGATTTTGAATTAACCAAAGCCAAAACTATACCCAGCCTTAACTTTATTCCTGTTTCAATTGAAAACACAACTAATCCCCTTTGGTGCGACTCATCTAGACAACAATTAAGGCCGTATATTCCTACAAATTTACGCTTCAATGTCTTTCGTAAAGTTCACGATTTGTCTCATCCAGGAATTAAGGCTACTGTAAAACTAATGAGGAGTAAATTTATTTGGCCCTCTATCAATAAAGACAGCCGTAACTGGACTAGAGAATGCATTGCTTGTCAAAAAGCTAAAGTTTCACGACATGTCAAAAGTCCGCTTGGCCACTTTGAACCAATTTCAGAAAAATTCAATACTATTCATATCGATCTGGTTGGTCCTCTTCCAATTTCAAACGGCTATAGATACTGTCTAACAGTCATTGATCGCTTCACTAGATGGCCAGAAGCATATCCAATTCATGATATTCATGCAAAAACAGTCGCTAATACTATTTTCAAAGAGTACATACCACGTTATGGAGCTCCAGTTTCAATCATTACAGATCAAGGCGCTCAATTCGAGTCACGATTGTTTACTGAATTAGGAAAAATGATTGGTTTCAAACGTTGTAGAACGACAGCTTACAACCCAAAAGCTAATGGAATGCTTGAGAGATGGCATAGGGTTTTTAAGGAAGCAATATTATGCAAACCAAATGACAGTTGGTCGGACAGACTTCCTTTAATCCTTCTTGGTTTGCGTACAATAGTTCGCGATGATGCTAACGCGACTCCAGCCGAATTACTTTATGGTCAAAATATCAGACTTACTTATGATTTTGTTAATCAAACCGTTGAAAATCAAAATGCATCCGCAAGCGAATTTGTTGAAATTCTTCGAGATCGCATTAATAACATCAAGCCTCAGCCTCCTTCAAGACATAATCATGAAACCCCTTTCATTTTTAAAGACCTCCAAACTTGCAGCCATGTTCTTATTAGAACCGATACAGTTCGAACTGGCTTACAAACTCCTTATGAAGAACCCTTTGAAGTTCTTCAAAGACACAAAAAATATTTTGTAGTCAAAGTAAAAGAGAAACCAACAACAGTGTCAATTGATAGGCTTAAACCATGTTACAAAAGCTCTTCTGAACAAATCAATCTAGCGATGATTCACAAGAAAATAACTTTCGGTAAATCAGAAATTCAAACATTTCGCTCCACGGACAAAACTTGTTTAATTAATAGATGTACCAAGAAGGTTCATAACCTTCTCTAGGAGGGGGGTATGTGGTGCTCCAACACATTTATAAATTCACTTGTTGATAAAAATCACTTTGATTTTTATTAACGAGAAATTTTGGAATTAGTAACTTTTGTTTTCAAAAATTAAAAAAATTTTATAGATATGAAATCAGTCGAAAATAGAAAAGAGATGAAAAATAAATTGATTGCTAGTTAGACATTAAAAATAAAACGTTGCCATTAATTTTAAATATTCATAAATAAAATATACAAAAAGAAAAATAAGTAATTATTAATAATAAATGTGTAACAAAAATATATATTGCAGTGTTCAATTAAAATATCGAATATTGTGTTGTTTAATTAATTATATGTGATAAATAAAAATAATAAATTATCATAATAAAATATTTGCTGAATTAAAAGTTTATAATAAAAATATTAACACATCCAGCAAAAGATAGCAGGAGAGCTCGACATCTCTCGCGAGTCCGTTCGTTCGACTTTGGTGGATACTTTGGCGTCCTTTCTCGACTCTTTCCAATAAAGCAGAATTTTCTTAAAAAAAAAGTACCGTGAACAGGTCATTTTGGATATGCTTGATTGCGAGAATTCTGATTCCACATTCATGGAACTCAGCACAACTGGTGATGAGACGATTCTCATTGTTTTTTTTTGATATTCAAGGTTGGATCCATCATGAATTAGTTCCGAAAGGACAGACGATCAATAAGGATTACTATTTGACCGATTGATTGATTGATTTGACCGTATTGAAGCATTTGCGTAAGCGAATCCTTAAAAATCGGCCGGGATTAGGGAGGGAATTCATGGATTTCCCACGATAAAAATGTGTCATCGCATTAAGCCTCAAATGTGATCGAATTTAACGTCAAAAAAGCAAAAAATTGCATCAATCAACCACCGTATTCCCCAGATTTGGCTTCGTGTGACTTTTTCCCATCCTCGAAACTGAAATTACCGCTCCGTAGAACCCGTTTTCAGTCGATCGAAGACATAAAAAAAAATCGCCGTGGACTACTGAAGTGTATCCATTCAAACAGCTGCTGTAAAGAAACTGACTAACAAACGGCGCTAATTTTTGGGATAGCAATTAAGAACAGTTCCACCTACACACAAAAAAAAAAAAATTTGAAATATCATTCACAATTTTAATACCGCCGCTTAATTGGTCTTAAAATAAAATTTTTTTTTATCAACAAGCTCCGAATCATTTGAAAAAACAAAAATAATAAATCGCCCGACAATTTCTTCTCCCCCCCTTTTTGGACGCCAATGGATAAAAATTAAATAAATTTTTAGAGTTTGTCCCACAACCCTCTCTATATCTGGGCTGATTTTCAACTTCTTATCTGCATTCGTAATGGAGATATAAGCAAGTGTAGTTTTTGACTCTTTCCCTCCCCGCCTCCCGCTTCTACCTAACACTCCCGAAAATTAAGATATTGGAGCTCACTTACCTAATTAATAATCCACCCAAAAACGAACATTCCACATTTAACGGGTTCCTAGATATGAGTCCATATGTACGGCGTACGGCGGGACGGATTTTCTTGCATTTTTAGGCTTATTTAGTTATGAAATGCAGAAAATCAAAATTTTGGGCATCAATTTTACTTTATTATTCTAATAACAAAGTATTGTGATTGACACAGAAAAAAAAAAAAGTTGCTGCCCTGAAATTTTTTTTTCGCGTTTCTCGACTAAATTAGCCTAAAAATGCAAAAAAAAATCCGTCCCGCCGTACACCGTCCGTCGTACATATCTCCGAGACCGTTAAAGGTTGAATGTTCCTTTTTGGGTGGATTGTTGATTGGGTAAGTGAGCTCCATTATCTAAATTTTGTGTGTCAGGTGGAAGGGGGAGGCGGGGGATGGAAAGAGTCAAATACTTCACTTGCTAATATCTCCACCACGAATGCAGATACGAAGCTGAAAATTAGCAGAGCTATGAAGAAGACTGTGGGACAAACTTTAAAAATAATTTAATTTGTTTATCCAATGGTGTTCGAAGAGGGGGGGGGGCTATGAACAAATGGTCGGCCGAATTTTTTTTTCAAATGATTATATTTTCGAAATTACTAATCACAAAAAATTCTTATTTTCGGACCGCTAAGGTGGCATATAGATTTACCTGAATCAGCTTAAAAAGAGGCTAATTATTGTAAGAGGGAGGGTCAGGGGGGGTTCAAAGAAAACCACTTAAAAATGAATATCTCGACTGTCTCTTAAGATATGTTATTGAAACTTGAAACGTATACTAAGCTTTACTAGCGAAATATGAAAAAAATATAACATTTGGAGATAATAGTAGTGGCGGGAAATGGGGGGCGTTTCAAAAATGGCTCATTTTCCAAAATTACAAATCATTATATCTACAGATATCAAATCAAAAATTTGAAACTTGAAAATTTGCGAAATGCATTTAAAAAAATCTGTAAAAGTTTCGAATATTAACTGGTCGAATATCTTCAAAACTTCTACCCCCTCCTATACAAAATTATTATTTCGATCATTTTTAAGAAATCAATTATCACCTAAGTATTAAAAGCTATCAATTTAAAATTTTGCATAAAAACTTATAAAAATAGTTGAAATTAAATTACGTTAAAACTTTTGAAATCACGCTTGCCCTTCTACCCCTCCCATGCAAAAGTATGATCTCGACCAATTTCATTAAATCAACTAATAACCAACATATTAAAAGTTACGAAGTCGAAATTTTTTACGAGTACCTTACAAGAGAAAGGAAATAAAATTGCGTCACAAATTTTACGATTCCCTTACCTCCTCAAAATTGCATAAATAAACGAACGAAATATTGATTATATATACTGGAGCTTTTAAATGTTTCCGCAAAGTGTTAAATTGATAACAGCCCTGCCCAAGGACCTCCTTTCACTTAGTCTTCCCTAACCACTCTAGCCTACCTATTGACTTTCAACACATCCGCAACTTGTCCCAAGAATAATAAAGTTTCGCCCGACTTGTTGGCAGTTTATTTTTTTCTGTGTCGATCACAATACTTTACCATTAGAATAATAAAGTAATAGATAATTCGAAATTTCAGGTCACTACCTTTCATACTTTTCGAGAAAACCCGTTTATTGTGAATTTCCAAAATTGAGTCATTTTGTACGAGTGGTAGAAGTGATGGAACGATTTGGCCCATTTAAAAACTTAGCCTTACTTTTTTGTCAAACCGATGTGTACAAAATTTGAAAGGACACGGACGAATAGAAGGACAGATAGACGGACGGACGAACATCAGATTTCATCTAGAGTATAATTAACAAATTTTTGACGACAAAATTTGTGATAAGATTATTATAAAATGGTGGACAGGGTTCACGCGATTTTTTATCTTTTCACACTTCTGCGATAAGAAAATATTGGGGGCTAAATTGGCGACAAAAATATTAAATGGTGGGCAGATTTCCGACAGAATTATATTTTAGAGGTTAAAATTGTAAATCTTTTGTATCAGCGAATTCTTGACAAAAAGAAAAATTGCCGACTACATTTCATTTTTTGGAAGTGGTACGACATTTTAGCTGCAATTTTTTATCAAATACTTTTACATCGTATTGTCACTACATTTGTCAACATTATTGTGTCGAAATTTGCTACTGCATGACATGAAAATAAATTGCTCAAAATTTCTGGCAATAATTTCGCCGCAAAATTTAATATTGATCTATTTGGAATGAAATTTACAACAGTGGTAGCACATTTTGAGTGGAATTGAACTGCAATTGATTTCGTGGCATGTTGTGACAAAATATGACACTGGAATTTCCAGTCAATGATAAATCTACATATAATTCCATAAAGTATAGCTTTGATTTAAATCGACAAGAATTTTTACAGGAAAGAGATCCTTTTTAAAGCTCTAAGTAAATAAACTTAAGGAATTTCCATATCCTTGAAATTTCGACACTTTCGTCTTTCAAGTTCTTATTAAATTACCAGACACACTTTAAAATTCAATCCGTATAGGATATTGAGAACACTGATAGGTACGGTAGGGACAAAAAAAACGTGAATAAGTTCAGGTGTGACAACTTCGTAAAATTTTCATTTTAAAGTTCTTTTCCTCGAAATGTATATTTTTATAAAAATAAGAGTCTGACATTATTTTTACAACGATGAAAAGGTAAAGAAAACATCAAGACGTCGGGATAGAGCCATAGAAAAAAAAGCACACAACTAGAGAAATAGAGAATTGCTCTTAGAAACTCTGCATATTGCATACGACTATCCTGTAAACTTATCCATTATTCATGGAAATTGCATTCAGGGCTAAGTGCTGTGCTCTCTCCTATCTTAGAATCCTTCAGAGTATAGAGTAACACTAGATAGGAGGCTCCATCTATACGACTTCTCTGCCATAGGACACGATAGCGAGTTATATATTTGAATAGAAGGACGAGAGAAGAGTTCCTAATTGAATATCATATTTCTTGTGTTGGAAATGGGTTTTAGGCCATAGCTGAGACAGAATAGCTCCGGATTTCGGCAGGATCCAAAGGTGCTTTGCATAATTCAACGAAAAGCCCAATTTAGTCTTTATCTTTCCGAGGCAAAATTCTATCATGCACATTGTTAGCATGGTTTTTATCAGATTAAGACATCTTTCATTACTCCAAGGTTTTCGCCAGTTTTGTTTTCAGTTCTGTACAAAGGATAATCTGAAAATATATTCTGTCTTTACTCACGCTCGGTCCGAATATGAAGAGCATTTACTCGAAAAGACTATTTGGGACAATTTTCCTATAGAAATGAATTTGTCGGTTTACAACTCTTTTGATGAGCTTTAGATAAAGATTATCTTTGTTATGGTGCTTAATTAGGTTTGAAATTTATTTCAGAGATTTAAAATAATGAAGGCTGTAAAATATTCAGACAATGGGTGAGTGAGGTTCGATAATCCTGAATCTCAAATTTTGTGTAAAATGCTTTCATAACAACTGTATGATGTGAAACATTCTACCATAATACCACCTCAACCTAAATACAATAATTCGTTAAGGTTACGGAAATTACTGTTTTATGATTGGGCCTTATGCGCAATCGTAGTTATGCTATGTTTTAAAAACTTCATCGAATAAGTTATAAATCTGCCTACATTAACAATTACAATTAATTAGATTTATGTTTTTTTTTGTGAAAAAAATTTAAATAAGATAAAGGAATTTAATAAACATTCTCGGAAAGTAAGTTGAATTTACTGACAACGAAAGACATGTCACATCCTACGATTGATTGAACTAAGAAAACCTAGAACGTCCTACTTCTATTCCAAGAATATTACTTAGCATGAAGCACTTTCCACGAGACACTTATGAAACTTTCGTAATCCCTTCAAAGAAATTATTGCCAAAATGTCGAATAACTCCACGTTGGTGATGGCCGTCCATCTTACTTTAATGATTCATCACACTTTGAGCGGAATCAACCATAGTAATGAAAAGCATCAACAGTGTGGGGAGTAGAAGCTTCTATACGGAAAACTCTTAAACTATTAGGTCCGAAAAGATAAGAGGATCCATTAGACAAGTTCTTTATCATTTCGATAAAGTTGTCCGCACTGCAATTGAATGATGTCTTCCTGGTCTTGTTTCCTTCTATTTTGTTCTGATGAAGCACAATAATTAAGGGTAATTGAAAGTGGCGCATTAGGGAACTAAGAAGAAGAAGAACAAGAACTTTGAGGACTTTTATATCTTTCATAATGACGACAGTTTAAAGAAAATTATAATCTATTATGTGTCGAATAAAAGGTTCGGGAAGGAAAGTTTTGTAAAGGGCAGTTTGGTTTATTTTTCCCTTTAAATAATTTCCATTTCAAGGGAATTACATTCTTAACAGGGTTTCAATAGAATGGATCTCTCATGTGATTGATTTTGTTCGCTCGTTTGTCATTGAGATTTAAATTTGTAACGTTTAAGAGCATTCTTTAAATTTGAACTTAGGTACTTTTGTCGACCATCTATACATATAAATATAATTGTAATGTCTGTCTATTATTTGCTTATAAATGGCTATCACTTAGTTTTTTGCTTTATTTGGACAATAACTAAGCAGAAACAGACGTTTTTAAAAATTTTCTCTGTCTGTCTGTCTGCCTGTCTTTCCGGCTTTCACGTAAAAATGTATGAACCGATTGTAATGAAACTTTCACGGATTATTAGTTCTGCCTCGGGAAGTAATCTGCCTTAGGTTTTATTTTACTCCCCTCACGCCTTCTACCCCCTCCCAAACAAAGTGACTCATTTTCAAAAACTTATAATAATCAAATTTTCATGGAAACTATGAAAGCTATCAATTTGAAATTTAAAATATATTATTTCTATTATAAATGCGATCTTATATAAATAATTTGAATCCCCTTACTTCTTCCACCACCTCCCAAACAAACTAAACTTTTTCATGAAATACTATACTCCAATTTTCTCAGTACGTATAACTTTCATCGAGCTAAGATTTTGTATCAAATCCTTAATTAGCATGTATATTTTTAAATTTCAATTTTTAATCAAATCCGCATTTAAATAAATCAATTGTCCGTCGAAAGTGCTGTTTCGTCGCGAATCGATACGTGCATGGGGGTCATCGCGTCGGCAACTGTGAATTCCCGCTAACCTTATCAGCTCAAGCTAAATGCCGGCTAGCAGACCAGGACTACCGCCGTCGGATTTCCTAGTCTAGTCTCCGTTTCCAGCTAAGTGTCGACTAACGGACCGGGGTCTTCAATGTGTTGGTGTTCCCGTGCATAGGCCTAGTACTTGCGCGGGTCTTGCAATTGCGGACCCCGGGCCGTTAATTATTTCTTGTTTGTGTTGTTGGTTGTGCTGCTTGGTTTATTTATATATAATTTTTTTTTTCTCTCTTTATTTTGGTTTTGGAGTTTTTGCTTCATAATGCTTGCGTTTCGTGTTGCCATATACTCGTTTCTATTTATTTTTTTTTTTTTTATCTCTATGATTTTGTTAATATTTATTAATATTTTTTTTTACGTCTTGACTAATTTATAGCTTTTCGGTTTTTATTCAATTTAGCGTTGTTATATTTTATTTTCTTGTTTCTTTTATCATTTAAGATTTTTGTCTCAAACTTTTTCTTCTTTTTGTATTTATTTGTTTTTATGGCAACGTTTACGATCGATCAGGTCAACGTTCGGGGATTGAGTTCTGCGTACCTTTCCCTGTATATTCATACCCAAACACCAAAGCCAGAAATACTAGCACTTGGCGAGTGCAAGGTGCTACCAGGGAGTGAGCAGTTTTATTCTGTTCCCGGATACCACCTTATCCCAGCATTTTTTCGCCAGCGGGGATCGCTCTCTAAATCTGCGATGATGTGCCCTTCCAATTGGATCCGCATTTAGGTACCTGCTCCAATCCGGAATTTAATTACATCTGGATAAAACTTTTAATCCAAGGGCATATCTTGTATTTTTGTTACGTTTATAGAAGCCCGGCATTGAATGCAGCTAAACAGCTAATGAGCTGGATGGGTTGTCTGAATCCATTCAGTTCATTTACACTGCACACCCTGACGCTGAAATCGTTATCGCGGGCGATTTCAATGTTCATAACACTGCCTGGCTTAAATATACCTCATGCACGGACCAAGAGGGACGTGATACTGAGCTCTTTGCCTCGTTAAACGGTTTAACACAGCTGGTAAATCAGCCTAACCGTTTACCAGAAACTGCAGGTCAATTCTCCAATCTTCTTGATCTATTTCTCACCAACCAACCTGAGAAATATTCTCTCTCTGTATTATCCCCATCGCCAATTGGAAGTACGGATCACTTCTTGATTCGTGCGCAAGCAATTTCCTGTTGTAGCACTGAAACCGCTGCCAGTTAAGGCACCCCGAAGAACTGTTTGGCGTTTTAAAAGAGCAAATTGGGGGGCGCTAAACGAGTTCTTCAATGCCTTCAATTGGAAATTGTGCTTCGATTCCAATGACTGCGATGAAGCCTGTAAACTTGTCACCGAGACCATCCTGAAAGGTATGAAGCTCAACATACCTTCAAGTCCAAAGAGAGTCCGGCCGTCGAAGGACTCTTGGTTCACTAATGAATGTCTTGCAGCAATTCAGACTAAGAAACAGTCGTTTCAAAATTTTCAAAATTTTCCAACTCCAGCTAACAGAGCGCGTTATAATGCATCAAGAAATACCTGCAAATCTATCCTTGAACGTGTTAAATTTGATCACGACCAAAAACTTCGGCGGAAGATCCTTCAGAGTCCAAAAGGCTCAAGATCTTTCTGGTCTTTTGTCAAAACGGTCAACAATAATTTCATCTCTTCATCAACACCACCACTCGTTGATGGCGACCGTACTGTTATTGATCCGGTTGAGAAAGCGAACCTATTGGCAGTAAATTTCGCGAGAAATTCTACACTACCATTTTCAAACCAAACCCCTCCTATTGTAACACCATCAGGTTTTTCGCTGTCTGCGCTATATTTTCGCACGCGTCTCATTTTCTGGATCCAGCAGAAGCTCAATGTTCACAAGTCCGCTGGTCCTGATGGCATTCCCCCTATTACCCTTAAAGTGTGTGCCTAAACCCCTTCGCAATCTCTTTCATCTATCTTACTCTTCTGGGTGCTTTCCACGATTGTGGAAAGTCGCGAATGTTCAGCCAATTCCCAAGAAAGGAAGCAAAGCGAACCCCGCTAACTACCACCCGATAGCCATTACTTCAGTGCCCTCGAAAGTGATGGAAACTGCTGTCAATCGCAAAATCGTTCACTATCTTGAGGATAAACAGCTTATCCACGATCGCCAATACGGTTTCCGTTCTGGAAGGTCAACGGGAGATCTCTTGGTATACCTGACGGAACGTTGGAACTCTTGCTTGCACAAATACAAGTTCTTTTTTTGTGTTATTTTATTTATGTACTTGGTGTGGGGACGTTGTTTGTTTCGTCCCTTCACTAAATGATGAGCCAGTGGATGATTCGATTTCCATCTTTTGAATTTGGAACCGATTTATGGCAATTTCCTTGCATTGAGGAATTCTGATAGTGAATAGTGAATAGACATTGCAAAAGCTTTTGACAGAGTTTGGCATGATTGTTTCCTTGTTAAGCTAATGGCCATTGGTCTCGATGGTTCCCTCATTCGATGGATTGAGAGTTTCCTGTCCGAACGCACTATACGAGTCGTATTAGATGGCGTTACTTCTTCCTCTTTTCCAACTAATTCTGGTGTCCCTCAGGGTTCTGTCCTATTGCCTACTCTGTTCTTAGTATTTATAAACGACCTTTTGTCTTCTACTCTCAATCCGATCCATAGTTTTGTAGATGACAGTACTTTAGATAACACCTTTGAATTTAACTCTGCTGTGGATTCTCACAAGCAATCTGTTGCTTCCAAACGCAGGGAGTTATTCAGTTCGTGAACTCCAACCTCGGCTTAATCCTGGAATGGGGCAGGAAAAATAGAGTAGAGTTCAACGCTGCTAAAACACAGGCCTGTCATCTTTCCCTTAAACGTGATGTTCCAGCGTCGTCGTCTAATTTAGCCTTTAATGGCGTACCAATTTGCTCTGTAGATGAGATATTAGGCGTAAAATTTAATAACCATCTTGGTTGGAGCAAACATATCTTTGATGTTGCCCTTGATACCTAAAAATGCCTAGGTATCCTTCGCAAATGTAAAAAATATTTTACACCTCACGACTTAGCTACCATCTACAATGCTTACATTCGACCTCGTTTAGAGTACAATTCGCATTTATGGGCTGGGGCACCCAAAACACACCTTGCGCTGCTCGATCGAATCCAAAAACATGCGTTCCGACTAATTGGAGACGACACCATTACGGTTTCTATTGACTCCCTCGAACATCGTAGGAACGTCGGAGCACTCAGCATCTACTATCGCTACTTTCATTGTAAATGTAGTGCGGAACTTAAATCACTCATTCCTTCACTTTTCATTTTTCCCCGAAATACTCGTCAAGCTAAACGCGCACACGAGCTTACCGTCAACCCTATTCCTACTCGTACAGTGAAATATAGACAGTCATTCATCTCCCGAACGTCCAGACTTTGGAACGCGTTGCCTTCTAGCATATTTCCAAGCAAGTATAACCTTTGTACTACGTGGAAAGTGACCGTTCGACTTACCAAGAAACTACAGACTTTCGTAAACCAATGCCTCCGGCGCATTTTAGGAATATTCTGGCCAGAAATAATCTCCAACGACGAACTTTGGAGTACAACTCGCCAGACTAAAATAGGTATTGAGATTCAACGGCGAAAGTGGCAGTGGATCGGTCATACTTTGAGGAAACCAGAGCAAAACATCGCAAAACAGGCTCTGGATTATAACCCTCAAGGAAGACGTCGGGTTGGTCGACCATGTAACACATGGAAGCGAGCAGTTGAGCAGGAGGCCAGAGGAATAAACAAGTCCTGGCAACAGCTTAAAGCCGATGCTCAGGACCGCGCCTTGTGGAAGAGAGTTGTTTCTGTCCTATGCCCCTATAGGGGGTCTTAACAGGAATTTGATTGATTGATTGATAACCTTCAGCGCTTCAAAAATAATGTCCATCGCCATTTCCGTGTCTCTCCCCTATAATTCCCATAACACTACCAAATTTCATCCTCTACCTATACTGACATAACTGTGTAATGCATTAAAGGGTGACCCCCTAAGTTATAATCGGTGCCATAAAAAAAAAGCATTGTTATTAATATCAGGAAAAAACTAACCAATTAGCTTTACTTCTTCTACCCCCTCCCATACAATCTGACACAAATCCACGACTTTTCAAAAATTCGATTTTCTTGAAAAGTGTGAATGTTACTGTTCTGAAATTTAAAAAATATCAATTGAATGATAATTGTAGTTGCTTCTCAAAACATAACTAAAAACCCTCCACTCCTTCCACCACCTCCTATATAAACTGCACTTTTCATGAAATATTCTAAGCCAATTTTCTCAGTACGTATAACTTTCATCGAGCTTAAATTTTGTATTAAAGATTTAATAGCATTGTTTTTATTATCGGGAAAAATTAACCGATTAGCTTCATTCTTTCTACCCCCTCCCATACAATGTGGCACAATTCCACGACTTTGCAAAAACTCGATTTTCTTGAAAAGTGTGAATCTAACTGATCTAAAGTTTAAAACTTATCAATTGCATGGTGATTACAGTTGTCTCTAGAAAAATTACCAAAAACTCCCCGCTCCTTCTACTACCCCCCATACAAACTGCACTTTTTCATGAAATACTCTAAACGAATTTTCTCAGTACGTATAACTTTGATCGAGCTAACATTTTGTACTAAATCCCTAATTACCATTATTATTATTATCGGCAAAAATCCACCGATTAGCTCCACTCCTTCTACCCCCTCCCTTACAACTTTTGCAAAAACTCAATTTTCTTGAAAAGTGTGAATCTAACTGATCGAAAATTTAAAACATATCAATTGCATGGTGATTATAGTTGTTTCTAGAAAAATTACCAAAAACCCCCCCTCCTGCTACCACCTCCCATACAAATTGCACAATTGCACTAAATCCAATGCACTAAGTTTCTCAAGTTACCTGTTCAGTTTTTCAAGCTTAAATTTGGTGCATAATATTTTTATAGCTACTCTAGCATGATGTGAAATAAATTAATTTAGTGCTGTCATCGCTTCTATCACTCCCCACACAAAAATTCTTAAGATTACAAAAATTTCGATTTCATCGGTAGTATCAAATAATTGAGCTTTACGCACAATCGAAGTCCTGTTATGTTTTTAAGCTTAATGTCATTTTATTTGGGCTTTTTTTAATTAACACAAGCTACAACTATTCACATGTCCTTAACGCTCTTCAACACTTATACATATGACCTCGAATCACGGGCTTGATTTGATCACGAGCCTGTCTCATACAAATGCGAGTATTATGGTTTCATTCTTAATAATTTATGGTTCTGATTTCAACAAAATACAAAGCATTGTGTTCAAAGACCCATCAAACTAAGCAGATTATTTATCCGACATATTACATATTATCCGACTACATTATCAAAAAATGTTATTATTGCGATTCTTACGCGGACAAAGTCGCGAGCGATCGCTAGTTATAGAATATAAAAGAATATTGGCAAATGTTTGAACGTATTGGATCTTATCTCACCGTTTGCGCACATGACTACTTATTTGAAACATGGAATTTGGAATCTAAATTCTAAGTGGTAAATCTGTAAGAGTAATTGCTTAGGAAATTTTTGTTGAAATTAAATTAGAAATCTGGAATGAGACCATATTTTTGACCAAGAAACGGATGATAAATGACTTTCACAATTTGGAATCGCTTAGGTTTTTTGGATTTTATATACAAATTAAAATTTGGTGTCAGTTTTCATTGTAGCACATTTCGTAGTTTTTATCGAAAAAATCATTTAAACGTTATTGATTCGAAGTTTTCGTAATTGTACTTGTACAATGGCGCTACAGCCCGAATCGGACCTTGGCCTCCTGATATTCAGGTTCCTTAACATTTTTCATTACTTATTGTGGAAGGGTTGTTAGCCCTTCGCACAACCCTCTTTCTACGAATTTTTCATTTTTTTAGATTGAGGTGACCAAGATACACCCAAGCAGGCAATGTGCCGGAATTATATGTTGCGTCGGCCGGGATTTGAACTCACGACCTTCGTATTACAAGACCAACACACTACCTAGTAGGCTATACCCCTAGTTTTCGTAATTGCCGATTTCAAATTGAATGCCAAAAAGTCGACATTCGCAAGGGGGAATTAGATTTTAAGGCCCCGTGTATACCGAAACGACGATTTCGTTCAAAAATGGGTATTTTCTTTAAGCCATTCCTGACAAACCACGCAACATAATGAAAATTTATTTTTATCACGACAATCTTTGATAAGTGTACTAGGATTGACATTGAACAAATTTTTAAAATTATATTTAGGAAAAAAGTTATAAACACAATTCCGGGTATGGTTTTTGAAAAACGCTAGAACTACACTTTTGGTTCGGAGTTTTTAGCTAAATTCAGGCGATAACTATATATCCTGTTTTGCAATAACAATAGAAAAAGGTTGCGGCGAGGTAACGGAGAGATTTTTTTAAGTTTTATTAGTAATAGATAGAGTTAAAAAAGTACATTTTTTATTGATTTTATTGTTAGAATTTATGTATTAAAACTAATGACTATGAATTTGTGTTATCAATGATATCAAAGAATAAAGTCTTGTTAAGCTTATTCAATGAATTTGGTAATAGATTTCAGAGAAAATACTTCATAATTCTTTCAAAATCTACTAGTCAATTTCGCACGGAAAATTGATGCTCATTATGCCTTGAGACGGCGACCAGAGCAGAGGTCGGTCCACGCCGATTTTTCAATCGGTTGGTTTCTTTTAGAAGATGTTCGTACGCTCTCAAGAGATTTGTCTTTTCCCCTTCGCAGTTTCGATCATGGCTTGCATTCTTTGTATGTGTTGTCGATCAAAGTTCGTTGGTGTATGTGCAGTGCAGTGGTAGAGGACTGATCGATCCCTTCAGCTAAGTGTGAAGAATATTGAATAGAGTTGTTGGGAAATCATGTCGTATGGATAATTGAATGCCTTTTGTGTTATGATTTCACTTTATTATTCTAATAAAAAAATTTTGTGATCGACACAGAAAAAAATTTCATCCCTGAAATTTTGTTTTTTCGCGTTTCATGGCTAAATTAGCCTATAAATGGAATAAAAGATAAATAAAAACATAACAGGGCTACGATTGTGCATAAAGCGCAATCTTACGATACTCTAGATGAAATAGATATTTTGTATGAGGAGTGGTAGAAGGGGTGATAGCATTGAACTAATTTTTTCCCATCATGCTAAAGTAGCTATAAAAACGTTTTATACAAAATGCTTACTCCGAAAATTGAATAGGAGCTGAGAAAATTAGTGCGTTAGATTTAGTGAAAATGTGCATTTTGTATGGGAGTTGGTAGAAAGAGTGGGGGGATTTTAGTGATTTTTTTCAGAAATAACTAAAAATATCATAAAATTGACATCTCTTAAATTTTAGACTAGTAACATTCATACTTTCCAAGAAAATCGAGTTTTTCTGAAGTTGTGAAACTGTGTCATATTGTATGGGAGGGGGTAGAAGCAATGAAGCTAATCAAATATTTCTTTTCTGATCTTTGTGATAACAATAATTAAGTATTTATTACAAAATGTGAGCTCGATAAATGTTATATATTCTGAGAAAATCGTCTTAGAGCATTTCATGAAAAAGTGTAGTTTGTATGGGGGGTGGAAGGAGAGAGAGGACATGATAATTTTTGGCCCGAATTTGAAGATATGGACTTGGAGAACATGTGGTTTCAACAGGACGGTGCCACAAGCCACACAGCACACGATTTATTGAAGAGTAAGTTTGATGAGCGTGTTATCTCAAGAAATGGACCAGTCGATTGGCCGCCTCGTTCGTGCGATTTAACGCCTCTGGACTTTTTTCTTTGGGGCCACGTCAAGTTGTTGGTCTATGCCAACAAGCCGACGACGTTGGAAGAGCTCAGAGCCAACATTGAACACGAAATAGCAGCCGTTTCGGCCGAAATGTGTGGCCGAGTCATCGAAAATTGGGTCCAACGAATCGACCGCTGCAAACGTGCCCGCGGTGGCCATATGAACGAAGTCGAGTTCCATTCATAAATGTTTTGATTGTACTTCAACCCGATAATAAAGTTAAAGTTTTTGAAATATCTCAAATGGTTTGCATTTTATTTTGAAAAAACGTTGTCAAGTCCTTGTTGGAAAACCCTTTATATGTATAGATAAAGTAGTCCTATGATCGAGCTTTATGCGCAATCATTCCTGTTGTGGGTTTTTTTTTTTTTTTGTAATTTCAGGCTTTAGTCAAGAAACGTGAAAAAAAAATCAAATTTGAAGGCGGCAATTTTTTTTTGTGTCGTGTCGTGTAATAAAGTGTAATAAAGTAATTGAACGAGCTCTCAAAACGATGTAAGCCCTATTATAACTTTTTTCATTTATCCATTACATAATATGCATACATATACATATATATATGCATTATTATGATCATTACAAATGCCTCAAAATGTGAGCAAAAATAAAAATGATCCTTTGATTCTACGATATATCACCTATCTGCACGTCTACCGAAATACTGGCTTACGAACAGATGATCATAGGAATTTGTTGTTGCTCTATTTCAAACTAACAGGTAAGTTCATGCCAAATTCAAAACACACGAAATAGTTTCAGGATTTGTCCATCTTCTTCTTTTTCTTCGTTTACTTATAGTGTTGGGTTACTCATACAAGAAGTGGTACAAATGTCCCATTCATGCACGTCAAAATGTCCCATCACTACAAAAAATATTGTTGTCCCACTTCAAAGTTTTTGTCCCACTTCAGAGCTTTTGTCGCATCTGAATTAAAAACATGCATTTGTATGGCTGCTGTACCAATACACTTGTAACACTTAAATCACACTCACTTCACCGGGTTTTGTCCCATGCATTTGTATGGCTGAAAGCAAAGCTCTGAGCACGGAAATATTACGAACCGGAGAACTCTGCACATGAATGACAGATTCTCTTCGATGGGAGAAACCGAGATTTAACTTTCATCGCACTTTTTTCGATTAAAAATCTATTGCACTGATATCAACGTGTAGTAATTACATGCTGAGCACTATTAATAAATTATTTTGGAAAACTGAACTATTTTTAACACTGCATTTAAGAATAAACGCGATTCTTACGAAGCCCGCCGTGTCCGCTACATACAAAAGCTGGCGAACGGAACTGTCATTTTTATTGTGACTACAACTTGTTGTTGTTGGATTGACTTACATGGCTAGTATATATTTTAACCCTAGTGAAACCGAATAAGTGTAAATAAGAATAACGGAAATAAATAAGAATGTATTTTTTTGAGAGAGATTGAGAGATTTTGTATTTTAATTTTTAAAATTAAATAAGAATAAATAAAATAAAAAAGAATGTATATTATAAACACAACCCACAAATGCCACACCTAATAATACGTCATTTAACTACCGCATCTCAATAAGAAACGGTGTTAGTAGGGTTAAAATACTCTACGCGCACACATAAAAACGCAATATACGTCATTTTTCGCTCATTTGCTACCATTGCTCCTCAAAAAGGCAAATTGTATGAATGGGACGGACATTGTATGTATGAATGGGACATGGAGCTTTTGAATGGGACATTGTACCACCTCAAATTTCAAATGAGTCCCTCATACAAACATGGGACAAAAATTCTTGTCCTACCCAACACTATTACTTATGTTTTCATGATTATCTTCTTCCATGTTCTTTCCCATGTTCCCGCTGCGAAGCAACCAAACCATTCATTGAAAAATTTCCCCTCCAGCACGAATTTACTTGACAAAGAATAAGATCAAGTCTTCCGCTCATTGCTGAGAGTAAATATTTTATGACTCTCTTGCTTTGAAATTAATGCAAAACTGACTGAAATTGAAATAGTCTGTCGGTATACACGGGGCCTTAACTTTAAAGATAATCTGAAATTACTGTCGTTGAATTTCACTATATCCTTATCAGAAGTTTATCTTACATTTAAGTACAACACACGAAGCAAAACCTTTGATTCCGGATTTCCATGATTTTCAAAATTTATTCAAACAAGCCAATAATCTATTACTCGTTCCCTCAAAACATCGATGAAAACGGCGCCATATTTAATTTTTGAACTACCACCGCTAATAGCTAGCAGCTGCCGTAACGCTTCAACAAATTCCTACATGGAAGTTTGGTTACTCTATGGAAAATTTTCCGAACTACCGTCCAACCATGCATACAACACCTGAACATGTTTAAAATTTTGTTTGTTCTACGGTGAAAAAGTTAACTCTGTTCGAGGGTAAAAAACCACACATCTGACCACATCATAAATTATAACATTATCCGTATATGCATCCCCTGAGAGGGAGCACGGAAGCGGATGAACCGTAATCCTAACGAGTTCGTAAACTCCACTAGATTTTATTCGCTTCAGAAAATTGAACTGAATTTTTGAGAAATGACCGAAACCGTATCGAACCAATGCCGTGCTCCTGAAATGGTGGAGTGCGGAGTGTCTCGAAATCCCGAGAAATAAAATTAGAATAAATTTCCAGTCAATTCTCATAAGGACGAAGCAGTAGCTATACGATAAGAGTCGAAATATCAAGATTTGCATTTCTTTCTGGGCTATGCGGAATCCTTCCTGGGTCGATCCCTATTCTTGCGCGTTCTTTACGATGTTATCATTTTCGGGGAATTCTCCCCAAATTCAGTTCGAATATTATCACTCGAAATGTGTTTTTATTTTTATTTATTTGTGTATATTTTTTTTTTCACTGGCTGTCGGCCGTCTTTTATCATTTTATCAATTTTCTAAATTGCTTGAAGAATTATTTCTTTTAGTCCATTTGCGTTCGATATATAAATTATATAGCGAATTTTTATTTGCCCAGGCTCCTTCTTATTAAAATGTAAAATATAAGCCAAGTTGGATTATTGGTAATTGTGGAGGAGGAGAAAATGTACCTACTGGGGGAGGGAGCAGCCAATGGACTTTAATTGAATTTGTTGAAATTCAATTTTAAATCGAGCGGTCTATCGTAGGTCATTACTCAATGTGGAATAAGCGGGAGCATTATTGCTTGGTGATAGACGTCTAAGGCTATTCGTCATCATATTGAAATAAATTGGGTTAATTTATGAATTTGGCCTGCTGACAAATAAATATTGAAAGAGAAATATGAGAATTCTTTTTATCTTTTGATAAACTTTCTGAAAGGATGTTTTCTATAATGGGTTTTTGGTATTCAAATCAGAACCTTTCGTTCCGGAATTGGAATTTGTTTTAAATCTAGCGATTGAAGATGCTCGAAAGTACGTTTTGAACTCAAGCCGAAAGGACTTGGAACATGGTGTGAACTGTTCAAAAGGTGTACACTTTACTAAAGAATGCAGCCTGAATTAAAGTCGCGAAAACCTGTTTCTCGATAAATTGGAATTATAAGGACGTAAGCACTACGTATCTGCAATCAAAATAATTATTTTTTTCATCTTTGAATAATAATAACTAACAACTAGCAGTCCCTATGTGACTGAATGAGTCTATGCAATAACTTATTATGCATTAGTCACTAATGATCTGTAAATTCTGATATGTTTGTAAAAGAGAGATCGCTTCTAAAGATGTTAGGGAAAAGCACTTTAATAGCGCTTTATAGTCACAGTTTTTTGTCCGACTTAAACGTTTCGTGAAGATGACTCAGTGGTCGTCTGTTTTGTGATCTACGATCCCAGGTTCAAATCGATTTATCGACTTGAAAAAAATCTCTTGCTTATTCGTTACACCACTTATAAGCTCTAAATCTAATTGTAAAAGGGAGATCGCTTCTAAAGATGTTAGGGAAAAGCACTTTAATAGCGCTTTATAGTCACAGTTTTTTGTCCGACTTAACCGTTTCGTGAAGATGACTCAGTGGTCGTCTGCTTTGTGATCTACGATCCCAGGTTCAAATCGATTTATCGACTTGAAAAAAATCTCTTGCTTATTCGTTACACCACACTAAGCTCTAAATCGCACTTTTTGCTTAATTCAAAACATACGCTTTAAAATGGTTTCGAAAATATACTTTAAAATCGCTCCTGTTAAAACTCAAGCGCAGCGCTTACTTAAATGGACATGTAATGTTAAAATGAATACATGAAATGTTAGCAAATTCGAAGCACTTTCTCGCAAAAAATTAAGCCCATTTAAAATACTACGCAAAAATTTTTTTCCCCGCTGGGATAATTAACGAGCGAAAAATGTTTACTTAGTAAGACCCGCCTACATATACTTTGACATAGTGTTGTATTCTATAAGCACCGGGGAAAATTAGAAGAATCTGAATGTGTATTTAAAATTTTATGTGTGCTACGAAATTTAAAATCAAGCAGTTCTTATTGGTTGGAGAAAAGCAAATGATGCAATTATAAAATGGCATCTCCCAGCGGGAAATGAAGCTTTTGCAAATGCATTAACGAGCGCTTTTTTGATGCAGGGAGGTGCCAAAGACGCTCTTCGTTCATATAAATTTAACATGTCATGTCATTGCGAGAAAGATCTTGTCATTACGTTTTCGTAAAGCGCCGTTGAAGCACTTAGAATACATTGATTAAAAAGTGCTTAAAACATGGCCTTTGTAAGAACTTACTGTAAAGCGCTGTAAAAGAGCCTTGCATTCAGTAAATGTAAAGCACTTTCAAAAAGCGTTTTAGAAATCCTTCCTTCGGTAAATGATATTTATACTTTTTAGAGTATATTAAGTTTAGTTAGATGAACATGTATCCGTCCCTCAGTCTGTCTGTTCAGAATCACAATAACTTCAGAAATTCGTATCCGATTAAGTTCAAACTTCGTATTTGAATAGAAGCAATTACGCCCGATTGGGACTGCGTGAACTTGGATCAGGATAGTAGCTTAAGAAAACATGTTCGAATTAAAAAAAACGGGCTTATCCTTAATTCATTATTGATCTTATTTAATTCATTATTAATCTTATATTATATATTATTAAATTTGAAGTGACACTCGTATTTTTGAATTGAATGTTTCCCGATATATTTTATTTTTCTCGAGACGAATACCCCTCCTAATTTCTTTTTCGTAGTCCCCATAATCGAAATCTTTTTTCTTCAGTGAATCTGGAATTAAAAATGCTCAATTGTGAAAAATATTTGAGGGTAGAGTCATAATATTGTTACCATAAATATATTTTCCGAACAGTTTTTTTTTAGAGGAATTTTTTTTTGCTGCCCATCCCAATTAACTGCACGGATAAACTTTTCGCTTAATATCATTGGTATACATTTCCTAAATTTTTTTATTACTGATTTGATGTAAGCAATCTGAAATTTTTGAAATATATTGCTTTTATTGTTATGTTAAATTGAATTGAATATTACTATTTCATTAGTTGGGAGTCCATCAAGTTTGTCGTCCGCCGCCTTGATATCTTCAATTGTTTCCAAAGGAAATATATTTAAATTTATTTGGTTTGGAAAAACTTTGTCCGCAATTTTTTCCAATAATATGAAATGCTTTGCGAGAGACTCTGTTTGGGCACGCAAGATATTTTTCATTTCCTCATAACCGGAAATTTGGTTCTTCAGTTTTCGATTTTCTGCTTCTGAAAAATAGAAATCATATATGAAACAACTATAGAATGTGATAGGTATAACAATAATATCGAACCTAATTTTGTACAATTACCGCATTGCTTTTTAGGGCTCGATGTAAAGGCATTGCACCTAAATACCGGAGTGGCAAAGTTTTCTCCTTCTAACATTTTTCTGCAAGAATATAATACATAAGTGGTATTTTTGTATACTATATTACATATATACATAAGCTATAAACAGTGATGCAAAATTGGAATTACAACAAAATCATTTTGATATGGTAATGCCATTAGTTTGCAATAAATTTCGTCAATTTTACACAACGACTCTTCGGTGGCTGGATTCGAAATTAAAGCTATTCCTAAAGCTTCAAGTGATTCAAGGGGCTCATTTGAATTGGAACAATTGAATTTGTATTCGTTGCGAGTAGTGATTTCATTGGAAGTGGAACTTCATTTCCGAATTTGTTCAAAATTTTGAGCAAATCATTACCAGCAGCTCGGGTTATTCGATGCTTGATGCACCATAACCTCAAGTTCTCTTTCAATGGAACTTCACTTGAAAAAATTTCTGTCCTTACTCTGTTGAGTGGGTAATTCACTACAATTTTTGAGGAATCCCATTTGAAGAGACGTATTTCATATCATCAAAAGAATTATTTGGTCTTAAGGGATCAGCTCTATATAGTAAAAAGCTCACTTCTTTTGATACAAGGCGTTTAAAGTGCCTTTTGCTGACCCCGCGAACTCTGTTTTCCATCTGTTATTTGAAATTAAAATATTTTGAATATGTAGGCTAGCATGCAAAAAAAAGACTCACCTTTCGAATGGTTTGGTCACACACAAAATAGATAACAAAACGAAATATCGAACTTGAATTAACTTAAACACCCGGCACGCACGATTACGAAATTCGAAATGAAGCTGAACAAAATTTTTTCTTCGTAAAATCAAATAATGGAATTCCCCGAATTAAATGAATTCATGCTCTCCAACATCTTTTAGAGCGCTTCTAAAGCGTTTTGTATATGAGGGAGGAGTCAATACTTCTTACATTTTATGAAGCAATTTTAAAGTACTTTATCTTTATATGTGATAAAGGACTCCCAAACTGCTTCGATATGTAGTGCTTCATTTTTGTTTCACTAAAGTCCTCCTTAAGTGCTTGTAAGCGAAGCGCTTGGAATCGTTCCCGCTGGGCTTGTACAAAAAATTGGAACAGATGAATAAAACGATCATGCAAAAGAAAGTAATAAATGCAACGACAACCGTGTTTCAATGAAGATTTTGAAGCGCTTTATTTCCAGTTGGGCTTGCACTTTTTTTTTTCATGGTTTCATATATCTATAAATACATATACAGCAGAAAAAAAATATGGAGAACATATAGACAGTACGCGTTACAAAATGTTTGACAGATACTAACCGGTGGATTCGAAACACACTTTTAACAGAATATTGTGTGGAACGACGAGTGCTGTTATAGAGAATAGGGGCCATAGTAATATTTCTTGTGAGTTAATAAAGACGCGAAAGCATTATGTGTACATTTTCCAATCGCACAACTGAAAAGGAAACATTATATGCTAACAACAAAGTAAGGACTCTAAGTGTCCAACTCCTGATTTCGATTACTGTACTTTTTTAAAAAATATACATAAATACGTTTTGTCCCCGCCCTTTTTCAAGCTTTTTTTAGGCAAATTCGGCCTCTATGTGTAATGTACAAACACAGTAGTGGAGTGATGAAATGGATTGGTATGGTTGAGGAAGGGGAATGGGAGCGATCGTATCGTTTAGTGAAGCTGGTATATTTTGCAATTGCATTGGCTGCTACTGAAAAATATTTCCAGATGTGATAGGGATAGCAATTTTGTACTTGCCGAATGTATTGATATGAAATGAAAGATCGGTAGGCGTTACCACAGAATGGCGTTTGTGCTTATGTTTCTGTCTCTCTCCGGCTTTACGTTCTCGAATGCTTGTCGGATGTCGCGATCTGATTACGGGAGGAGTTTTGTAATTTTCCGTTCACCTTTTCTTTCGTCATGTTGCCGTATTTCAGCGGAAATCCGGAACCGGAACAGGTAGAGACATGGAACCCAAACTGGGCAAACCTGGACGAAAATACCTTTTCAGTGGTGTCTAATTTATTTATTTTGGATCATTGATTTGAGTTGTACTGCGGTTACGAGAAACGCGTATTCTTGTAAATATGTAGATACCGCATTATATGTAAAGTTCCTAAAACAAAGAATACATTTGAATACGTGGCACAACGGGGTACTGGGGTGGAATGAAGTTCGACGCTTTTCGGGGCTAAGGAGGTACTACTAGCGAGAATCTACAGCAGCCATGTTAATTTAGTATTCTTGAGCGTCAGTACGTGAAATTTTCTTTTTGTGTTTATACTCTAGATGAAATCTGAGAGTATATTGTGTTTGCCTTACCGTTTGTAACGCTAAGAAATAATGCTCGCACAGAGCCGCCAAGGGTACAGAAATATTTGTTGTCGCTCAAAAACTTCGCTTCCGAGTTGCTGTCCGTCCGTCTGTCCGTCTGTCCGTCTGTCTACAACATAACTCTCGAACGCTTAGAGCTATCGTGCTGAAATTTGTTGTGTGTCATTTTTAGCAAAAAAGTAACTTTAAGTTCGTGAAGGGGCCACATCCCCCTACTCCTTCTACCCCCTCCCATGCAAATTTCATGAAATTTCGAAATTTAAGGAAATCGATTTTCCTCCGAAACCTTTCCAGCTATTGACTTAAAAATTAGGTCATAGTATAATGATATAAATATCATTGACCTCAAGAAATATTGTTATGATCCCCTTACTCCTTCTGCCACCTCCCATACAAATGCACAATTTTCAAAAATCCATTTATTTGGTTTGCATTGCAACTAGCAAAGCTAAATGAACCAATTTTTGTCATAATTAATTTTATTATAATTGCAACTAATTTTCGAAAAAATATCAACTTTACCTCACTCCTTCTACCCCTTCCCATACAAATTTTACGAAATTTCGGAATTTCAATTAAATTAGTTTTCTCCAAAACCCTCTAAGATATTAACTTTAAAATTTGAGAAAATTATCCTATAACAAATATAATTGATGTTAACAAATTTGGTTTTGATTCGGATATTCCTTCTACCCCTCCCATACAAATGCAGAATTTTGGTAAATGCATTTAACCGATTTCCATAGAAACTAGAAGAAGTAGAAACTTAAAATTTTGCAACCCTGTCCCTTACTAATTGTAATAAATGCTAAAAAAATATCGCCTTCACCTCACTCCTTCTACCACCTCCCATACAAATTTTTGTATTGAAAGGTCAAGAAATATGAGAGCTATCGACTTTAAAATTGTAACAAAGCAATGTGATTAGGAAGTTGATAAGCAGATTCAAAATAATCCAAAATCTTCCACTTTCTCTGCCACCTCCCATACAAATATCATAAATTCAGACAAAAATTGTTCAATAATGTAAATGTCTATATTGTGGTGAATTTTATTTAATTTTTTTCGCTTGTCAATTTTTTGAAAATCGAAAATTGACATACAATTCCTGTGCGTGAATAGATAGCGAAAATGTTGTGGTTGTCATAGTGTAAGAATTCGGGAATTGGTTTAAGAAAAGGGCACAATCAAGGAAAAGGGTAGTTAAACCATTATAGACACTTACAACTATATAAATATAGAGCACACTTAATTTTTCTGCATTTCCACTTGTCATTATAATTACTTGTCCTTGCCACCCCGTTCTGTCCCGTGCCCGGGGTAGAACGGGTTCTTCTGTTTTCTTGCAATATTATTCTATTTTTTTATTATTATGTTATAATCAGTTTATTGTGTTTTTAAAATATATTTTCAAATTAGTACTCCGTTGCGCCGCGGGTTCCCCTACCAGACTAGAGCTGTCGTCATACTGCACCCAGGTTCTGTTGTGTCAAGCTCATGGCCTAGCGTTTCTGAAACTTAGATACATATGTAGAGCTTGTTATCCGCGTGTAGAAAATTCTGTAGCTGTTTGTAGAGAAGCAGAACCATATTAAGTGAATGTATGTAAATATTGAAGAGCGAACCTTGTGGTAATCCATTTTGAGAGAGTGTAGTAAGGAGTCAATCAATTTTACTTTATTATTTTAATAATAAAGTATTGTGATCGACTTGGAAAAAAAAAATTTGCTACCCTGAAATTTGGTTTTTTCGCGGTTTGTGACTAAATTAGCCGAAAAATGCAAAAAAAAAATCCGTATGTCTGTACGTACGCCGCCGTACGCCGACGTGTCCGCTCAGCGCACATTAACTCCCAAACCCTTCAAGATAGAAAGTTCACTTTTGGAATGATTGTAGATAGTTCCGGATCTCAGGCGGATACCCATTTTGGGGGGTGTACGGGTTCAGGGGGAGGCGGGGAGAGCGCTTAAGCCAAAAAATACGAATTCAAATATCTCAACCATGGTAACAGCTAGGAAGCTAAAACTCAACACACATATAGAGCGGTTTGTGGGACAACTTCTAAAAATAATTTAATTTTTTTATCCATTGGTGTCCGAAAAGGGGGGCTAAAAACAAATTATCGGCCGAATTATTTTTTCAAATGATTATATCTTCGAAATTACTTATCGTAGAAATTCATATTTTGGGACCGTCAGTGCGGCATATAGTTCCTTCGGAATCAGCTTACAGAGTGGCTAATTGTTGTAAGGGGGAGGGTCAGGGGGGGGGTGCAAAGAAAAACACTTAAAAATGAATATCTCAACTATCTCTTAAGCTATGTAATTGAAACTTAAAACTTATATTAAGCTATACTAGGAAAATACAAAAATAATATAACATGTTGAAATAATAGTAGTGGGGGGAAATGGGGAGCATTTCAAAAATCGCGCACTTTTCAAAATTACGAATCCTTATATCTCAAAAAATGGTACAGATATCAAATCAAAAATTTGTTAGATTGGAAAACAACATAATGTTTAATTTTGGTAAAAATTTTAAGTTGGGGGTGAAAGGGGAGGGAGGTGATAAGCAAAAATGTCGAAAATTTTGAGTGATTTTTTTAGGACTCTGTTGAAAGATACAAAGTTTAAATTTTGCATGTGAATACGTCTATTTGATGAAAATAAAAAAATAATAATAACTTGATCCATAATTGTTATAAACCGACCCCCTCGTTCTAACGTGCACAAGGTGTTTCATGTGCATTGAAAAAAACACATAAACTGAAAATTTTTGAGTGAAATTTTAAGGTAGAAACTTGAAAATTTGCAAAATGCATTTAAAAAAAATTTCCAAATACACGAAATATTAACTGGTCGAAAACCTTTAAAACTTCTACCCCCTCCCATACAAAATTATTTTTCCGATCATTTTTAAAAAATGAATTATCACCTAACTTTTAAAAGCTATCAATTTGCAATTTTGCATAAAAACTAACAAAAATAATTGAAATGAAATTAAGTTAAAAATTTTGAAGTCGCGCTTGCCCTTCTACCCCCTCCCATACAAAAGTATGATTTCGACCAATTTCATTAAATCAACTTATAATCAACAAATTTAAAGTTACGAACTTGAAATTTTGTACGAGCATCTTTCAACAGAAAAGAAAGAAAATTGCATCACAAGTCTTACGATTCCCTTCCCTCCTCTACCCCCTCCCATACAAAATTATTTTTTCGAGCATTTTTAAGATATAAGTTGTCAGCTAGCTCTTAAAAGCTATCAATTTCAAATTTTGCAGAAAAACTTATAAAAATAATTGAAATGAAGTTGCTTTAAAAGTTTTGAAATCGCGCTTGCCCTTCTACCCCCTCCCATACAAAACCATGATTTCGACCAATTTCATTAAATCAACTAATAACCAACAAACTAGAAGTTACGAACTTGAAATTTTATACAAGCACCTCACAAGAGAAGCGAAATAAAACTACATATCAAATTTTACGATTCCCCTACCTTCTCTACCCCCTCCCATACAAATGTTCGGTTTCGTGAATGTAAAATACACCGAATTTTATGAAAATTCTATGCAACTTCGTCTATGATACACATTCTGTACAGAGAATATTGGACGTGATTCTAGCAATTAATTAAAAAGCTATTAACATCCACCCACCCTTACTATTACCCCTCCTCCTCCTCTCATAAAAACTCAAACTTGCAGAAACGAATGAAATATTGTTAAATTGACAACAGCCCTGCCCAAGAACTCTCTTTCACTTAGCCTTCCCTAACCACTCTAACCTGCATATTGACTTTCCACTCATCCGCAACTTGTCCCAAGAATAATAAAGTTTCGCCCGACTTGTTGGCAGTTTATTTTGTTTAGATCTGCTATGGGGGCATAGGACAGAAACAGTTCTCTTTCGCAAGGCGCCTGAGCATAGGCCTTCAGTTGTCGCCAAGATAAGAAGGTCAAGAACTTGAGGAATGAATTTGTAATCCAATCCACATGTTGGAAGTTGTCTTGCTATGACGTGGCACTCAACCATATCAAAAGGCTTCGTGAGGCTGCACAGAAGCCTGTAGAGAGGTATTCGGCTGATTCATGCTTTAGAATGAGGATGTAGGTCTTCTAATTTGCTTGAAGCCGTGTTGTTCGTCCTCCAAAAGTATCACGCAGTCCTGTATTATAATTGTTTGCCCCAGTGTCCTAGAAAGGCAAGAGAAATGAAGAGTGGCTTAAAATTTCCGAAGGAAAATTTCTGGAGTTACAATTTGGAATTGGTACTAGTTAGTCGCGGAAAAGTTGATTGTTCAATTATTTTGTTGTACAAATTTATAATGCGATACTTTTGAGGTGACGGTTCTTCCCTTACCATTCATTATGATGACATGCCATTCAATGCGAGGAAGATTCGTGGGCTATTTCATCAGAACTAGTTAATGTCAGGATCGCAGTATCTTCGAGCTTCGGTCACTTCTTTGAGTTAGTATGAGAAAGTTGGTGGATTTTTTTAAAAGTGGTTAACGACGATTTGTCGAATAAAGCAATATCGCGTTCAACGGTAGCAGCTTTCGAGTGTATGTTAATAAATTTTTGTAGAAGGACCCCTTTGAAATCTTCTCCAGCTCCTGTTTTTCTTTATGATTCCATTTAAGATGTCTGAATTCATCGAAGGGAGTTTTTATTTAGGATTGTTTGGTGGGCGTACATGAAACCGAAGCAGTCGTGTGGATTATCTTTCGAGCTTGTGGAGCTTGCTGATATTGGAGAGATAATGGCTTAATGTTTTGCTAACAGCAATACAATCGGGTTTTTTGATAATAAACCTCGAGTGGAGCTTAAATGCATTTATAGGAACATTGGAGGTGGTTAGGATAGGAAAGTAGTAGATGAATGGAGGGGGCTGTGTTCGGCTCAATGGCAGTGAGTGAGTTACGAGTGAACAAGTTTGTGGTAGAGTCATCATAAAGATGAAAGAAGCAATTGAAAGTCAACCAATCTTTAATAATGAGAAAGTGGTAGTATTTAATGATTAGATATAGTACATCAATCAAATTCCTGTCAAGACCCCCTATAGGGACATAGGACAGAAACATCTCTCTTTCACAAGGCGCGATTTTGACCGTCGGCTTTTAGCTGTTGGCAGGACTTGCTTATTCCTCTGGTGTTCTAGTCCAGTGTTGTCTGATCCAACCTGGGTGTTCATATCTCCTGAGATGATAATAAAATCACCTCTTGGAACACGTTCGAAGATGGTACTCATTTGGCTATAAAACTCCTCTTTGTCACCAGATGTTGCGGTATTAGTTGGTGCGTAGCGCTGCAGAATTGTGACGTTTCTGACACTGGTCCTGAGCTTGACGACGATAATCCTATCCGAGATTGGTTCCCAGCTAATGAGACTGTTTCTCGCTCTCGGTGTAAGGACGAACGCCACGCCATTTTTGGCTTCACTTTCAGGGTCAATGTACAGAATAGTGTTTCCGCTAGGGGTTCGTTCTTCTACTGATCCTGTCCACCAGACTTCGCTCAAGCCCAAGACTTGGATGTTATAGTGCTCCATTTCACGGTCGATCACTGATTGGCGGTGCAAGGACCGAGTGACACCAGCCCTTCCACAGTCATTCAATGTTCGAACGTTCCAGATTGCCAAAAGTCGTTACTGTAGAATCAGTCCGTATCCGAGGTGCTGTATCCGTTTCTCGTATCAGTTAGGTCTTAAGATCACGGGTGATAAGCCCATGATCCAGTGAGTGTCCATTTGCCATTTTTAGGGCAAGCAGGACTGGCTGTGGGTGAATTCTACAGCCCCTATCCCACAGGGGGATAGTTAGCTCAGGTCCGTGGAGTCGCTACTCTCCAAAGATAGTTGCAGGAATTGGTAAAACCTCATCCTACAACTACCACCTTGCAGGGAAAATAGAATAAATTATAAATTAACAAATTAAATTAACTAGTAGTAGAGACACTTTAAGGTGTCAAACACACAGTCTGTATCACAAAAACTAACTATATTTAATAATAGTCAATAATATAAAAAAGAAAACGAAGAAAAAGTAAAAAAAAATTGCTTTAAAATAATATGTAAAGAAAAACGAAAGCGAAACTCTAGCGTGAAGTGAAAAAATTTGTTCAATGTCGTCATCCACTCTACCACTTCCTCCGCGAAATTTCTTAACATTAAAATATTTCTCTTTCAACTAGAGTATCGCACAATAATTGGGCTTTACGCACAATCGTAGTCCTGTTATGTTTCATTCCGAATTTCGCATGTAATTATGTTCAACATTAAATATGAAAACCAATCTTTTCATTCGTCCGACCCTATAGACAAATAGATACACGTAGATGGTCCTTTCAATTGATTTTGATTGTACATATATCTATTGACGAACAGAAGGAGCAATTTCCATTTAATTCGAGAGCTTTGCACGTCCCTGATCATTATCATAATTGATTGTTTACTCCAACCTTCTTTCTATTCTTAAGATTATTTAACTTATTTTACTTTCGGTTTTTATCTAACATTTTGAATAGACAGAGCTCCATGCTACAATCACAAAAACACATAAAACGCCAGAAATACTTAAAAAAAATCTTCAACTTTAGTTCAGTCAGCCGGACTGAATGCTTTAATGAAGTAAAATTTCGTAGTTAATCGACTCTCATAAAGATCCCTTCCCTTCAGAATTTTGCGACAACGACGAAATTACCATCCATAAAATTTCAGGACCTTCACAAAAACTTGATTCGGTTTTTACTGCAATTCTCTTTCCCGAAAAGCATCAGCTGGAAGAGATAATGTTGCTCAATCATGAGGACAATCAGGCAAATACACCCATCCCCAAAAACGGGTAGGATGACACAGGAAAAGTTATTACCTTCCTATGATTTGATAACATTTCAACACGGAATTCGTCCTGTGCCGCAGGAATCGAAACATAAATCATTTTAATCCATTGACTCTGCTAAAAAAAAAACTACCGCACTTTTAATGGCTTTATTACGGCCAGAAAGCATTGTTTTCAGTTTTCATTTCCGATGAACTGAAATGTTTCCGAATTTATTGATTTAATAACCCGTCATAAATATACAAATGGTATCGCATTAAAAAGATAAATGAGACTGGAGATCGGGGGGTGTGAAAGTCATGCTCCACTTCACTACATTACTCCTCTTCTATATTATCCTGATGGAGTAGACTAACGCCCCACGAAACTCGTTGTACTTTTTTGTTCCGGTAGCTCCAGTTCCAAGCTGGAGTCGTGCAGTGTTGATGGAACCGGGTGCACATATTCTGGGAAGTAGCAACCAACTGACAAACGGATTGTCGACTGCCAGAACTCATTCGAACAAAAAGGACGTTGTAAGCGGATGAAAACTGCCTTTTTTCGGGACAAAATTCTGTGGCGCTATATAGTATATAGGTATACGTTACGTTGACCAACGCAAATAAATTCTGCTCCTCAACGAACTGGTGTCCGCAGTTTTTTCGACCAAACTTCAAGTTTTAGTGACTTTTTGGCTGTGATTTCCATTCTGTGCATGGTCATCCTTTCTCGAAAACCTCTGATTCAAATTTTTACTTTTACGGTTGCACAAAATTTATGAGTAATGGAACGACTTGCTTTCCTGGTTTTGCAGGATTTTAGGACCAGTAGTTTTAGTTTCTTTCACGACAATTATATAACATAAAACTCTTTTATTGTTTTTACTTCCTCATGTATGTAAAAGTTTGTTTTCAGAATTGTATTTTTATAGGGCGGAAAAATCCCTAGCCGTAAATTTATTCATGCAAAAAAAAATGTTGACTTTTAGTTTTTCTTCTTTATGTGAAAATGGCTTGGATTGTTTACATTTTATTTTAAACATTTTAATTATATTCTGTTTAAGTTATTGCTATGCGACTAGCTGGCAATATTGTTTTCGCATAGTTAAGGCGCTATAAGGGACTTAGGGATGAAATATTAACGATTTAATTTGCGCTTTAACGTTGTAGCTATTAAGCTATTTTTTAAAAAATAAGTCCGGATTTTTAGTTTGCCACATCATCAAGGGTGCATCAACAAGATGTGTAGGGTTTGTTTTTTTGAATTAAACAAACAATTTTTCGGATGTCTCAGAAATTTTTATTGCATTACAAAGTATTCTCAAAGGGATTATTATGGAACACAATATCTGTCAAATTGACGTGGAGATGTCGAGTGATGTGTTGAAGACGGTGACGAATTGAAGTGTTTGGGGGTCGTTTCAACACTTTCCTTCGGAGCGGTGATATTTCCGGTCGACCGTCCGGGACGAAGTCGTTTCGGTGTCTTCACATATTGACATCTTGCACTGAGCCCGTCTCTTGGATTAGGTTGCGCACACACGTTTCAGAAGGCACATGATTACGATAAAAATTTGCTTGAATTTTATGCATCTTAACTGCGATTGATCGCAAATTTTTGTAATAAAATTTAACGATTTCCATTTTTCTTTCTCTGTATAGCGTTCCATAGTAAATTTACCGCGTTCATAGATGAACAATGTCAACATTTGACATCTGTCAAGCGACAAGCTGTCAAATAATAAACTTTTACAGTGGCATGCCGCATGCGTCCATTGAAGAAAGGGAAGCATTGCTTCCCTTACATTTTGCCTTTTATTGAGTCTATAAATATTAAATTCAAATCAGAACGAATATGCAACAATATAAAAAAAAATTCTAGAAGAAAGAGTGCATTATTTTCATCCAACACTGTAAGTTTATTTACGTTGACAGGACGATTTTTTCTAATTCTTTTTTTGAACGGCGAAAGCCCAAAGCCTTTCACTGGGAAAAATCGGTGTCCAAAGCCCGGTGAGATGTAATTTGATAAACGCTCATACCAGACATCCGGCCAATATGAGCGAAATTTTCGCGCGCGACGAGCGCAAGTTCTACTTTAATAGTAAGGGGAGATGCGTCGCATTAAATTGCTTCCATTTTCCCTCTCATTGGTTCAGTCGCATATACGAGAGAACGAGACCGCCGGCAAGTACGAGCAAAGTTTCCGGTCGCGGCGAGCACAAGTTCAACTTCCATAGGAAAGGAAGATGCGTCGTAGTAATTTCTCCCACCCAGAACCACTTATTTAAGAAAGCCGTCACATAAAAATATTTACTAAACACTTGAATACGGCAAATACGGCCCACGGGTCACATGGCATGTATGAAGATTGGTGAGATAAATAACTTCCTTGATCATATTTTCGGTGTTATTATTGTTTATAATTACTGTTTTTAGTGTTAACGAAAATAAATGAATTAGTTTTGTAAAGTAAAGTGGGGTAGAGTAAATAAAGCAGTGGATAAAATCGATTCGTTCCGTTTTTGTTGAGACAGTTGACAATTAAGAAATTTCGATTTATGGGACTTATTTTTATTTTCCGCTTTACAATAAATTTCGTGGATTGCTATTCGAAGAACATAATTTCTAGTTTAACAAAAGAAGTTTATTATCAAAGCTCTGCAAGAAATCTTCAACTTTAAAATTCTGTTGAATGAAAATGCCGGTGTTTGGATTTTCCAGTCTCGCCTCACGCCACTTCTTTTAGGAACTTTCACCGTCGATAAATAGGAGGATACGTTTGAAATATATTCTGATCTTGATTTGAAATGAAAATCTTTTTAAGAAATTTTTAATTATTTTCTTCATAACAACCTCAAAGAGAGCTTCACTCAATTTCATAAATTAATGTGCCTCATTTTAACATTACCGGTAACTAGTGCGTCCGCAGAAAGTAGTTTTTCATGCCTAAAAAGAATAAAAACATTTGTACGAAACTGCACAAGCGGTCAACGACTAAGCGAATTAGCCTTAATATCGATCAAAAAGGTGAACCTAAAATCGTATTTATGCGAGCAAAACTTTTAACGTAAGGCGGATAGATTTAATTTATAAATGAATAACTTTGTATTGCAAAATATAGCACAATTTTTCATTACTTTTTTCTATTTTCAAACCCAAACAACTTTCCAACACTAATTTCGATGTTTATACACTCATAGTAGCGTTTGAAGTGTTACTTTTTCAACAAGCGTTTAGTGATATCGCTGTGATCTGTATTTGCTTTATTATACTCTAGATGAAATCTGAGAGTATATTGTGTTTGCCTTACTGTTTGTAACGCTAAGAAATAACGCTCGCACAGAGCCGCGAAGGGTACAGAAATATTTGTTGTCGCTCAAAAACCTCGATTCCGAGTGACCGTCTATCCGTCTGTCTGTCTGTCTGTCTGTCTGTGCGTCTGTCTACAGCATAACTCTCGAAAGCTTTGAGCTATAGGGCTAAACATTTTTGTGTGTCATTTTTAGCAAAAAAGTAAGGTCAAATTCGTGAAGGGGCCAAATCGCTCCACCCCTTCTACCCCCTCCCATACAAAATGGCACAATTTCGCATTTCGACTATAAATGGATTTGCTCGAAAAGTATAAAAGCTATTAGTCTGAATTTCGGGATATATTACTTTCATATTGATTTCAATATACAGTTTAAAAATTATTTGCGTCCTTCTTTTCCTTCCAACCCCTCCCATACAAACTATACTTTTTCATGAAATGCTCTAAGCCGATTTTCTCAGAACATATAACATTTATCGATTTCACATTTTGTGATAAATACTTATTTAGCATTATCACTAAGATCAGAAAAAAATAATTGATTAGCTTCACTGCTTCTACCCCCTCCCATACAATATGACACAGTTTCACAACTTCATAAAAAATTTATTTTCTTGAAAAGTATGAATGCTACTAATCTGAAATTTAAGAGATGTCAATTTTATGATATTCTTAGTTATTTGTGAAAAAAATCATTAAATCATTAAATCATTCATCCCATACAAACTGCACATTTTCAATAAATCTGACACACTCATTTTCTCAGCTCCTATTCAATTTTTGGAGTAAGCATTTTGTATAAAACATTTTTATAGCTACTTTAGCATGATGGAGAAAAAATTAGTTCAATGCTATCACCCCTTCTAGCACACGCCATACAAAATTTCTAGGGATCACAAAAAATTCTATTTTATCTAGAGTATCGTAAGATTGCGCTTTACGCGCAATCGTAGCCCTGTTATGTTTTGTTATTTGCAATTGACTGCATATATCGGGAAAAAACGCCATGCGAGACCCAATATATGAGGTATACTATTTGTAGTTAACAATAAAGGGTGGAAATGGGAGGCATTTCATAAATGGTGAACTTTTCAAAAGGGGACGGGTAAGCTTATACACAACCAACTTAAAAATGTGGAGGCTGTGCCATGAGCCAAAATGTCGAAAATTTGCATGTTATGATAGTTGTCAAAATCTAATGAGAATTAGGAAAAGTATAGTGTTGAAATAAAACTCGTTAATAATATTTTAATAATTTTAATTAGGCACAATTCAGTAGTTTTGGTTTTGCTGAAGTAGCCGATCGCACGGACGAAATGGAAGCAACGTACAATTCTTAACTCTTGTCCTGCGTTCGATTCTTTTGCAAATATGCAGCGCCACTTCTACAAAGGCACAAATCGGACCTTGGCCTCCTTAACATTGCGAAAGGATTCTTAGCCCCTCGCAAAACCCTCAATCTACGAATTTTCATTTTCGCCTTAATAGACCGTTAACTTAACATTTTCATTATTTATTATGGAAAGTTTGTTAGCCATTCGCACAACCCTCTATCTATGATTTTTTTTTAATTTTCGTCGGGGTTTGAACTCACGCCCCCCGCATTGTAGACTTACACGCTATCCACTAGGCTGCACCCTAGCTAGTCTGTTAGGATAGCTGTGCTCAATATTAAGTATGGGCTTCCGTCTATCTTCTCATTGCGCCGAACGTATACATGTGCGGGTACCCAAAGTTTGAAAACCTTATTTTTTAAACTCTAGTATACTTAAGTATCGTTCTCGCGTTGCAGAATTCGTAGCACAGCTTGGCTATGGCAACATATTATGATATGATTATATTTTTTTCCATAAATATTGAAAATATTTCAGCTTGATAGATGGTGGCATATTTGTCTGACGAAATAGTTTTCAGCATCGGAAAGGACGGAGGGTAGATTCTTACTCCAATGCTCAGTACAAATTAATTGATGTGGATTACAGTGTCATCCACCCAAAAATAGAAATATAAATTTATTATTATTTTATTTAGCGAACACGTGAGAGCACCTTTTTGGTCTATTGTGCGTTTATTGTCCCTTTACCCTACCATGACTCGACAGCGTTGGCTAATCTAAGTATCTTTAAGGGAGCCACGTTGGCGAGTTCATCAGTTTTGAATCTTTCCCTTGCTACTGCCTCGCAGTGATATGGGACATGCTTTGTCGTTTTTGAGTTTTTGAGACAGAGGCGGCAGATGTCGGTTTTAGCTACACCCATATTTTTGAGATGGTGGTTTACTCAGATATTACTCCTCCATGGGGACAGCCCCTGTAGGTCTGTGCAGTCAATGCGCTACCAACTAGATCCGCGGTTGTCAATCGGCTCCATAGCATGGCATGTATCCGTTTTATAATTTCCGATCCAAGTCCCCTTTTCCTACCTGACGCTATTGTGGCGTCATATGGAGTATTGTCGAAAGCTCCTTCAATATCTAAGAATGCGCAAAGGGCAATTTCCTTTTAATCTTTAGCCTTTTCTATTTGTCTAACTAGACCGTGAAGAGTTGACTCTGTTGCTTCCCTTTTCTGGTAGGCATGTTGATTCTTATTCAGACATACTTTGCAAGGTCCTGTTCTCATGTAAAGGTCCACTAATTTCTCCATCGTCTTTACGAAGAAGGAGGTGAGACTTATAGGGCGATATGATTTAGGCTGATCAATTGGACGGTTTCCTGCCTTTGGTACAAATACCACCCCTTAATATGGCGATATATCCTCATGTAAAACTTGCTTTAAAGATATTTATCATTGTTGGCATTAAGATCTCTAACCCTTTCTGCAGTAAGGCATTATCTACTCTGGCTGATTTGTTGGGCTTAATGGTCCCATCTTATCTTTCCCGGAGTGAAGATTTTATCAGCAATACTATTGCTGAATGAAGTTTGATGATACATCTTTTCCTATTCTTCTAAATCTTTATTATTGTTAATTAAGTTGCAGCCTAGGAAGTGTGATGCGTTAAGGATCCATCTGAAGTCCGATATCGGTCGGGGAGTCTTTTGGTAACTCTTTTTGTAGTCTTGAGACCGTTGGGAGATATGCAGAGGCTCAAAGCTTTGAAATTTGTTACGCTGTTATTGGAAAACTATGTAAAAGATTTAAATGCCATGTTTAAAACAAATATTTATTGCTTAAGTTAGGAACTTCAAAAATAACACAATTGTTGTTTGTAATACTTAATTAACAAAAATTATCAAAGTACTGCTTAATTCTATGTCACAGCTTATTTCATGCACTTAAACTTAGGCCTTAATTTACAGAAAACAATTCAATTTTATACAAAACTCAGTATTTGGTATGGTAGCCCTTTGCATTTATTACAATTTTAAGTCTCTTTGGCATAGAATCCACAAGTTTTTGGGTAATTTTTGTCCACTACTCCAAAATATTTTTTTCATTTGTTCCTTGTTGGAAATACTATGTTTTCGAATATTATTTTCCAAAATTGCCCATAAATTTTCTATTACATTTATATCTGAACTCTGTGCTGGCGGGGACATAACATGCGGGCAGTTCCAAATCAGCTAAGATTGCCCAATACCAGACTTATGTTTAGGGTCGTTGTCTTGGTAGAAACAGAATATGTTTGGAATTTCAAGATTCGAAGCACTCTGAACCAATTTTTTTTCGCAAAATATTGAGGTACATGTTTTTGTCCATGTTACCTTTAATGAACTCCAAATTTCCAATCCCAGCTGCCGACATACAGGCCCAAGCCATTACGCTTCAGCCGCCATGCTTCACTGTAAATTTAAAATTTCAATTTTCTTTTTGTAGCTCAGTATTAGGTTTCCGCCATATGTATGCCATGCCATCAGAGCCAAAGATATTAAATTTAGACTCGTTTGAGAATATAACGTTGTTCAAGAAGTCTGAATTTTTGTTGACGTGCTCTGTAGCAAAGGCAAGGCGACTCAGCTGGCGTTTTCTGCTTATGAATGGCTTTTTTCTAGCTACTCGACCATTGAAGTTGTGGTCTCGGAGCACGCAGCGGACAGTTTCTGCACTGCTTGATTTACCTAGTTCTTGCTGTATCTCTGCGACTCGTTTTGGAGCCGTTAACTTTGGGTTCGCCTTGATTTTACGTACAATAGATCGTTCGTCAGACGAGTTGAAAATTTTATTTGGCGCGCTTCTGCTCTTATCTTGAATACGATTTTCATGAACGAAGCGTTCAATAATACTCTGTACTGTGGTGGAATTCAAATTAACAAATTGAGCAATTTTCCGTGGGGATAGTCCGTTCTTGAAATCACTTATCACTAATTCTCGCTGCTCAATGGTCGTGCGACGAACCATTTTTTCAAAAAGCACTCCTTGTCCTTTTCACGTAAAATAGCACATGAAATATTGACTACAGCTAGCTGCCAATTCTTCAAAAAAGTAAAGAAAAAGAAAGTGCCGTTATACAGCGTGACGCGATCGGACAGAAGTGGAGACAAGTATCTGCATGAAATAAGCTGTGGCCTGCGTTTCTGCTGCACCATCGGACTTTTCAGCTTTAAAAGTGTAAGAATTTATTTTTGTAAGCTTTTTTTTATTTATGTGTTCATTAGTTTAAAAATAGCACTGCACAAAATAAGCTGTGAGTCACTGTATCCCTTCACAAAATCTTCTCCATGACTCTCTTTTTGACATCTTTAAAAGTTTATTGTATTCAGTAAAGGAGTTTTTGTATTCGACCCAGTTACCAAAGGTTTTTGCTTTATTGAACAATTTCCTAGTTTCTTTGCGTTTTGCCGCTAGTTTCGCGTTCCACCAAAGTGCTTGTTTTGCCCTTTTCTTGTGTTGAACCGGATAGCTTTGTTCGTAGGCATATATTATATGTTCAACGAGTTTGTTCGCTATATGATCAATGCAGTCTGGGCTGCTTATTGATTCTTTTGCGCTACCTACTTCGTACTCAGGGATTGCCTGGTAAAGATTCCAGTCGGTACGTTTTGGGTTTTTATATTGGCTTATGTATCGAAGTGAAGTCTTTATCTCAAAACAGATATGCCTGTGGAAGTGATGCCTTTTTGGATACGTGCCAATTGTCACACTTGTCAGCTAGGCAGGGGCTTGTTATGGTAAGATCAAGTACTTCCTGCTGGGCACTATTTATGAAGGTCAGGGTTGTGCCTTAACGTCGCAGCCCAGGATAACTGGTATGTTATGGATCTTACTATATTCCACTAGCTCCTTGACGCCTTGAAGTGGAGCGTCTGACGCCTTACCAGGACAGTAGGCTGAGGCAAGTATCACCTCTTCAACCCCTCCTGCTGTTGGAATTTTCATCAGGAGCGCTACTACATCTGTTCTTATGAAAAAAAGCTTATTTAGATAATTAATTTCAGATGACACAAGAAGTGCAGCTCTTGACCTGTCGCTCCTTTTATCATAAATCAACTTACCCATTTTTCAAGAATTTCAATAATTTTATCCTTCGCGGCCCTTGGTTCTTGTAGGATGGCAACATGGAATACCTCCTTTGCAAATCTCCACGTCGGTACTTTCATACTCGCTGCTGCACAAGGAGATTCGCCTGAATAACTTTTAGGTTATTAAGGTTTTTGGCCATCTTCAGTAGGTTGCGGCTTGCCGCTTCTGACCTCCTTGACTTTAGGGCGTAGAATCACACTAGAGAATTTAAAGCAGACTCGGTGCCCCTTCTGTTTAAGCCTTTCCATCGATTGGTCTCGATGAAAAAGGATATTATTGCGCTTGTGTCCTCTTTCCTTCTACTGAGAGCTTTCCAATTCGAGGTGCATAAACCAGCGCTTTGAGCATCGATGAGGGTGGTTAATATCCTCTGACGAGTTCTTCGTGAGGGAAATATCCCGTGATTATTTCTAATCGTCAAATATTTTCCTTCCGGAGAGCCCTGATGTTGGTGGAGTCGTCCGGCTTGATGCTCTCAGCTGTTCGTTCCAGCCAAGATACAGTTTGCTCATCCAGCAAACAATTAGCATCCACCCTGGTCCGCCAAATTGTGGATTTGCATCCTCTTTGGCTTTGGAATTTCGGTCAGGATAGATTTTTGGATACTAGCTAGCTGCTCTGGAGTAAGGATCTTGGGCGGATGCTCGGTATGTATAATAACTATCCTTTGACTGCGTCTCTGTAGCTAGTGCTCGACGTGCCTCTTCTACAGGTCTATTTTTATCGCTGTTTGCTGAGCCGGTGCTAGGGTATCTGGCCGTTCTGTTTTCTGCATAGTGTATATTTTATCAATGTTAATTTTGTAACTTTTGTCCCTATAGGCATGTTAACAACTGGATCTCTTGAAACTGTTTTATACTAGTAAGCTATGCAGTTCAAAAACCAGAAGGAAATGAAAAATTGTAGATTGAGGGTCTTGCAAAGGGTTAACAGCCCTTCCACAACAACAAATAAATGTTAAGGAGCTTGAAGGCTAGGCGGCCAAGGTTCGATTTGGGCTGTAGTGCCATTGGAAAAGAAAAAGAAGACGAAGAAGAAGAAAAAGAGAAGAGGAAGAGAAGAAGAAGAGGAAGAAGAAGAAGAAGAAGAAGGAGAATAAGAAGAGGAAGCAGAAGAAGAAGAATTTAATTTAAATACTTATTCCTAACAGTTCCCTTGGTTTGAAGCAATGGCGTAGACAATAAGGAAGTCCAGGAGGTCAAGGGGTCCAAAGGGTCCAGATCTCCCTTAAGACAAAATAAGTATCATGTAGACATACACGTGTATTGCATATATTAAACATTTTTAATTGCTTACCTTGTTATTCTTTTCACTCTCAAAAACAAATATTACCTTGCCAAATTCATACATAAGACACCTTCTTTCTTTGCTTTATTGGAATTTAATAATTTACACCAGAAATTATGACTATGAAGCGGATATCGTAAAATTAAATATTTGTTCAAATCAAGTATAAAAGCACGCATTACTTTCACAATAAACGCTGTCTGGATGGAGAACATACAAACAAACAGGATGAATTTTTATCTTGAATCGACATAAACACACAAAGTAACCGAGATCCTCCATATGTGCCTAAAGCGGATCTCCATATTGTTAGCAACCTTTCTCTTTTTTAACCATAGATATGATGCCTTTAAAGAAAAATCTCGTTTGCGACTGAAAAACGCACATATACCGCCCATGCATAAAGGCAAGCTTTATTGTAGCGGCTGCCATCATCGTAGTCGCCCTCGTCCTTGTCGTCATCACCGTCGCTTTTCGACGTCGTCATCATAATCATATATCATTCAGGGCATCAGGAAGTTCTTTATGATTGAAATGCAGAAGAATCGGGCGAGTTCGAGGGGTAAATGGATGTGTGTGGGTGGATGAAGGCTGCAAGGACGTCGACATAGTCATCGTCATACATATTTGATACGAAATGCAAAAAGTGGATTGAAAAAAGCTCAGCTTCGACAATGATGCATTGTGATTGCGGGTTACGACAAGAATGGCAATAGTACTACGGGGTTAAAAAGGATACGCAGACGACGTTGTATATACAGAAGAAGTTAAACAGTAACGACCTTTCGATGTCTTTTAACCATACAAAATCCTAAGCAGATATAGCGAGAACCATTTTAAAAACGGCAAAGCTTGGAAGGATTTCTAAAGAACGCCCTTCTCCGCATAGGCAGTGAAATTAATTTCTTCTCTTTCGTGATTGAGTTTTTTTTTGTGTGTCTTCTACGACATACTCGATGATGTGCTCATATCCGCTTTGGAATTTTACAAAGCATCTGAGAATGCATTCAAATTAATCATAGGATATTTCCGCTTACTTCATACTATAAGGGATGCAGGAAAACTGAATGACTCTGATAGCGAGAATAAAGCGAGCACCTGATAGATACGTGTGAATGAAAGTCGTGTCATATAATATGGATCAAGGGTGGATCTGTATGTCATATTCTATATGGTTAATTGTTACATTTTGTATAATATTTTGTAATGAGATCAGATTGAAATTCTTTTTAGTTTGATTAACTTGATTTGGAAAAAGACATTTACTTAGGGTAGCATTTCTTCCGATGCCTACATAGTAGCAGTCATTGCATTCTAAATGAAGTCCGAAAGCATTTGATTGTTACGCTAAGAAATATGGCATGGTGAAAAAATTAACAATTTAGAAGTTCATATTGTCGCTAGAAAACCGATAGTCCCTTCCTCCAACTCATGAGCTGGAGAATTCAAATTTTGGGCCATCATATTTAATGAAAAAGTAAGTGAACGGAGCGAATTTCGCCACTCCTTCTACTTCCTCCAATACAGTGAAAATAAATTTGTTTTCTTACTGTTTACCACAAATAAGTTTCTTAAAATCCGATTACTTCTTCTATCACTCTTATAAATTAAATACAGTATAGTATCAGAAAGACATTATAATTTCCTAAAAAAATGTACTATTTAGGTGCTGGAAATTTTTCAAGCTTCCAGAGCTTTAATAGTCATGACTATTTTCGATTTGCAATTTTTTACAAATTTACATATTTTGATGTTCCAGGAGTCTAAAATTAATTTTTTTTGTAGTGATTGTCTGTGTGTCTAGACGAGAGCTTTAGTAAACCTCAGCAGAAAAAAGCGTGAGGTCCCGACTGGCGCTTTGTTTTAATATTAATTGTAACGCATTTATATTTTCTATTGTTAAATACTGTACGCTACTAGTACTGTGACCTTAGTTGTGGTATTTTTTTGAACATGTTTTTCATAAAAACCAATTCAAAAGTCATCAAATTATACAAAACTTCCTTAATATCATTTTCAATTGCGACGAAGAAAAACTTCCTTGAACGTTCTTGAAACAAAAGTTTCATTACTTCATATATCATTAACATTATAAAATTGTTTAAGGAAATGGTTAAGTACATTTCTCACTATCAATCATCGTCAGTAAAATCATTGAGCAATAGCTTTTCTTCGTCTCAATTCCATTAAGCTGTTTTTTTTTGTTATCACGATTCTTTTTTATCGTCCTAAAAACTTTTCTTTAATTAAACGACAGAAGAAAAGAAATATTTCCTCGTCTTCGCCAGAACGATGGAGAATTATGTAATTAATGATCGGAAAACACGACAGTATGCAAATGAGTTTTATTTGTTGCACCTCTTATATGTATATATGCAGAGATGTAGATTTTTCCTTTTATAGTTGATCCTTGAAGTTCCTGGCCATCAGAACAAGACTACGACCACTCTGTTCACCAGCCATTAACCACTCCATATAACTCCCACTAAAAGAAAAGGCCGGCATTGACTGTGCAGTATATGCAGAGTAGGAGAAGTTTTCTTTTTCGTTTCAATTACTCACTCACGGCCAAGACAAAAGTGTTTTATGGGCGACAAATTAAAGTCACGTTGAAGAAAATGTCCTGGAAAGAATGGCGCGACCAAGTAGCCACCGAAGCGTACTTAGATTATACTTCCTTTTTTTTGTTAAACAATAATAAATCGCTCAAAGAATTTTCATTTTAACGCTGTTAAAAGTACATTTTTCACCGGATAAGGATTTACTGAAGAAATTGTTAAGTTGAGTCTTAACGAAATTTTCTTGAATTAATTCTCTACTGGTTTAAAATTATAGTTGAATTTTATAAAATTTAAAGAAATCTATTTTCGTTTTTTTTTACTCGAGATTATCAAAGTTATCAATATGAAACTTTTACCGAATTGTACTGATGGAAGTACCATCAGCCAATTTTTTTTAACGATTCGCATGATCGGACTTTATTTGTTGTTATATACATCATTAGATATAACTGTTAAGGAATGAGATACTATACATATAAAGCGATTTCAAAAAGATAAATTTTAATAATTTAAAAAAGTTTTTAAGTGATGCTGATTGGGATGACATTTTTAATACTTTAAATTTAAATGAAGCTCATACAATTTATAATACTCTCTAATCCGCGTTTAATCGAAATCGGGGGATTTGTATGTGAGGTGGCAGTGGAAGTGGAACGATCTGGAAGATTTTGAAACTGTTTATCAGTATCTTTATCTGCATCCTCATCACTGTGCTTTGTTTCAATTTTAAGGACGAAAGCGCTCATATGTTAAACAGAAACCCCTTGAATTTCTTATATAAAAATTTGTTTGGCAGGGGGTAGAAGGAGTGGAGCGAAGTTGATAATTTTTCAGCATTTATAGAAATTATTAAGGGACAAATTGTGGTAAAAATTCAAGTTTTTGATTTTTCTTATTTTAATGAAATTCGATATAATGCATTTACCAAAATTGTGCACTTGTATTGGAGGAGGTGAAAGAAGTAAACGGATCAAAACAAAATTTTTTTCCATTAAAGATATTTGAATTATTATACTTTGCTCAATTTCAAGTCGATAGTTTCGATGGTTTCGAAGTGAAATGATTTAATTAAAATGACGAAATTTCGGGAGATTTGTATGGGAGGGATAGAAGGAGTGAGGCGAAGTTGACAAGTTTTCCAAGATTAATTGCAATTACAGTGCAATTAATTCTGGCAAAAATTTGTTCCTTTAGCTTTACTAATTAAAATGAAAATCGAATAAATGAATTTTTGAAAAGTGTGCAATTGGAGGGGGTAATCAAACTGTTTGATAAAGGTCTCAGCAGAGACCGAAACGTCACGAATAATAAAGCGTAACAGTGTAGAATTCGGAAATCTTTTCTTTCAGTTCGAAATGCGCTGTGAAAACATTCACCAAACCAAAAATCAATTTCGAAATTTCATGAAATTTTATGGAAGAGGGTAGAAGGAGTGGAGAATATAACCCGTTCACGAACTTAAAAATGACATAGGACAAACTTCAGAACGGCTGGTTCAAGCATTTGAGAGTTATGTTGTAGATAGACGGACAGACAGACGGTCACTCGGATTCAAGGTTTTTGAGCGACGTTTTTGAGGCTTCCGTGGCGTAAAGAGCAGCGTGCTTGCTTCACTATCAATAGGTCGTGGGTTCGATTCCCACTCTTGGCAGTAGATTTTTTAAGAACAAATTTTTCAGTTACTAATGGCAATGAAAATTATTCATAATGAAATGGGCAAACGATGTAAAAGTGAAACAGTTCCATTTCAGGAAGGTCTGTGTACTAATTAAGATCGTTTCTGTTCGCTTTCTGTCATTCAGTCCCTATAACATCTGCAAATATTTGTCAGTAGCAGCCAGTACAACTGAAATGATATAGCAGCTTCACCACTCGTTACGGTTGCTCTCACTCCCCTCCCCAACCTTCGCAGTCCCATTCCTTCCCTCCATAACTGTGTTTGTGCATTGCACATAAAGGCCGAAATTGCCTATAATACAGATCATTCTGAAATAGAAAAAATACAAATATTTACGGAGGCTTGGCGACTCTGTGCGAGCATTATTTCTTAGCGTTACAAACAGTAAGACAAATACAATCTACTGTCTGATTTAATTTAGAGTATAACAAACGGATCCATCTAAATACATGGTCGCTCACCAGAACAGGTGCTAACCAAATTGCAGAGGATAGAGCAATCAAAGAGTGTAAATACAACGGTTCAGAGGCCAACCAAAGGAATCAAATCGAAACAGAAGAATAATGAATACGCACAGAATGGAAGGTCACTTCCAAGGACTCAGTCAGAGATATGTATATGTAATTTCTACCTTAAACTGCTTCGGTAAACTTTTTGAAAGATTAGTCCACAATGCGGTCTGGGAGAAACTTAATCATTTAATATCACCCGTCCAGCATGGATTCGTTAAAGGAAGGTCAACTACCACGAATTTATGTGAATTCACTGACTTCGTAGCACAATCCTTAGATCAACACAACACTGTTCATGCCATATACACTGATTTTTCGAAAGCTTTTGATACTGTTAATAGGAAAATTCTTATTGCAAAACTTGATAGGTACGGTGTCACTGGCTCTCTCCTGAATTGGTTTGATTCTTACCTCACTGATCGTCGTCTGCAAATAACGTTCAATGGACATTCTTCTGCTGAGTTTCTCTCTAACTCTGGTGTTCCACAGGGATCTATTCTTGGTCCACTGCTATTTACGCTCTTCATTAACGATCTGTCCCAATTCCTATCATCAAATTGTCTCTTATACGCAGACGACCTCAAAATGTTCCGTGAAATTTCTTCTTATTCTGACTGCTTGGACCTCTAGACTGACATGTCTACTTTGTCCAGTTGGTGTTATAATAATGATATTTGTCTGAACATTGAGAAGTGTTTTGCTATGGAGTTTTCGTATAAGACTACCTCTCCTGTCCTCACTTACTCTATTAACGGAACCACCCTTGTAGCAGTATCTCCAATAAAGGATCTAGGAGTGACTTTCGATCGCAAGCTTAAATTCGTTAATCATTATTCTGAGATTACAAAGAAGGCATACAGACTTGCTGGGTTCATCCTCCGTACGACAGTCCAGTTTAACCGTCCAGGAGCAGCAGCCCTGCTATTTTCCACTCTCGTCCGTATGTCTTAGAATACTGCTCCATCGTATGGAACCCTCACCATGCTTGCCATGTTACGGCCGTCGAATCCGTCCAGCGTAAATTTACTCGCACCCTTTTCTACAGACTAAAAAAGCCGCATATCAGCTACAATGACAGACTTATAGCACTTCAACTTCAACCTTTGCATCTACGACGGGCTTTTCTTGATGCTTGCATCCTCTATAAACTTTACAACTACTTGCTTAATACCTACCTCTGCAACGACCTGAACTTCCGGCAGGGAACAGTCTCAACCAAGAATTCAGATATTTTCTATCTTCCTCGAGCCTCACTCGATATTTACTACCATTCCCCGATGTTGAGAATGCAAAGGAACCACGATCAACTTCAACTTGGATCTTTAACTACTTTTGTTTTATTTAAAAATAGAGTAAAAACTATAATCCTTTATGTTTGAATTCTTATCATCACTGCTCTCGTATTTTTGCTTTTGTATAATTGAAAATGTTATCTTTTTGTTCAAAGCGTTTAATAAATAAATAAATGTAAGTTATCTCAAATGAAGGAAGCGATTTTCTCAGACTCTATGAATTTGTTTGTTAAAAGTGGTGGCCCGTCTAGGTAGGTAGGTAGGTAGGTAGGTAGGTAGGTAGGTAGGTAGGTAGGTAGGTAGGTAGGTAGGTTAGGTAGGTAGGTAGATAGGTAAGTAGATAGGCAGGCTGGTCCGTTGGTATAACACAGTATATCAGAGGAGACTCCTACTCGGTGAACCAACCGGAGTTTTCAATGAAACATTGAAATCCATCCGCATTTTCCAGATAAAGCAGGGCGAGTGCACAACAGACAAAGAATCGTCTGTTCCTCATCTTTGCAGCTCTTGCAAAAATCATTAAACGGGAAGCAAGCCTCTGAGCATGTTTCCCTATCAGGCAGTGTCCTGTAACAACTTCTACTACGGAGCTGATCATCTGACTGCTTAGTGAGATCATTCCACCAGATCCAGCACAGGCCTAATCTGCCTGGTGGTATTACATGTAACATCATTTGCCCTTCTGTCGTTGGCTTTGCTAATCGCATCCAACTTAAGTTGCAGTTTATGAGTTGCTAGAGGCATGCAAAGATTTTCTTTCACAAGGTGGTCCCGTACCGGGCGAGTTCGTCAGCCCTGCAGTTCCCCGGAATGGCCTTATACCATGGTGCCCAGCACAGGCGAATGTTGAATAGTTCAGCCATCTCCCTCAGAGACGCGCGACAATCAAGGATATGAACTCGTCCTCCCATAATTCAGCTGCCTTCTGCTCTTATCACGAGAGGATGACGGTGAGGAAATTGTTATCAAAATCATAACTTGGTAGAGTGCAGTCCATGTTTTCGGTTTAATTCTCCAAATCTCCCAGAATTAAGGAGTGACTAATTTGAATATAAGTTCACTGACGAGTTTCTTTGGGGCGGGCGGTTGCACTCGCCATCTGTTTGCCAATAACATCGGAAGGTAGCAGATGAAACAGCGCTTCTAATGCAGCGGAGGGGGTTGTTCTTAGAGCCCCACTTATGCCTACACATGCTGCTTTCTGCACCTTACCGGTGAGCGGCTTGTCTCTGTATTTGGGGCACTGCGATTCACAATCCCACCATAAAGCAAGGTGGGTCTGATAACGGCAACGTAGAGCAAAAACACTGCTTTGGGCTGCATTCTCCACTCCTTATCTATGGCTTTCTTACAGGAGTAAAGCGCAACAGTAGCCTTATTAACACGTTTCTGAATATTAAGTTTACAGCTCAGTTTCCTGTCCGAAATAAGACCCAGATGTTTTGCTCTATCTGCGAAAACAAGGTTGGTACCATCCCGGTTAGGAGGGCCATAGCAATCTCTGCTAAGCAATCACTGTACAGCCTGTCTTTTCCAATTTTAGTGAAGAAGTGGAGAGAGGACCCCACCTTGCGGAGTAACTTCTAGCGGATGCGATGACCAATTTTGTGTTGATAATTCTAATAATATCAACATCAAATTAATCAGCACGCCAAGTGAAGTGTCCACCTTCAGAATTGAAAGTGCGTCAGTATTGCTTCCGGTCTTACGTTGTTGAAAGCTCCCCTGGTATCGATAAAAGCTCCCATAGTGTAGTCGTTAATACTTAAAGCTTTTTCGATATGGTATACGAGTGTATGAGTATGTAGGGCCGTTTTAACCGATTTCTCCTTCCAGTATGCAAGCTGGATTGTTGACAACATTCGCTGATCCATGTTGTTGTGTAGATGGATGTTCTAAGGTTTTTAGAAGGAATGCAGATAGACTTATAGGTCTTAGGTCCATCGGACATGTATGAAAGCTTCTTCCTGCTTTGGGGATAAAAGCCACTTTCACCTCCATCTATATTTCAGGAATGTGGACCAGTCGTAGGTAACCTCTAAAAATAGCGTCCAACCATGATATCAGAGGTGTTTTGAAATTTGGCAGGTATTAAGCCATCCGGTCCTGGGGATTTAAACCGGTTAAATCTGCATTTTGCACAGGGACTTTGTAACGTGAGATTAAGATTTCAGAATCGTCCATTGGAGGACTGAGCTGGTGCTCTTCTCGGTGCGGAGCAACTGCAGAGCTACCCATAAAGTGAGAATTTAAGAGCAGATCAATGATTTCGACACTCCAACAGGTCAATGACCCGGATTTCTTGATGTAGCTGTGTATTGAGAGAGAGGTAGAGAAAATTTTGTGAAGTCTTGACGCTTCAGATGATTATAGGATTCCCAGTCTGCGGGTTCTTTGATTCGCTTGGCCTTATTAAAAAGTCACCTACAGCCTTTCTTAAGATCTCGAATTTCGTCGCTCCACCATGGTGGCTTTGTTTATCTCTTGGCTTCCTTATGGAACAAGAGCGGGACATTGCCCCATTTAAAACCCTTGATACGATCCCATCAAGAGTAATGGTGGCAGGTTTGGAACTTCGGAGAGAAACATTTACTTGATAGCATCCCTTTACTTGAACCAGTTAATCTTCCTGTAATTCCTGAAAATTGGATGGTCGGGAGGATGGGCATCTGAACTAAATTGGAGGTATCAATGATCTGAAAAGGAATGTTCATTAGACACCTTCCAGTCCCTAACCAAATGCGCGATATTCTCTGAGATTAGGGTAATGTCCTGTTTTTTTCCGGTAACAAAAGTGGGTTCTCTTTCTCCGTTGTAGAGCAGTGGGTTGGTACTTAAGAGGTATTCAAGTAGCACCTCGCCTCTTTCATTCATATCGGAGCTACCTATACTGTGTAATGCGCGTTAGCGTTGCATACAATAATGAGGTTTGCTTTGAGGTTCCGTGCTTCAGCCATCAAACCTACCCCCAGATTATCTTGGGGGAGTGGCCAAGGGTGATTATGAGCCAGATAATCCAAAATCAGCCAGTGATTTTTCCCTCTCGTTTCGAAGCTGGCTGCGAGGGTGTAGAAATATGTTTAAAATGCTCTTCGGAAGAATACAAGGTCTAGGTCTAACTTAATTCCTTGGGTAGATGAGAGTATAGTTAGGAGTCTTGGGTTACAAATTAGGTTCCCAATAGGCCAAGGTTCTTGGATCAAGACTATGTCTTCTCCTTGCTGATTCAGCCGGAGAAGTAAGAAGGCTGACTCCAATTTGAAGTGCTGAAGGTTAATTTTTGGAAACTTCAGTGATTGAGCCATTTGCGCGTTCAATTTTTATCACTGTGACATCCGCTTCTTCCGGATCGGAAGTTTTTCCTCGCTGAGCTCGTACTCAATCTTTGAGCATGACTGTGAGTTATCTTGGCTAATGAATAGGCTGGCCATGTGAAGGGCTCGAGCGGGTTCGGATGTCTTCCCTCTACGTGTCCATCACGGGTACTGGAGGAATGGGATCTTGGGCTAATTGCTCCGCTTCTAATCTATCTGTTTTATACGCTTTGATTGAGATGGCATCGAACTCATAATTGAAGATGCCTCCGGTTTTTCCCAAAGGAGATAGAGACTCTTTGTTGATCACTATTGCGGTGCATCTAGAGTTCCCTTAAATCTTCTCCAGCTTTCCAAAGTTCCTATTGTGGGTTGAGCTGCAAGGCCAAATAAGATCCAAAATCGCACCTGCATCGCTTGGTTCTGAAGGTAATCATACATGGGCACGAAGATAGATAGGGATCTCATCCCTTAACTCAACCTCGAGATGCGCACCTGGCCACACTTCTCCTAAGCTATCGATTGCGATTTTGTACAAATCCGCGGACCTTTGATCGGCACAGTGGATCAGTTTTTCATGAGCTTAGTGCCATCCGCCGTTTCCGCACACCAGTGTAGGACCAGAACGTGAATGTTTGCTTTCGCCCTTTCTCCAGCGCTCATGAGTAGTACTTCGATCGGCATCACTTTTGTCGTACTACCAGGCTTAAGGATAGGACTTTGCTAAAGGACCTTGACAAACCCCCGGTACCGGTGCTTGCTGTCTTCGGCCTTTTTGCTTCCTTCAAGAACTCATCCAGAAATCGTGTACGCTTCCTCGTCAAGGGGAAGTCTGTGCACTTGGTGATCATTTTGGTAGCCCACGTCCCAGATTATTTCTGCTTTTCGATTCTGAGGTATTCCGGGATAGTCCCCAGGTGACTGATAAGTCTTTGGGCGCTACGCCTCTCCCTAAAGAGTTGTTTTGACGGTGAAATCCTTCGATTTCCTTTTGATTTAACCAACGGTGATATGGGTGGGTCCCCTCCACCAGTTCCACAGTGAACGCCGCTATTGGGTCAGGGTTTGGTATCCTTTGACTTTACCGGCTGTGTGCAATCTACATTAGGTTTAGAGGAAACCGATTTTCCCCACATGCCCTATGCAACTAGATCCAGGTTTAGGGTCCAAGAATCCAGATGCTTTTCCGAACTTCTCAGAAATCGTGGTGATCATCAAAGGGAATAGGATAGGAACGAGACACATAGGACGGACAAAAGGTAGAATATTCACTTACCCACTGAAACCCTTTCGAACCGAAAAAAGCAGCTCAGGTCATCGTCTATAAATTGGATTTTTAGAGGAAAATCTCTGCAGAATTTGAAATGAGGAGGAGCAAATACTCTAGCATGCACTCTTTGATTGTGAAACACTCGCGAACAAAAGATTCCCTTATTTTGGTCAACGGCTTCATAAACTCAAATGAATTTCTGACCATTCCTCTTTGAGATATCCTCAGATTTATTAATAACTCGTGACTCTAAAATGTTCTACAATTGTGCGAAACTGACAGATTTGGATCGATGGACATCTAGTACATCTCGATAATCATTTTCTGCATGTTTTCTTGTATCACTTGCTGTATTTGAAATGTTTAAACTCAATTTATGGTTACACAATTTTCGAGGAAATAAATCCTTTAATAATGCAAAACTTTATAATATTTTTATACTCTAGATGAAATCTGAGAGTATATTGTGTTTGCCTTACCGTTTGTAACGCTAAGAAATAACGCTCGCACAGAGCCGCCAAGGGTACAAAAATATTTATTGTCGCTCAAAAACTTCGATTCCGAGTTGCTGTCTGTCCGTCTGTCCGTCTGTCTACAGCATAACTCTCGAACGCTTTGAGCTATTGTGCTGAAATTTGTTGTGAGTCATTTTTAGCAAAAAAAAACTTTAAGTTCGTGAACGGGCCACATCCCCCCACTCCTTCTACCCCCTCCCATACAAATTTCACGAAATTTCGAAATTTTAAGAAATTGATTTTTCTTAGAAACTATTTAAGCTATCGATTTGACATTTGGGTTAAAGTATTACGATATAGATGCAATTAATATAGCTGAATATTGATCCGATCCCATCACTCCTTCTACCCCCTCCCATACAAATGCATAATTTTGAAAAATGCAGTTTTTCGATTTTCATCGAAACTAGTAAAGTTATAAGAACGTATTTTTGCCAGAATTAATTTTATTATAATTCCAATCGGCATTGAAAAAATTATCAACTTCACCTCACTGCTTCTACCCCCTCCCATACAAATTTCACGAAATTTTGAAATTTAAATTAAATTATTTTTCTTCGAAACTGTTAAGGCTATCAACTTGATATTTCGCATAAAGTATAAAAATAGAAATATCAATAACGGAAAAAAAAATTGTTTTCATCCTTACACTCCTCCTACCCCCTCCCATACAAATGCATAATTTTTGTTAAATGAATTATATCGATTTCCATTAAAACTAGAAAAATTACAAACTTGAAATTTTGCCAGAATTTGCTTTTTAATAGTTGCAATAAATGCTAGAAAAAATTATCAGCTCAGCTTCCCTCCTTCTACCCCCTCCCATATAAATATCTGTATTATAAATTCAAGAAAAGCATTTCTCCTTCGAATATATGAGAGCTGTCGACTTTGAAATTGAATCAAAGCATAGTGATAAGGGTGATGATAAGTAGTTTCAAAATCATCTAAAACGTTCCACTTCCTCTGCCACCTCCCATACAAATGTCACAATTTCTGGAAAACTATGTCCAATTTCTTTAAAAATAATGAAAACTAAAAATTTTAAATTCAGCACGAAACATTTTACATGCCATTTTTGGTGTCACATAGGAGAAATACAAACCTCCCCCTCTACTTCTACCACCTCCCATGCAAAGTCTCTACTCACTATTCGAAAGAATTTGAGATGACATATTTTCCGGTATATTAAAGTCATTTCCATCTCATCTAGAGTATCATATGATTGGGCTTTAAGCCCAATCATAATTCTGTTATGTTTAAATAGTAAAATAAAGCGAAGATGATAACAGTAGTAAAACTAATATATTATGCTGCGTTTTACCAACGATTGTTATGCGGCTCTTTTCATCAATTTCGATACAAAAATATTCGAAATTTAAAAAACGTCAAGTAGAGGCGACCGATATAAATATTTTAGTTTCGGTCTAGCCATACACCTATAATTAACAATTAACTTGGTTTATTAAATGAATATCATATTTTCTGGTCAACAAGCTCAATGATATTAAAATCGAATTACGGTTATTAAACACGGTTTTTATGTTCGATAAATTCCGAAACCTATTTGTATTCAATTACTTGATGCAATTGCCAATCTACCTATCTAGATTTATTTGCACGTCAATATGAGTCTTCTTGGTTTAACTACCAAGCTCATTTGTGATTTTAGTGTGTGATTGAATTCTCCTCAATACACTTTAATATGTGTTTTTGCATAGCTCAACATTAATATATGATAAGGGTCATTATTATACATGACTAATTCGGGGTAATTCCAATCCCATTATTATAATATTTTTGAAGACGAAAAGGATATTCCACTTTGATTTTCGAGAAAAACCCAAAATATCTTATAGATATGCACATCATGGTTTAGAGAGAATTCTAGAATCTTTATTTTAATGCCGTCGTGGGTTGTAAACTAGAATTTATGTTGATGGTTAAAAAGGTTCATTATTATTTTACGAAGTACATACTCGGAAAATGGCTTTTCTCTGGATTCATGTTCCAAAAAAGGTACCTATCTATCCTTCGTAAGGAGGATTTCATTTTTAGAATTAAAATTTAATAACCAAGAAGCATGTTTTCGGTCGAAATTCATATTTGATTAATGGTCTTATTTCGGAGCTAAACCATTTAATAATCGTTTAGGCATAATATTTTCGGGTTAATGTTGAAAGATTTAAGTTTAATGTGCACAATTTCATAGATAGATTTCGTAGATTGTACGAAATGTCCCATTGAGGATTAAGATCAACTTATTTTCAAAGGTACAGTATTGATTTTCATTTCATTTAATAATTTGTTTTATGTTTATATTTAACATAAAAATTAAATAAAATTGAAATACTATCGGTTTTTTCTGTACATTCCTGGTGTAATAGATTCGATTCATCCATAAAATGAATACATTTTTTTTTAGATTTGTTTAAAAAAAGGGAAAGAAAAATTTAATTTACTTCCTTTTCATAGCGGTGTTCTGGAGAACAGTTTATTGTGAAAAGCTGGTTTACTTCTAAATCGGTATCCGTCACCCTTATCTAGATTTTTTCGCTCAGTTTTTTTTGTCCAACCTCCCAAAAATACTCCAGTATAAAATGGAGATTTATGTAATGCTGAATTGGTTTTCTCTATAGCAATATAACAAGCAATGTAAAAAGGCATAGCATTGAAAGGATTCATATATATGTATGCATATAGGTATCCAGGAGGACACACGGTTTTTTTTCGATTCTGTGCAAGTGTTTCTCGAAAAAACGGATTTATTTATGTATATCAGACGATATTTTATCCAGAGTATTTCCGAGTTTATACCTATTTCGGATTCACCTTGTAAACACCCGGGTGAAAGGAAATGAAGTTTGATACGACTAAGGGCGTTATATATAGGTCTCAAGAACACACACGCATTTATTGCGTAAATGTTCACTCGAATTGATAACACTCCACATGGAAAAAAAGGAAAAACAGAAGGGATTGCGTTTACACTATACTACAAGACGCTTTAAAGAGCCTTAAAGCGTACACGTATTCATCTCGTATCTGATAAGAACTTTTCTTCTGATATGGTAAATCTCGAGTGTGAGTTGGAGTTTCATTCAAAAGCCATTTGTAAAACTGATAGCGAAATGCAAATGCAAGTGGGGGGTGGGATTTCTCGTTTATCTCCGAAATGCTTCGGTTTCGTTATAATGGCTGTAAAATACGCAATTGCGTAAGTATGTACATTCTATGATATATACCACAGAGATACTGATGTGGAGCATAGATTTGTGAAAACAAATTCGTTTTTGCTGCCTCAAATCCAAACTCCGAATGAGAGTCAAGGGAGTGCTAGGGATGAAACTTATCCGATTCAATTTATCATGGTGATTGCAATGCCACTGAATACTTTCATGTTAGGTATTTTATCCATAAGGAATTTAATCCTTGTAATTATTCTTGTATGGAATAGGAAAATAGATAAAAGGGTGAACGAGCTTTGAGCATAATAATTATCCATAATTTATCATGCTATAAGCATAGTACTGCTCTAATTTATATTTTGCTTTCCTAAACAATCTGCTATGAATTTTTTTTCTTCCCTCAGAATTTTGAAAAATGTTATAAAATTGTTTCTGTAAACACATGAAAAATGTTATTTAGTATTTTCATCATTCTTAAGGGAAATCTGAGAGTATAGTTTGTTTTCTCCAGCGTTTGATATTTTGCAATACACTACTTAATATTTATAAAATTTATTTTATTTAAATATTTATAAAGAATTACATTTGAACATCTGACTTGCTTTTAGTTTTAAATTCAAATTGAAATTAAACAAGCGAAACAAAAGTTTTATGAAAAATGTTAAAACTGGCTTGCTATAATTGAATTACATTTAGTACCAAAATTAATGCAAAATATTTGTGTACTAAATGTAATTCAAAGTTAAACGCGTCGCCACATCTTGTATAGAGTGGCCAAGAGTACAATTATTGTTGATGTTCAAGAACCTCGAATCCGAATAACAGTCTATCCGATTGCCTACTAAATAACAGTTAAACACTTAGAGTTATCGAATTGAAACTGAAATGAAATCTGAGGGAATTGTAAATTTGCCACAAAGGTTGTAACGGTAAGAAATAAGGCTCGGAGAAGTTCGCATTATCGTCCGTCAGTTTCCTGTCTAGCTCAAGAACGCGTTGAGCTAGAAAGTTAAAATTTTGTAAAAAAGTTGTTTTTGACAAAAAAGTAAGGTCAGCCCCTTCTACCTCCTCTCATACAATGTGACACAATTTCGAATTTTGACAATAATCGGTGTTGTGGGGGAATTTTAAATTCGATAGATCAATATCTTATATCAATATTTTCATATCAATTTTATTTTATTTTATTCTTCAAATTTGTTTTCTTATTTTCCTACAATTCAATTTATACAAATTACTAAATTTAAATTATTAATTACAAAATTTTTCACTTGCCCTTTGGTTTGCTAATTGACACGTCCGCACCTCGCCAGTTCAAGTTGGAAAAGAGCGGTAATTTCTTCTGGTCACGTTGAGCTCACAAACTTCCACAGTGAAGTTTGTAGAGATCAAGCAAGCCGGAAGTCATTAGGTGCGTTCGGTAACAATCGGATTTGCTCGAAAAGTATAGAAGCTATTGATCTGAAATTTGGAATACATTACTTTTATAATGATCTCAACCTACTGTATAAAAAAAAATATATTTGAGTCCTCTCCCTCATTTCTTCACCTCCCATACAAACTGCAGTTTTAGATGAAATGCTCTAAAGCAATTTACTCAGTGCGTATAAAATTTAGGGAGCTAAAATTGTGCAAAAAATATTTATTTAGAATTATTAATAAGGCCAAAAAAAATTAGATGATTAGCTTCACCTCTTCCACCCCCTCCCATACAAAATGACACAATTTAATCGACCGTATAAAAATTATTTGAATCCTTCCCCTCCTTCCACCACCTCCCATACAAACTGCACTTTTTCATGAAATACTTTAAACCAATTTACTCAGTGCGTATAAAGTTTAGCTAGCTGAAATTTGCACTAAATATTTATTTAGAATTATTAGTAAGACCAAAAAAAAAAAATAGATGATTAGCTTCACCCCTTCTACTACCTCCAATACAAAACGATACCATTTCGCAATTCGACAATAAACGGATTCGCTCAAAAAGTATAAAAGCTATTAGTCTAAAATTTGCAATGTATTACTTTTATAATGATTTCAATCTGCCGTATATAAATTATGTGTATTCTCTCCTCCCTTTCCACCACCTTCCATACAAACTGCACTTTTTCTTGAAATACTCTAAACCCATTTACTCCATGCGTATAAAATTTATCGAGCTGAAATTGCAGACTATTATAATATTCATTTAGAATTATTAGTAAGACCAAAACAAATTAAACGATCAGCCTTACCCCTTTTAACCATTTTCCATACAATCTGACTCAATTTCGCAACCTTACAAAAAGTCGATTTCCCAGAAAATGAGTGCCACTGCTCTACAATTTCAAACATGTCAAAAACATAGTGCTTATAGTTATTTCTGAAAAAGTCTTTAAGAACTCGCCCCTCCATCTACCACCTCCCATACAAACTGCACAATTTCACTAAATCTAATACACATATTTTCTCAGTATCTATTACATTTTTGAATTCTAAATTTTGTATAAAACATTTTGATAGAAACTGAAGCGTGATGAGAAAGAAATGGTTCAATGTCGTCAACCCCTGTACTACTTTCCCTACAAAATTTCTTGAAATCAAAAAATTTATCTTTCATCTAGAGTATCGCACGATTGGGCTTTACGCCCTGTAGTCCTGTTTTGTTGTTTAATTGATTATGAGAGAAAAATTAGCAAACGAAAACAATTAGCAACAACTGATAGCTGTAATTACCATTAGTGTTTTATTATTAACTATTTGGTGTAATAAGTTCTAAGCACATTTGCCGTGAAAAGCTGAAATCAGGACCACGTTTTTAAGAACGTCATAAAGCAGCAAAGCTAGAAGGGCCAAGCAATTATGCAAGCCAACTTCTTCAAAAAAATTAGCTTTTTATAACTGTTATTTCTTCCTGAAGATCATTTTTCTGACGAGTGAAAAGTGAAGCGTGATTTGCGAAAGTATCCCCAAATTTTTTCAAAACGGAATTTCGGAGGAGGCAGTTTAATAGTTAGGGGAGTTTTTGTGTGCAAATAATATGTTAGAACTGGTGTTTAACAACACTCAAATAAATTCATCGGAATACATAGAGGTCTTGCGTAAGAACTTTGAACCATTTATGAGTATTGGGTTTTGCAACAGGACAACGCCAGAATACATGTGAGCCGTGCCACTTATTCCTGGTTACATGACCATAGCGTGGAAGTGATGTGATAGACCGCTTGCTCTCACACCTTAATCCAATTGAAAATATTTGGAGAACCCTAGCAAGGGAGTGTTACAAGGAAAACAGTCAGTATGACAATATTCAGTAGTTGGAAACGGCTGCTATTAAGGCTTGGCAGAATATTGATAAAAACAAAACGGAAAAAAATTTAATAAAAAGTATGCCAAACAGATTATTTGAAGTGATAAGCAATAAAAGTAATCCAACCATATATTGAAATTTACCATTACATGTTCTTTTATTTTATAAAATTATTTGCTTGCGTTTATAGTTATGCTCCTGCAAAATTTAAGCAAAGTTGGACCAATAGTAGTTACAGCGATTAGTTGTTGCTAATTGTTTTTGTTTGCTATTCTTTCTCTCTCATACTCCATTAAGAAATGACGGTATTTCACTAAATAAATTGCAAAAACGATCTTATTTTGATTGTGTCTATACTACCCCCTCCCATAGAAATTTCATGAAATTTCGAAATATTAAGAAATTGATTTTTCTTTGAAACTATTTAAGTTATCAACTTGAAATTTAGGTGAAAGCATTATGATATAGATGTCATTAATATCACGGAATATTGACTCAATCCCCTTACTCCTTCTACCCCCTCCCATACAAATGGTCAATTTTGAAAAATATATATTTTCGATTTTCATTGAAACTAGTAAAGCTGAAAGGACGAAATTTTGTCAGAATTAATTCTACTATAATTGCAGTTTATTTTCAAAATAATTATCAACTTCACCTCACTCCTTCTACACTCTCACATATAAATTTCACGAAATTTTGAAATTTAAATTAAATTATTTTTCTTCGAAACTGTTAAAGCTATCACCTTAATATTTTGTACAAAGTATACAAATAGAAATATTAGTAATGCGAAAAAAATTTGTTTTGATTTGTACACTCCTTCTACCCCCTCCCATACAAATGTATAATTTTTGCTAAATGCATTTTATCGATTTCCATTCAAACTAGAAAAAGTAGAAACTTCAAATTTTGTCAGAATTTGTATCGTAATAATTGAAATAAATGCTAGAAAAAATTATCAGCTCCACTTCAATCCTTCTACCACCTCCCATACAAATATCTCTATTATACATTCAAGAAAACAATGTCTCCTTCAAGTATATGAGAGCTATGGACTTTGAAATTAAATCAAAGCATGGGATGATGATAAGCAGTTTCAAAATTATCTTAAAAGCTCCACTTCCTCTGCCACCTCCCATGCAAAATCCCCAATTTCAGGAAGACTATGACCAATTTCTTTAAAAATAATGAAAACTATAAACTTTAAATTCAGCAAAAAACATTTTGCATGCCATGTTCAGTGTCATATACGAAAAATACAAACCTCCCCCTCTACTTCTATCACCTCCCATGCAAAAGTCTCTATTAACTATTCGAAAAAATTTGAGATGACATATTTTCCGGTATATTAAAGTCATTTCCATCTCATCTAGAGTATCATATGATTGGGCTTTAAGCCCAATCATAATTCTGTTATGTTTAGTATTGATGGGACTCCAATTGTGGTCAATCGTCCAGCTCTAAGTCTGCCTTGGTATTCACCAATTACTTTGTCAGCAAAGCGCTTAATTTTCATTTCTAGAATTTTCGTCAAGATCTTATGTGACGTACACATCAGAGATATTCCTCGGTAGTTTTCGCAGCAGAGTTTGTCAACTTTTTTATAAATTGGACATATGATGCTCTTGCGCCAATATTCAGGAAGTGTTTCCTGCATTCACATGTCCGTCACTAATTTATGTAGGAGATGCGCTATGCAGGTTTCGCCGGCTTTCAGAAGCTTAGTTGGAATTTGATCAGTTTCCGGAGCTTCGTTATTTGGGCGGTTCCTCCGGGTTTTTTTTTTTTAATTCTTCGATTGTGGGAGGACTCGAAGCGGATCGTTCATCAGCTAGCTGTTATATCAGTTATACCTGCTATTGTGTCTGCTGCTACTGTTCGAGTTGGTGATTGGCCCAGATTAAGAAGGTGTTCATAGTATTGCGCCCATCTTAGTTTTAAATCTTTCTGATTTTAAAAAGAATTTTCAGAAAGATCCACCTGTCTAATATGCAGATAAATTTTATTAATATTTTAGTCCAAAATACAACGGTTCACGGATATGAACCGTAGTAGAACTGAAACTAGCTTCATGGTCTTGAAACTTTATTCAAATCAGTCAGATGATTCAAATTTAAGTGCATAACTACACCAAATATGGAGATATTTTCAACAAATTAAAAAAAAAATCTCTTTCTAAACTTTTCATTCATCGGAAACTTTTCACGAAAAAAATCTCAAAATATTCGAATATTGCATTAAGGGATGAATACCATAGAAAAAAATACACGTTTCAGCAGAAGACTTTCTCTTTCGAGCTACAACTCGACAAATCAATTACAGAATGGGCTTAAGAATAATATCTTAAAAAATGTTGGCATGACTGCGAAATGCCAAATAAAGGACGAAGGGAAACAGATTTGTGGCAACTTGACTCAAAGTTTTTCCACTCTGGTGACTTGTGCTATTCTTTTGCCTTGCATTGAAATTCCAATTTAAACTTTTTTTCCCATATACTTTTAGCCAGCGAATGCAAATTTATAATGCTAGAGCAACAGAAAAGTTGAAAAAAAGTTTATATACTTCCTTTCCGGGTTTTTATTTTTATTCGTTTTTTTTTCGAAGGATAAAACTTTTCTTTGAAATGACTTGATGGAAAAGCAAGAAAATTCAGAATTAATACTTAGTACTGAAATAGTCCTTGTGCGCGATTCGCCCTATTTTTTCAACTCGGTGGCGGTGTTGGGAAGATTCATCCTTCATATTTGCTTCGTAGATCTTGGTATATTCGACAACCGAAAAATATGAAAGAGAAACGAGAGAAAAGTACTTGGGAATGCCTTTCTTCAGATGAATTATTCCCTTGTGTGTTATAAGTTTTCGGAATGAAATTTTTTTCTCTGTTTGAAGATAATAATATTTTTTAAAGATGTCGTGAAAACGATCAAAAAGGCGAAAAAAGGAAATCTTTTGAGTGATTCTGATTTTCGAGATTTGGTTATTTTTGGAACACTTGGTTAACGATATTACGATGTAATAAAGGGTTGGTTTCAATTGGGAAAATTTATGTTGAATCAATGTTAATGTACCAAACGAGACTGATTTATTTTTGCCAAACATAAGTTTCTCTGTGAAATAGGCCTCATGTGATTCATACACTTAAATATTTGTGATCAAAGCGAAGTTAGAAAATTATGGATTTAAAGCCTGATTTTAAAGATATTGAAGTGCAATCGATGCCGACAGATTTCAATTAGAGATAAAAAATATAGCAGAATTATGAGCGTGCTTGTTTCACAGTTGTGGGTTCGATTCTCACTCTAGACAAATGGGCAAACGGTGTAAAGTGAAACATTTCTTCTTATACTCAGCAGATGGTTTCTGTTTGCTTTCTATCTATCATTCAGTCCCCCATCTGCAAATATTCATTATTCAATATCACAGACAGTACAACCGAAAAATATACCAGCTTTTCGACTCGTTACGGTCGTTCTCACTCCTCTTCCCCTACCTTCTCAATCCCATTCTTTCCCTCCATAACTGTGTTTGTGCATTGCACATAAAGGCAGAAATTGCCTATAACAGAGGTCATTCTGTAAAAAAAAAATATGATACTATGGAACTTAAAATAAAAAGATATTTTATTAATTTTCTTTTGAGGATTTATTTAAAGCTTTACTTTTATACTTTTAAAGGTTCTTGGAATACTAAAATAATTAAAAACTTAATGTCACTATTTTCTTTTGGACTGCTTATTATGCATTCACCACATTACCACCCTCCTAATGATAACGTGCTGGAATTTCAACATGTCTTACTGATCTGGTCGTTACTTTCGCAGGAACTGGAATCATCTGACTATTTGACGAAGTTAAAGGTGCCGAAATATTCTCATCATTACCTGGACCGATCATAATGAATGCTGCTTTCAAATGATCAATTGAAACTTTCGATGTCCTGTTGTCCAGCTGTACTTTGAAATACTTGTCATATTTCTTGATCACCTTGAAAGGTCCCTTGCATTGTGGTTGAAAAGGTGATTTTACTGCATCATAATGCATAATGCATAAAAATGTGCATATGATTTACTTATAAACGATTTTTGTATAAAAAACTGCCAACAAGTCGGGCGAAACTTTATTATTCTTGGGACAAGTTGCGGATGCGTGGAAAGTCAATATTCATGTTAGAGTGGTTAGGAAAGACTAAGTGAAAGGGAGTTCTTGGGCAGGGCAATTGTCAATTTAACACTTTGCGGAAACGTTCAAAAGCTCCAGTACTTATAATCAATATTTCGTTTGTTTTTTTATTCAAGTTTGAGTTTTTATGAGGGGAGGGGTGAGGCGTGATAGTAAGAGTGGGTGAATGTTAATAGTTTTTTAATTGATTGCTTGAATCACGTCCAATATTCTCTGTATAGAATGTCAGTTTCATAGACGAAGTTGCATAGAATTTTCATAAGATTCTGTGTATTTTACATTCACGAAACCAAACATTTGTACGGGAGGGGGTAGAGGAGGTAAGGGAATCGTGAAATTTGTGACGCAATTTTATTTTCTTTCTCTTGTAGTGTGCTCGTACACAATTTCAAGTTCGTAGTTTTTAATTTGTTGGTTATTAGTTGATTCAATGAAAGTGATCGAAATCATACTTCTGTATGGGAGGTGGTAGAAGGACAAACGTAATTTCAAAACTTGTAACGTAATTTCATTTCAATTATTCTTGTAAGTTTTTAAGCAAAATTTCAAATTGATAGCTTTTAATAGTTAGGTGATAATTGATTTCTTAAAAATGGCCGAAATAATAATTTTGTATGGGAGGGGGTAGAAGTTTTAAAGATATTCAACCCGTTAATATTTCAAATTTAAAAAATTTTTTTTTAAGTGCATTTAACAAATTTTCAAGTTTCTACCTTAAGATTTCATTCAAAAATTTTCAGTTTATGTATTTTTATCATTACACATGAAACACCTTGTGCACGTTAGACCCCCATTTCGGTGCATAACAATTTTTGAGAAAATTACACTTTTTTTCTATGTATATTAAATAGATGTATCGACTTGCAAAATTTAAACTTTCTATCTTTTACCAGAGTCCTAAAAAAATTACTCAAAATTTTCAATATTTTTGCCTTCCGCCCTCCAAACTTAAATTTTTTACCAAAATTAAAAACTATATACATAGCTCTATAATCTGACAAATTTTTGATTTGATATCTGTACTCAATTTTAATATATAATGATTTGTAGTTTTGGAAAGTGCGCCATTTTTGAAATGCTTCCCATTTCCCTCCACTACTATTATGTCCACATTTTATATTTTTTCATATTTCGCTAACAGAGCTTAGTATACGTTTCAATTACATAGCCTAAGAGGCAATCGAGATTTACATTTGTAAGTGTTTTTCTTTGCACCCCCTGACCATCCCCCTTACAATAATTAGCCTCTTTCTAAGCTGATTCTAATAGGTCTATATGCCACCTTAGTGGTCGCAAAATATGAATTTTTTGAGATTGGTACTTTCGAAGATCTAATCATTTGAAAAAAAAAAAATTTGGCCGACCATTTGTTTTTAGCCCCCCCCTTTTCGGACGCCAATCGATAAAAAAATTAAATTATTTTTAGAGTATGCCTCATAATCTTTTTCATACCTTTGCTAATTTTCAGCTTCGTATCTGCATTCATGGTGGATATATTAGCAAGTGAAGTTTTTGACTCTTTCCCTCCCCCGCCTCCCCATTCCACCTGACAATCCGCAAAATTTAGACAATGAAGCTCACTCAGCCAATCAACAATCCACCCAAAAACGAAAATTCTACATTTAACGGTCTCGGAGATATGAGACCATATGTACGGCGTACGGCGGGAGTGCAAGATTTTTGTTATTTCGGAAGCATTGTCAGCATGAACAGCGGAGCCGAAAAGATATTGAGGCTCATCTAAATAAAGCTTGTCAGGCGTTTGGTATTCTTTCCTCTTTCTGGAGGTTAAAAGAAATCTGTCTTCGCACGAAGCTGCGAGTTTTTGACGCATGCGTCAAATTCATGTTGTTATATGATTGCACTACGTGGAAAGTGACCGTTCGACTTACCAAGAAACTACAGACTTTTATGAACGAATGCCTCCGATGCATTTTAGGATTATTCTGGCCAGATGTGATCTCAAACGACAAACTTTGGAGTAGAACAGGACAGACTAAACTAAGCGTTGATGCTTAGGATCGCGCCTTGTGGAAGAGAGTTGGTTCTGTCCTATGCCCCTACAGGGGGTCTTAATAGGAATTTGATTTGATTGAAACTCTTATCTTCACTTTTTTCGCACCTATATGGCTCCCTATCGATAACAATAATTTGATTGTTTAATGAGCGAAGTGCATCCAAAAAAAAAATAAATAAATAAATAAATAAACTGCCAACAAGTCGGGCGAAACTTTATTATTCTTGGGACAAGTTGCGGATGAGTGGAAAGTCAATATGCAGGTTAGAGTGGTTAGGGAAGGCTAAGTGAAAGGGAGTTCTTGGGCAGGGCTGTTGTCAATTTAACAATATTTCATTCGTTTCTGCAAGTTTGGGTTTTTATAAGGGGAGAAGCAGGGGTAATAGTAAGGGTGGGTGGATGTTAATAGCTTTTTAATTAATTGCTTGAATCACGTCCAATATTCTCTGTATAGAATGTGTTTCATAGACGAAGTTGCATAGAATTTTCATAAAATTCGGTGTATTTTACATTCACGAAACCGAACATTTGTATGTGAGGGGGTTGAGAAGGTAGGGGAATCGTAAAATTTGATATGTAGTTTTATTTTGCTTCTCTTGTAAGGTGCTTGTATAAAATTTCAAGTTCGTAACTTTTAGTTTGTTAGTTATTAGTTGATTTAATGAAATTGGTCGAAATCATAGTTTTGTATGGGAGGGGGTAGAAGGGCGAGCGCAATTTCAAAACTTTTAAAACAACTTCATTTGAATTATTTTTATAAGTTTTTCTGCAAAATTTTAAGTTGATAGCTTTTAAGAGTTAGCTGACAACTTATTTCTTAAAAATGCTCGAAAAAATAATTTTGTATGGGAGGGGGTAGAGGAGGGAGGGGAATCGTAAGACTTGTGATGAAATTTTCTTTCTTTTTTGTTGTAAGATACTCGTACAAAATTTAAAGTTCGTAGCTTTTAATTTGTTGATTATTAGTTGATTTAATAAAATTGATCGAAATCATGCTTTTGTATGGGAGGGGGTAGAAGAGCAAGCGCGATTTCAAAACTTTTAACGTAATTTCATTTCAATTATTTTTGTAAGTTTGTATGTAGAATTGCAAATTGATAGCTTTTAATAGTTAGGTGATTTGATTCCTTAAAAATGGTCGAAAAAATAATTTTGTATGGGAGGGGGTAGAAGTTTTAAAGATTTTCGACCAGTTAATATTTTGTATGTTTATGGATTTTTTTTAAATGCATTTTCCAAATTTTCAAGTTTCTACCTTAAAATTTCACTCAAAAATTTTCAGTTTATGTGTTTTTTTCAATGCACATGAAACACCTTGTGCACGTTAGACCGGGGGGGTCGGTTTATAACAATTATGGATCAAGTTGTTATTATTTTTCTATGTATATTAAATAGACGTATCCACATGCAAAATTTAAACTTTGTATCTTTCACCAGAGCCCCAAAAAAATCACTCAAAATTTTTGACATATTTGCTTATCACCTCCCTCCCCTTACACCTCCCAACTTTAAATTTTTATCAAAATTAACTATTATATAGTTCTACAGTTTGACAAATTTTCAATTTGATATCTGTAGTCTTTTTTGAGATATAAGGATTCGTAATTTTGAAAAGTGCGCCATTTTTGAAATGCTCCCCATTTCCCCCCACTACTATTATTTCAAGATATTATATTTTTTTTGTATTTTCTCAGTACAGCTTAATATAAGTTTTAAGTTTCAATTACATAGCTGAAGAGATAGTTGAGATATTCATTTTTAAGTGTTTTTCTTTGCACCCCCCTGACCCTTCCCCATGCAACAATTAACCACTCTCTAAGCTGATTCCGATGGAACTATATGCCACCTTAACGATCCCAAAACATGAATTTTTTACAATAAGTAATTTCGAAGATATAATCATTTGAAAAAATAATTCGGCCGACAATTTCTTTTTAGCCCCCCCTTTTCGGACGCCAATGGATAAAAAAATTAAATTGTTTTTAAAAGTTGTCCCACAAACTCCTCTATATGTATGTTGAGTTCTAGCTTCTTAGCTATTACCATGGTTGAGATATTCGAATTCGTATTTTTCGGTTTTAGCGCTCCCCCCGCCTCCCCCTGAACTCGTACACCCCCCAAAATGGGTATCTGCCTGAAATCCGCAACTATCTACAATCCCCCCAAAAATGAACTTTCTATCTTGAAGGGTTTGGAAGTTAATGTGCGCTGAGCGTACACACCGTACGGCGGACGGCGTACAGACAGACGGATTTTTTTTTTTTGCATTTTTCGGCTAATTTAGTCATGAAACGCGAAAAAACAAAATTTCAGTTTAGCAAATTTTTTTTTTTTCCAAGTCGATCACAATACTTTATTATTAAAATAATAAACTAAAATTGAAGCTGGGAAACAGTTGAATGTCATAAACGGTTGAAGAACATGAACAGTTGAAGAAGGGGTTTGTTCTGTTCCCTCATCTATCTTCTAAACTATTTCCTAAATCGAAAACTATCTCAAAATTTTGATTTTTGTGATCCAATAGCTAGAGCTTTCTTTTTGTTCATCATGAATCTTGAAAAACAAAATTCCTATGTAAAAATTAATGATGCACATGAATCACTCTCTCATTAATCCTCAAACATGAAAAAAAAACCTGCGACCATTCAATTAAAACAGTTTTGATGTTGAGTATAATCAGCATTACCCTGACCACGGTGAAAGCATCGACATTAATACAACTAACTAAGTTACCAACATAATTCAGCTCTGCCCGTAATTACTTTGCTAGACAATGCCATCGTCAACTTCGTCATCATCAGAAGGGAGCACGAAAAATGGATTTATTATCATTTGAAAAAAAAAAACGAGAACAAGAAAGAAATTATGTCCTTTTTCGCCGGATGTAAAAGTCAGCAAAAGACTTAACATCGTTTCGTGCTCTCTAATCGAGTTTAGGTTAAGTCGATTTTGAAGATTCATAAATAAAAAAAAAATGATTGTCGCTTAGCTGTTTCCGGAAGATGTTTTTCGTTATGGTTTCACATAATATGATAATTTATGGAAAAACAATTACTTGCGGGATAATCTTTTTTATAGTTGATTTAATGATTAGAAGAATTTAAACGGGAGTGGCGGTTTAGATGCACCTTAAATTTAGAGATGTTGTATTTGTTTAGCTAGGAATTATCCGAAAATGATTTACAAACAACAGAATTAAGATTGGGGGCATAATTTCCAATCATGTGATATTCTAGATGGAATGGAAAAGCGTTTAATGCACCAGAAAATATTTTTACATGGTGATTTTCAATTGTTGCGATCTTCGATTGTTTACGACCCTAAACTGTTCACACGTACTAAAAGTACTAAAATACACACCTATGCGGACATGTACATAAACATATATATATACGTAGAACATCAACCTCCTTCTGGAATGACTGATAAAAGTCCTCAAATCTCGCCATTCTTAGAGTGCATCAATAGGGATCCACTGAATGCGAGACGAAAGACACCTGAACCGATCCACCGTACCTTAAAAGCCGAGAAAGGAAAACGCGCTCGCGTAACACACAACTACAGGAAGTATCAACTGAGAAACTTAAAGCGAAAGAACCTAAAGAAATAGGATGGACGAAAGTAAAGAATAAAAGAATAAAAAGTCGAGATAAAAGTCAAAGTTTGAAATCCAAGCCTAAAGCCATCAAAACTGGAGAGGTTTCATACAGTGACATCCTACGATTAGAAAAACGACATGACACCTTAAATAAATATAATGAAAATGTGTCGAAAATAAGGAAGACGGCAAAAGGACAATCGCTGTTAGAACTTAATAAGCAACAAAGTGAAGACTCAGAGGAGTTCAAGAAGGAAATAGAAAAGGTCTCGGCGGCTAAAGCTGAAACTAAAGTTCTTACGCAAGGAACTCAACTATAACTGAAAGACTTAGATGAAATTGCGATGAAGGAAGATATCGTAGATGCTATACGCATGCAGATAGAGGCACTAAGTTGCTTCAAACCTTCTTGGATTAAGGTAGTTAGGAAGGCTGGAACACAAACAGCTGTGATTAGGGCGCCGACAGAAACTGCGAATAAACTTATCAATAAAGAGAAAATTAAAGTGACCGCAGTGCAAGCTCTATGAAATGCCGTGAAGAAGGTCATTTTGCAAAAGATTGCTGCATGCTATGTAAGAGCAACGGCAGTGCCGACTTTAATCATCCTACAAGCTACCCACGTACCTAGAAGCACGCAAAATTAAAAAAAGATTAACCTCAATCACTATAAAGCGGCTCAGGATCTAATAAAGCAAAGAATACACGAAGAGAAATTTGACGTAGCAAACATTAGTGAGCAACATCGAAACTTAGAAGATTTAGGATGGATCTCAGACAGAACGCAAAAGGCAGCAGTTTGGGCCTGCGGTGACAAGACTTTCTAAGATAAGCCACACACTGATAACCAGTACTACGCAAGAGCAAAGATTGGCGGAATAAATATATATAGCTGCTATATACCACCGAGTGTTGGCAACGATGAATATGAAAGGATCCTATATGGACTCACGATCGATGTTAAGTCAACAAGCCCAGCTATCACTTTTTTTTTCGGCCTTTATGTGCAATGCACAAACACAGTCGTGGAGGGAAGAAATGGGATTGGGAAGGTTGGGGAAGAGGGGTGAGAACGACCGTAACGAGTGGAGAAGCTGGCATATATTTTTCAGTTGTTTTGACTGCGACCGACAAATATTTTGCAGATGTTATGGGGAGTGAATGATAGAAAGCGAATAGAAACCATCTACTGAGTATCTAGGCCTTCTTGAAGTGGAACCTTTTCACTTTCATACCGTTTGTCCATTTGATTTCGAATAATTTTCATCGCTAGTAACAACTGAAAAATTCGTGCTGGTGACTTCAATACATGGGCCACGGAATGTGGAGGCAAACGCACGAATGGAAGAGGAAATATGGTACTCAAAGCCTTTGTGTCGCTTGACGTCATCGTTTTAAGTAGTAGGTGCAAAAACACATTCGAAAAAAATGGAAGAAGTTCCGTAACAGACATTACGTATGAAAGCAGAACATTAATCCAGCACACAGAATGGCGGTTAAAAGATAAATGCACGCATAGCGAACACCAGGTGTCTTAGAATGGTGACAATTAACCTTGGTAGGAGAAATCGCAGACAAAAGGATGGAAAAATAATACACTAAACGAAGTCAGCTACGCCTGTGATGTGGCAATGGTGAGAAGAAAAGCTCCCAGCGTACGGAAACCAAACTACTGGTGGAATGATAACATTGCTCGACTTGGCACTAGATGTCATGAAGCTAGACGACAGCTGCAACGGAAAAGAGGAACCGTAAATAGTAGTGCACTTGACGTTATATAACGAAGCCAGGTAACTTATGGGATGGAACATATAAGGTAGTGATGTCGAAACTGAAGGGACCAAGGGGGCAGGCATCAACGTGTCCAATATTTGTGGACAAAGTTGTCGAATCGCTACTCCCGAAATGCTTCGTTAGTAATGCTCCGGCAATAATAGATAGCCCCATTGAAGGCAACAAAGAATCAGTGGTGGTGACTGCGGAGGAGGTACTCCAAGCAGCTAAGCGGCTTGAGAACAATAAATCACCAGGATTAGATGGCATTCCGAATAGAGCGCTTAAACTAGCTATAAAGCTCAACACAGACGTATACGCAGAAATGTACACAAAAGGCCTAAAGGATGGAATTTTTCGCAAAATATGGAAACGTCGCCGTTTGGTTCTACTTCCGAAACCAAACAAACTGCCCTGGGACCCGAAGTCATACAGGCCGCTGTGCATGCTTAACTCACTGGGGAAAATCCTGGAACGGTTAATTCTTAACAGATTAGAACAACATCAACAACATAGTAAGATTTCAGAGAATCAATATGGATTCCGCAAAAGGCGCTCTACAGCCGGTGCAATAAGAAAAGTGATAGACATTGCTGAAAAGGCTATTGAAGGCAGTAGATGGAAGAATGGATCCAAAGAATACTGCGCTATAATAATACTAGACGTCAAAAATGCATTCAACTCGGTGACATGGCGTCCCATCATAAATGCTCTACTAAAACTGGAAACTACGCCATACCTTCTATGAACGGTCAGGAGCTATCTCGCAGATAAAGTATTACTATATGATACCGAAGAAGGAGTGAAGAACTAATATATAACATGCGGAGTCCCACAGGCCTCAGTACTAGAATCCGTCTTATGGAATATACCATGTGATAACATCTTACGATTTTCAGTGCCAAGAGTTGTACAGATCATCGGCTACGCGGATGACATAGCAATTATTGTGGTAGCCAAAGACTTACACCAACGCGATTTCTGACATTAAAAACTGGCTCAGAGCATCTAATCTAGAGCTAAATGCACAAAATACAGAAGTAGTTATTATTACAAGCATAAAACAAAGATACCATAAAACATTAAATATAGATGACCTTAAAATCGTATCCCTTCTACTTCTACAATGGCGCTACAGCCCAAATCGGACCTTGGTCTCCTGACATTCAGGTTCCTTAACATTTTTCATTACTTTTGTGAAAGGGTTGTTAGCCCTTCGCACAACCCTCTTTCTACGATATTTTTTAATTTTTTCTTTTCGTAGATTTAGGTGACCAAGGTATATCCAAGCAGGCAATGTGCTGGAATTATATATTGCGCCGACCGGGATTTGAACTCATGACCTTCGCATTACAAGACTAACATGCTACCCACTAGGCTACACCCTAACTTGAAATCGTATCCCAACCCTCCATTAAATATTTGGGTTTTATGATTGACGCAAGATTATCCCTTTAGATGAACATTGAAACTTTCTGTGCAAAAGCAGGACGAGTGAACTTCGCCCTGCAGAACAATAGGAACATTAGAGGACCTTGCCAAAACAGGAGGGTACTTTCTTTAAGAGTGACACGAAGTAATATAATGTGTAGCGAATGAGCGGCTACCGAGCTTTATTGCGTATCTTCCCAGGCCAGCTTACGACGTCAGTAAGGCTTCTGTAAGCAGGCCCTGCCTTAGACGCTAAGGGAATACCGTGCAGGTAGTGGTATTAGAGATCGGAGATTTCGATTTGCAAAGCGGCCGTGCTGACCGCTGAGCTATCTAGACCCCACGGCTTAATCGGTAAGTAGCGATGCAGTGTAAGTCGCCACGAATGTATCAATCAAAATAAATTCCTTTTAAGACCCCCCATAGGGGCATCGGACAGAAACAACTCTCTTTCACAAGGCGTGATCCCGAGCATCAGCCTTAAGCTGTTGCCAGGACTTACTTATTTCTCTGGCCTCCTGCTTAACTGCTTGCTTCCATGTGCTACATGGTCGACCGACCCGACGTCTTTCTTGAGGATTATAATCTAGAGCCTATTTGGCGATGTTTCGCTCTGGTTTCTTCAAAGTGTGAACGATCCACTGCCACTTCCGCCTTTGAATCTCAATACCTATTTCACTCGGTCTAGTTATACTCCAAAGTTTGTCGTTTGAGATCATTTCTGGCCAGAATATTCCTAAAATGCGTCGCAGGCATTGTTTCATGAAAGTTTGTAGTTTCTTGGTAGGTCGATCTGTTACTTTCCACGTAGTACAAACTATATAACAACACGGATTTGACGCATGCATTACAGTCTCGCAGCTTCATACGAAAATAAATCGCTCTTAACCTCCAGAAAGGGGAAAGGATACTAAAGGCCTGACGAGCTTTATTTAGACGAGCCTCAATATTCTTTTCGGCCCCGCCGTCCATGCTGAGAATGCTTGCAAGATAACAAAAATCTTGCACCTCTTCCACATCTTGTCCGTTAGGAACAATCGGTGTGCTTGCGTTCGAACCCATGTGCATGTACTTGGTCTTATGTATATTTATTTTCAATCCCACCTCTTTGCATTTAGAATGCAATAAGCGAACATTTGGCTCCAAGTCCGAACGGTTATGTGCAAGCAAGCACACGTCATCAGCATGATCAAGGTGCCTTAAGATGTTAAATAATTTCTATTAAATACCTTTTCCTTCCCCACCTTCCAGTGCAGCTTTGAAGATGTCATTTATTACCACCAGAAACAGGGCTGGTGATAATATGCAGCCATGCCTGACACCCGTTTCCACAGCAAAGCTCTCAGACAGCTCACCTCTATGTAAGCCGCGACACCTTGCATCTTCGTAGGATTCTTTAATCATAGCTATGATCTTATCTGGAATACCTTTCCTACGCAAAGTATTCCATATGTAATCTTGCTCAACGCTGTTGAAAGCCTTCTCGAAGTCCACAAACATGAGATGTAGTGGCAATTCCATTTCGGCGGACTGCTCCAATATTATCTGTAGGGTATTTGTGTGGTCGGTAAAAGACAACCCTTTACGGAATCCAGCCTGACAAACTTCGAGAGTGCTCTCCACGACTAAACTTATTGAGAATTACCTTAGCCATGATTTTTGACACGGCAGTAAGTATACATATACCACGCCAATTGCCACAATCCCGAAGGTCACCTTTTTCCGAAATTTTCACAATGACACCCTCCTTCTATTCAGTCGGATATCTTCTTTCATTCCACACCTCAGTAAGGAGTGGGAGGAGTATATCGGCTGTTAGTTCCGGGTGCGCTTTGAGGAGTTCGGTTGGAAGTTCTTCTAAACTTGGGGCTTTCCTTCTCGCCATTGTCCGAATGGCGGAAACTATCTCTTCCTTATCTGGGGGATCGTTTCTTATAGAGGATTGTTGCGGTTGGATGGTTGGTAGTTGTTCTGTTTCGGGAATATCTTCCTCTGGCAAGATGTTTAGAATATCACAGAAGTATTCCTTCCATCGCCGCAACTGGTGTTCACTCATATTAAGGAGAGTTCCTCAAGATGAACCGGAGATTTTGCCTTTTTTCAGATCTTCAATGGCCTTTCTCTTGTCGCGTCTAACAGCCTTTTTAAGCTGTATATGAGCATCGCGATAGTTCTGTCTCAAGTCGGGTGTTTGTGGGTTAGCATCGGATTGAGCGATGATTGCCAATTGCCTTTTTCCGATCGTCAACCTTGTCCCATGTGTCTTGCGACATACAGGGTCTCTCATTGCTTTGCGTAAATCCCACAGATTTTTCAGCACTAGTTAGAACCGTGTTTCTGGCGCCTCCCAATTGGCGTCTAGTGTGCGCATATCATATTCGCCCAATGTGTGGTGCTCGCGCTTTTTGTTGGTATCTCTAGTCTATCCACATTAAATTTGCGCTTAATTTAAAGAATTTGTGGTCATCGGATAGCTGCTGTGCATAATATAAAGCAGGCAATCATAAAAGTGGTGATCACTCTCCACGTCAGTTCCACGCTTCGCTCGGACATCAAGGAGACATCTTCTCCATCGGCGACTCATAGCCAAATGGTCGATCTGGTTCTGAGTAGCACCATCAGGGGAAACCCTAGATGTTTTATGTTGTGTGGAAAAAGGGTCCCTCCGATGACCATTTGCCGAGTACTAAGAAACTCCACAAATAATTCGCCGTTTTCGGGTCTCTTAATCCAAAGTCGTGACGCGTCGACTCAAGGGTCACCATGCTTCCCCATGACGTGTTTTAGTGCAGTGTTGTCAGATCCAACCTGGCCGTTCATATCTCCTGAGATGATAATAATATCACGTTTTGGAGCACGATCCAAGGTGGCGCTCAGTTGTCCTCTTTGTCACCAGGTTTCGTGGTATTATTTGGTGCGTAACAATGAAGAATTGTAACGTTTCGGACACTGTATGCTGCACCGATATGGAGTGAAGCACCAGGATACAAAACTTATGCGAGTATTAAAAAAGCCCATATAGTAAGTGCGTTAAGGGTTTGCAGTAGATTTCTCACAATCTCATATGACGCCGCGAATGTCATAGCAGGTTGACTGCCGCCAAATATACTGGTGAAGCACAACGATTATGTCACAAAAAGAACTTGATAAACCGTTGCTTAACCGTGGAGGAGTATAAGGAACAGCAACGGGTAAGTACCAATGTCTAGTAACTATCGGGTTTTCCAATAGGGACTTGACAACTTTGAATTCAATTTGTGAACGCACCCTTTCACTAATCATCGAACTGTCACTGTCAATTTATTCAGTAAACTTAACATTTTTATCATGGTAAATAATAAAGTTTTTGAAATATCTCAAATGGTTTGCATTTTATTTTGAAAAAAAGTTGTCAAGTCCTTATTGGAAAACCCTTTACAATGAAACACCGCAAACAAAAGCCGTTGGACGTAGATTAGTGGGTCGGATTGAAGAATGGTGAATTTAATTACTACATGACTTAATTTCAGTCAAGACATGGCTGTTACAGAAGCTTTTTCCACAAATATGGAAATGACTCCTCGGCGCCATGTACAAGATGTACAGATACATAGAAAATGCAGAGCATGTATTCTTTCATTGCCCAATCAACGAAATGGACAGAAGGAGAGTAGAGGACTTCGTTGGAGAAAATATTAACGCCGGTAACATTATCTCACATATGCTGAGCAGCAACGAAACCCGATATGCGGTGACTGAGATGTGTGTGACAGTTCCCATTGAGCTAAGGAGACTTGAAAGATTACGTCGGGAACTATCTGAGACAAAAGTACCTACAGCAACTTCAACAGTTGACAGTTAAATAAAATAGGCAGTGACATATACAGCGTGACATAGACATTACATGTGATAGTAAATTGACGTTTAAGTTTCATGCTCCTCCCTCCATCTCAAGCAATACTTGTCGGTAATCTCAGGGGGTATTCGTTAAGGAGAATGGTTTGAAACGGGTTCAAGTCCCGCACTTCAAGGCTTTCAATGCTTTTCCCCACATTAAAAAAAACAGACCCACCTATATACAGTGGCCGACAAAAGTCTACATACGGCCCCTATTTTCATTGCTTGACGAGCCCAACAGCACTATTTGAAAAGGTAATGATGTAGTCTTTATAATCTATTTTTATTGACATGTAACAAAAAAAATCTTTTGCCCAATATAAACTTAACAATCTATTCATTAAAAAATAGAAAAAATGTTCTAGCTCGTTAGGCGTTATTTCACCCCATTCTTCTATGAGCTTCTTTTTTAGCATTGTAGCGCTTCTAATGTCGTGTTTTCTTATTTTTCGATCATTCGATCATTCGACATTCAAGTCCGGACTTTGTGGGGTTGTATTGAGATGTCTTGGAGCATAATATAGTAGCCAGTCCTTTACGATTTGAGCGGTGTGCTTGGGATCATTGTCTTGTTGAAATATCCAGCTTTCAGCAAGGTCAAAATTATCGCCCGATTCCCTTAAATTGTGTTGCAAGATGGTTTTGTAGAGATGGCCATCCATGACACCATCAATGAACACCAAATTTCCTACACCCAACGCTGTGACAGCACCCCAAACCATCACATTGCCACCGCCATGTTTCACTGTAGGAATTAGGTGTTTCGGGTCCATTCCCGTGTTTTCCTTTCTCCAAACTTTAGCTCTACCGCCCCTTCCAAATATGTTATACTTCGATTCATCGGTGAATAAAACTTTCTTCCAAAAACCAAATCCTTTGTCTAGATGCTTTTTGGCAAATTCTAAGTGAAGTTTGTGATTTTTTTCGCATATAAGGGGTTTTTAGCGTGGTGTTTTGCTGTGATAACCATTATTATTTAATGGTTATGGTAATTCTTGGATGCACCGTGGTTCTTGTTTGTTTTGCTATGATCTCCGCCAATTTTGTGGCATGCGCCTTTGGGTTTTGGTTCACTTCTTTCAAAATAAAGGAGACATCTCTGCGAACCAGCTTCTTCGGTCGACCACTGCGCGGCTTGTTTTCAACAGAGAATTTGCTTTTATAGTTGTTGAATATGGTTTGAACTGTCCATTTACTTAAATTCAACAATTTGGCTATTACTCCGAAAGATTTTCCTTCGTTTCGATATTTTACCAACAAGCTCCGTACTTCTGATGGGATTTCCTTTCGAGAAGCCATCGTGACAGCTGTGGCCTTATCGAAACTGCCCAAACTGTAGCCTAATGTGAAGCGCAAATGCTAAAACTTGATAAACGGTACTTCTGGTTATAAAATAGAACCACACATTAGCATAAAGAATGATTTACCTAGCTGTATGTAGACCTTTGTCAATGCTTTTTACTTTATTATTCTAATAATAAAGTATTGTGATCGATAAAGAAAAAAAAAAATTTGCAACCCTGAAATTTTTTTTTTCGCGTTTCATGACTACATTAGCCTAAAAATGCAAAAAAAAAATCCGTCCCGCCGTACGTCGTACATATGGACTCATATCTTCGAAAGGTAGAATGTTCGTATTTGAGTGGATTGCTGATTGGGTAAGTGAGCTCTATTTTCTAAATTTTGGGTGGTGTTAGGTGGAAGGGGGAGGCGGGGGAAGGGAAAAAGTCAAAAACTACACTTGCTAATATCCCTACCACGAATGCAGATAAGAAGTTGAAAATCAGTAGAGATATAGAGAGAGTTGTGGGACAAACTTTAAAAATAATTTAATTTTTTTATCCATTGGCGTCCGAAAATTGTCGGCCGAATTGTTTTTTCAAATGATTATATCTTCGAAGTTACTTATCGTAAAAAATTCAAATTTTCAGACCATTAAGGTGGCATACAGTTCCATCGGAATCAGCTTAGAGAGTGGCTAATTATTGTAAGGGAAAGGGTCAGGGGTGCGAAGAAAAACACTTAAAAATGAATATCTCAACTATTTATTAAGCTATGAAATTGAAACTTAAAACGTATATTAAACTATTCTAGGAAAATATAAGAAAAATATAAATGGTGAAATAATAGTAGTGGGGGGAAATGGGGAGCATTTCAAAAATGGCGCACTTTTCAAAATTATAAATCCTTATCTCTCAAAAAAGAGTACAGATATCACATCGAAATTTTTCAGATTGTAGAACTATATAGTGGTTAATTTTGATAAAAATTTTAAGTTGGGAGGTGTAAGGGGAGGGAGGTGGTAAGCAAAAATGTCGAAAATTTTAAGTGATTTTTTTAGGGCGCTGGTGAAAGATACAAAGTTTGAATTTTGCATGTGGATACATCTATTTAATATAGATAGAAAAATAATAGTAACTTGATCCATAATTGTTATAAGCCGAGCCCCCCGGTCTAACGTGCACAAGGTGTTTCATGTACATTGAAAAAAACACATAAACTGAAAATTTTTGAGTTAAATTTTAAGGTAGAAACTTGAAAATTTGCGAAATGCATTTAAAAAAAATCTCTAAATATACAAAATATTACTTGTTGAAAACCTTTAAAACTTCTACCCCCTGCCTTACAAAATTATTTTTTTCGACCATTTTCAAGAAATCAATTATCACCTAACTATTAAAAGCTATCAATTTGAAATTTCGCATAAGAACTTACAAAAATAATTGAAATGAAATTACGTTAAAAGTTTTGAAATCGCGCTTGCCCTTCTACCTCCTCCCATACAAAAGTATGATTTCGACCAATTTCAATAAATCACCTAATAACCAACAAATTAAAAGCTACGAACTTGAAATGTTGAGAGAAAGGAAATAAAATTGCGTCACAAATTTTACGATTCCTCTACCTCCTCTATCCCCTCCCCTCCTCCTTGGTTTCGTGAATTTAAAATACACCGAATCCAATGAAAATTCATGCAACTTCGTCTTTGAAACTAACATTCTATACAGAGAATATTGGACTTTGTTAAAGCAATCAATTTCGGAAGTATTAACATCCACTCACTCTTACCCCTCACCCCTCCCTCCATGAAAACTCAAGCTTGCATAAATAAACGAATGACATATGGAAATTTTAAACGTTTCCGCAAAGTGTTAAATTGAGAACTGCTCTGCTTAAGAAGCCCCTTTCACTTAGTCTTCCCTGACCCCTTTAACCTGCATATTGACTTTCCACGCATGCGCATTTTGTTCCAAAAATAATAAAGTTTCGCCCGACTTGTTGGCAATTTAGTTTTAATTATAAACTGAACTGAGTTTTTTTTATTTTACTTGAAATCCAGTGCTCCCGAGTCACTTGAATATGATATCTCAAATTTTGCGGAATCATGAGATTAATATGAGTGGTGGTAGAATTAGTTGGGGAGATTTATTATTGAATTTGTGTATGGACTAGGCATGTAAACTTTTTTTTGCTGAATTTCATACTTGTAGCTTTAATAATTGATACGAAATGAGCCTCTTGAGACCCATTCCGCATGCAGAATTTAACGAGGCTCCTTCAGGTCTGGACAGCACTTTTGCCGGCCGCTCAGGAGCTTGGGGTGGGGTATTGACCTGGAGTGGCGCTCATTCTGTAGGGTTCTGTCGCTAATGAGGTGTGCCGATGTGTGCCCTATTCAACAACTGATCAGATTGACCCGGGGCTCCGCATATGGCCACCTAGGCTATACGGGGCCCCAGGGCAGTATAGATATTAGAGGGACGCAGAATGACGGAGGCGAGCCTCTCGGGACATAACGAGCACCGAGGCCACAGGTGAGGGCTTAGCACTTCATATTTTCTTCAGACATTATTCTTTTCCTCAAAAAAAAAAAATATATAATTAATCGATAACACTTACGTACTCCGTCCGTATCAGCACCTATATCTTACAGAGTGGGAGTATATAGAAAAACGTTAATAATAAAAAAAAGAAGAAAAAGAAAACTTTGTATTTATTTTATAGTTTATTTTAGTGAATCCGTTCCCAAATATAATTTCTTTAAAAAAAATCGTTGGGTACCTTTATGTTGTCCTCCTTTTTTTATGTTCTCGTCGCTCGGTTGCTTGCTGCTGCCGTCTCTCGGATGGTTGCCGACTCGCCAATACTGAAGCACTCCACTCTTTTATTGTTATATCTTGTTTTGTTTAAATCACTGATTCTTTATTCTTTATTGTGTTATTATTTTAGTTAATTTTCACTGTTCTTCACCTCCTTTTTTTTTATGTTCAATCTGCACTTTTTACAAAATACACAAGTCCACTTTTCCTGCAGAGTCGAAGAAAGAAAAAAAAACCAACGACTTTTTGAATCTCCAAAATCAAAAAACCAACCGCCAAAAGCCAAAAGCCAAAAAAAACAAAAAGCCTTGATCATCGTTCGCGTCAGCTTTATATAGCTCCTCAACGGTTTTTTTTTTCTACTAGTTTTCGTTTCGCGAGATGATGACCGTCAGCACTAATTGTTATTTTTAGTTTTTTTTTGAAGCACTAGATGTCGGTGTCTTTATGTTTATTTTTAATTTTTTTTTGTTATTATTAAAAAAAACAATATTTCACAAAATAAATGGAAGTTAAAAAAAAACAATGACAATAGTCCAGATACGGATGGGGGAATAAAAAAAAATCCATGTAGCGAAATGAAAACAGTGAAAGAAGACAAAAATTAATACCAAAGAAAAATGAAGTGCTATTTAAAGAGTCAAAAAAAATTACTAATCTTCGCATTTCGTATCATAATTTTCTTGGAAATTCATACGATACATTGATTTTTCTGAAAATGTGGCATTTTTAAGGGAAGTGAGTTGAGGTGAGAGGAGGAAGGATTTCAACGATTTCTAGACTCGTTATCAAAATTCTTAGGTAATGAGGAAATTAGTGTATTGGATTTAGTGAAATTTTGCAGTTTGTATGGGAAGTGGTAGAAGGAGTGTGAAGTTATTAATGACTTTTTTTTTTCAAAATAACTGTTAACATCATTTAATTGACACATTTTAAATTGCAGATCAGTAGCATTCATACTTTTCCGGAAAATCGACTTTTTGTAAAGTTGTTGAATTGTGTCAAATTGAATGGGAGAGGGTAGAAGGAGTGAAGATAATCGCACATTTTTTTGTTGTCTTACTAATAATTCTAAATAAATATTTAGTGCATAATTCCAGTTCGATAAATTTCATACGTACTGAATAAATTGGTTTAGAGCATTTCATTAAAAAGTGTAGTTTGTATGGGAGGTGATGGAAGGAAGGGATGACACAAATTTTTATACAGTAGAATGGAATCATCATAAAAATATTATATTCGAATTTTCAGATCAATAGCATTTATACTTTCCGAGAAAAGCCGTTTATTGACAAATTGCGTAATTGTGTCGTTTTGTATGGGAGAGGGGAAGGGAGGGAGGGGGGGGGGTTGAAGGAGTTGAGCGATTTGGCCCTTTCGCGAACTTGTCCTTACTTTTTTGTCAAAAACGACGTGTACGAAATTTGAATATTCTAGATCAAAGCGTTTTCAAGCTAGAGAGGATACGGATGGACATCCGGTTTTGAGATTTTTGAGTGATAATATGAACTTCTGTATCATTCATTTTTTTCTCCGAGCCTTATTTCTTAGCGTTACAAACTTTTTGGCAAACTTTTTGGCAAACTTATAATACTCTCGGATTTCATCTAGAGGATAAAAATTGTATGGGAGCGAGCAGGAGGGGTTAGGCGAGGCTGACAGTTTTTTTTTTTAATTATTAAAAGATAAATTGTGGAATATTTTCATTTTGCTAAGTTCTCTTTATGGAAATTAATGTAATGTATTTTTGATTTTTTGTTTTGATTTCTGAAAACTGAGTATATGTATGGGAGGGAAAGAAGGCGTGAGGCGAAGACGATATTTTCTTAACATTTATTGCAATTAATTTAAAAGAATTTTTTGCAAAAATTCTCAGGATTCTATCTTCTCTGGCAATATTGTATTTTTGTAAATTGCGCATTTGTATGGAAAGGTATTCACATCATCACACATTGGTTAAATTTTCGAGTTGAAAGCATTCATAGTTACGAAAAAAAAATAGTTTTCAATTATTTATTTTCACTAGATTATTTTCAAACTTTTTAAAACGAACTGAATGAGAATGTTAAAAGAATCTTACCAAAAATTTTACAAAATCTTATTATTTTCAAATATTTTTCTTATAACCGAAACAATAACGCTGAATCTCATATAAGCTGCGGGATAAACATTTTTTGTTCTCTCCCTTCTTTGCATAGAAATTTCCATTTAGTTTATGGTAAAATCCTCATAAAGTCCAAATGCTCATTATGGGCGTTCAATTACTTCACCTAAAACAATTTTCCTATGAATATTTATAGCTTTAATTAAAAAAGTTTTACTACACACCAGCCAGTTTTCAATGAGAATGAAAGCAAAGAACTCGTACTACTAAACATTTCCAAACCGTAATAGAATACAAGGAGCTAGAGCACTTCGGCATAATATTATGTGTATAAATAAATGTAAACGTATAGGTATAATATATACGAGTGGTAGTGATAATAGAGCACAAACTCCTGGAAAAGTTCAGCCTTAATTCACTACCGCAAATGGTTATAAGCCGATTAGCAAGCCAAACGAACATTTTCTGAAAAGTTTCCTAGTTATATGTCAGTAGTTTCTGGTGGTGTGTACCTTTTTACTAACTATTGAGTCGCCCCCCTTTTTCTGGTAAGTTGTGGCAATAGTTTTAGTTATCTTATGTTGAGAAATATTAATTTTGAATTTGAAGAATGAATAATCTAGATGCAGAAATTATTTCGAGTTTTCAAAGCTTAGGATTAAGTGATGGTTTATAAATTTTGTGAATGAATTCCCTTGAATGAATATTGAAAACGGATGGAATGGTTTACGGGATGAAAATCGTTTGAAGCACTTAGGAGATAATTTACGAATTTTTAGCTATTGTTTCAGAAAATATTCAAATATTCCTAGAAAAAGATTTACAATTAGTTAAATCTAGTTTTAATAGTTTTCTTTTCGCTTACCTCTTGCGCAATAGTTTCTAACTGGGGTCGTCATCTATTGGTATCTAGCTAATATTTGGATGAACGCTAATAATATGGTGACTTAAGTTTATAACAAGGAAAGCAAGGCTTGCCGAAGAGACATCTTTAACTATTCGCGTTCTATGCGATTGATTTATTTCTGTTATATTCGTATATTTTGACTTTTTATATCACTTCAAATCAATACCTTTCTTAGATCAAATATAAAATAAAAGGCTTGCCTATGTCAATATACAAATAACCTATAAATTTCTCAATCTATTAAAAAACGTTTCGAAAAACGAGCCATGAACCAAAAATCACCCCTAAAAAGGTACACGTATCACATCAACTACTACTTAGACAGCCTTATAAAATATTTACTCTGTAAAAATTGGGCTGCCAAAATTCAAGATTTGTAAGCAAAAGAGTTCAAAGATTGCATATCTCAGTATGTTACCTATTCGAGTACATAAAATGTCCTTTTCGCCGAAACAACGAAAGGCAGATACGGAAAAAAAGGCATAAATACTACGAGGACCTCACCTTCTAGTCCTGAATCCTGGCAAGGTTGGAATGAAATAGTATTTTCTTCATTTCGAATTGTGTAGATTCCTCGAAAGTACTGGTATCAACTGTATGGTCTCCACGTCCTTCTTCGCGGTGGGTTGATGATGGAGGCTCCGAAAACGACAAATTTTCCATTGTATAGCATCGGATTTTTTCCCGTATTCCTTATCCACCCTGTCTAGAAAGTTGAACGTGGAGTGGCTATTGCCGATAAAATTCTTCGATAGGAAATGGAAACTTTTGTGTGGTTTTTCGTGGCCACAAATTCGATTTCATTAGTTGACGTTGGACGCATATAACCCGGCAGTAGTATGATGGTAATGGTATTCCAGGAGATGGTAGAAATTCGGAAAGTGTTGGATATCCTTAACTTGGCCAGCCAGTAATTAATAAGCCCTTCTCCAATAAATTTTACGCTAGCTTTAGTCGGAATCCTTGCTATGCTCTGTCGGCTGGTCGGATCGAGTCCGAAACAAATGAGTCTAGGTCTCCGGTTGAGAAGTCGAAGTATTGTGTGGTATCCGGAAATATTCAGGATATTGGAAAAGTAGGTGTATTTAAGGATCAAGGAAAGAGAATGGTAAATTTTTGGGGTTTTGTGTTAAATGGAAAAGTGGAGAAGTACTTAAGGAAATTAGAGTTGTATTTCATAGCTTGTTAAGCTATGTACAAGACGTATTTCCGATTGGCGGTGATTTTCAGGGTAACATTTTAGGAATTTCACAACAATCTCGAAGGTTATCCTTTGGAATTTTTAAAATGACGTCATCTTTCTTCATCTAAGCCTGGATAAAGAGTGGGAGAAGTATATCAGCTGTTAGTTTTGGATCGGCTTTAAGTAGTTCGGCTGGTAGTCTATGCCTGGGGATTTCTTTTTCGCCTTATGTATGTACCTCTATATATATGATCGTCTCTAATAGAGTATTGCTGCGGTTAGATGTTTGGTAATTCTTCTGCTACTGGAATATGTTTATCCGACAATGTGCTTAAAATATCAAGGAGAGGTGAGTTGATATCTTTCACTACGTGGTAGGTCATAAAATTCCAGTTCGCCAACTGATTCATAATTTTAAATAGCCAACTCGTTTCCCATAGGTAAGATGTAGATTCTGCCTTATCGGCCACCTTTGCAATGGAACTTATTTTATCGGGCCTAACAGTCTTCTTAAGCTGTAATTGTGCATTGCGGTAGTTTCGAATTACGTCCGTAGTTTATATCCCTTGACATCGGTTTAGGAGATGATTACCGATTTGGCTTTTCCTATTACCTTGTTCCATGTGCCTTGCGACAACCAGGGTTTTTTAATTTTTAAGTGTTTTCATTTGCACCCCATCAGACCCTCCTCCTTGCCAGTCTTGGCTTGGCTCCCCTCAAATCCGATTGTAGTCGAGCTACACGCCACCTTTAAGATTTTTTAACTTTTATGTTAAATAATTTAGGAGGTAATATATGTCATATGGAAGGTAGGGAAGATAGGAGGATAGGGAATGGAGACTATTTAACATCTTAAGTCACCTTGATTACGCTGATGGCGTGTGTTTGCTTGCACATAACTGATCGGACTTAGAGTCAAATGTTCGCTCGTTGCATTCTAAATGCAAAGAGGCGGGACTGAAAATAAATGTGCGTAAAACCAAGTACATGCACATGGGTTCGAACACAAGCACATCGATTGTTCTTAACAGACAAGATATGGAAGAGGTGCAAAATTTTTGTTGTCGCGAATGCATTGTCAGCATGACCTTCGAAATCCTTTCTCCTTTCTGGAGGTTAAGAGAGATCTCTCTTTTCACGAAGCTGCGAGTTTTTGACGTATGCGTCAAATCTTTGTTGTTATATGGTTGTACTACGTGGAAAGTGATCATTCGACTTTATAGGAAACTGAAAACTTTCGTGAACCAATGCCTCCGACGCATTTTAGGAATATTTTTGCCAGAAGTGATCTCTGACGGCGAACTTTGGAGTACAACTGGACAGACTAAAATAGGCATTGAGATTCAAAGGCGGAAGTGGCAGTGGATCGGTCAGGAAACATCGCTAAACAGGCTCTGGATTTTAATCCTCAAGGAAGACATCGGATTGGAGGATCATGTAGCACATGGAAGCGAGCAGAAGGCCAGAGGAATAAACAAGTCCTGGGAACAGTTTAAGGCCGATGCTCAGGATCGCGCCTTTTGGAAGAGTTATTTCTATCCTATGCCTATGGGTATTAACAGGCATTTAATTGATTCATTTGGAAAAAATTCGGCCGAAATTCGATTTTGACCTTCTTTTGTTGTAAAATTATTTTATTTTTACTTTTCTCTCCATAAACCTACATATCCAAATGTCGAGTTTCAGCTTTTTATTTGCATTCAAAGTGGAGACATAAGAAAGTGCTGTTTTCAACTCAACCTCTTACTCCGTCTTCCTCTTCCGCCTAACACATCCAAAATTTTGAGTGAACAAGTCGGGTGTAACTTGGGATAAGTTGAAGATGTATCGAAAGTCAATATGCAGATTAGGGTGGATAGGGTAGACAAAGTGAAAATATCAAAACTTGTGTTGCAACTTTGTTTTAAATATTTTTAGAAATATTTACACAAAATTTCAAGATGATAGCTTTTAATGGTTTGGTGACATTTGATTTCTTAAAAATGGTCGATAGAAAATTTTTGTATGGTAGAGGGTAGAAGCTTTAAAGATATTAGACCAGTTAATATCTTAAGCTTTTAAGCAATTTTTTATTTACCAACTACACAAAAATACGATTTTCTTGAGAAGTATGAATGTTCATAGTCTGAAATTTAAGATATGTTAATTTTATAATATTCGCAGTTATTTTTAAAAAGAACTACCAAAATCTACCCACTCTTTCTATCGCCTCCCATACAAACTGCACAATTTCACTAATATAATGCATTAATTTTCTGATATTATCGATTTATCAAAAGCTTTTGACACGGTAGATCACGATATCTTACTTAAAAAGTTATTCGCTGTAGGAGTTAGAGGTATAACTTATTCATGGTTTAAAAGTTATCTTACTGGAAGGTTGCAATATGTTGAACTCGACAATTTAAAAAGCTCAAAACTTCCAGTTGTCACAGGTGTTCCGCAAGGAATTGTCTTAGGACCTATCCTTTACAATCTATACTCAAACTCCATAACCACACTTGAGTTAAATGGCAACATATCCCTCTATGCAGATGACATCGTACTAACCTATAAAGCAACAAGTCTAGATGCCTTAGAACGAGAAATTAACATAGACCTCGAGCAAATAAACCAATGGACAAGTAAACACAAGCTCGTTGTTAATATTAGGAAAACAAAATACATGCTTTTTAACGACTCATCATCGCTTGATATAAACTTCAACCACGAAAAAATTGCAAAAACCGATGAATTTAAATATCTCGGAATCATTTTAGACTCGCAACTCACCTGGAATTCTCATATTCAATCCATCAGGAAAAAAATTGCTCCGATAGCTGGTATCTTCAAAAGGATAAGCAATAACGTTCCTGACGTACACAAGAGCGCTATATTGCATTCACTATTTCTGAGTCACATTCAATACGGTATAGTTATTTGGGGCTCAGCATTTAAATCTAAGCTTATACCAATTCAACGATTACAAAACAAAGCTATAAAAAACTTATTCAGCATTAACAAAAGAGAACGAACAAAAACTATCCATCAGTCTCATCATCTTCTTACTCTAGAAGAACTGCACCATCTGGAATCCGCGAATCAAATAAATATGATAAAAAATCATCTCATAAATACGAACTTAATTCTGGAATATCACAGCGATAACCATGGGTACAATACCAGACGGGCAGATGACATCTACCTTGAAACTGCGCGCACTACACGATATGACGCAAATGGGATAATGACTAGGTCGATTAAAAACTACAATGAACTTCCACAGACGATCAAGAGGGATCCAGATAAATTCAAATCTAAATTAAAAGAATATTTATTAAACTTAAGCTCATAATTTAGCTAATCTAAATTTAAATTACATTAACTTCTTTCTTTCATTTTTAACTCTTGCTATTATATCTTATTTTCATTTTATTGTTTCCTATTTAATGTCTAATTTTTCTTGCTCACTTTGCATTTTCTGTTTATTCATTATTTGTCATCAAATCACTAAATGTAATTTATAAATACAATCCATACGAGCTATGCTCACGGATGATTTTACGAAATAAATTATTATTATTATTATTATTATTATTTTAAATTTTTTGGAGCTTATATTTTATACGAAACATTTGTATAGTTAACATTATGAGAAAAAAATTAGTTCAATGCTACCACCTCTATTACCGCTCCCCACACAAAATTTGGGATCACAAGAAATTCTATTGCATCTAGAGTATGGTAGTCCTTTTTATTTTTGTATTTTTAATCTAATTTAATAATGAAACGGAATAAAACAAAATTTCATAGCAGCAATTTTTTTCCAAGTTGATTACAATCTTGTATTTAAAAGAATAAGCGTTTTTTCGTAAACGCATTACATCCTAAATCAATGATCCAAAATAAATGAATTAGATACCACTGGAAACGTATTTACGCCAAAGTTTGCCTATTCCATGTCTTTAACTGTTCCGGTTCCGGATTTCTGCTGAAATATGGCAACACGACGAAAGGAAAATTACAAAACTCCTTCCATAATCATATCACGACATCCGACAAGCATTCGAGAAGTTAAAGCCAGAACGAGACAGAAACATAAGTACAAACGCCATTCAGTGGTACCGCCTGCCAATCTTTCATTTCATCAATACATTCGGGAAGTACAGAATCGCTATCCCTATCACATCTGCAAATATTTTTCAGTACCAGCCAGTGCAATTTCAAAATAAATCAGCTTTACTAATCGATACTACACTTCTACAATGGCGCTACAGCCCGAATCGGACCTTGGCCTCCTGATATTTAGGTTCCTTAACATTTTTCATTACTTATTGTGGAAGGGTTGTCAGCCCTTCGCACAACCCTCTTTCTACGATTTTTTTTTGATTTTTCGTAGATTGAGGTGACCAAGGGATATCCTAGCAGGTAATGTGCTGGAATTATAAAATATATTGCGTCGACCGGGATTTGATCTCACAACCTTCGCATTACAAGACCAACACGCTACTCAATAGCCTACTATATAATAATAAAGTATTGTGATCGACACAGAAAAAAAAAATTTGCTTCCCTGAAATTTTGTTTTTTCGCGTTTCATGACTAAATTAGCCTAAAAATGCAAAAAAAAAACCGTCCCGCCGTACGCCGTTCGCCGTACATATGGACTGATATCTCCGAGATCGTTAAAGGTAAAATGTTCGTTTTTGGGCAGATTGTTGATTGGGTAAGTGAGCTCTATTTTGTAAATTTTGGGGGGTGTTAGGTGGAAGGGGGAGGCGGAGGGAGGGAAAAAGTCGAAAACTACTCTTACTAATATCTCCACCACGAATGCAGATAGAAAGTTGAAAATCAGTAGACATATAGAGAGGGTTGTGGGACAAACTTTAAAAATAATTCATTTTTTTATCCATTGGCGTCCGAAAAGGGGGGGGGGGGCTAAAAATAAATTGTTGGCCGAATTGTTTTTTCAAATGATTATATCTTCGAAATTACTTATCGTACAAAATTCATATTTTGGAAACATCAAGATGGCATATAGTTCCATCGGAATTAGCTTAGAGAGTTGCTAATTATTGAAAGGGGGAAGGTCAAGGGGGGTGCAAGGAAAAACACTTAAAAATGAATATCTCAACTATCTCTTAAGCTATATAATTGAAACTTGGAACATATATTAAGCTATACTAGGGAAATACAAAAAAATAGAATATTTTGAAATAAAAGTAGTGGAGGGAAATGGGGAGCATTTGACAAATGGCAGACTTTTCAAAATTACAAATCCTTATACCTCATTAAATTGATAACTTGATAACTTAAATTGAAAACTTGTCAGAGTGAATAACTAAATAGTTATTAATTTTGATAAAAATTTTGAGTTGGGAGGTGTAAGGGGAGGAAGGTGGTATGCAGAAGTGTCCAAAATTTGGAGCAATTTTTTTAGGGCTCTTGTGAAAGATACAAAGTTTAAATTTTGCATTTGAATACATCTATTTGATATAACATAGAAAAAAAATAATTTGTTCCACAATTGTTATAAACCGACCCCCCCGGTCTATCGTGCACAAGGTGTTTCACGTGCATTGAAAAAAACACATAAACTGACAATTTTGAATGAAATCTTAAGGTAGGAACTTGAAAATTTGCAAAATGTATTTAAAAAGAAAATTCTAAAATATATGAAATATTACCTGGTCGAATGCCTTTAAAACTTCTACCCCATCACATACAAAATTATTTTGTTGACCATTTCCAAGAAATCAATTATCACCTAATTATTAAAAGATATCAATTTAAAATTTTGCATAAGAGCTTCTAAAAATTGCTGAAACAAAATTCTCTCAAAATTTTTGAAATCGCGCATGCCCTTCTACCGCCTCCCATACAAAAGTATGATTTCGACCAATTTCATTAAATCAACTAATAACAAATAAATTAAACCCTACGAAATTGAAATTTTGTACGAGCACCTTACAAGAGAAATGAAATAAAACTGCATCACAAATTTTACGGTTCCCTTACCCGCTCTACCACCTCCCATACAAATGTTCGGTTTCGTGAATGTAAAATACACCGAATTTTATGAAAATTCTGTGCAGCTTCGTTTATGAAACACATTCTATACAGAGAATATTGATAATGACTCAAGCAATCAATTAAGAAGCTACTAACATCCACCCAACCTTGCTATCACTCCTCCCGCTCCTCTCATAACAACCCAAACTTGCATAAACGAATGAAATATTGCTAAATTAATAACAGCCCTGCCAAAGAAGTCTCTTTCACTTAGTCTTCCAAACCACTCTAACCTGCATATTGACTTTCCACGCATCCGCAACTTGTCCCAAAAATAATAAAGTTTCGCCCGACTTGTTGGCAGTTTATTTTATATATATATATAGCGAAAGTACAGTGGCCGACATCAAGAGTTTTTTTTTTTTTTTATAGCACCGAGTATAACTTAGGGGGTCACCCTTTAATGCAATGTACAGCTATGTCGGTATAGGAAGAGGAAGTGGAGGTATTAAGGTGGAGAGAGACGAAAATGACGGTGGACATTGTTCTTGAAACACCGCAGGCTGTACTTGTTGGGAAACAAACTAGCTGGCAAATTGTTCCAAAGTCTTGACGTTCGGGAAATGAATGACTGCCTAAATTTCACTGTACGAGAAGGCAAGGGTTTGACTGTGTACTCGTGTGCGCGTTCAGCTTGGTGAGTATTCCGGGGAAAAGTATGCAGTGGAGGAATGAGTGCGCTTAGTTCCGTACTGCATTTACCGTGGAAATAACGATAGTAAATGCTGAGTACTCCGACATTTCTGCGATGCTCAAGAGAATCTATAGAAGACGTGATGGTTTCGTCTCCAATCAGTCGGAACGCATGTTTTTGAATACGATCGAGCAACGCAAGGTGTGTTTTGAGTGCCCCAGCCCAAACATGCGAGTTATACTCTAAACGTGGTCTAATGTAAGCCTTATAGATGGTTGCTAAGTCGATGGGTGTGAAATATTTTTTGCATTTTCGGAGAACACCTAGGCGTTTAGAGGCGTCGAGGGCAATATCAAAGATATGCTGGGCCCAATTTAGGTGGTCACTAATTTTGACGCCTAACAGTGAGAAATTCTCCGAAGTGGTAAGCCGTGCACCATCAAAGGTTACATTGTGAGACAACACTGAAGCATCCCGTTTGAGGGATAAATGACAGGCCTGTGTTTTGGATGCGTTGAACTCTACTCTGTTTTTCCTGCCCCATTTCAGGATTAAGTTGAGATCCGAGTTCAGCGAACTGAATAACTCCCTGCGATTGGAAGCAATAGAATGAATGTTTGATTCCGCAGCAGAGTTAAATTCATAGATGTTGTCTAAAGTACTGTCATCTGCAAAACTATGGATTGGATTGAGAGTGGACGACAGAAGGTCGTTTATGAAAACTAAGAAAAGAGTTGGAGATAAAACAGAACCTTGTGGGACGCCGGAATCAATTGGGTAGGAGGAAGAAGTAACGCCATCTAATACTACTCGTATAGTGCGTTCTGAAAGATAGCTCTCAATCCATTGGACGAGGGTAACATTGAGGCCGATGGCCCTAAGCTTAACTAAGAGACATTCGTGCCAAACTCTGTCAAAAGCTTTTGCAATGTCAAGTGCGAGAACTTGACCTTCACCATATTTATGTAAGCATGAGTTCCAACGCTCTGTCAAGTAGACTAAAAGATCACCCGTCGACCGTCCAGAACGGAACCCATATTGACGATCATGGAGGAGCTGTTTATCCTCCAGATATTTGACGATTTTACGATTGACAGCAGTTTCCATTACTTTCGAGAGCACTGAAGTAATGGCTATTGAAGGATGAAGGATTTGCAGCGGGAGGCGATTGGTTTGATGGTGGAAGGTGGGAGTTTCTTGCGAAACTTGCTGCTAGTAAATTGGCTTTTTCGCTAGGATCAACCACGGTACGGTCGCCAACAACTAGAGGTGGTATGGAGGAAGAAATGAAATTGTTCTTGACCGTTTTGACAAATGACCAGTAAGACCTCGAGCCTTTTGGGCACTGGAGGATCTTCCGTCGAAGTTTTTGGTCATGCTCAAATTTAGCACGATTGAGTATGGATTTGCAGGCATTTCTTGACGCATTGAAAAGCTCTCTGTTGGCAGGTGTTCTATTGCCTTTAAATCTTTGAAATGCTAGTTTCTTGGTCTGAATTGCAATGAGACATTCTTTGTTGAGCCAAGAGTCCTTCGACGGCCTGACTCTTTTATAACTAGAAGGTATGTAGAGCTTCATACCCTTCAGGATAGTCTCAGTGACAATTCTACAAGCTTCATCGCAGTCATTGGAATCGAAGCACAACTTCCAATTAAAGGCATTGAAGAAGCTATTTAGCGCCCCCCAATTGGCTCTTTTGAAATGCCAAATATTTCTTCGAGGTGCCTTGACTGTCAGCAGTGTAGTTTCTGCAACTGGGAATTGAGCACGAATCAAGAAGTGATCAGTATTTCCAATTGGCGATGGGGATATGACAGAGACAGAATATTTCTCAGGTTGGTTGGTGAGAAATAAATCAAGAAGGTTAGGAAAATGACCTGCGATGTCTGGTAAACGAGTAGGCTCATCTACCAGTTGAAGAGTTGGACATTTAGAGTTCTTACTTTGCTGTTAGCATATAATGCTTCCTTTTCAGTTGTGCGATCGTTATACGTACACATAATGCTTTCGCGTCTTTATTGACTTACAATTAACGTTACTATGGCCACTATTCTCTAAAACGGCACGTGTCGTTCGGCACAATATTTTGTTAAAAGTTTGTTTCGAATCTACCGATTAGTACCTGTCCAACATTTAGTAACGCGTACTGTCTATATGTTCTCCATGTTTTTTTTTTGCTATATATTTATAGATATATGTAACCATGAAAGAAAAAAGTGCAAGCCCAACTGAAAATAAAGCCCTTCAAAATCATCATTGAAACACGGTTGTTGTTACATTTATTGTATTTTAAATGCGCTTAATTTATCGCGAGAAAGTGCTTCGAAGTTGCTAACATTTCATGTATTCATTTGAACATTACATGTCCGCTGAAGTAAGCGCTCCGCTTCAGTTTTAACAGAAGCGATTTTAAAGTATATTTTCAAAGCCATTTTAAAGCATATGTTTTGAATTAAGCAAAAAGTGCAATTTAGAGCTTATAAGTGGTGTAACGAATAAGCAAGAGATTTTTTTCAAGTCGATAAGTCGATTTGAACCTGGGATTCTAGATCGTAAAGCAGACGACCACTTAGCCATCTTTACGAAACGTTTAAGTCGGTCAAAAACATGTGACTATAAACCGCTATTAAAGTGCTTTTTCCTAATATCTTTAGAAGCGATCTCTCTTTTACGAACAGATCACTATTTACAGATCATTGGTGACTAATGCATAATAAGTTATTGTATAGACTTATTCAGTCACGTAGGGACTGCTGGTTGCTAGTACATTATTATTAGAATAATAAGGTAAAATGAACTTTCTATCTCTAAGGGCTTCGAAGATATGGTTTGCTGAAAGCGTACACGTACGGCGTTCAGACAGATGAATATTTTTTTTTGTTGCACTTTTGGGTTAATTTAGTCATGAAATGTGAAAAAGGAATACTCTTTTTCATTGTTAGAATGATAAAATATAATATTAATAAGCCCAAATCCAATTAGGATGTGTCCTTTTGTAATTTCGAGTTATCTAAATTATTGTGACATTTTTTTTTACTCAATGACTTGTGTTATAAGCAATTTTATTTATGTGCAATGCACAAACACAGTCATGGAGGTAAAGAATGGGATTGGGAAGGTAGGGGAAGGGGAGTGAGAACAACCGTAACGAGTGGAGAAGCTGGTATATTTTTCAGTGTTACTGGCTGCTACTGACAGATGTTATTGGGGACTGAATGATAGAAAGCAGACAGAAACCATCTACTGAGTATACAGACCTCCTTGAATTGGAACTGTTTCACTTTTACACCTTTTGTCCATTTCATTTCGAATAATTTTTCATCGCCAGTAGCAACTAAAATTCGGGCTTAAAAAAATCCCATTGTCTGGCGTGGGAATCGAACCCACGACTTATTGACTGTGAAGCAAGCACGGTGCCCACTACACCATGGAAGCCTAACATCATATTGATCACAACGACAAACTACTGTAATTAGTCTCTTGGTGTGCAATATGTTTTGCAACAACGCACTTCATAACAATTACACTCTGATCGTACTGTCTCCTGATAATGCGTTAAAACTAACCGCCAATAACTACATTAAATTCTAACTAGTTTCCGCATTAGATACGAACAGGATGGGTAAATTATAGGCAAGCATTACTCCACGTTAATTCGTTTATAGCAACGAAATAGATAGATTCTCATTATTGAAATTTCCTAACATAATTTACAACAATGCGTGCAGTGCATCTTTGCCTCATGCCCTGAATAATTATCCTGATATACTGCAATTGACATTACATATAAATATACGTCCGTGTCTACGCCATATTAGAGTAGACAGTAGTAGGTAATAGCTCTCACATCCACCCCGACTCATAGCCATTGACAAAACAGACAACTCTTAGCTATATTAGGCTTTCGGTATCGGGGTCGTGTGAAGCGTATTCGGGAAGGATAGACCGCACCATAAAATACCAATGTAAAGGCAATTTTCGACTAAATTGCACCAAAACCTGTTCACAAGCTTCAAAGCCTACAAGTAGTTAGAATACAAGAGGACAAGTGCATACGTTCTTGCTCTACCTATGTCTCATATGCGCAAGAACAACTTCATTGAAGCCTGGGTTCACAAATCGAATATCCTGCTCGGAACTATTCAATTTACGCAGTCATATGTATCCTTCAGCCTCTTCTTTCCCGTTCACCCTACGATAGATTCGTACTGAGGACATGTAGTTGGAGCCCTTCTGGGTGGCACTATATGGTAGCAATGGTGGTAGGATTAAAGCAGTAAACAAGCATGAATGCAATTAATTGAAGAGCAATAGGATCCGTGTATACCACATGTATACCGTGCTTCATACAACATATCTTTTCGATGTATCTTTCTACTGGTACGTATAGAACCGCTCATGGTTACCAGAAAACGCTCTACCGATTTGCTGAGCTCAACATGATGCTAAGCTCTGTTCTTGCTGCTGCTGCTATTGCTGCATATAGGTAGTATAGTGAAATTTCTATATCTACTTTTATACTCTGTAAGTATACGTTCCACGTGTAGTAGGTACAGGGGTTAAATCTAAATTGCTCTTCATGCAACTTTTTACCATCATCAACCCTTAAAGGATGGCATACAGCGGCCCGCTCTGGTACCGAACAGAAGAGATGTTAAAGTTGTCTGATGTCCTTGCTCGTTTATTAAGCCATTTTGAGGGATTTAAAAGGACTTTAATGAGCTTCTCGGTGTTTCCTATAAGGAGATAACGAAACGAAGGTTCTTCGGCATACACTACTTCTTGGGTCATGGTGTTGAAACTCTGTGATTACCGGAAAAGTAGAGCTGGCAAGCGTATTAGGGTTGATGGTTAACACACCATAGATGGTCGGAAAACGGTCGGATACGAATGGAAGAAACATTTTACGTGCTTAGAGCAATAATTAGATTTCATGATTTCAATTTCGATAAAATAGTTTGTAATTAGTTAAAAATAGAATATTTATGGATATACATACAATTTAAAGTTCCTGCAGGGTTTCGAATTGACATTACTAAGCTAATTAGGTAGAAAATGAAGTTTCTGATTGTATCGAAGAGTCTTAAATGTTTCGAATGAACGATTACGTTTGCCAAATACCATTTACCAGAATTTAACGTTAATATGTGAATATATACAATATGTGAATAGAGGAGAATCTTCTAGAATGCACACATTCAGATGCATATTAATAAACGTTACGCGAATAGCGGAGAATCTTCTAGAACGCGTGTAGTGTGGTATAAAAAGGGGCCAGCGTTTGTGAAAGGACACATTCGAAATTTGAAAAGCGATTAAGTCGTGTGATCGACAGTGCGAATATTAAAGCGAAATATTGAAGAAAATGTGGTGAAAGGCGAATAAATACAGTTTGTGTTTATTTAACTCCAGAGTGAATAGAATATTATTTCAAAATAAAGGTACATTAAGTTAAGACTTAACGTTCAAACCTTTATAATGCCAAATCGGTCAATTGCAAGTTGGGCAAAGCGATAACTCCCATCTAAGCTATCAGTAAGAAAGCATAAAATAATTGTTCCTAATGGCCTAGACACAACGACGCGAGTTAAAACATTTTAACTTACAATTTAGATAGAATTATGCTGAATGTATTGGATTATATGTATTGCATAGTGACATTAGTATAATCGAAAAGAGAGTTAAAGTGTTTTAACTGGCGTCCTGTGTTGAGGGCATTACGGAATATTGGTCCATAACAATTAATTCAATTTCGATTTTTATAAAGCAAATTATTTTACACAAAATTTTAGGTTCAAAAATTTGATAGGTGCTGAGAAAATTAGTAAATTGGTTATAGTGAAATTGGGCTGATTTTTTTGGGAGGTGTTAAAAGGTTTTGGTTAGAACGAGGAAAAATAATGGCGATCGTGAATTTAATTTAATAAGATGTAAAACAGTATAGTCCATCATCAGACCATAGTCCACCCTCAAGACACCAGTAGTTGAGATCACTTCTGTAGTTAAAATGGTGCAGAGAAGATGTTAAACATTGAAGTGATGTGGAAAAAGAAGAAAAGTTGAGGAAAAAAACATAACAGGACTACGATTGGGCTTGGAACTTCAAGTCGACTTTGCTAATGTATACGCAAACGTTTTTCGGAAAGTCCAAGTCGAAGCTGCTGCACAGTTTGTAAATCGGCTTACAGTATACTACAGTGTAATGCCGCCGGCAGGATTTCTGCCACGGGGTGCGGGGCAAATTTTTCAGAATGGTTAAACTTTAGAACCATTATGTTTAAACACATTTACTAAACAAGTGAAAAAATCGCGAACAAAGTGAACGCGAGAAGTGATGCGAGTTTAGAGTGTCTATTGATGCAAGAGTGTGTTCGTTTTCTAAGGCACCAAAAATGTACGCTACAGATTAAATGGTTACCCCTAAATTTAATCTGTAGCGTATATTCCAGACCATTTATAAAGTGAAAGAAAAACAAAGCGGAAACTATCAAACATACAAATTAATTCAATAAGGACTTACAGGATAAAAGAAGTCGGTGAGAGTTTATTTTAAATTGTTGGATGATACAAGCTCTAGGAAAAGCGCCTGCAGATAGTGATTTGGGAGCCTAAACAGTATCGCGAGCACGAACAGTAGCACGTGTATTATGGGGAAATTTAAATAAAGGAGAGGTAAGACGACTAATTGCTTATCACCCGTGATCTCAAAAACCTAACTGATACGAGCAACGTATACTGCGCCTCGGATACGGACGGATTCTATGGTAACGAACATTGGCATTTGAAAACGGATTATGATTGGCTTCCGGAACGATCGAACATTGAATGACCGTAGAAGGACTGGGGTCACTCATTCCTTGCACAGCCAATCAGTGATCGACCGTTAAATGGAGCACTATAACATCCAAATCTTGGGCTTGAGCGAGGTCAGGTGGACAGTATCAGGAGGTGAACAAACCCCGAGCGGAAACATCATTCTGTGCATTGTTCCTGAGACTGGAGCCAAAAATGGCGTGGCGGTCGTCCTTACACCGAGAGTGAAAAGCAGTCTCATCAGCTGGGAATCAATTTCGGATAGGATTATCACCGTGTCAGAAACGTCACAATTCGGCAGTGTTACGCACCTACTAATACCGCAACATCTGGTGACAAAGAGGAATTTTATAACCAGCTGAGTGCCACCTTCGATCGGGTTCCAAGAGGTGATATTATTATCGTCTCAGGAGATATGAACGCCCAGGTTGGCTCTGACAATACTGTACTAGAACACGTCATGGGGAAGTATGGTGGACCTTGGGTCGACACGTCACGACCTTGGATTAAGAGACCCGAAAACGGCGAAATATTTGTGGAGTTTTGTATTAGTCGGCAGATGATCATCGGAGGGACCCTTTTTCCACACAAGAGCCACCACAAAACATCTTTGATTTCCCCAGAAGGTGTTACTCAGAACCAGATTGAACATTTGGCCCTAAGTCGCCGTTGGAGAAGATTTCTCCTCGATATGCGAGTGAAGCGTGGAGCTGACGTGGGGAGCGACCACCACTTGATGGTTGCCTGATTGAGATTGTTCACAGCACATATCTGGCGATTACAAATTCTCCAAATAAAGTGCAAGCTTAATGTAGATAGACTTGTAGACAATAAGCGTTAATACACCATCATTCTATGCGATTATGAAATGCGCACACTGGACACCAATTGGGAGGCAACCAGAAACATGTTTCTAAATAGTGCTGACGAATCTGTGGGATATGTGCAAAGCGGTGAGAAACCATAGATGTCGTAAGACACATGAGACAAAAATGGCGATTGGAAAAGCCAAATTGGCAATCATCTCTCAACCCGATGTTAACCAAGGAACACCCGACTTGAGGCAGAACTACCACAATCATTCATATACAGCTTAAAAAAGCTGCTAAACGCGTCAAGAGAAAGGCCATTGAAGATCTTCCAACAAGGCAGAATCTGCGGCTTAGCTTGGGGATATGGGTTCACTATTTAAAATTATCAAACAGTTGACGCACAGGAATTTCACCGCCAACCACGTGGTGAGAGATGTCAACGGAACTCTCCTTAATATGAGTTGTGGCGATGGAAGGAATACTTCTCTGATATTTTAAACATCTTGCAAGAGGAAGATATTACAGAAACAGAACAACTACCAAACATCCAACCGCGACAATCCTCTATTAGGGACGATCCCTTATATAAGGAGGAAATAGTCTCCGCTATTCGATCGAGGGCGGAAGGAAAGTATAGACGAACTTCTCAAAGTGGACCCGTCAGCCGATATATTTCTCCCATTCGTTACTGAGGTGAGGATTGAAGGAAGATATCCAACTGAATGGAAGGAGGACGTCATTGTAAAAATTCGAAAAAAGCGAACTTAAGAATTGTCGTAATTGGCGTGGTATATATCTACTTAGTGCCTTATCGAAAATCATGGCTAAGGTAGTTCTCAATATGGTTAGTGAGGTCGTGGAGAGCCTGGATTCCTCAAAGGGTCATCTTGTACTGATCGCACAAACACCCTTCGGATAATATTGGAGCAGTCCGCCGAAATCTCATGTTTCTAGACTTCGAGAAGGCTTTCAGCAGCATTAAGCGAGATTACATTGGAAAGGTATTCCAGATAAGGTCATAGCTATGATTAAAGAATCCTACAAAGATGCAAGGTGTCGCGTCTTACATAGAGGAGAGCTGTCCGAGAGCTTTCCAGTGCGAACGGGTGTCAGACAAGGCTGCATAGTATCACCAGTCCTGTTTCAAGTGGTAATAAATGATATTTTGAAAGCTGCACTGGAAGTTGGGGAAGATAAAGGTCCTCAGTGGAGTCTATGTACATCTTATGTCATTTAAAGAAAGATTTCCGGATTCTACACTGTTACGCTTTATTATTCGTGACGCTTCGGTTTCTGCTGAAATCTTTATCAAACTCATCTTGATTACGGTCTCAGCAGAGACCGAAATGTCACGAATAATAAAGCGTAACAGTGTAGAGTCCGGAAATCTTTTCTTTTAATTCGAAAAAAACTGCGAAAACATTCACTAAACCATCTTACGTCATCTTGATTATGCTGATGACGTGTGCTTGCTTGTACATAACCGTTCGGATTTAGATTCAAATATTCGCTCGTTGCATTCTAAATGCAAAGAGGCGGGACAAGTACATGCACATGTGTTTAAACACAGGCGTATCGATTGTTCTTAATGGACAAGATGTGGAAGAGATGTATGATTTTTTTTATCTCGGAAACGTCTGCATGGACGGCGGAGCTTAAAAGGATATTGAGGATCATTTAAATAAAGTTCGTCAGACCTTCGGTATCCTTTCCCCTTTCTGTTGTTTAAGAGAGACCTCCTTTCGTTCGATGCTGTCATTTTTCGACTCAAGTGTCAAATCTGTGTTATTATATGGTTGTACTACGTTGAGAGTGATCGTTCGACATATCAAAAACCTGCAAACTTTCGCCAACGAATGCCTCCGACGCATTTTAGGAATATTCTGGCCAGAAGTGATCTCGAACGGCTAATTTTGGAGTACAACTGGACAGACTAAAATAGGCATTGCGATTCGGGGGCGGAAGTGGCAGTGGATCGATCAAACTTTGAGAAAACTAAAGCAAAACAACATCAAGCAGGCTGTGAATTAATCCTCAGGAAAGACGTCGGGTTGGCCGATGCTCAGAATCGCGGCTTGTTGAAGAGAGCTCTTTCTGTCCTATTTCCCTATAGGGGATTTTAACAGGAATTTGAATGATTTTATTGAATACGACTTCACAACCACAGTGGTCATGGTAATATTTGCACTAAATGCTGAGACCTTCGACATTTCTACGATATCCAAAGAAGCCGATAGATGCCGCGGTGGCATCATTTCCAATAAGTCGTAACGCAAAACCCTGAATTCGGTTCAGTACTGCTAAGTGAGTTGCGGCTCATCCAGCCCGGATATGTTAATTGCACTCGAGTTGGGCCTGATGTGGCCCTAAATATTTCTTGCTCCTTCGAATGAATGATTCAAAAGCCAATGGTGCATCTGGGCAATTGAGATGAAGCTGTAATTGTTTTTAAGCGTGCTGTCATCTGCAAAGCTGTAAGTTGGATTGAGAGTGTAGGACAGAAAGACATTAATAAACATAACAGGGATACGATCTTACGATCTTACGATACTCTAGCTGAAATAGAATTTTTTGTGATCCCAAGAAATTTTGTATGGGGTGTGTTAGAATTCATTTTTCCCCGATCATGCTAAAGTAGCTATAAAAATGTTTTATACAAAATGCTTCCTCCAAAAATTGAATTGAAACTGAGAAAATTAGTGTGTTAGATTTAGTGAAAATGTGCAGTTTGTATGGGTGGGGGGATTTTAGTGATTTTTTCAGAAATAACTAGGAATAATATAAAATTAACATCCCTTAAATTTCAGACTAGTAACATTCATACTTTTCAAGAAAATCGATTTTTTGTGAAGTTGTGTAACTGCGTCATATTGTATGGGAAGGGGTAGAAGCAGTGAAGTTAATCAATTATTTTTTTCTGATCTTAGTGATACTGCTGAATAAGTATTTATTATAAAATGTGAGCTCGATAAATGTTATATGTTCTGAGAAAATCGGCTTAGAGCATTTCATGAAAAAGTGTAGCTTGTATGGGAGGGGGTGGAAGGAGAGGGAGCACGCAAACAATTTTTATATTGTATATTGAAATCGATATGAAAGTAATATATCCCGAAATTCAGACTAATAGCTTTTATACTTTTCAAGCAAATCCATTTATTTTCAAATTGCGAAATTGTGTCATTTTGTATTTTTTTTGGCCTTACTAACAATCTATATAAATAAAAATGTAAATGGTTGGTTTGTGATTAATGAAAGATCTCCAAAAGTTCTTTTTCGATTGCTTTAAAATTTTGATACACCATTGCATTCGACTCCAGGTAGGTTTTTTTATACTTATTAAAAGGATTTAACACCTGAGACGGGTAAAAAAAGATAACAACTAATCGCCATCTGTTGGCCGGAATACGCACTATACACTTTATCGTGCGGGAGTTTCGTAATTGGAAAAGTTCGCTGGAGCTTTTAATACAATTTGAAAATGACATTTCAATGAATACATAGATGGAAAAAGCGTTGGTAGAGTGGATAGCATGCTGCTCTTCGTTTTAAAGGTCGTGAACGTTTATATTGATGCAAAAGATTTTAAACAAAAAAAAACAATCAAAGTTCCCTTCGTGTCTTGGATCGTAGAGAATACGTCTGTCATATTGGTCAGAGTAACCCAGTAGACTTAAACACGGAAAACTGTAAATTTTTAGTTACAAAAAAAGTTATTTTATATTTTTTTTTTAACTTTCTTGCCTCATTTCAAAAGATTTTTCTTAGTTTATCGAAATAATGCCTCGCAGAAAATCAAACACAGGTCGTAGTACTCGCGGATCGAAAGCGGTGCAACGATTAATAGCTAATCAAACTGAGATAGAACGAGCATCAGCAACCGAGCGACACAGACAAAGAATGGATCAAATATGTGTCGAAGAAACAGCGGAACGACGTGCAGCCAGACTTGAAGATGCACGTTTGCGAGCACGACGATCGCGTTATGCAGCTTCAGATCAGAGTCGATTTGACCGGAATGAACGTGAAAGGCTGAGTTTAATCCAACCGAATTTTTGAATTCGCTCGATCTGCCAGGAATTCCACCGCACGTACTGCAATTGAAAATTGGCGAGCCAATTATCATGTTGCGAAACATCAATCAACCAAAGCTTTGCAACGGTATGCGGCTTGCAGTAAAAAAAGTAATGACCAACGTAGTAGAAGCAACAATTTTGACAGGACCATTCAAAGGTGAAGATGTCCTCATCCCTCGCATTCCTATGATTCCAACGGATATGTCATTTCTATTTAAAAGATTGCAATTCCGAATTCGATTGGCGTTTGCAATCACCATCAATAAAGCTCAGGGTCAATCTTTTGAATTATCCGGTTTAGATCTACGCACGGATTGCTTCTCACATGGACAATTGTATGTTGCGTGTTCTAGAGTCGGCAAACCAGATAATCTGTGTATATGTACAAATAATGGGACTGTAAAAAATATTGTTTACCCACAAGCACTGTCAAATTAAACATATGTATATTTTAAACGTGTGCTTTCTGTTTTCTTTATTTTAATTTTAACTAGATTGAGCCACAGCAACGCGTGGCCGGGTACAGCTAGTTTTAAATAAATATTTAGTACACAATTTCTACCGGTTAAATTTTATACGCACTGAGTAAATTGACTTAGAGTAATTCATGACAAGTACAGTTTGTATGGGAGGTGGTAGATGGAGGGGGAGGACACGCATAATTTTATACGGTAGATTGATATTATCATAAAAGTTATATATCCCAAATTTCAGGCCAATAGCTTTTATACTTTTCGTGCAAATCTGTTTATTGTGAAATTGCGCAATTGTGTCACTTTGTATGGGAGGGAGTAGAAGGGGTGGAGCGATTTGGCCCGTTCACGAACTTGACCTTAGTTTTTTGTCAAAAACGATGTGTACGAAATTTGAGTTTTCTAGCTCAACGCGTTCTCAAGCTAGAGAGCGCACAGACGGACGGCCGGACGGACATCCGGTTTTGAGATTTTTGAGTGATAATTTTAACTTCTGTATCATTCATTTTTTTCTCCGAGTCTTATTTCTTAGCGTTACAAACTTTTGAGCAAACTTATAATACCCTCAGATTTCATCTAGAGTATAAAAATTATAGATAAGGTCGGTGATAAGATTGATCCTTACATTGGCTTTCCAAGCACTACATCACCTTGATGTTGACCGCAGTTTCCAGCAGTTTTTATAGCACAGAAGTAATGGCTATACAGCGATAATTTTTGGGGCTCGATTTGATTCTCTTTTCGAGTATAGGCCAAACGATCCTCTTTGGGGCTTTTACTTTCGGTGGTTTTAGTGCCAATATTTGAAACCGTTCACAAATCGAGAACTGGTCCGTATCACCAATTGGCGATGATGCAATACAACAGATAAGTTATATTTTTCAGGCACCTTTGTTTGAAAAAAGCAAGGAAACTTGCTTAATGGTCTGCAACATTAGCCAAGTAAGCTTACACACCAGATGTTTAAGAAGATTGAAGCCACCATCTCACCGTAGGTCACTTGAAAAATTAGAAATTAAGAAATGTAGAGAGTTTCAAGGGGGAAAACTTTAATAACCATCAAATAAATAAGAATTGCGCTAAATTAGTAAGATAAAGGGCTAAGAATAAGGAACTTTATTTAATATTTGTCAAAGTTTTTGTAATCTAGATGAAATCTGAGAGAATTATAAGTTTGCCACAAAGATTGTGACGCTAAAAAATAAGGTTCGGAGAAAAAAAATAATCATACTTCTGTTGATATTATCACTCATAAATCTCAAAACCGGATGTCCCTCCGTCTCCTCTCTAGCTCGCGAACCCATTCAGATACAAACCTCAAATTTCGTTAAGTCGCTTCTGACAAAAAAGTAAGGTTAAGTTCATGAACGGGACTAATCCCTACACCCCTTCAACCCCCTGTACTGCATTTTCAGTGAAATGCGAAATTTGTTTCAATTCTGAGGAATTTGGAAAAAGAAAGGTCCTATTACAATTTTTAATGTATTTCGAATCGCGATGAAATAAGCGAACAGAATCTTATGCGAGTCTTGCATCGCACTATCAAGGGATACATAGCATTTAGGTTGCAATTTTAAAAAGGCTCATCGAATCAGATAGGTCTATAATTTGTTTGTATGTAAAAGTGGGAGGGCTGTACTGGCTAGCTGGAGTCCAATTACTAGTGGGGGTAAGTGCTGAAGGCGGCAGCCTACTTCGCTCCAGATGCGAAAATTTTACATCATATTTATGACTATGTATCTCTCTTGGCTCTGTTGACTGACCCTACCAGTCGTGAAGCAGTAACTATTCTCCTGCTCTACGTAACTAGAACCACTGTCTATCTTCCTAGGCATCTTAGAAGAAGAAATTAAACAAGATACTAAGAAAATTTAACAGGATGGGTGGACTTCCCACATTTTTCAAATAACGAATAGTGCCCTTTTGGTTGCCTGCTTATATAGGATACGAAATTTCGCCGTTGATGGCATAATAGTTCCAGGGTCATAAAATCGGTTTTGAATGGAGCGACTGTTGAGATTGTTATACCTGGTTAACCGCTTATTAATCTTCACTCGCAGGTCACCAGAGAAGTAAGTGATAATGTGATGCTAGGATCACGAAAATTATTTTGGGCATAAAGCCCAATCATATGATACTCTAGATGAAATACTTACTTACCTTTTGCTTGGGAGGTGGTAAAAACAGAGAGGGAGGTTTGTAATTTTTGTATGTAACACTGAACGTAGTATATAAAATATTTCATTCTGAATTTAAAGTTTCTTACTTTCATAATTTTCCAGGAAATTGAACAATTTTTGTCTGAATTTATGGTATTTGTATGGGAGGAGGCAGAGAAATAGGGGAAATTTTGGTTGATTTTGAATCTGCTTATCAACATCCTAATCACATTGCTTTGTTACAATTTTTATGTCCATAGCTCTCATATGTTCGAAGGAGAAAAATTTTTCTTGAACTTCCAATATAAAAATTTGTATGGGAGGTGGTAGAGAGAGTGGGGTGAAGGCTATATTTTTTTTAGCTTTTATTACAATTATTAAGGGACAAATTCTGGAAAAATTTCAAGTTTCTACTTCTTCTAGTTTCTATGAAAATCGGTTAAATGCATTTACCAAAATTCTGCATTTGTATGGGAGGGGGTAGAAGGAATATCCGAATCAAAACCAAATTTTTTGACATCAATTATATTTAAAATAGTGTACTTTTCTCAAATTTTAAAGTTGATAGCTTTGACGGTTTTGAAGAAAACTAATTTAATTGAAATTCCGAAATTTCGTAAGATTTGTATGGGAGGGAGTAGAAGGAGTTTTCCAAAATTAGTTGCAGTTATAATAAATTTAATTATGACAAAAATTGGTTTATTTCGCTTTGCTAGTTGCATTGCAAACCGAATAAATGCATTTTTGAAAATTGTGCATTTGTATGGGAGGTGGTAGAAGGAGTAAGGAGATCAGATCAATATTTCTTGAGGTTAATGATATTTATATCATAATACTATGACCTAATTTTCAAGTCAATACCTGAAATGGTTTTGGAGAAAAATCAATTTCTTTAAATTTCGAAATTTCATGAAATTTGTATGGGAGGGGGTAGAAGGAGTGGGGGGATGTGGCCCGTTCACGAACTTAAAGTTACTTTTTTGCTAAAAATGACATACAACAAATTTCAGTACGATAGGTCAAAGCTATCGAGAGTTATGTTGTAGACAGACGGACAGACAGGAACTCGGAATCGAGGTTTTTGAGAGACAACAAATATTTCTGTACCCTTGGCGGCTCTGTGCGAGCATTATTTCTTAGTGTTACAAACGGTAAGGCAAACACAATATACTCTCAGATTTCATCTAGAGTATACAAATTTCGCAGCTAGTGGAATAATGGTTCCACGACCATAAAATTGATTTTGCTTTGTTGTTCTGGTTTTGTGATCAACACGGAAAAGAAAGAGAAAAGATTTGCTGCCCTGAGGTTTTTCCGTGTTTCTTGCCTGGATTAGCTTGGAAATGCGGGAAGGGAAAGGCTCCGTCAGAATGTGGGCTGTCCGTCGTTCGTCGCACGTACGGGATCATGCCTTCGAGATTCTCAACAATAGAAGGCTCATTTTTGAGTGGATGGTCGACTGAGTGAGCGAGTTCCGTTGCCTGGGTTTTGAAGAGTGGCGGGTTGGAGGAGGGATGGATTTGAGGATAACGCTCGCAGGTGTTATCACTGCGAGTGCGGATGGTGGTCTGAAGCTCGATATTCGTATTGGTTCATGTGGGAGGCAGGGGGGAGTAGATTAATTTTGGTATCCAGCGGGGTCCAAAAGAGGAACTAGAAACGGATTGTCGGCCAAAATCTTAGACCGGAGTGTCGGGCAGTTTGGGTGGTTTTATTGGGTCAAGATTGGGGATGCAGGGTCCAGGTTTTGTGGGTTCATGCATCCATTTAATGTGCATGGAGAGGACTGGTTGCTAGACCGGGATTTCTGTGCACCAGAACGGACCCTGTCCTGGAGTGATTCGTAAACGTCGTGAGAGACAGAGCTCAGGCTTTTTTATTGGGGTATTTGAGTACATTTGCCAAATTCAATTTGGGATAGGTGCATGAAGGTGTGCGATGCTGCTGGTCGAATATCTTCGTGGTTCTCGCCCCCTCTCATGCCAGGGTATTTTTTCGACCATTTTTGATCACCAAGCCACTCGGGGCTGTCAGCATAAGGTTTTGTACTAGCGCTTCTGAAATGTTTGAAGCGGGGTTGCGTTAGGGGTTTCAAGATCAATTTTACCATTCTGTCACCGGAGGTATGATTTTGACTGGTTTCGATGGGTCGGCTAGTGGTCGACGGGTTCAGGGCTGGAGTCGAGGACTACGGTTGCAGGTGTTTCCATTGCAAGTGTGGATGGTGGTCTGAAGGTCGATATTCGTTTTGTTTTGTGTGGGAGGGGTAAAGTGGATTAATTGTTGTATGGGGTCTGAAAGAGGGACCGGAAACGGATTGTCGGCCAAAATTTGAAAATTTTGTAGACCGGAGTGTCGCGGACCTTGGGTGGTTTTTAGGGTTCCAATTGGGTCAGCAGGGTTCCAGTTTCGCGGGTCCATGCATCCATTTGATATGCATGGAGGGGAATGGTGGCGTAGACCGCGATTTCTGTGCACCAGAGCGGACCGTGTCCTATGCAGAGTGATTCGTATGCATTAAGAGAGACGGAATCTCAGGCTTTTTGATTGGGGTATTTCAGGTTTTACTAAAATCATTTTGGGAAAAGTGTATGAAGGTATGGGATGCTGCTGGTCGAATATCATCGAAGCTCTTACCCCTCTTATGCGAGGTATTTTATCAACCCCTTTTGAGGGATCACTTATCTGCGCTTCTGGGAATATTTGAAGCGGGGTTGCCTTGGAATCTCAATACTAATTTTAGTCTGGCCAGTTGTACTCCAAAGTTCGTCGTTGGAGATCACTTCTGGCCAGAATATTCCTAAAATGCGTCGGAGGTATTGGTTCACGAAAGTCTGTAGTTTCTTGGTAGGTCGAACGGTCACTTCCACATACGGACGACGGCAGCGGTGATCGCCAAGTCTGTTCTCTTCCTCATCCATTTTTTCACAATACCCTTACATCAATATTTATGTGTTTTCCATATTACAGGAACATAGCTGGACCTGGGCGTAATCCAGGATGGGCGCAACTCTGGGCTATGTTTCCGAATGAACGAACGAACGATCGAATAGGTTCTATACTTTTCGAGGAAATGCATTTAAAGTCGGATTCCGAAATTCAGTAGGAAGTAGAACGGGTGGATCGGTTAGGCCCCTTTCATGAAAGACGGACGGATATCCGGTTTTGAGATTTTTGAGTGGTGATATGAACTTCTGCACCATTAATTTTTTTCTGCGTGCCTTAAAAAGTTTGATAAATTCTAAATAAAGTATTTTATTCTAAGCCCTGTATCTTGCTAAATTAGCGCAATTATTTTTTATTTGATAGCTGTTAATGTTTTCCATCTTGAAATTAATTACAATTTCCCCCTCGTTCTATCTATAGTGCACTTGTAATTGTACAATGTGAACAACTCTTCGAAATGTACAAGTCATGCCGAAAATTATGAAGGAAATAAGGATTTATTTGTTCTGTTGTGTCGAGTCGATCTGAAGTACATATTCTCTACAAAATCAGGCAGAAAGTTTAACAAAGTTATCACTATCCATTTGGAGTCTATTACGACTATAACAAAGTGGAGTTCGAAAGTTTCCTTTCGTTCTTCGTACAAAGAAAGAAAAGGATACCATCAAGGCCCAAAAGACTTCCTTCAAGTAAAGTTTCAAAAGTCGTGAAAAGTTTCTATTGTACATTTAACACCAAGGTCCTTTTAGTTTCTATGCACGAGTATATCGATATGTTGTCTTTTTGTCTACAATGCCATATACATTATGTATATGGAAGTTTTAATCTACAGTTCAGAATCTTTCCAAAAGAATAGAAGGACGTACATCTAAAGACAAGTACTTCCATAAGTTGAAAAATTACACGAAACTCAACAATTCCAATGCAAAACTTTCTGATCGAAAATTGCAAGAAATTGTTTATAGAAATGCTTTTGTGAATGATTCAGTCTGGGATACAGACATGTAGATTACCATAGTACTCTATAGTGGGATGGTGTGTCCTGAAACAAGGCTACAACTACTATAGCTCTTGGCAATTAGGTGCTAAATGCAATGCATTTCCAGACCAGGATTGATATTCTCCGGGGTATGTCTTGTTAATTTTCACCATAGTTTGCTATATCGGATCTATACATTGAACGTTAAAGGAATGGGTCCTTTTTCATCGAACTAATACCACTGCTGCCTTGATAATGTGGAAATGAAAACACGTTTCCGAAAATTGAATTTTGCCTCGTTGTTAGTCGAGCGACGTGTTTCTAGTTAAGCAACAGAAAAATACCGAATAGAGTATTTTCGAGGCAGAAGGTAAAGTTAAGCTGAATATGGTACTGATGCTTTGCTTTTAATAGTTCGGTAGAGGAAAAAAATTTAGAACAAATCTGCTGGTAATCTGGTTTCTGGAGAAAAGGTAAAAGTTTGGTGTTGTTTATTCTAGCAGTTAGTTATCTTCTTAGCTAGGAACGGCTTAAAGAGATTATGATAGTCGAGATGAAGTTAGTACATTCCATTTTTATGGCTATAGATACATCTTTTTGCCTACTTTCTTACAGTTTTCTAATAACTGCTATCAATTTAAAAATCGCTTTAAAACAATAACAATTTATCTCACCCGAAAACTAAGTAAACTCTCATTTCCTATCAACTTTATAGTTATACCGTTGTGCTTTGATTGTTGTCCTTCAATTTCCTGGAAAATGATTGCTCAGCGCAGTTATTATATATGTTAGTGAGTTACACCTGTTCAAAATGTCCAAAACACATTCGATATTGGTTCAAAAACGATATTATGACTATTGGAATGGAAAATCCTTTCCGTTAAATACACTCAAAGTTTTAGTACAATTTCGAGAGTAGCTATTCTGCACTTTCCGTTTCACGTCCCTTTAATGGGATGTTAGTCAACCATAAATTCAACAATTTTACTAAACCAGTACGTGTGTAAATACCGGGTAGTGCATATGTTGTTTCTATGTGTTACGTACAGAAACATTAGGCGTATCGCTAATGGAGGTGAAACCGCCATTAGGTGGATGTGTATTGTGGCGCCTGTCACTGAAAACGTTTGTAATTTGCTTAATGTAATTTTGCTGTTTTGTGCAAAATTTGCTCTGCTCCGGATCTCCTATATCATTGGACCGTTCGTTTCATATGAGCCTTAGACTATGCTAAGTATATGTACATAGCTTTGCTAGACGATAATTTATGACTTTCGCCGAGTTATTTCCGCCTCATTTTCACAAAGTTGTAAAATCATGAAACCGTAAAAATCAATAGAGAACAGTAAATCGGCTAGGAAGAGGAAATTTTACATTATTGAATTTTGGATAAGGGAAGGAGGGTACATACAATACAAATGAATATTTACAATATTTAAAATAAAAATAAAAAAATTTCTCAGAGTTGTTTTCACTAAATAGATTCAAAATAATAAAATCTATAAATATAAAATTCGCCTTAAGAAATTTTTCATATAAATCTAATCAAAATAGAACTACGATTGCGCGTAAAGTTTAATTATGAAATAAGTATTTGGTTGGTTCACTTTGAAAATTATTTATATCTGGTACATAGGAGCCAACTTTATAATACTCTCAGATTTCATCTGGTGTGTATTTTTCTTTAGTTTTCTTCATTTCCTTTACAATATCTCGTACAATTTTGACAAATGTTTGAATTTTAGGTTTTTTTCGAATACCACATATTGAAGATAAATAGGCTAAGCGAATCCTTCAAAAATGAAGCAATATTGGACAACTGTTTTTTTTTTATAATTTTGGGAACACGTGAGAGCACTGCGGCCTTCTTGGCCTATTGTGCGATTATTGCCCCTTTACCCTACCATAACATAGTTGCTCTGGCTAATCTGAGTATCTTTAAGGGAGCCATGTTGTCTAGTTCCTCGGTGGAAAGGAAACCTTTCCGAAGAAGATTATGTCTTTTCCTAGCTACTGCTTCACAGTGATATAGGATGTGTACTGTCGTTTCTGAGTCTTCTAGACAGAGGCGGCAGATGTCGGTCTCAGCTAAGCCCATATTTTTGAGATGGTGTTTTACTCCACTGTGCCCCGTCATTAGGCCGATTAGAGTACATACTAATATCACTCTTGCTGAATTTTAAAATATCCTCCACTTTGTTTTTTTGCGGTAGGATTAGTTTTTTTTTAGATTGACAAGCCTGGAAGTCTATTCCAGTAGATTTTATGTTCTTATTCAACCCACTTGCTAAGTATAGAGTTGTGGTGCCCTTTGGTCTTTTGCAGAATGACTCTGGACCTTTGAAATTTGTTTCTGTGCCGTATTTTGCAAGGCTATCAGCCTCTTCATTTCCCTTAACTCCCATATGCCCTGGTACCAACATTAATGTTACATCGTTCCATTTTCCCAGGATGATTAGGTCTGGAAGACAGTCCCAAACTATTCTCGATCCGTGTTTATTGGATGCTAGGGCTTTGAGAATCGCCTGACTATCCGAAAGGATATAAATTGATTTGTTGCGATGAGCTCTCCTTATATTCTCTTAGATGCATAGCTCCATTGCAATTAGTTCAGCCTGGAAGATTGTGGCTTCTTTGCCGAGTGGTTTTGAAACCGAGAAGTTAGGGCCTTTGACTCCGGCTCCTGTCCCCTCAGAGGCGCGCAAATCATCTGTACACCAGATGGTTGATTCCTATTCTATTTCAGGTAGCATGGATTGCCAGTCCTTGCGTTCTTTGGTAATAGCTTTGAAGGGGTTTCAAAGTTGAATTTTGTCGGCATAGCGTCCGATAGTGTGGAGGATAGTACCTCTAATTTTAGGTCTTTTAGGATTTTAAGGGTGTCCTAATCGCAGTTCACTAATCTTTATCCAAAAAAACCAACAACATTTTTTGAACATAAATTTTTCAGAGTCAGGCTGATTAATAGATATGTTTACTTGGTGTTGTAAATATTCAGCCTAACTCCGAAGACCACAAATAACACAACATTTTTAACATCTTTCATAGTGTTTATTGCTGTTTAACAGAGAGTGACTATATCTTCCTTTTCGGCGATTTTAATCCCCAACTATCTCTTTTCACACTAATCATTTCGATAACAATATTATACCGGGGAATCTTACGTTTGACATTGATACCAATATTATTAACGCATTGATGAAAACATTGTCTGCATTGTCATAGTGGATCTATACTACTCATACAATAATAATATTGTGTTCGACTTCCGTAACGCTGATTTCAATTACATTAATAAACATAACAGGGCTACGATTGGGCGTAAAGCCTACTACCCTATTCTTATCAAAGTGTGCCCATCAACTTTCAGCACCTCTACACTTTCTCTTTAACAAGTCACTGTCATTGGGAATTTGCCCTTCGGCCTAGAGATCGTTGCATCTCACACCCATCCAAAAGAATCGAGACAAGCGAAAGGTTGAGAGCTACAGAGGTATAGCAACCTCCGAAAATTGAAAAGGAACTGAGAAAATTAGTGAATTAGATTTAGTGAAATTGTGCAGTTTGTATAGGAAGTGGTAGAAGGAGCGGGGGGCTTTTAGTGATTTTTTCAGAAATAACTGCGAATATTATAAAATCCCATACTTTTCAAGAAAATCCATTTCTTGTGAAGTTGTGAGACTGCGTAATTTTGAATGGGAGGGGGTAGAAGCAGTAAGGCTAATCAGTTAATTTTTACTTATCTTAATAAAATTGCTAATTAAGTAAAAAAATGTTAGCTCGACAAATGTTATATGTTTCGAGAAAATCGGCTTAGAGTGTTTCATGAAAAAGTACAGTTTGTATGGGAGGTGGCTGAAAATGTGTCATTTTGTATAGGAGAGGGTAGAAGGGGAAGAGCGATTTGGCCGGTTCACGAACTTGACCTTAATTTTCTACCAAAAATCACGTGCACAAAATTTGAACTTTCTAGCTCGACGCGTTCTCAAGCTAGAGAGCGAACGGACGGACGGGCATCCAGTTTCGAGATTTTTGCGCAACAAAAAAAATTTCTGTACCCTGCAAACATAATAGAGTTATGATTGGGCATAAAGCCCAATCATAGGATACTCTAGATGAAATAGGAAGGATTTTATTGTACCGAAAATTATGTCATCTCAAATTCTTTCGAAAAGTGTATTGTGACTTTTGTATGTGAGGTGGTAAAAGCGGAGGAGGGAGGTTTTTAATTTTTGTATATAACACCGAACGTAGTATACAAAATGTTTCATGCTGAGTTTAAAGTTTATAGCTTTCATAATTTTCAAGGAAGTTAAACAATTTTTGTCTGAATTTATGGCATTTGTATGGGAGGTGGCAGAGAAAGTGGCAAGTTTTGATTGATTTTGAATCTGCTTATCAATATTCTTTGCTTCGTTACTCATATCTTCGGAGGAGAAATACTTTTCTTGAATTTTCAATTTGTATAGGAGGTGGTAGAAAGAGTAAAGCGAAGCTCCTATTTTTTTAGCATTTATTGCAATTATTAAGGGACAAATTGTGGCAAAATTTTAAGTTTGTCCTTTTTCTAGTTTCAATGAAAGTCGATTAAATGCATTTACCAAAATTGTGCATTTGTATGGAAGGGGGTAGAACGAGTATTTGAATCAAAAGCAAATATTTCGATATGAATGATATTTATAGTAATTATAAGAGTACACATATAAATAAAAATTGTGCATTTATATGGAAGGGTGTATGGGAGTAAAGGGATCAGATCAATATTTTTTGACGTCAATGATAGCTACATCATTATACTATGACCTAATTTTCAAGTCAATAGCTGAAATGGTTTAGGAGAAAAATCAATTTCTTTAAATTTCGAAACTTTATGAAATTTGAATAGGAGGCGGCAGAAGGTGTGGGGGGATGTGACCTGTTCGCGAACTTAAAGTTCCTTTTTTGCTTAAAATGATATATGCAAAATTTCAGCACGATAGGTCAAAGGTTTCGAGAGTTATGTTGTAGACAGACGGACAAACAGACGGACAGACAGACGGACAGACGGACAGTCAGTCATTCGGAATCGATGTTTTTGAGCGACAACAAATATTTCTGTACCCTTGGCGACTCTGTGCGATTATTATTTCTTAGCGTTAGAAACGCTAAGGAAAACACAATATACTCTCGGATTTCATCTAGAGTACAAACATATCAGGACTACGACTGGGCGTAAACTACAGTCATGCGATACTGAAGATGGAGAGAAATATTTTGATTTTAAGAAATTTGGTATGGGGAGGGGTAGAAGTCGTGACGGTATTGAACGAGTTTTTCCACATCATGCTAGAGTTGCTATCAGATTGTTTTATTGAAAATTTAAGCTTCAAAAATTTCTTTAATAGGTAGTGCGAAAGTTAGTGAATTGGATTTAGTGAAATTGTTCAGTTTGTATGGGAGATGTAAGAAGTAGTGGGGAGTTCTTAGTTCTTCAGAAATAACTATAAACATCGTGCATTCGACATATTTTCAATCGCAGATCAGTAGTTTTCATACTTTTCAGGAAAATCGGCTTTTTGAAAAGTTGTGAAATTGCGTCATATTGTATTGGATGAGGTAGAAGGAGTGAAGCTTATCATCTCATTTGTTACATTTTTATTAATAATTCTAAATAAATATTTAGTGCACAATTTCAGCTCGATAAAGTTTATACGTACTGAGTTAATGGGTTTATAATATTTCACGAAAAAGTGCAGTTATCGGAGGGAGTGGATGGAGGAGGACGATTCAAATTATTTTTTTACGCAATCATTTTAAAGGTAATATATTCCAAATTTCAGATCAATGGTTTTTATACTTTTCTAGAAAATCGGCTTATTGTCAAATTCCGTAATTGTGTCATTTTGTGCGGGAGGGGGCAGGAGGAGTGGAGTGGTTATGCCCGTTCACGAACTTGTCCTTACTTTTTTCTCAAAAACGACGTGTAGAAAATTTGAGCTTGTTAGCTCAACGCGCTCTCGAGCTAGAGAGGACATGGACGGACGGATATCTGCTTTTGAGATATTTGAGTGATTATATGAACTTCTGTATAATTCATTTTACTTTATTATTTTAATAATAAAGTATTGTGATCGACTTGGGAAAAAAAAAAAAATTTGCTACCCTGAAATTTTTTTTTTTCGCGTTTAGCCTAAAAATGCAAAAAAAAAAAAACCCGTCTGTCTGTACGCCGTACGCCGACGTGTACGCTCAGCGCACATTAACTCCCAAACCCTTCAAGATAGAAAGTTAATTTTTGGAGGGATTGTAGGTAGTTGCGGATCTCAGGCGGATACCAATTTTGGGGGGTGTACGAGTTCAGGGGGAGGCAGGGGAAGCGCTTAAACCGAAAAATACGAATTCAAATATCTCTACCATGGTTACAGCTAGGAAGCTAAAAATCAACATACATATACAGGAGTTTGTAGGACAACTTTTAAAAATAACTTAATTTTTTTGTCCATTGGCGTGCGAAAAGGGAGGGCTAAGAACCAATTGTCGGTCGAATTTTTTTTTCAAATGATTATAACTTCGAAATTACTTCCCATAAAAAATTGATATTTTGAGACCATCAAGATAGTATATAGATCTACTAGATGCAGTTTAGATAGAAGCTAATTAGTGAAAGGGGGAGGGTCAGGGGGGGTGCAAAGAAAAACACTTAAAAATTAATATCTCAACTGTCTCTTATGCTATGTAATTGAAACTTAAAATGTATACTGAGCCTTACTAGCCACATATGAAAAATATATAAAATGTGGACATTATAGTAGTGGGGGGAAATGAGGAGCATTTCAAAAATGGCGCACTTTCCAAAACTACAAATCATCAAATCTCAAAATTGAGTACAGATATCAAATCAAAAATTTGTCAGATTATAGAACTATATAATTTTTAATTTTGGTAAGAAATTTGAGTTGGGGGGTGTAAGGGGAGGGAGGTAGAAAGCAAAAATGTTGAATATTTTGAGTGATTTTTTTATGGCTCTGGTAAAAGATACAAAGTTTAAATTTTGCATGTCGACACATCTGTTTAATATAGATAGAAAAAAAATAGTAATTTGTTCCAAAATTGTTATGCTCCGAAGTGGGGGTCTAACGTGCACAAGGTGTTTCATGTGGAATGAAAAAAACACATAAACTGAAAATTTTTGAATGAAATTTTTAGGCAGAAACTTGAAAATATGGGAAATGCATTTAAAAAAAATCTCTAAAAGTTTGAAATATTAACTGGTCGAATATTTTTAAAACTTCTACTTCTCTCTCCCATACAAAATTATTTTTTCGACCAGTTTTAAGAAATCATTTATTACCTAACTATCAAAAGCTATCAATTTGAAATTTTGCACAAAAACTTAGAAAAATAGTTAAGATAAAATTACTGTAAAAGTTTTTAAATCATGCTTGCCCTTCTACCCCCTCCCATACAAAAGCAAGATTTCGACTAATTTCATTAAATCAACTAATAACCAACAAATTAAAAGCTACGAACTTGAAATTTTGTACGAGCACCTTACAACAGAAAAGAAAGAAAATCCTATCACAAATTTTACGATTCCCTTTCCTCTTCTACCCCCTCCCAAATAATTTTTTCGAGCATTTTTAAGAAATCAGTTATCAGCTATCTCTTAAAAGCTATCAATTTCAAATTTTGCACGAAAACTTATAAAAGTAATTCAAATGAAGTTGTTTTAAAAGTTTTGGAATTGCGCTTACCGTTCCACCCCCTCCCATACAAAACTATGATTTCGACCAATTTCATTAAATCAACTAATAACTAACAAACTAAAAGCTACGAACTTGAAATTTTATACAAGCACCTTACAAGAGAAGCGAAATAAAACTGCATATCAAATTTTACGATTCCTCTACCTTCTCTACCCCCTCCCATACAAATGTTTGGTTTCGTGAATGTAAAATACACCGAATTTTATGAAAATTCTATGCAACTTCGTCTATGATACACATTCTATACAGAGAATGTTGGACGTGATTCAAGCAATTATTAAAAAGCTGTTAACATCCACCCACCCTTGCTATTACCCCTCCTTCTCCCCTCATAAAAACCCAAACTTGCAGAAACGAATGAAATATTGTTAAATTGACAACAGCCCTGCCCAAGAAACCCCTTTGCACTTAGCTTTTCCTAACCACTTTAACCTGCATATTGACTTTCCACTCATCCGCAACTTGTCCCAAGAATAATAAAGTTTCGCCCGACTTGTTGGCAGTTTATTTTTTTCTCGGAACCTTATGTCTTAGCGTTACAAACTTCGTGGGAAACTTATAATACTCTCAGATTTCATCTAGAGAATAAAAAAATTGGAACAGAAACTATACTTGACTGGCTTAAATCTTAATAATAATAGAAGTCAATTTGTTAATTTCCAAGGATATTTTCGCAGGAAATACTAGTGTCCTCTGGGGTATCCGAAGGAAGTCACTTGGGACCTCTCTTATTTAATGTTTTCATCTCAGATCTATCAGAATTATTAGAAAATATTTCACATCTGATGAACGCTGCTGATCTGAAAATATATTATGCCATAACCTCCTCCGCAGATGCCACACTCCTGCAATCCAAGCTTATTGCACTTAATAATTGTTGTGGTTAGAACAAATTAGAGAATAGTGTCAATAAATGCGAAGTGATAAGCGTAAAAAATCCACATATGTACCTCCACGACTACAACAAGAAGAACGTGTCGCAAATTCCTTCCTATCTGCTCAAACACTTATGTGTTATGGAAAATTGTTTATGATATACCACTGCCGATTTCACGTTAGATTCATTTAGTCAGTACAGTTTGATCTTTCGTAAAGATAACTAGTTAAGAAATGAGTGCTCTTTATAAAAAAACGTTTTGAAATTGTTTTTCTGGTTACCCATCTTAAAGGACCCAGAATGAGTGTGAGGCAGGCCGCAAAATATATCAAAACCAATGCTTGATAAGTAAAGAACTGGATTACAAGGTATAAAGAGCATGGTGATGTCTATGATGAGCCAGGTAGAGGTCTTTAAAGAGGTACATCAAAAACGGACGATAAATTGCTCAGTTATTCAGGAAAACCCAACATTAAGTTTGCGATAGGCGAAGGAAAAACTAATTGAAAAAGGAGTTCGGGTGTCCATAAAAACGATTAGCAGGCTTGAAGAATCTGGCATCAAAAACAGGAGCACAAACTCTAAACCGCTTCTAACAGAAAAATATGTACAAAAAAGATTGAGCTGGGCACGGGCGAATTTGGAACGCGATTGGAGTAACGTAGTATTTACCGATGAGTCATATTTTGTTATCTTCAATTACTGGAAGAAGACTTGGACAAAAAGCGGGGAGAAATTGTTGCATCGTACCAAAGGTGCAAAAGTGCATGTTGGAAAGTTGATTACTTTCACCAGAAATCTGGATGCTGAATTCATGCTGAATTTATACAAGAAGGAATTGTTAAAGTCTGCTGAGTTGCTGTATGGACTACAAAATGATGAATGGATTCTCCAAGAAGACAACAACCCCAAATATTGAAGTCGTCTCTGCACATCGTGGAAGGCAGAAAATGGGATAACAACTTTCGACTGGCCATCGCACAGTCCCGATGCAAATCCCATTGAAAATGTATAGTCGCTCATGAAGACTAAACTAAAAGGGAAAAAAATATCCAGTACGCAGCAGCTTATTCGAAGTTTAAGATAAATTTTGGAGAGGTCTAATTTTGGATTACGCTAAAAAATTGAGCCAAAGTTGTCAAAGAAGATGCCAGGCAATTATAGATAACAGCGGTGACTGGACGTCATATTAACATAGTTGCGAAATTAACATATGAGTACAGTTTAAGAAATAAATATGAGTATATTGAATTTCGTAGTATTTATTGTTTTTTTTGAGAAACGTTCTTTTTGAATAAACTGTATATCTAAAGTGGAACTCAACTATATAGTGTTGATCAAATTGAGGACGTGGACCCAAAAAGCTTATTGGCCTTTAAAATAATTCGATTGTAGTGAGGTCAGAAGCACAGTATTGTCCAGTAGTAACTCGACAATAAACTGTGCTTCTGACCACACTACAATCGAATTATTTCAAGGGCCAATAAACTTCTTGGGTTCATTAAGAGAAGAGCCATGAGTTCAAGAAAGCTTTCTTCTGTTCTCTTGTCCCCCTATACTGAAATATGCATGTCCTATTTGGAATCCATTTCTCAATCCAGAAGCAATTTCTTCTTCTTGCTCCAAGGGACTTGTATGATCCTAGAGACTTTGAAAAGCTCCAATTATTAAATCAATTACCTCTTGGATCTTGAAAAACTATGCTCACATCCTGCTTTACCTTAGATGTTTTGAATGGTGATATTACGGTTGACCACATTTCAAATAAATTCAGACTCAATGACAATGTTAGGCTGACGAGGCATTCAAGACTCCTAAAAGAATATCTACATTGCACAGATTAATATTTACAGATGCTGAAGAGTATTTAACAAATTCAACGTATTCTACACATCTCCAATAAGTACAAGCTGACATACAAACTGAGACAACGCTATCTTTTAAAAGGTACTCCACAGCCCGTTTTACCATCCTTTCACCAGTACCTACATACTTAATAAATTGGATTAAATTATATTAGGTAATTTTAAATTCAATTAAATTAAGCTAACTATTCTGTAACTAATTACCTTTCTACGATAAATAAATAAATGTTAAAAATTGTGCATTTGTAAGGTATGGAGTGTAGTAGGAGTGAGTACATCGGGACAATATTTTTTGACTTTAATGGTTTTCACAACATTGTACTATGTCCAAATTTTCAAATCGGCAGAATCAATAGTTTCACTGAAAAATCAGTTTCTTGAAATTTGGAAATTCCGAGAATTTTGTATGAGAAAGGGTAAAAGGAGTGGGAGGATGTGGTCCATTCACGAACATAAAGATTCCTTTCCGAAACAATAAATTTTAGCTCGATAGTTCAAAGCGTTAGAGAGTTGTGTTGTAGTCAGACAGACAGAGGGGGTCATTCATAATAGAAGTTTTTGAGCGACAACAAATATTTCTATTCCTTTAGCCACTCTGCGCTAGAGACACTCGATACACACTAACACTTCTCTCCTAATAGAGTTTGGACAATGCATGGACAGCGATTGCGCGGGAGATTTTTTCGAAATTCGAATTTTTTCAATTCTTATTTTTTTTGAAGTAAACACAATCATAATAAATTGTTGATTAAGAAAGTGATATTTATTTTCGATTTTAATGAGTTTAATTAACGCAAGTTTGTGGTCATGTCCATACATTTGGAAACAGGCGAACTACAAGTTTGCCTGTTTTCCTCATTCTTGTGTTGCCTTCTTGTACTTCTAAACTCACATTGAACTGTTGGTATTATTGCATTGTCCAAACTCTATTAGGAGAGTAGTGTTAGTGTGTATCGAGTATCTCTAGTCTGCACGAGCTTTATTTCTTAGCGTTACAAATATTAAGGCAAACTCAATATACTTTTCGATTTCATCTACAGTATAAAATTCAAAGAACATCAAATCTTATTTTTCAAATTGTAAGTTTTCTGATTCTCATTAATTCAATTGTATTCGTAAATGAAATCAATTGATATTAATTAGTTATTAGGTAGTTTGGCAGAATAAAATCCAAGAGCAAGGAAGACGGCCTCAATTTTGCATTCATTTGAAGCCACAAAGTGGGCCACGATACGAGCTAAAAGTTTTTCGTATTTTCCAACCAAATATAAAATCGTTCGAGAAAAGTTTAGTCATTATTTTTACTTTTTTTGAATGGTTGCGTATAAGGATTTTTAAAGCATTTTTTTTCCAATAGCTTAGTTTTAAACTAGTGCAAGTTTGTTTGAAAATTTCGTTTAAATTTTAGTTTTATTTGCAATTTATTTTTCGTTCATCCTATTCCGACTCAACTTCGCATTGCATTATATGATGATGACCAGATGAACATGGTGAAGACCCCTTCTTCTTTAATAAGAACTTTAGCTTTTTTCGTTTTTTTTCAACATATTTCAAGAATATGTAGTTAAGAAAACTTGAAGAAATTTGACTCTATTTAGGAGATATGGCAGTCTTAAGAAAGTGGTGACCTTTTTAGTTTATCGAAATTTTCAACGGCACAATAACTTTTGAATGCTTTGACCGATGTAGATTGAGTTTGGCTCAGTCTCTTCATGATCGATGCTCCTTTAGCATCAACAAGGACAATTGAAAACGGTTTATTGTCAGCTGAATAGCTTGAATAGTTCAACCTAGGGTGTTGTCTAGTGGGTAGCGTGTTGGTCTTGTAATGCGAAGGTCGTGAGTTCAAATTCCGGTCGGCGCAATATATAATTCCAGCACATTGCCTGCTTGGATATACCTCGGTCACCTCAATCTACAAAAATGAAAAAACCGTAGAAAGAGGATTGTGTTGTAATGAAAAATGTTAAGGAACCTGCATGTCAGGAGGCCAAGGTCCGATCTGAGCTGTAACGCCATTGTAGAAGAAAAAGGATAGTTTAAACTATGCATATTTTAAGTTAGGGTGTAGCCTAGTGAGTAGCGTATTGAACAACTCTACAATGCGAAGGTTATGAGCTTAAATCCCTGTCGACGCATAATTTCAGCACACTGCCTACTTGGGTATTCCTTAGTTACCTCAATCTACTTAGATATAGGGTTGTACGAAGGGTTAACAACCGTTTCACAATGACAATTCAAGTGTTAAGGAACCTGAAGACCAGGAGACCAATGCCCGATTTGGGCTGCACACATACAAGCTGCACTTTTTCATGAAAGGCTATTCACCAATTTTCTCAGTACGTGTAACTTTCATCGAGCTTAAATGTTGTACTTTATGCTTAATTTACATTATTATTAATATCAAGAAAAAATTAACCGAGTAGCTTCACTCCTTCTACCCCCTCCCATACAATATGACACATTTCCATGACTTTACAAAAATTCGATTTTCTTGAAAAGCATGAATGATGCAGATATGAAATTTAAAATATATCAATTGCGTAATGATTATAGTTGTTTCTCAAAAACTCATTTAAAACCACATACTCTTTCCACCAGCTCCCATACAAACTGCACTTTTTCATGAAATGCTATACACCAATTTTCTCAGTAGGTGTAATTTTCATCGAGCTTAAATGTTGTACTTAATACTTAATTTGCATTATTTTTAATATCGGAAAAAAATTAACCGATTAGCTTTATTCCTTCTACCACCTCCCATACAATGTGACACAATTCCACGACTTTACTTAAATTCGATTTTCTTGAAAACTGTAAATGTTACTGATCTGAAATTTAAAATATGTCAATCGTAAATTAATTATAGTTGCTTCTCAAAAAGTCACTTAAAACCCCCTACTCCTTCCACCACCTCCCATACAAACTGAACTTTTTCATGAAATATTCCAAACTAATTTTCTTAGTACATATAACTTTCATTGAGCTCAAATTTCATACTCTATCCTAAATTAGCATTATTAATATCGGGAAAAAATTAACCGAATAGCTTCACTCCTTCTACCCCCTCCCATACAATGTGACACAATTCCACGTCTTTACAAAAATTCGATTTTCTTAAAAAGCGTGAATGAAACAGACTTGAAATTTAAACTATATCAATTGCATGATGATTATAGTTGTTTCTCGAAATATCATCCTTCTACCACCTCCCATACAAATTGCACAATTTCATTAAATTCATTGCACTAAGTTTCTCAGTACCTACTCAATTTTTGAAGTTCAGTGCAGACACTTCCCATACAAAATTTCATAATATCATAAAAATTTCGATTTCATGTATGGTATCGAATGATTGGGCTCTACGCACAATCGTAGTCCTGTTAGGTTTTCAAGTTTAATGTTATTTTATTTGGGCTTTTTTTTTAAACACAAGCTATAATTATTCACATGTCCTAAATGCTCTTCAATATGTATATGATCTCAAATCACGGGATTGATTTGATCACGAGCCTCTCCCATTCAAATGCGAGTATCATGTTATCATTCTTAATAATTTATGGTTCTGATTCCAACAAAATACAAAACATTGTGTTCAAAGAGCCATTATACTAAGCAGACTATATATCCCACATAATGTATTGCTAACTACATTCTCAAAAATCACTTATTATTGCGATTTTTGTGCGGACGAAGTCGCGAGCGTTTGCTAGTGAGCAATAGATATGTAAAAAAAATTCAAAATTTTTAAAATTATGAAATCATAATGATATGGTATTTTAATTTTTCATTAAATATAGTGTAGATGAAGCTGTCGAGAATTTCACAAACTTTTACTAACTGCCCAGAATTTCTTCTATTTCGAACAGGCCATTAATTTTAGAAGAGCCCATATGCTATGTGTAGCTGTTTACACCAATATTGAAATCGTTCGTTAAATGTGAAATATTTCTGTTATACAATTTTAATACATGCTTTCACAACGCGTTTAACATTTCAATAGATTGTTTTCATATTTGCCAAAAACTTTCATTATCAGAACATAACTCTCTTTTTTTTGTAACGAAATAAAACAGTGTTGACCTAGAAACTACAACCCATAAAAAAGTTCAAACGTACTCGTAAATCTCTATAGTTCTATTTACTTTTAAGCTTGTTGTTTGTCCATTTGCTACAAATCTCATATAGCTTACAATTGGCAAACAAACAGCAATAAAAACTTTTAAATTACATTTCCTAAAAGGATAAAACCTTCATCTGTAAAAAGCAAATAATATCTATTCAAGTTCATAACGTTTCATAACATTTTCCATACCCTTTTCTTGGATTCGAATTTTCGGTAACTTTGCATTTAACTTATCTTTATCCACTTATAATATCCAACTTATTTAACCGAAATCGAATAAGTGAAAACTTCTCTATACAAAAAGGCAAAGGTATTAGGTAATAGTAGGAAATTTTGAATTCCTTACAGAGTTGGTTCCTAAATAAATTTGTTCCTTCGAAGAATACAAAAATAAGAAAATCCCTTAGAAGCTTACCGAAGTGTAAAGTTTCATAACTTTGAACTTTTCATCGTCCTGCCTATACTATACCTATACTGTGCATAGCATAGATATCTATCTTTTTTTTTTTGCTTGACATTTTTCAGTTTTCTCCAAGGCATTTTGTCGCATTATTTGCCATTACAAAAAGGCGCTCTGATGCGGAAAATTAAAAGAAGCTTATACATTCTTCTGACAGGAAGGAAGGAAGTTAGTGTGTGCGAAGACCCTAAAGCTGAGCCGGTCGAAATGGTTGGATTTTTGTCTTCGCTCGAGACAACTTCATGATGAGAAAATTTCAATACGAGACCCTACTCTAAGCAATCTTTTTTTTTTCTGTCGATTGTGGAAGGACGAAATCGACAGCATCACGAGATAAGGGCTTTTATTAAAATTTCTGAAAAGCCGATTTGACTAAGTAATGTGTACTTTGTCGTGAAGAGAAAATGCTTCAAAGTTAATGGAAGGTATGAACATTCTAAGATTAACTATATATAAACTTTTATCAATATGTAAACTGGCTGAGCAGATGGTCCTATGAGAATAATTTACTTATAGTAGCTCGGCCCATGAGGTCTTAAAAGAGAAAGCTTTTAATCTAAGGTAAAATTTTGAATTCATTAAGTATGTAAAATACTGAAAGAAGTTCCTAAGATCTTGCTTAATTAATTGGAATCGAAAAGTGCTGGAAAAAGTTATTCCATAAGTTTTTCAGGAACTTGTTTTCTATTTGCAGCGTTTATATTCTAATCGGTTGGCAAAGTTTTACACAGCTTGGGGGAAGATTATCTGAATATTTAATTTAGCAGAAAATATTATCTTCGGGTAAGGTAATTTAATTCTGTTTTGCTCCAGTATGGCTGTGGTATTTTTGTTGTAGAATGAATTTGGCGTTGTCATGGTTTGTCACTTCCATATTTTCTTGAAACTTGAATGATTTCTCATAAAAAAGAGCTTAACACTAATCTTGTTCCTTACTTGAAAATTTTGCACTTTAAAGCTTAGTACGGTGTTGCGGTGGTGTCGTCTGCTCATTGCTCGTGCTCACCGAACAAACTCATGCTCGTTTGGCCTGTATTTTTTTTTAAACAGCAATCGAAGACCGGTGATCGAAAATCAGTTTTTCGAATGACATAATGCAAAGCTAGAATGTAAAGCTGGAAATTAATTAGCAGAACAGTAAGGAGCAGATGAACAAGCCACTGAGTAGATGAGCAGGTCACTGCACAATTGAGCAGATGATACTGAGCAAGTGAGCAGATGAGTAGGTTACTGAATGATTGAGCAAATGAGTAATTTACTGAGCCATTGAGCACATGAGCAGGCTACGGAGCCATTGAGCAGGTGATCAGGTTACGGAGCAACTGGGCAGATAAACAGTTTACTGAGTTACTAAGCTGATGAGCAGACAACAACACGGATTTGACACATGCGTCAAAAACTCGCAGCTTCGTGCGAAGGGAGATCTCTCTTAACCTCCAGAAAGAGGAAAGGATACCGAAGGCCTGACAAGCTTCATTTAGACGAGCCTCAATATCCTTTTCGGCTCCGCCGTCCATGCTGACAATGCTTCCGAGATAACAAAAATCGTGCACCTCTTTAGCATCTTGTCCATTGAGAAAAATAGGTATGCTTGTGCTCGAATCAATGTGCATGTAATTGGTTCAAAGCACATTTATTTTCAGTCCCGCCTCTTTGCATTTAGGCAAAGAGCGAACATTTGACTCTAACTCCGAACGGTTATGTGCGAGCAAACGCTAGGCATCAGCATAATCAAGAAGTCATAAGGTGGTAAATAATCTCCATTGAAAACCTTTACCTTCACCACCTTCCAATGCAGCATTCAAGATGTCATTTATTACCACCAGAAACAGGGTTGGTGATAATATACAGCCTTGTCTGACATCCGTTTGCACAGGAAAGCTCACGGGCAACTCTCCTCTATGTAAGACGCGATACCTTGCATCTTCGTAGGATTCCTTAGTCATTGCTATGACCTTATCTAGATACCCTCTTCTACGCAAATTAATCCATGTGTAATCTCACTTAACGCTGCCGAAAGCCTTGTCGAAGTCTACAAACATGAGATGTATTGGTTGCTCCAATATTATCCGTAGGGTATTTGTGTGGTCGATATAACACGACCCTTTACGGAATCTAGCCCGCTAAACTTCGAGAGTGCTCTCCACGATATCACTAATCCTATTGAGAATTACGTTAACCATGATTTTCGACATGGCAGTAAGACATATACCACGCTAATTGCCATAATCTCGAAGGTCACCCTTTTTCGGAATTTTCACAAAGACGCCCTCGGATATCTTCCTTCATTCCACACCTCAGTAAAGAGTGGGAGGAGTATATCGGCTGTTATTCCGGGTCCGCTTTGAGGAGTTTGGTTGGTAGTCCGTCTATACTTGGGGCTTTCTTTCCCGCCATAGACCGAATGGTGGAAATTATCTCTTTTTTATCTAGGAAATCGTCCCTAATAGAGGATTGTTGCGGTTGGATGTTTGGTAGTTGTTCTATTTCAGGAATATCTTCTTCAGATAAGATGTTTAAAATGTCAGAGAAGTGTTCCTTCCATTGCTGCAGCTCACCAGATGGTCGGGGGTGAAATTCCTGTTCGTCAACTGTTTCATAATTTTAAATAGTGAGCCCATATCCCCGAAGTAAGCCGCAGATTCTGCCTTTTTGGCCAGATCTTCAATGGCCTTTCTCTTGTAGCGTCGAGCAGTCCTTTTAGTCCATATATAGGGTTATCCAATAAGAGGTGTTATTTTGATTAGCCCACTATTTCGGTAGATGTCACTTTTGAAGCTGTCATTTTTTGACATTTGACAAGTAGAAACTACGCCATTAATAAAAATGGAACGATACACGCTTCAACAACGCATTGAAATTATTAAAATTCACAATTATTAAAATTCACAAAATCATCTTGACTGATGAGGCCCATTTCCATCTCGGTGGCTACGTCAACAAGCAAAACTGTCGCATCTGGGGCTCGGAAAAACCCAAGATTTATTGTTGAAAAGCCTCTCCATCCTCAACGTGTGACTGTTTGGTGCGGTTTATGGTCCGGCGGGGTCATTGGACCTTACTTTTTCGAAAATGAGGCTGGAGCAACAGTTACGGTGAATGGGCGCTATCGATAGATGTTTAATGATTTTTTATAGCCGAAATTGGATGATATTGATCTGGACAACGTTTACTTTTAACAAGACGGCGCTACGTGCCACACAAGCACTGCCATTTTTCTTTGAATATCAAAATAACACCTCTTATTGGATAACTCTATATGAGCATTGCGGTAGTTCTGTCCTAAGTCGGGTGTTCGTTGGTTCACATGGGGTTGAGAGATGATTGCCAATTTGGCTTTTTTCTGAACGCCAATCTTGTCCCATGTACCTTCCGACATCCAGGGTCTCTCACCGCTTTGCACATATCCCACAGATTCTTCAGCACTAGAAACCTGTTTCTGGTTGCCTCCCAAATGGCGTCCAGTGTGCGCATTTCATATACAACCAATATGGATGACTTTTCGCGTAGGATGATGGTGTATTTGCGCTTTTTGTTAGCGTTTCTAAGTCTATCCACATTAAGCTTGCTTCATTTGAAGAATTTGTGGTCGTCGGATAGCTGCTGTGCACAATCTCAAACAGGCAACCATCTGGTGGTAATCGCTCCCCAGGTCAGCTCTACGCTTCGCTCGCATATCGAGGAGACATATTCTCCACCGGCGACTTTTACCCAAATGGTCGATTTGGTTTTGAGTAATACCATCAGGGGAAACTCAAGATGATTTATAATAACTCTTGTGTGGAAAAATCCCTCCGATGACCATTTGTCGAGTACTACAAAACTCCACAAATAATTCGCTGTTTTCGGGTCTCTTAATCCAAGGTCGTTACGCCAGGATGCAAGGGTCACCATGCTTTCCCAAGACGTGTTTAAGTCCATTGTTGTGAGCCAACCTGGGCGTTCATATCTCCTGAAATGATAATAATAACACCTCTTGGAACACGATTGAAATTGGCACTCAGTTGGCTATGAAACTCCTCTTTATCACCACGTGTTGTGGTATTAGTTGGTACATAGCACTGTAAAATTGTGACGTTTCTGACACTGGTACTGAGCCTGACGACGACAATCCTATCCGAGATTGGTTCCCAGCTGATGAGACTGTTTCTCGCTTTCGGTGTAAGGGCGACCGCCACGCCATTTTTGGCTTCACTCTCAGGACCAACGTACAGAATGGTGTTTCCGCTCGGAGTTCGTTCTTCTCCTGATCCTGTCCACCAAACCTCACTGAAGCCCAAGATTTGGATGGTATAGTGCTTCATGTCATGGTGAATCACTGACAGGCGGTGCAAGGACCGAGTTACCCCTGCCCTTCCCCAATTATTCAATGTTTGAACGTTCCGGAAGCTAATCATAGTCCGTTTTCGAATGCCAAAAGTCATTAACGTATAATACTTCCGTATCCATTACGCACAGCTAGTCCTGTGTGTGAATTCTACTGCCCCATCCCACAGGGGGATGGTTAGTTCAGGTCCGTGGAGTGAGTGGCTATTCTCCAAAGATAGTTGCATGAATTGGTAAAACCTCATTCTACAACTACCCCTCTGCGAGGAATGCGTAGCAATGTTTGGTTAGTAAATTGATTGACTATAAACTCTGCTTTTCTAACCGCAAGATTTTTTGAATTTTCAATCGAGTATGCGATTGTTCTTTCAAAAGAGCAGTGAGGAAACCGCTGGTATGTAAAAGAGCATACCATCTCTTCACCTGAGCTCTAGGAATATTCGTCAACGCAAAGATATACAAACGCGAGAATTGTGCCGTGCGAATTTTAGCACCTTGAAATCTAGAACTACATTTGAAATGTTTGTCGTTAAAGGAACCAAATCACTAAAATGGTTAGTGGAAACGATCTAAATACCTCCGGTTCCGGAACTAATTGATTGACTATAGAAGAGCAATCGAAGACATTAGCTCAAGTAAGACCGTGAGTTTACCATACCTTCGCGTATCAATTTGCCGGTTCATTAAGTCCTCTTCCTATACCGACATAACTGTACAATGCATTAAGGTTATAATCGGTGCCTTAAAAAAAAAAAATAAACTTTAACAATCTGAAAAGACCATTTTTTCTCTCTAAATTTTAAATTTATTACTGACCTCAATCCTCGAATAGGAGATATTATTGGAACATTTTAGCGCTATAATTCTCGTTCAAGTGGTACTTAAGACTTGCTCACAGCTACCTCTATAAGGCATTAAATAGAAGTTGAAAAGCCATATAAATAAAGTTGGAAAAGCTTTACTAAACTAGCTTGCAATCAGGTACAGCTATTGCCCAAGTACTTGAACATTTTTGGAGAAAACTTTTCCGAAGAGGCATAAACAAAGGCGTTCCGATCTGATTACGAAACAAAGTCACGTATGATGAAAAGTGTGCACTGAAATCTCATCTTTTGCACAAGGCTATAAAGCCTGGCTCTGGGTCTGCGTCTGGATCCACATATAATGTCTGACTTCTAGCGTGTGAATCTTGAGAACCCGAATACATAGTCTGGTATTTATCTTCAACCTGAAGTTATTTGCTCTTTCGAGAACGAATGTTGTCTTAAAGTTCTTGCTTCCGAAAAATATACAACACGTACGTGATAGCTTCAAGGATAGAGATACGACAAAGGTGGCCATAGGTTCGTTTTTTTCAAGATGTACGACGGCGATGTAAGGACTCGAGGAAGAAAGTTTTTGAGAGACTCTTGTGCACGAAAGTATTTTTTTTACGATTTCTAATCGGGATTATGTTTATGTTTTTAAGTACTCCACTTAATTTCTTAGATTAAATTTTTCGATGTCGTCCAATAAAGTTGAATTGATTCGGATGGAATGTACAATAAAATTGGCTCTTAAAAGATTGTCTGTATTATAGGTCTATCAAAATGATTGAAGACAATATTAGGAGGAAGGAATAAGGATGGAATATGGAATGTAGATGCGAACATGTGCGAATTATGTAGAAAATTTTCCTGTTATTTATGATTTCAACTACTCCCGATAATTGGTTCTATTACAAGAATCATGCTTGTAATTAATCCATGCGTATTTTGTAATGAAATCCTTAAGTTTCAAATCATAATTAGCCCTCCAGAAGTTTAGCTTATTATCATTGTTGATAAGAATGGAAAATGAACATAACAGAACTATGCGGATAGATTTCAATCATGAGATACTCTAAATGAAATAGATCTGTCAGTAACTTTAGAAGGGGTAATTTTCCAGCAATATTAATAACTTACTTTTAATCAGAATTTTGTATAAAGGTTGGTAGAATGGGTGAGGGGATTTCGATGAAATTTGCAGAGGTAAGATAAAATCAAAATAGAAATGATACGATTTAAATTTCAAATCAGTTACTTTTATACTTTTCGAGAAAATCGACATATGGTGCTCTGACTTTCTGAAATTGTGCTGTTTTGTAAGGGAGTTGATAGAAACGGTGGCGGGATCGAACTAATTTTTTTTATTGTACTATAATTGCTAAGCCTAGCACAAAATTTTTGATTTAAAAGTATTTCGTAAAATTATGCAGTTTGTATGGGGGTGGTAGATGGAGTGGAAGGATATACATTTTTTTAGAGACATAAATATGTTTGTGTGACAGATACCGATATAATTTATTCTTCTACAATGGCGCTATAGCCCGAATTGTACCTTGGCCTCCTGACATTCAGGTTCCTTAACATTTTCCATTATTTATTGTGGAAGGGTTGTTAGCTCTTCGCACAACCCTCTATCTACGAATTTTTGATTTTCGTAGATTGAGGTGACCAATTTATGTCCAAGCAGGCAATGTGCTGGAATTATATATTGCGTCGACCGGGATTTGAGCTTACGACCTTCGCATAACAAGACCAACACGCTACCCTCTAGGCTACACCCTCGATATAATTTATTTTGCATTATTATTGTTATAATATTCTCCCTGCAGAGGGGTAGTTGTAGGATGCGCTTTTCATCAACTCCTGCAGGTATCTTTGGAGGCTAACGACTTCATGGACCTGAGATAACTATTCCCCTGGAGGCAGTAGAATTCACCCACAGCCAATCCTGATTGCCCTAAAAATGGCAAATGGACACTCGCATGGGCTTATCACCCCGTGATCTTAAATCCTATCTGATATGAGAAACGCATACAACGCCTCGGATACGGACGGATGGTACGGTAACGACTTTTGGCATTCGAAAACGGACTATGATTGGCTTCTTGAACGTTCGAACATTGAATGACGAGGGAAGGGCTGGGGTCACTCGGTCCTTGTACCGCCAATCAGTGATCGACCGTGAAATGGAGTACTATAACATCCAAATCTTGGTCGTGAGCGAGGTCAGGTGGACAGGATCAGGAAAAGAACGAACCCATAGCGGACACATCATTTTATACGTTGGTCCTGAAAGTGAAGCCAAAAATAGCGTAGCGGTCATCCTTTCACCGAGAGCGAGAAACAGTCTCATCAGCTGGGAGCCAATCTCAGATAGGATTATCGTCGTCGAGCTCAGGACCAGTGTCAGAAACGTCACAACTCTGCAGTGCTACGCACCAACTAAAACCGCAACACCTGGTGACAAAGAGCAGTTTTATAGCCTAACTGAGTGCCACCTTCGAACGTGCTCCAAGAGGTGATATTATTATCATTTCAGGAGATATGAACGCTCAGGTTGGCTCTGACAACACTGGACTAGAACACGTCATAGGAAAGCATGGTGACCCTTGGGTCGACGTGTCACGACCTTGGATTAAAAGATCCGAAAACGGCGAACTATTTGTGGAGTTTTATAGTACTCGGTAAATGGTCATCGGAGGGACCCTTTTTCTACCCAAGAGTCACAATGAAAAATCTTGGGCTTCCCCCGATGGTGTTACTCAGAACCAGATCGACCATTTGGCTATAAGTCGAAGATGGAGAAGAGGTCTACTCGATGTGCGAGCGAAGCGTAGAGCTGGCATGGGGAGCGATCACTACTTGATGGTTGCTTGCTTGAGATTGTGTCCAGCAGTTATCCGACGGCCACAAGTTCTTTAAATGAAGCGCAAGGTTATTGTGGACAAACTCAGAGACCTCAGCAAATAGCGCGAGTACACCACCATTCTACATGAAAAGTCATCCACATTGGGTGGATATGAAATGCGCACACTAGACGCCAATTGGGAGGCAGCCAGAAACACTTTTCTATCTAGTGCTGAAGAATCTGTTGGATATATTCAAAGCGATGAAAAACTCTGGATGTCGCAAGACACATGGGACAAGTTTGGCGATCGGATAAAAGCCAAATTGGCAACCATTTCTCATCCGATGTCAACCAACGAACACCCGACTTGAGACAGAACTACCGCGATGCTCATTTACAGCTTAAAAAGGCTGTTAGACGCGACAAGAGAATGGCCATTACCTTCTTAATCCGAGCCCAGCAGCAGCAGACGCAATTGCAGGTATAAGTGATGTAACAGCTGATGACGGATCCGCTTTGAGTCCTCCCACACTCGAAGAAGTAAAAACAGCCCTGAAGAATAACCCAAACAACAAAGCGCCGGGCACTGATCAAATTCCAGCTGAGCTTCTCTCTTGAAAACCGGCGACACCTGCATAGCGCAACTCCTACATAGATTAGTCACGGACATATGGACGCAGGAAACACTTCCTGAAGATTGGGACAAGAGCATCATATGTCCAATTTTTAAAACATAACAGGACTACGATCGTGCGATACTCTAGATGAAAGATAATTTTTTTTGATTTCAAGAAATTTTGTAGGGGAGTGGTACAGGGGTTGACGACATTGAAAAATTTCTTTCTCATCACGCTAAAGTTTCTATCAAAATGTTTTATATAAAATTTAGGATTCAAAAATGTAATAGGTACTGAGAAACTTAAAGCAATAGATTTAGTGAAATTGTGCAGTTTGAATGGGAGGAGGTAGAAAGAGGAGCGAGTTCTTAAAGACTTTTTCAGAAATAACTATAAACATTATGTTTTTGACATGTTTGTTATTGGTTATCAGTGGCACTCATATTCAAGGAAATTGCCTTTTTTAAAGTTGTGAAATTGAGTCAGATTGTATGGAAGGGGGTAGAAGGGGTAAGGCTGATCGTCTGATTTTTTTAGTCTTACTAATAATTCATTCGGTTTTGAGATTTTTGAGTGATTATATGAACTTCTGTATCATTAATTTTTTTCTCTGAGCCTTATTTCTTGGCGTTAAAAACTTTAGAGCAAACTTATAGTACACTCAGATTTCATCTAGAGTATAAAAAGGTGACAAACTCTGCTGCGGAAATTACCGAGGGATATCTCTGTTGTGTACGTCTTATGAAATCTTGACGAAAATTCTGGAACTGAGAATTAAGCCCTATGCTGGCAAAGTAATTGGTGAATACCAAGGCGGATTTAGAGCTTGACGATCGACCACGGACCAGATATTGTCAGTTAAACAGGTGCTGGAAAATGCTGGAAATATAATATTGATGTGCACCAGATATTTGTTAACTTCAAAAAAGCATACGACAGTATCGACAGGCGCATACTGCATAAAATCATGTTAGAGTTTGCAGTCCCACCGAAACTGGTTCGGCTCACAAGAATGACAATGATCGAGTCTTTATCACGAGTCAAAGTAGGAAACGATCTGACTTCCAGTTTTGAAACAGACAACGGCCTTAAGCTAGGTGGCAGCCTTGCACCAATGCGGTTCAATTTGACACTCGAATATGTTGTTCGGAAACTTTCCGTTGACACCAAGGGAACACTATGCTTCAAATCTACACAACTCGTTGCATATGCCGACGGTATAGATATCCTTGCAAGATCTTTGGAGAGTGCCAAGGAGATAATTGTAAACCTTGACTCGGTAGCAAGGGAAGTTGGACTACGTATTAATGAAAACAAAACAAAAATTATGACGAAAACTAGGAAAAAGACGTCAATCGGCCAAAATATTACAGTAGGAGATTATAACCTAGAAAACGTAGACAACTTCATATGCCTAGGGGCGAACCTATCGAAGGATGGAAGCGAACCTATCGAAATCAAAAAAAGGATAATGATGGCAAACAAAACTTATTATTTGATACTTCCAATAATCAAAAACAAGAACGTGCACAGGAAAGTAAAACTTAAGCTATGCAAAACCATCATAAGACCTGTGCTATACTATGGCAGCGAACGTGGACATTAACTCAGGCGTCCGTAAAACTACTTAACGCATTTGAAAAAAAAATCCTCAGAAGAATCCTTCTACCTGTGAGGGAAGACTCGATCTGGAGAATACGATACAATAGGGAATTGTATGCCATCTTCGACAATCCAGAAGGGTCAACCCTCATAAAATTTAAGAAGTTACAATGGGCTGCTCATGTGGAGCGTATGGATGACGGAAGAATTTCCAAACGCATACTAAAAGGGAAAGTTAACGGACAAACACCGGTCCGAAAATCACGGAAGCGCTGGGAGGATTCGATCGACACAGACAGCAAATCACTACTAAGATTCTCAAACTGGAGGACGTGGTCACTGAACCGAGAAGGATGGAGGCAAAGTATTCAGGAGACCAAAGTCCGATTTGGGCTGTAGCGCCATCGTAAGTAAGTAAGTAGGATAGGATTAGCTTCGGAGTAGCAACTTCTTTTCCATGTCAATCACAATACTTTCTTCTTCTATTATACAATGGCACTACAGCCCAAATCGGACCTTAGCCTCTTGATATTCAGGTTCCTTAACATTTATTTTTTTTTTGTTTTTCATTACTTATTGGGGAAGGGTTGTTAGCCTTTCGCACAACCCGCTTTCTATGAATTTTTCATTTGCTTAGATTGAGGTGACCAAGGTATATCCAAGCAGGCAATGTTCCGGAATTATATATTGCGCCGACCGGTATTTGAACTCACGACCTTCGCATTACAAGACCAACACGCTACTCACTAGGCTGCACCCTAGCTTACTTACACAATACTTTATTATTCGAGTAATAAAGTAATTGAGAAACTTTAATAATGTCTGTCGTTATAAAAGCCTTAAGGCACTTTTCACCACCCATATTTTATTCTCTCATTCGTTTCAAGTTTGTAGTGTTCATTATTCGATATATGTATACCACAAATCAAAGCAATCTATTTCCGCCACGATTTTCGCGCACACTATGAACTTCTAAAACTATAATAGTTAGGTACTCCAATAGTATACCAGTACCGAGTTATATTTGCGGTCTAAATTATTTCACTGGGGATGCATTTCGAATTCGAAGTAATTAATTTTCGTTGGCCATTAGAGAATAGTGCGAGCACAACAAGCTCAGTAGACAAGCAAAATATCCTTCAGGTTCATTGGGCTTTTTCATTTCACAGTTCGGATAATGTACTGGAAAATTGGAATTGAAATGAAGTTATTCTGTTATTATTTGCATTATAATGAAGCAATGTGAGACTGAGAGATAATTATCACAATCAAGTACACTCCAATCACAGAGTAATTTAAAATTAAAGGATTGACTTAATGAGATATGGTATAGTTGTTATCTGTTTGTTTTGTTCATATAATAATATGTAATTAATTTTTTTTTTGTTGAATCAACATAAACAGAATTTGCGAATTCAATACAAACATTACCGAACTGATTTGAAATGATTTTGTTGCTGTGTTATTATAATGTCCTTACTATTTTTTAAATTACTGAAAATATTCAATCTAAATTTTTTTTTCGGCTCGTGACATTTTCAACTAATTGGACAGTTATTACTTGCTGTACCCAGTTCCTGCCTGCTATTATCTTTCTTCAATTGCTATTCAGCCCGGTTTAAGACCGGAACTAGAGGGGTTGCCCTTTTGTTCTGAAGCACAGCTCCAGTGAGGGGTAAAGGATATTGGTTTTTGGGAATTAAGGGGATAGAGACGGAAGTGGCTGTGAATATTTCCCTTGAATTGCTGATTGTTGCAGTCATGCGGGAACACCGAAATGGGCAGCGAGTTCCATATTCGAACAGTCCGGTTTAAAAACGAATCACGAAATTTGACAGTGCAACCGAAGGTGCGGCTGAGAGAATACTTATGAGCGCGCGAAGCAGCTCTAGTATTACGGGGTTAGGGCATACATGGGGGCAAGAGATTAAAGATTTCGTCCGAACAATCTCCATTGTAGTAGCGAAACAAAAGGGTTAGGCAGCTTACAGTTCGTCTATGCTCGAGTGAATCGAGCGAAGAAGTGATGTCAGAATCTCCTATAATTATAATAGTCCGAGACTGGATACTATCCAGATAGGAGAGAACTTTTTGCAGCTCCCGCCCATAGGTGGGAATTGAATTCAAGACGAGGTCTAATATAGGCCTTATAAATTGTTAATAGCCTAGAGGCGGTGAAGAAGTTTTTACATCGTTTTAGGTAGCCCAAACATTTAGATACTTCCTTGGCGATGTTAAATATATGATCGTTCCAAGATAAGCTATCTGTGATTTTGATACTTAACATCTTAACACTTGAAGAAGTGGATAGTGGCTGACCACCGAAGGTGATTTGGTCAAGGTTAGAGCCACGTTTTTGGGACACAAGACAGCACTGGGCTTTCGAAGCATTAAAATCAACTTGATTCTTATTGCCCCAGCTAAGAAGTTTAGCCAAGTCGACATTCATTGACTGAACCATGTACCTACGTTGTTCTACTAAGGTAGTACAACGGGCTAAGGACGCACTGTTGAAGTGATAGGAGAAGTCTAAGGTGCTGTCATCGGCGAAGCTATGTATAGGATTGAAAGTTGAAGATAGCAAGTCATTAATAAATGTCGGAAAAAGGGTGGGAGAAAGAACCGAGCCCTGAGGGACATCTGAGTTAATTTTATAAGAAGAGGAAACCACACCATCCAATACCACACGCATTGAACGATTGGCTAAATAACTTTCAATCCAGGAAATAGGAGAGTCGCCCAAACCAATAGCTTTAAGTTTGATTAAAAGGGCAGTGTGCCATACTCTGTCAAAAGCCTTGGAAATATCAAGAGCGATAATACAAGATTCACCAAACTGGTGAATGCTTTTGTTCCTACGTTCAGTGAGGGTGGTTAAAAGGTCTCCTGTGGAACGTTTTTTGCGGAACCCATACTGCTTGTCGTCAATAATATCATTGATGTCGAGATATTACATTACTTTATTGTTGATGATTGTTTCCATGACCTCGGACAGAATTGAGGTTATTGCTATTGGACGATAATTGGGGCTGCACAACAATTCTTACACGCTAGATAAAATCTGAGAGTATTACAAGTTTGCTCTAAAGTTTGTAACGCCAAAAGATAAGAAAAGAAAAGAAAATTTACTGAGTCGTCAAGGGTACGGAAATGTTTCTTGTCGCTCAAAAATCTCAAAACCGGATGTCTGTCCGTCTATCCGTTCGCTCTCTAGTTTGACAACGCGTCGAGCTAGAAAGTTCAAATTTTGTTCATGTCGTTTTTAGTAAGAAAGTAAGGTCAAGTTCGTGAATGGGCCAAATTACTCCACCCCTTCTACCCCATCCCGTGCTAAATAACTCATTTTCAATCATTTACATTAATCAAATTTTCTCGGAAAGTATAAAGCTAATGATTTGGAATTTGAATAATATTAGTTTTATAATAAATATGATATATGTATAGTATAAAATTATTCGAATCCCCCACTTTTTCCATCACTTCCCATACAAACTGCACTTTTTCATGAAACACTCTTAGCCGATTTTCTCAGATCGTATAACATTTATCGATCTTAATTTTTTTACTTAATATTTAATTAGCATTATTATTAAGATCAGAAAACATTAATTGATTAGCTTTACTGTTTCCACCCCCTCCCATACAAAATGACACATTTTCACAACTTCATAAAACATCAATTTTCTTGAAAAGTATGAACATCACTAGTCTGAAATTTAAGATAAATTTTTGTATAAAACATTTTTATATCTACTCTAGCATAATGGAGAAAAATTGGTTCAATGCTATCACCCCTTCTACTACTCCTTATACAAAATTTTTTTTCGAAAGATCACAAAAATTTGTATTTCATCTAGAGTATCGTAGCCCTGTTATGTTTAATTTATTTTATTTTTTTTTTTTTGAATTTGCTTTCTTTGATTTATTTAATGTCCTAGTACAACTTTTATTGAATGATGAAGTTCGTTGAATTTTTAATAAAAAAAAACAAATTTTGCACGACTGGCAATATTTTTAACTAATCGTTAATAAAACAAAAAACATATACAACTGTAAATTATAGTGGTTTACTGTACAAGTTTATTTATACATTTCCCTCCCTAACTCTCACGAGATTCTCCTCATTATTGCATTATTATTAAAATTATACTTAATCCGGTCATTTGGTCAATGTCCTACTAAATTCTTATTACTCCCATCATCATGCCATACTAAAGTAGCGGAACTTCATCGACAAGTAACATAGTAACATTTTCCAGCCTTATACTACATATTTATTTTTTTATGGTCTACATAAACAAAACAAAACGAAACATAGAGACAAAAAACGGACATTTCAAATCCTTTTTTTGCTATACACTGTGTATGCAAATAGAGTAGCACGTAGCCATTACATTAAAACAAAAGGAAAGTTTTGTTGAAACATGAAACTAGTACCAACATATACGAATATGTCTATTCATAAAAAAATAAATCTGAATAAAAAGGACATAAATGGAAAATTCTCGGGGTAAAAAAGACAAATGGTGTGTGTATGTCAGTTCGCTCTATTTCAGTCCTTACGACTCTATTTTTTTTTATTTTCTTTCTTTCTATTTGGTCCTTGATATCTCAACTTGTTCTGATTTTCTGTTTTCCCCTGAACTAAGACCGAGCGATAGAAAGAGAAAAATCGTAGATACGTGACTCCTGAAATAAGCGTATGCAAAACATGTCCTTCAAAATCACCACTCACTTAAAAGTTTTCTGTTTTAAAAAGACGCTGACAGCAGCGAGCATTGGGTGATCCTTTTTTGAATAAGATTTGCAGTATGGGGAGACTTTTAAGATTTTCCAAGGAAAATTTATAGTGGACATTAGACGTTTGGCTGGTTGAATCCTAGTCATAGAATGATTTATAGTTGACTAGCAGAGCATGAAACTCGATTACGTTGTTAGAAATGAATTTGTGGAATGTGTAAGAACTTTTTCAACTGGAAAACCTAGATTACCATTTGAGTTATTACGTGAATAAAACGATGCTGAATTTTAATCTTACTCAGGGCTTAATTTCATATTACTTCTTCTTCAATGGCACTACAGCTTAATTCGGGCTTTGGATTCCTGACCTTAAGGTCCTGAATATTCATTTATTATTGTAAAAGGGTTGTTAGCCCTTCACACAATTTTCTACCTACGAATTTTCATTTTCACAGATTGAGGTGGCCAAGATATACTCACGCAAGAAGTGTGCTAGAATTATACATCAATTGGGACTTAAATTCCTAGACTTTCTCATTGTAGGCCAACACTAGGCCACACCCCAACTCTATTTGTATAATAATGTAGATAAAATCTGAGCCTCTTATAAAGTTGCTTCTTCGATTTTGTAACGGTAAGAAATAAGGCTCCGAGAAAATAAGAATGGATTAGATTTACATAAGTTGATATCAAAAAGCTCGAAATCGGATGTCTATCTGCCCATTCATACGAAGAATGCGCCGAGCAAGAACGTTCTAAATTTGCGCACGTGGTTTGGGTCAAAAATTAACTCTTGAAATCATCTACACATTAAACAACTACACAAATAAGCTGCACTGTGTCGATAAATACAATAAGCCGAATTTAGTTTATCGATATTATTAAATAATTTCAAATTCAAATAAAATTATTCTTTTATAAGAATTTGAACGACCAACACGAGCCAAAAAATATATATATGACGAGCTTTGGCGATATGCGAAAAAGACCTGCAGGCGAAAACAAAGAAAGTACCATAATGACAAGATCCAAAACGACGATATGAGACAAAATAAAACGCGGGACGCATACGCAATAGTAAAAAACCTAAAAATGAGATATAAGCCAGAAACCAGTCTCCGCAAAGACGCAGAGGACAACATCATCAGCAACACACAAGAAATCAAAAGGATATGGGCTTCCTACTTTGAACATTTTCTCTCAACGATCGCGACAGAGGACATCTCAATTGAGGTCTCAACTGACGAAGAAGAACCATCATCGACACTACCCACGCTTGCTGAAATCAAAGTAGCCCTATGGGACCAAAAACTAAACAAAGCGCCGGGAATTAACGAAATACCAGTTGAACTTCTGGAAAACGGTGGAAGCTGTGTCGCTGAAATACTGCACAGCATGATATGCAAAATTTGGACAGAGGAAATCATATTCGACGATTGGCGAAAAAGCATCATATGTCAAATTTATAAGAAAGGAGACAAACTGCGCGCTGTGAGAATTACAGAGGAATATCATTGTGTACGTCCTATAGCCCTGCCTCTGATACGAAGAATCTTTTCTCTAATTCATAACATCACTCTGCTATCATAGAACTACCATGCAACAACATTAATTTTGTTCACTCTTACAATAATAATATTGTATTTGACTTCCGTAATGCTGATTTCAATTGCATTAATAACGAACTGTCTTCGACAGACTGGACATCCCTTTTCTCATGTAATGATCTTGACAATGCCATAACATCGTTCTATGATGTGATCTTTAATATTTTCGATAATTATGTCCCTGTAATAAAACAAAAAGCTTGGGTGTAGCCTAGTAGGTAGCGTGTTGGTCTTGTAATGCGAAGGTCTTGAGTTCAAATCCCGGTCGACGCAATATATAATTCCAGCACACTGCTTGCTTGGATATACCTTGGTCACCTTAATCTAAGAAAATGAAAAAATTCGTAGAAAGAGGGTTGTGCGAAGGGCTAACAACCCTTCCACAATAAATAATGGAAAATGTTAAGGAACCTGAATATCATTAGGCCAAGGTCCGATTCGGGCAGTAGCACCATTGTAGTAGTAAAACAAAAAGACAAAGTTTCACAACCCTGGTTAGATAAAAACCTCAGATCACTGCGGAATAGTATAAATAAGCTATTTAAAAAACTTAAGAAAACGGGCGCGATTATTCCCAATCTTCAGAAAAGATATGACACGCTGGCATCAGAGTTCTCTTCTAAGTCTAAATAAACTGCCAACAAGTCGGGCGAAACTTTATTATTCTTGGGACTAGTTGCGTATGTGTGGAAAGTCAATATGCAGGTTAGAGTTGTTAGGGAAGACTAAGTGAAAGCGGGTTCTTGGGCAGGGCAACTGTCAATTTAACACTTTGCGGAAACGTTCAAAAGCTCCAGTACATATAATCAATATTTCATTCCTTTATTTATCCAAGTTTGAGTGTTTGTGAGGGGTGGGGTGAGGAGTGATAGTAAGAGTGGGTGGATGGTAATAGTTTTTAATTGATTGCTTGAATCACGTCCAATATTCTCTGCATAGAATGTCAGTTTCATAGACGAAGTTGCATAGAATTTTCATAAAATTCGGTGAATTTTACATTCACGAAGCCGAACATTTGTATGGGAGGGGGTAGAGAAGGTAGGGGAATCGTAAAATTTGTGATGCAATTTTATTTCTTTTCTCTTGTAGTGTGCTCGTACAAAATTTCAAGTTCGTAGCTTTTAATTTGTTGGTTATTAGTTGATTCAATGAAATTGGTCGAAATGATACTTTTGTATGGGAGGGGGTAGAAGGGCAAGCGCGATTGCAAAACTTTTAAAGTAGTATCATTTCAATTATTTTTATAAGTTTTTGATCAAAATTTGAAATTGGTAGCTTTTAAGAGTTAGCTGATAACTGATTTCCTAAAAATGCTCAAAAAAATAATTTTGTATGGGAGGGGGTAGAAGAGGTAGGGGAATCGCAAAATTTGTGACGCAATTTTCTTTTTTATCTCTTTTAAGGTGCTCGTACAAAATTTCAAGTTCGTAGCTTTTAATTTGTTGGTTAGCAGTTGTTTTATTGAAATTGGTCGAAATCATGCTTTTGTATGGGAGGGGTAGAACGGCAAGTGTGATCTCAAAAATTTTGACGCAATTCTATTTCAACTATTTTTAAATGATTTTGTGCAAAATTTTAAATTGATAGCTTTTACTAATTAGGTGATAATTAATTTCTTAAAAATGGTCGAAAAAATCATTTTGTATGGGAGGGAGTAGAAGCTTTCAAGGTATTCGACCAGTTTATATTTCGTTCTTTTAAAGATTTTTTTAAATGCATTTCGCAAGTTTTCAAGTTTCTACCTTTAAATTTCATTCAAAAATTTTCAGTTTATGTGTTTTTTTCATTGCACATGAAACACCTTGTGCACGGTAGACCAGGGGGGTCGGTGCATAACAATTGTGGAATTTTTATTATTTTTTCTGTATGTACAACAAATAGATGTATCAACATGGAAAATTTAGATTTTGTATCTTTCACCAGAGCCCTTAAAAAATCGCTCAAAATTTTCGACATTTTTAGTTACCACCTCCCTCCCCTTACACCTCCCAACGTAAAATTTTTACAAAATTTCAAAACTACCTAGTTCTACAATTTGACAAAATTTTAATTTGATATCTGTACTCAATTTTGAATTATAACGGTTTGAAATTTTGGAAAGTGCATCATTTTTGAAATGCTCCCCATTTCCCCCCACTACTATTTTGTCCAAATGTTATATTTTTCAAGTATTTCTCTAGTATAGCTTAGTATAGGTTCTAAGATTCAATTACATAGCTTAATAAATAGCCGAGATATTGATTTTTAAGTGTTTTTCTTTGCACCCCCTTTGACCCTCCCCCTTACAATAATTAGCTTCTATCTAAACTGGTTCTAGTAGATCTTGATACTATCTTAATGGTTTCAAAATATCAATTTTTTATGGGAAGTAATTTCGAAGATATAATCATTTGAAAAAGAAATTCGGCCGACAATTGGTTCTTAGCCCCCCCTTTTTGCACCCCAATGGATAGAAAAATTAAATTATTTTTAAAAGTTGTCCCACAAATTCCTCTATATGTATGTTAAGTTTTAGCTTCCTAGCTGTTACCATGGTTGAGATATTTGAATTCGTATTTTTCGGTTTAAGCGTTCCCCCCGCCTCCCCCTGAACCCGTATACCCCACAAAATGAGTATCCGCCTGAGATCCGCAACTATCTACAATCCCTCCAAAAATGAACTCTCTATCTTGAAGGGTTTGGGAGTTAATGTGCGCTGAGCGTACACGTCGGCGTACTGCGTACGGCGGACGGCGTACGGCGGACGGCGGACGGCGTACAGACAGACGGATTTTTTTTTTTTGCATTTTTAGGCTAATTTAGTCATGAAACGCGAAAAAACAAAATTTCAGGGTAGCAAATTTTTTTTTTTCCCAAGTCGATCACAATACTTTATTATTAAAATAATAAAGTAAAATTGTAGAAGATATCGTAACAGAACCAAAAAGATTTTTCGAATTTGTTAATACAAAACGAAAAAGTTCGGGTTATCCCGTGACCATGTCCAATGGGATCACGCAATCTTCCTGCCGGCGTAATTTCTGCGATATGTTTGCTGACCGTTTTCAAGAGGTTTTTGGTGCCCAGTCAAATTCAACCCACAGCGAACCCAACATTTCGGTTCCTACACTTGTTGATAATATCTCTCAAAATGCTCTCAAAACTATTGATATCAAAAAAGGTCCAGGTCCTGATCTTATTCCTCCCCTATTTTTATCAACGTGTGCCCATCAACTTTTAAAACCTTTACATTTTCTCTTTAACAAGTCACTGTCGTTGGGAATTTTCCCCTCGGATTGGAAATCATCGCATCTCACACCCATCCACAAGAATGGAGACAAATGAAAAGTTGAGAACTACATCGGTATAACAATTATATCATTTTCTATTTTCTACAATGGCGCTACAGCCCAAATCGGACCTTGGCCTCCTGATATTCAGGTTCCTTAACATTTTTTATTACTTATTGTGGAAGGGTTGTTAGCCCTTCGCACAACCCTCTTTCTACGAATTTTTCATTTTCTTAGATTGAGGTGACCAAGGTATATCCAAGCAGGCAATGTGCCGGAATTATATATTGCCCCGAACGGGATTTGAACTCACGACCTTCGCATTACAAGACCAACACACTACCTACTAGGCTATACCCTAGCTAACAATTATATCATCTATACCGAAATTATTCGAAAAAATTATCTGCGACAAATTGACCAATGTGATCAATCCTGTTCTTAATGATCAGCAGCACGGCTTTAGGTCGCTCGACTACAATGAATCTCATGATTGTTATATCTAATACACTCTGTGCACTTGAAAATGGGCATCAAATCGACACAATATACACTGACTTTAGCAAAGCGTTCGACCGAGTTGATCCTGATTTTAAAACAAATTGGTGTGACAGGATCCTTACTTGACTGGCTTAAACTCAATTTGTTAAGTTTCAAGGTCTTATTTCCAAGGAAATATTAGTGTCCTCTGGGGTACCCCAAGGAAGTCACTTGGGACCTCTCTTATTTAATGTTTTCATCCCAGATCTATCAGAAGTATTGGAAAATGTTTCACATCTGATGTACGCTGATGATCTAAAAATATATCATGCCATAACCTCGCCCGCAGATGCCGAATTCCTGCAATTCAAGCTTATTGCGCTAGATCATTGGTGCACTCAGAACAAGTTAGAGCTTAATGTCAGTAAATGCCACGTGATAAGCATCTCACGTAAATCATCCTCATATCACCATGATTATATCCTAAGTGGAACTCAACTACACCATGTTAATCTAATTGAGGACCTCGGCTTACTACTGGACAAAAAACTGTGCTTCAAATCTCACTATAATCGAATAATTTCGAAAGCCAATAAAGTTTTTGGGTTCATCAAGAGAAGAGCCAAAGAGTTGAAGAATGTATGGGTCACCAAATCTTTATTCTGTTGAATGTAGAACTTACTAACTGCTTAAAACTAAATAAAATTTAAATTTAGCTTAACCAAAGAGACTTGGCTAAACCTAATTCCTTTTAACTGAAAAGAGTTGAAATTAGTGTGTTCTTGATGATTTAAATTGTGATAGCTACCTTCAAACTTAGTTTTTTCCCGTTTCATGACTAAATTAGCCTAAAAATGCAAAAAAAACATAAAAGAATTATGATTGGGCGTAAAGCCCAATCATATGATACTCTAGATGAAATGAGAAAGAGTTCAATGTACCGGAAAATATGTCACCTCCAATTCTTTTAAATAATTAATAGTGACTTTTGTATGGGAGGTGGTAGAAGGAGAGGAGGAAGGTTTGTAATTTTTGGATATGACACCTAATGTGGTATGCAAAATTTTTCGTGCTGAATTTAAGGTTTGCAGGTTTCATTATTTTCAATTGGACATAGTTTTCCTGAAATTGAGGCATTTGTATGGGAGGTGGCAGGGGAAGTGGAGCGTCTAAGATGATTTTGAAACTGCTTATCATATCATCCTTATCACCACGCTTTGGTTCAATTTCAAATTTGATAGTTCTAATATATTCGAAGGAGAAATGCTTTTCTTGAATTTAAAATACAGATATTTGTATGGGAGGGGGTAGAAGGAGTGAAGAGGAGCTGATAATTTTTTTTAGCATTTATTGCAATTATTAAAAAACAAACTCTGGCAAAATTTTAAGTTTATACTTTCTCTAGTTTTAATGGAAATCGATATAATGCACATAACAAAAATTATACATTTGTATGGGAGGGAGTAGAAGGAGTGTACGGATCAAAACACATTTTTTTCCCGTTATTGATATTTCTATTTTTATACTTTATGCAAAATATCAAGTTGATAGCTTTAACAGTTTCGAAGAAAAATAATTTAATTTAAATTTCAAAATTTCGTGAAATTTGTATGGGAGGGGGTAGAAGGAGTGAGGTGAAGTTGATAATTTTTTCTATACTGATTGCAATTATATTAAAATTAATTCTGGCAAAAATTAATTTTTATAACTTTGCTAGTTTCAATGAAAATTGAAAAAATGCATTTTTCCAAATTATGCATTTGTATGGGAGGGGGTAGAAGGAGTGAAGAGGAGCTGATAGTTTTTTTTAGCATTTATTGATATTTTTAAAAAACAAATTCTGGCAAAATTTTAAGTTTATACTTTTTCTAGTTTTAATGCAAATCGATATAATGCACTTGACAAAAATTATGCATTTGTATGGGAGGGGGTAGAAGGAGTGTACTGATCAAAACACATTTTTTTCCCGTTATTGATATTTCTATTTTTATACTTTATGCAAAATATCAAGTTGATAGCTTTAACAGTTTCGAAGAAAAATAATTTAATTTAAATTTCAAAATTTCGTGAAATTGGAGTGAGGTGAAGTACATAATTTTTTTTTAATTCTGATTGGAATTATAATAAAATTAATTGTGGCAAAAATTCGTTTTTATAACTTTGCTAGTTTCAATGAAAATCGAAAAATTGCATTTTTCGAAATTATGCATTTATATGGGAGGGGGTAGAAGGAGTGACAGGATCAGATCAATATTGTGTCATATTAATGATATCTATATGATACTACTTTGACCTAAATTTAAAATTGGTAGCTTAAATAGTTTCAAAGGAAAATCAATTTCTGGAAATTTCGGAATTTCGTGAAATTTGTATGGGAGGGGGTAGAAGGAGTGGGGGGATGTGGCCCGTTCACGAACTTAAAGTTTCTTTTTAGCTAAAAATAACACACAAAAAAATTGAGCACGATAGCTCAAAGCGTTCGAGAGTTATGCTGTAGACAGACGGACAGACAGACAGACGGACAGACGGACAGACGGACAGACAGACAGACGGACAGACGGACAGACAGCAACTCGGAATCGAAGTTTTTGAGCGACAACAAATATTTCTGTACCCTTGGCGGCTCTGTGCGAGCGTTATTTCTTAGCGTTACAAACGGTAAGGCAAACACAATATACTCTCAGATTCCATCTAGAGTATAAAAATCCATCCATCCGTACGTGTACGCTCAGCGCACATTAACTCTCTACCTTTTGAAGATAGAAAAATTCTGGATTTTAGATGGCTGCTGATCTCAGGCGGACAGTAATTTTAGGGGATGTTGGGATTAAGGGAAAGGCGCTAGAATCGAAAAATACTAATTCAAATGTCTGAACCATGGTTCTAGCTAGAAAGCTGAAAATCGGTACACAGGTGGGACAAACTATAAAATATATTTTTTTTTATTGGGATCCGAAAAGGGGGGTTTAAATCATCGATCAATACTCATCCACCATAATCAACTAAGATGGAAGCAAATAATTGTAAGGAGGAGAGTTTGGGGGGTGCAACGAAAAACACTTAAAAATTAATATCTCGAGTATCTCTTATACTATATAATTGAAACGAAAATGTGTCCTAAAGCTATACTAGCGGATCATGAGAAAAATATAAAATTTGAACATTATAGTAGTTTGGAGAAATGTGGAGTATTACAAAAATGGTGCACTTTTTAAAATTTGAAACAATTACATCTCAAAATACAATACCGGTATTAAATTGAAATTGTATCAGATTATAGAGCTCTACAACCTATAGTTTTGATAAAAACTTTAAGTTGAGGAGCCTAAATGTCGAAAATTTTCACTAATTTTTTAGGGCTCAGGTAAAAGATAAAAAGTTTTAATTTAGCTGGTGTATACATCTGTTTGAAAATGAGAAAAAAAAAAAAACAAAAATTGAAACTGATATCATGTACCATAAGTTTAAGATATTAACTGGTCGAATATCTTCAGAACTTGTACCCTATCCAATACAAAAGTTTTTCTTCGACCATTTTTAAGGATTATCACTAATCCATTACAAGGTATCAACTTGAAACTTGGTACAATTACTTCTAAGAATAGTTAAAACAAAGTTGCATCACAAGCTTTTAAATACCTTTTTACTTTAAGTAAAATAAATAAAATTCCATCATAAAGTTTGCAATTCCTCTTTTCCTCCACACCCTCCCATACAAATTCTAATCAACTCCGTTTATGAAACTAACATTCTCTACTGTGAATTTTGAAAGTGATTAAAGCAATCAAATGAAAACTCATCGACTTGCATCAATAAATGAGTGAAATATTGATTATATGTACTTTATCTATTGATGGTAATCGCAGATAAGTGTAACATAATTGACAACATCTCTGCCCCGTTCAGTTAGGATCCCCTATCCGCCCAAGCCTTTGTATTGACTTCGCACGCATCCTCAACTTGCGATAAGAATAATAAAGTTGCGCCCCACTTTTGCCAGATTTTTTTGAACTGTGAGTACATTGGCAATTTCGTGGAGGGCTTTGATTGAGAAGTAAAATAATTTGTTAATTATCATTTCAACCTGTAGTTTCTTTTAATGTACGTTTGCACATTGCGTCCAGACGGGTGTAATGGCATTATTAGTAAGAACAATAGATAACCTACAACCTTCACTCCTTATGAACCTTCCATACAACATAAGGCAGTTTTACAACATACTAAGTCGATTTTACTGCAAAGTATGAAAGTTTTGGATCTGAAATTCATAACATGTCATTTGTATGATGATAATAGTTATTTCTCTAAAAATCACTGCGCTCCACTATTTCAGGAAATACAGAACACTATTTTATTCTCAGTACCCATCACATTGTTAATGCTCAAATTTTGAGTGAAACATTTTTATAGCAACTGTAGTATGATAGGAAAAAATAGTTCAATTTCACCGCCACTGTATGCAAAATATAAAAATTATTTTTTAAGGCCACAAAAATCTCTTTTTCACCCATGATATCGCATGAAGTGTAACTCAGTCTTAGTTCAATTACGTTTTTTAATCAACCCACATAATTGGATCCGTTATCCTTTTATCTTCTTATTTCAAATTAAATAAATTTCGAATAATTTTTCGATTGTAAAAGAGCATTTTTGAGCTTTCTAATAATAAAAAATCCGCTGTAATATTCATTTGAAAGGGAGCTTAGGTGCCATGACAACATAAGATATGATATTAGATTGATTTTATCTAATGCCTCCAGAGGAAAGAGATTCCGTATAATCTTTTCTCTTTTTTATTATTCTGCGAATCGATGATATTCTGGAATTCTTATCTCGCAATAGTGACAGTGTAATCATTCGTCACTCCTGCTACATAGACCGTGACAGTTACAAATCGCGCATCCTTTGCGATAGGATATGATAAAACGATTTTCATTTTATGCGATAAAATGGAAATTCATTTATCGATTCACGATTTTGTATCTTGAATGTTATACAGTGCTGGTGCAGATATCGCATTGCAGTGGAAAAAAAATGGTTCATGGTCAGAAATATCTGGATTATCGAGTAGTTTGAATAATTTCGAAGTCGTATTACACAACTTGTTAGGCTTTCGATTGAAGAACTGGGGTCAGGATTTTCAGATAGCAATTACATTAAAATATATTACGCATGCCACTCCTTGACATGATCAACGAAATGCAATATCTTTGCATTTAGAGTGCGACGCAAGAACCTCGACCAATTTTTTGTAATTTTATATTCGCTTATTCAAGAGAACGTGTCTCAAAAAACTATCGTATAATTTTATGCATTTTTTACCAGCCGTTTAATAGAATATTCAAATGAAATTGAAGATGAAATTTATGGCTTCATCTTCCATGGGAATTTCAATACTACACACCCCAATCTGTTTTTATACTTTAGATGAAATTCGAGTGAACTATTAGTCTGTCGTAAATTTTTAAATTTTTTGAATGACAAAAAAGTTGATGTTATCACTGAAATTTGAAAAATTCTCGATATGTCGTTTTTGACGAAAAAGTAAGGTTAATTCCGCGAAAAGAACAATTCGCGCAACCCCTCACCACCTCTAACCACACAAAATGATACATTTTCACAATAATTCGATTTTCTGGGAAACTGCAAAATCTTTTTTTTTCTTTTGGAATATGATATTTAACATTTTCATGATAATTTTAGTCTAATTCATTCATTCCACCTCCCGTACATATAGTACCATTTCAAGAGATAGAATAAACCATTTTCTAGTTCCTCATATTATGAGATAATAATGGACTACTTTGGTAATCGTGATAATTTTAAGTGTGTATCTTGACGATAATCTCAACAGGAAAGGGTCGTAAAACATCAGGCTCGGTTTCGAACAAATCGGAAATGTCTGCTAATCGAAAACATAAGTTATAAGTATAAGACTACAAAAAAAGTCACGGAAATTGTATGTGCAGTAAAGGTGTAAAGTATTTAGTATAATTTTCAAGCAATAACATCATACAAGCATTCACATACTTTGCAAATATGTGTGTACCTAAATAAGTCGGAGATGAATATAATAAACTAGTATCCAAAATGAATATTGGAATCTATTTTAAGTAATCAGATCAATGTTTTTGAGCGGAAATAAATTATTGTATCATCCGATCTTGCCCCACCCCTCGCTATTGATGGAACATTGGAATAAAACATTTTAATTTCTTTTTAGTCAGAATTTTTTTATTTAATATTCTTTGGTGATAATATTATATATGTACTTTATTTATTAACCTAACTTATGCCATAAATTTAATTAATTTATAATCGTTTTGGGCCAGGGAGTGCGGACCGAGGTGGTGAATAGAAAGTCAGTTTTAAAATAAATAACAACTTTATTAACTATGTCGTCGACGCGTTGTCGTAACGGAACTCCAAGAATGCATTCGGGAAACTCTTAACTCAACTGCTGAAAAAGGCAAGCGCGACTGCCTTTTAATCCCCGTCTTTCTGCTGACGCTGCGGCGTGTCTGGCTGTGTACTTTGGCTCCACTTGCGCGTGATAAGTATATCTGGTGATATGGAAAAGAGGACGGTTTGCTTGTGCGCGATAAGCACACCTAGGTCCGATGTCATTAACGCTGGAATGTGTCGACGACGTCGTATCGCCACAATCGTAATAATATCGTAATTTATCATACTTTTTTGGTTATTTTAGACATAACTTATATAAAACGTAAATGTAAACTCAACTGTCATTCTGAATCTGACATTCCCAGGCTGGAATCGCTTTCTTCATTATGGTCGTCCTGGGCTTTTTGAGCAACTGTTATGTCGACAACTAGCAACGTATGGATCGGACGATACTCGCTGACGATACAGAAGGGTAGCATTAGTGTCGATTCGAAATGTTTTCTGACCTTTACAAACTCCTCCATGGTATCCAAAGAATCTTTTGTGAGATTTAACAAGTAAATGTTATTTCTGACCAAATTTATTTCTGGATTTAAAATTTAAGATATTTAGTTTAATTGGCCAACAATATCGAGTAGAAGCGTTTAGAATTCTCATTACCATAATACATACATTTAGATAGACACAATTGAAATGCTGAAAAGACTATTATCCGACTGGCCTTCTTCCGAAAATTGCTACTTATACTTACTTTGATCTACCCATCACTTCATTAGAATCTGTATTTCTTCTGTACAAGAGCCTTCCAAAGATTGAATCGTGTCTTTTTCCGCACTACATAATCGTATTACAGTATGATCAATAGGGATTGCAAATCAATTTCAGCTGAAGATTCTGTAACATAATTCACCTGTAACATCTTTGTTTATGATGTGATAATTAAGGTATAAATGAGGGTGAACATTTTTTACTTGGTCGCGTATAAAATTGTACTGATTTGTAAAAAGGTCAGCATTGACCATTAAAGAGAGAGCTTGACCACCAGAAAAAGTTTTCGACTCTAAGAGAACCGTTTTAGCCTTCTTAATGGTGGTAGCACGAGTGGGTGATGCAGATGACAGCTCCTTCAGAATCATAGCTAAATTTTACTTTATTATTATAATAATAAAGTATTGTGATCGACACAAGAAAAAAAAAAGTTTGCTGCCCTGAAATTTTTTTTTTTCGCGTTTCATGACTAAATTAGCCTAAAAATGCAAAAAAAAAAAATCCGTCTGTCTGTACGCCGTCCGCCGTCCGCCGTCCGCCGTCCGCCGTACGCCGACGTGTACGCTCAGCGCACATTAACTCCCAAACCCTTCAAGATAGAAAGTTCATTTTTGGGGAGATTGTAGATTGTTGCGGATCTCAGACGGATACCCATTTTGTGGGGTATACGGGTTCAGGGGGAGGCGGGGGGAGCGCTTAAACCGAAAAATACGAATTCAAATATCTCAACTATGGTAACAGCTAGGAAGCTAAAACTCAACATAAATATAGAGGAGTTTGTGGGGCAACTTTTCAAAATAATTTAATTTTTTTATCCATTGGGGTGCGAAAAGGAGGGGCTTAGAACCAATTGTCGGCCGAATTTTTTTTTCAAATGATTATATCTTCGACATCACTTATCGTAACAAAATCATATTTAGAGACCGTCAAGGTGGCATATAGTTTCATTGGAACCAGCTCAGAAAGCGGCTAATTATTGTAAGGGGGAGGGTTAGGGGGGGTGCAAAGAAAAACACTTAAAAATTAATATCTCAACTATCTCTCAAGCTATGTAATTGAAACTTAAAACGTATATTAAGCTATACTAGGAAAATTCAAAAAAAATACAACATGTTGAAATGTTGAAAGTGATGGGAAATGGGGAGCATTTCAAAAATGGCGCACTTTTCAAAATTACAAATCCTTATATTTCAAAAAATAGTACAGATATCAAATCAAAGATTTGTCAGATTGTAGAACTACATAATGGTTAATTTTGGTAAAAATTTTAAGATGGGAGGTGTAAGGGGGGAGAGGTAATAAGCAAAAAAATCGAAAACTTTGAGTGATTTTTTTAGGGCTCTAGTAAAAGATACAAAGTTAACATTTTGCATGTGAATACCTATATTTAATGCACATAGAAAAATAATAATAACTTGATCCATATTTGTTATAAACCGACCCCCCCGGTCTAACGTGCACAAGGTGTTTCATGTGCATTGAAAAAAACACTTAAACTGAAAATTTTTGAGTGAACTTTTAAGGTAGAAACTTGAAAATTTGCAAAATGCATTTAAAAAAAATCCCTAAATATACGAAATATTAACTGGTCGAAAACCTTTAATATTTCTACCCCCTCCCATACAAAATTATTTTTTCGACCATTTTCAAGAAATCAATTATCACCTAACTATTAAAAGCTGTCAATTTGAAATTTTGCATAACAACTAACAAAAATAATTAAAATGAAATTGCGTTAAAAGTTTTAAGATCGCGCTTGACCTTCTACCCCCTCCCATACAAAAGTATGATTTCGACTAATTTCATTAAATCAACTAATAACCAACAAATTAAAAGCTACTAACTTGAAATTTCGTACGAGCACCTTACAATAAAAATGAAAGAAAATTGCATCACAAGTTTTACGATTCCCTTACCTCCTCTACCCCCTCCCATACAAAATTATTTTTTCGAGCATTTTTATGAAATCAGTTATCAGCTAACTCTTAAAAGCTATCAATTTCAAATTTGGCATAAAAACTTATAAAAATAATTCAAATGAAGTTGCTTTAAAAGTTTTGAAATCGCGCTTGCGCTTCTACCACCTCCCATACAAAACTATGATTTCGACCAATTTCATTAAATCAACTAATAACCAACAAACTAAAAGCTACGAACTTGAAATTCTATACAAGCACCTTACAAGAGACGCGAAATAAAACTGCGTATCAAATTTTACGATTCCCCTATATTCTCTACCCCCTCCCATACAAATGTTCGGTTTCATGAATGTAAAATACACAGAATTTTATGAAAATTCTATGCAACTTCGTCTATGAAACACATTCTATACAGAGAATATTGGACGTGATTCAAGCAATTAATTAAAAAGCTATTAACATCCACCCACCCTTACTATTACCCCTACTCCTCTCCTCATAAAAACCAAACTTACAGAAACGAATGAAATATTGTTAACAGTCCTGCCCAAGAACTCCCTTTCACTTAGCCTTCCCTAACCACTCTAACCTGCATATTGACTTTCCACTCATCCGCAACTTGTCCCAAGAATAATAAAGTTTCGCCCGACTTGTTGGCAGTTTATTTCTTTTACTTCAGCTGTAGTGGAAATTTTACTCAGTCATATTCGATTCTACAAGCTCTCTTACCTTTCGTTTTTTTGTCCTCTTGCAGCATTTTCCAGGGTTGGCTGCACCTGAAGTTGGTGGAAGCTCACGAAGCACACTTTGAGGAAAAGCTGTCATTTCTTCCAGCCAATTCTCATTGTTTCGCAGGAAGTGGACTAGATGCCTACCGGTTTTCTGCTATCTCTCTTCTATTTTCGTGCGAAGTGTCCGTAATGCTGTTTTTATACATCATATAATTTTTTGGATATTTTGTATCTCTAAATTCTAGTAACACGAATGCAAGTGTTTCATCACATTAATGTTGTACCCATACGTATGTCGAAAAGATCTTTTCTTCGGTAATCAGAACCTATCCTGAATTTTGGAACGATTTGCATGAATGGCGCAGCAACGCGCCGCCAATTTTTGCGGGCCCTAAGACTAGATACCTTCCACTTTAAAATGAGCTTAGTTTCGGGATGGGATAATGCGGGATAATGTAACCAAATCAATTTTGAAAATGGAATTTACAGGAAAATTTACGATCCAAAATATCAACGTTTTAAATTAATTGTAACATAAGTCCAAAGCAAATTTTAGTTATATTTTTATACTGTAGATGAAATGTGAATGCTAGGGTGTAGCCTAATGGGTAGCGTGTTGTTCATGTAATGCGAAGGTCGTGAGTCCAAATACCGGTCGGCGCCATATATAATTCCAGCACGTTGTCTACTTGGATATATGTACCTTGGTCACCTCAATCTATGAAAATAAAAAATTCAAAGAAAGAGGGTTGTGCGAAGAGCTAACAACCCTTCCACAATAACTAATGAAAAATCTTAAGAAAATCTTGCCAGAATTAATTTTATTGTAATTATACTCTAGATGAAATGAGAGTATTATACCAGATCTATTAGATACTATTTGCGCCCTCCCTCTCCTTCTATCCCCTCCCATACAAACACTTTTTCATGAAATGCTCTAAGACGATTTTAGAACATATAACATTTATCAAGCTCACATTTTGTGATAAATACTTAATTAGTATTATCATTAAGATTGGAAAAAAAACATAACAGGGTTACGATTGCGCGTAAAGCGCAATCTTACGATACTCTAGATGAAATGGAATTATTTGTGATCCCAAGAAATTTTGTATGGGGAGTATTAGAAGGGGTGTTAACATTGAACTAATTTTTTCCCCATCATGCATCTACCCCCTCCCATACAATATGACACAGTTTCACAACTTCACAAATAAACTGCCAACAAGTCGGGCACAACTTTATTATTCTTGGGACAAGTTGCGGATGAGTGGAAACTCAATATGCAGGTTAGAGTTGTTAGGGATGGCTAAGTGAAAGGGAGTTCTTGGGCAGGGCTGTTGTCAATTTAACAATATTTCATTCGTTTCTGAAAGTTTGGGTTTTTATGAGGGGAGGAGGAGGAGTAATAGTAAGGGTGGATGGATGTTAATAGCTTTTTAATTAATTGCTTGAATCACGTCCAATATTCTCTGTATAGAATGTGTTTCATAGACGAAGTTGCATAGAATTTTCATAAAATTCGGTGTATTTTACATTCACGAAACCGGACATTTGTATGGGAGGGGGTAGAGAAGGTAGGGGATTCGTAAAATTTGATATGTAGCTTTATTTCGCTTCTCTTGTAAGGTGCTTGTACAAAATTTCAAGTTCGTAGCTTTTAGTTTGTTGGTTATTAGTTGATTTAATGAAATTGGTCGAAATCATAGTTTTGTATGGGAGGGCGTAGAAGGGCAAGCGCAATTTCAAAACGTAATTTCAACTATTTTTGTAAGTTTTTATGCAAAATTTCAAATTGATAGCTTTTAATAGTTAGGTGATAATTGATTTCTGATCGAAAAAATAATTTGTTATGGGAGGGGGTAGGAGTCTTAAGAATTTTAGACGACTTAGTATTTCGTTTATTTAGAAATTTTTTTTTTATGCATTTCCCAAATTTTCAATTTTCTACCTTAAAATTTCACTGAAAAATTTTCAGTTTATGTGTTTTTTTTCAATGCACATGAAACACCTTGTGCAGGTTAGACCGGGGGGCGGGGGGGGGTCGGTTTGTAACAATTGTGGATCAAGTTATTATTATTTTTCTATATATATCAAATAGACGTATCTACATGTAAAATTTAAGCTTTGTATCTTTCACCAGAGCCCTAAAAAAATCACTCAAAATTTTCGACATTTTTGCTTATCATCTCCCTCTCCTAACACCTCCCACTTTAAAATTTTTAGCAAAATTAACCATTATGTAGTTCTACAATCTGACGAATTTTCGATTTGATATCTGTACTTTTTTTTGAGATATAAGGATTTGTAATTTTGAAAAGTGCGCCATTTTTGAAATGCTCCCCATTTCCCCCCACTACTATTATTTTGACATGTTATATTTTTTTAGTATTTTCTTAGTATAGCTTAATATACGTTTCAAGTGTCAATAACATAGCTTAAGAGATAGTTGAGATATTAATTTTTAAGTGTTTTTCTTTGCACCCCCCTGACCCTCCTCCTTACAATAATTAGCCACTCTCTAAGCTGAATCCAATGGAACTATATGCCACCTTAATGATCTCAAAATATGAATTTTTTACGAGAAGTAATTTCGAAGATATAATCATTTGAAAAAACAATTCGTCCGACAATTTGTCTTTAGCCCCCTTTCCGGACGCCAATGGATAAAAAAATTAAATCATTTTTAAAGCTTGTACCACAATCCTCTCTATATCTCTACTGATTTTCAGCTTTCTATCTGCATTCGTGGTGGAGATATTAGCAAGTGTAATTTTCGACCTTTTTTCCTCCCCCCGCCTCTCCCTTCCACCTAACACCCCACAAAATTTAGAAAATAGAACTCACCCAAAACGAACATTCTACCTTTATCGGTCTCAGAGATATGAGTCCATATGTACGGCGTACGGCGGGTCGGATTTTTTTTTTGCATTTTTAGGCTAATCTAGTCATGAAACGCGAAAAAAAAATTTCAGGGTAGCAAATTTATTTTTTTTCTTGTGTCGATCACAATATTACAATACAATACAATAGGTTTAGGTTTAGGTTGTAGGAGGGTGGTTGCATAGAACCACAAGCACTGAGGCCATCTAGTTGGGCCCATTGAACTCCCCCTATAGTTATGAGTTGGAAGTCACTCCTTTTGCTCTAACCACTTGGTTCGGTTTGCGAACCTTAACAGGCTTGAATGTTGGACGCCTCTGAGGTCGTCTAGTTCTGAGAAGACTCCAGAGCTAAACAAAGGAGCCGACTGTTGGAGATTTGCGGACAGTGACAAAGATAATGTTCGATAGATTCTTCATCTTCCTCACAACCTCTGCACAAGCTGTCGCTCGCGATTCGCATCCTAAATGCGTGCAGCCTTAGCAAGCAATGGCCTGTGGTCAGGCCGACTATAGTTCGGATACTGTAGCGACTACGTTGTAACAGCTGAGCTGTAATATTTTTGTTCGGTTCTTCCCAAAAGGATTTGGCCGTTTTACAGCTGCCGCCACCCCGCCAAGAAAGAATCCGAAATAGTCTGTTTGAAGCTAGTCTTCAGCACTGTTGGTGCTACATCGACTGACTTCCTAGTGGAATTGATGTTTGCAGATCCTTGCCGTACAAGCGTATCTGCCGCCTCGTTACCTAGCAGGTCACTATGACCCGGTATCCATATTAGAAAAACTTCCGTTATGGCCGCTAGGCGATTTAAATTGTGTCTACAGATGAACACTAGTTTGGATGTAGTCCTGTAGGATTGGAGTGCCTGAAGTGCAGCCCTGCTGTCCGAGAAAATGTAACAATTTCCGAGACTGTTCTGCTTATCAAGAATAATTTTTGCACACTCGTTAATGGCTAATACTTCTGCTTGGAACACTGTCGCGTGTTCTGGAAGATGAAATGAAGTTTGGATGTCGAGGTCGTGGGAATAAATCCCTGCACCTGTCCCCTGGCTAGTTTTAGATCCGTCCGTATAGAGATGAGAACCTATACAGGTGCTGAGTATCGTATTTGTTGCCCATTCGTTTCGTTCAGGAAACTTAATGTGAAACTTCCGTTTCTCAACCTGCGGTTGGTTCATGCAATCATACTCGCGGTCTAAAAGGGAGTTTGCGTTTCTAATGACGTTTAGAATTTGTCCATGACCAATTTGTGGCGCTGACCACGATTTAGTGGTTTTTAATCTAATGGCTGCCAGGCCCGCTGCTTGTTTTATAAAAATATCAAGTGGGGGTAGTGAGAGAATCATCTCCAGAGCTGCAGTCGGTGTGGTTCTAAGGGCACCTGTTATGCACAGACATGCCATCCGTTGGATCAGCTGTAAGGGTGTCAGGTTGGTTTTTAGTACCACCGCCGGCCACCACACCAGCGCACCATAGCAAATAATTGGTCTAACAATACTGGTATACATCCAGTGGATGAGGTGCGGCTTAAGGCCCCATCTCAAACCGAATGTCTTATTGCAAGCGAAGAAGGCTACTGTAGCCTTTTTAGCTCGTTCCTGAGTATTGGCCTTCCAGGATAATTTGCTATCAAGAATTAGGCCTAAATATTTAACTTAATTCGAGAGGACCATATTGATTCCTCGAATGTTTAGTGGATTGAAAACATATGGTCTTCTTCTTCTGGAGAAGAGGACCAGTTCTGTTTTTTGTGGGTTAATAGTAAGTCCTTTATCTAGTGCCCAGCTATCTAACCGTTGTAGAGCGGATTGCATGAAGTCTCCTAGAACTTGCTCAAACTTACCAGTTAGCATGATGACAAGATCGTCTGCATATGCTATTGTGGGGTAGCCGTTCTGATTTAAGATGGAAAGGGGTTCATTCACTGTTAAGACCCACAGGAGAGGTGATATTATTCCGCCCTGTGGCGTTCCTTTGTAAACAGAGCCCTTCCTTGTCTCTTCACCCATTCAATACAATATAATACAATACAATTTTCTTGAAAAGTATGAATGTTACTAGTCTAAAATTTAAGAGATGTAAATTTTATGATATTCTTAGTTATTTCTGAAAAATCACTAAAATCACTGCATATTTTCACTAAATCTAACTCACTAATTTTCTCAGTTTCCATTCAATTTTTGGAGTAAGCATTTTGTATAAAACATTTTTATAGCTACTTTAGTATGATGGGGAAAAAATTACTTCAATGCTATCACCCCTTCTAACACTCCCTGTTCTTCTCACGTTGAAATCCCGGACAACTCCCCGATAACTTCTAAATAGCTGAACATAAACATAAACAAATGACGAAGCTGTCAGATCAAGAACATGGCTGCCGTGCGGAATGCATTCCACTGCCGATCGCTTTAGAGACTCGATCGCTTTAGAAACTCGATCGCTTTAGAGACTCGATTGCTTTAGAGACTCGATCGCTTTAGAGATTCGATCGTTTTATATATATACAACGAACTCTCGCAGCTGGTCTAGCGGCAACTATTTCGTATACATAATTATTTTATTTATTTATATTAGGGGAACACGTGAGAGCACTGCGGCCTTTTTTGGTCTATTGTGCGATTATTGCCCCTATACCCTACCATAACTCAATAGCTTTAGCTAATTTGAGTATCTGTAAGGGAGCCATTTTCGCTAGTTCCTCGGTGGAACGGAAACCTTTCCCAAGAATATTATGCCTTTTCCTTGCCACTGCTTCACAGTGGCATAGGATATGTATTGTCGTTTCTGAGTCTTCGAGACAGAGACGGTAGATGTCGGTTTCAGCTAAGCCCATATTATTGAGGTGGTGGTTCACTCCACTGTGCCCCGTCATTAGGCCGATTAGAGTACTAATATCACTCTTCCTAAATTTTAGGATATCTTCCACTTTGTTTTTTGTGGAATGATTAGTTTTTTTGAGGTTGATAAGCCTGGAAGTCTATTCCAGTAGATTTTGTGTTCTTGTTCAACCCACTTCTTAAGTGTCGAGCTTTGATGCCCTTTTGGTTTTCCGCAGAATGGCTCTGGACCAATAAAAATTTCGTATACATAAAATACGGTAGTTTGGAAAAACCTGACAAATGTTCTTTTTTGCTTTCTTCTTGATTCAACCGTCGGTGAATAAAGCTGTGTTTCCAAACGAACATTTTTTTGTCTTTCATTTCTTTTCTAAATTTTTCAGATCCTCATCTGAAGCAATATTCAGATCTTCATCTGGATATTATAGTGTTTCGCAGCCTACACGAAACACTCTCCATACAAAATTTCTTGTGATCGCAAAAAAATCTATTTCAGTTAGAGTATAGTAAGATTGCGCTTTGCGCGTAGCCCTGTTATGCTTTTTCTTTAAAACCGTCAAAGTTTTCAACTTTAAATTTGGAGAAAGTATACTATCACAAATATCATTGATGTCGAAAAAATTAGTTTCGACTCGAATACTCCTTCTTCCCCCTCCCATACAATTTTTGTAAAAGCATTTAATGGATTTTCATTGAAACTAGAAAGAGTAGAAACTTAAAATGTTGCCACAATTTGTTCCTTAATAATTTCAATAAATGCTAAAAAAATTGAACTTCGCTTCCCTCCTTCTACCACCTACCATACAAATTTTACTTTATTATTTTAATAATAAAGTATTGTGATCGGCTTGGGTTGGAAAAAAAATATGCTACTCTGAAATTTTCTTTTTTCGCATTTCATGACTAAAATAGGCTAAAACTGCCAAAAAAAAAAACAGAAATAATAATCCGTCTGTCTGTCTGGGTACGGTCAGGGCACATTATGTTACAAACCCTTCAGAATAGAAAGTTCATTTTTAGGGGGATTGTAGATAGTTGCGGATCTCAGGCGGACACCCATTTTAGGGGGTGTAAGGTTTCAGGGGGAGGCGAGGAAGCTCTAAAACCGAAAATTAAGAATTCAAATATCTCAAACATGATATCAGCTAGGAAGCTAAAAATCACCATGGGTATAGAGAAATTTGTGGCATAAGCTTTAAAAATAATTTAATTTTTTTATCCATTGGGGTGCAAAAAGGGGGGGCTAAGAATCAATTGTCGGCCGAATCTTTTTTAAATGATTATATCTTCTGTAGAAGATAGATAAAGTAGAAACTTGAAAATTTGCAAAATGCGTTTAAAAAAAATCTCTAAAAGAATGAAATATTAACTGGTCGAATACCTTCGAAACTTCTACCCCTTCCCATACAAAATTATTTTTCGACAAGTTTTAAAAAATTAATTATCACCTAAAAATGAAAAGCTATCAATTTGAAATTTTGCACAAAAGCTTTCGAAAATAGTTGAAACAGAACTGCGTCAAAAGTTTTGAGATCGCACCTCCCCTTCTACCCTCTCCCATACAAAAGTATGATTTCGATCAATTTCAATAGATCAACTACTAACCAACAAATTAAAAGCTACGAAATTGAAATTTTGTACGAGCACCTTAGAAGAGAAATGAAATGAAACTAAATCACAAATTTTACATTTTCATTGCCTCCTCTACCCCCTCCCATACAAATGATTGGTTTCGTGAATGTAAAATACACCAAATTTTATGAAAATTCTATGCAACTTCGTCTATGAAACTGACTTTCTATGCAGAAAATATTGGACGTAATTGAAGCAATCAATTGAAAAATTAGCCCTAAAAGGGGTTTAATTTGTGAAAGGGGGTTCCACTTAGTCTTCCCTAACCACTTTAACTTATGTACATATTGACTTTCCATGCACCTTTAACTTGTGCCAAAAATAATAAAGTTGCGCCCGACTTGTTGGCAGTTTATTTTTGTTGATGATTGTTGACTGGTTTGCATGTCCAATTCGTAGACACATGTCTCATCATAAGTTATGATGCGCTCCATTAATGTGGGATCAGAATTCACATGATCAAGGATGTCCAAAGTGACCTTTTCACGGTACTTTTTTTAAAGAAAACTCAACTTTATCGGAACGAATCGAGCAAGGATGCGTTTCATGGCCAAGGTATTTACCAAATTCGAACGAATGGACTCGCAAGAGATATCGAGGTCTCCTGCTATTTCCCTAATACTGGTATGATGATTTTCGAGCACCATTTCCTTTAATTTTTGAATGTTTTCGTCAGTTGAAGAGTTCGAAGGTTGTCCATAACGAGACATGTCTTCAAGGATCTCTCGATCGTCCTTAAAGTCATTGAACTACTCATAGACTCGTATTTTTGATATTACTGAATCACTGTAAGCCTTTTTTAAACATTAACAATGATCCCGCACACGAAATTTGGTTGGAAACACAAAATTTGAGACAAATTCTTTGTTCCATATTTTTATCCATTGCAAAAATCTCCGTGGACTACTGAGGTGTACCCATTCATCCAGCTGCTGTAAGCAAACTGATTAACAGACCGCCCTTACTTTTAGTATAATAATTAAGGACAGTCCTACCTGCTCACCAAAAAAAAATTTGAAACATCATTTCGCAGACTAATTTTAATTACATATTCTCGGTACTTTATGGTCACATTGTATGTATACTATAAATACTTGCCTTCAGCAATTACGCATGCTTCATACTATCAATTGTTTCCCCATATCATATTTCATGTCATTTAAAAAGATTGTATACTTGCCTTCAGCAATTATGCTGGGTATCCATTTTTGATATTCTAATTTGAATTTAATTTCTTATTAATTGCTTTCGAAAGGACCCGCCTTCAGTGATTATCGTATTTCACTTAAAATATTATTATACTTTGCCTTCAGAAAAACATTAATCTGATGAGTCCTGTAAATGCTCAAATGTCAAGAACCTAGACGACACCTCAACATAAAATTTTTATTAAAAGAACTAACCAATAATCGTAGCAGTATGACTGGAGCATGAATAGAATCAGTTTAAAAATTTAGTATATCCATTAATATGTATATTAATTAATACCACAAGTGCAGTGGGAGCTCTGCGGATGCGGACTTTCTTTTCTCGTCATCCTCGAGGGATGAGAATTGACGCGCATTACTTTTCAGATGTGGAATACACCCTAATCGAACCAGGTAAAAATATTTTAGGCGTGGTGGGAATGAAATATGAAAATATTTTGTTATTAGATAACTCCACGAGAACCACAGGCGATTCTGATTGTCTCTTCTTTAATGAGAGTGGAAAAAATTATGTCAGATGTAGTCAATGCCCTGGGACCAATAGCATCAGTAGTTGATGAAACCGATGCATCTTTTCAGAAACTTGACTTGAAAATTATATTCAAGTACTTCTCAAGAGCCTCAGCAATGAAAACTGGACATTAACTCAGGTATTCGAAAAATTAATTAACGCCTTTGGGAGAAAAGTCCTCAGAAGAATCCTCGGATCTGTGTGTGAAAATTGGACTTTCAAATTACGCCATGTAAGCACCAGCATTAATGTTATAAAATTATCTTTTAAATGAACTCAATTTAATGGATATTAAAAACATTTTTCTGTATTTTCTTTCAATTTAAATTTCTCCGCCTCTAAAAAAAACACCCTACACATAAGGTAAATATCCCAGTTATGAGTAATGCAACTTTTTCTGGAGATTATTTTGAGTTATATAGCGTTGGAACTCTCTGAAATTGATTTTACTGCAATTATAAGGTAGAATAAATTGTTGTATTTTTTAATTTCACTTTTTGCAAAAAACAGATCTTATTTTACCATTTGTATAACGTCTTTGAAATGTCCCAGTAATGAATAGCTAAAATATCCATTGCTCTAGTTATGAATATATTGCTGTACCAGTCATGAATGTAGTAATAAGATCGATTGATTAAAGGATACATTTTTATTGTGTTAAAATAAAAACAAATAAATTCTTATAAAGCATATCACATTTTATATATATAAATAAAAAAAAATGTTTCTAACTCTAATGATGAACTTTTAAAACTATCAAAAAAAATAATCATTTTCATTTTGCTGGTAGTGTAAATAAATTTCATTGATAATTGAAGGGATTACATTGGCTTTCTGTATTTTCTAATTTCTGGAACTAAAAAACATCCTCGTTGGTTGAAAGGTTGTGGTTCCAATATAACTTCAACGATTTGCTCCAATTTATACCATAAAATATCTTCTTTTATTGGCCATTTCCATGTATTTATTCCGCTCATAGTCATTACTGTTATCAAACTTTCGTAGCTTGTGTCTTATTCTTCCAGGAAAATATTCATCCTCGTAAACGACAATTATATACTTTCCCACAGTCAAATCAAGTTTATTCTTTTCTTCGTTATTATCTTTAAAAATAGGTTTTTTGCGAACATCAACTTGAGTGATCGTTGGCTTCTTTCTCTTTTCTTTCTCGGCTTTCCTATCTTTTTTATCCGCTTCTATTTTTTCCTTCATATTCTCCTTGTTGCTATAATAGTCTAACCAAACCTTTGAAGTAACTATCGCAGAGACTTTGTCTCGTTTTTTTCTAAAAACTTGAACTTTTTTCTTCGGCATTGAGATACCTGGTGGTATATTTTCATCTTCTAGAAAAGTGACTGATTTACGTGATGTACAGCTAATATCAATTGAACCTATCTGCGAAGCGCCTTGTTCAGGTGCACTTATTTTGAATTGAAGAGGCTGGACTGTTGTCGTTTCCAAATCCATATTTGTCAATTCTGTCAATTGGACTCCATTTCTAACCACGTAGAATTACTAAGAAGAAGCTCGTTTTTTTTTTCAAAAACCAATGATATTCCAGATGGTAAGGCTGATGTCTCTAAAGTTGGTGTTGAGCATAGTTGTGGCGAAATAAATTGATCAGTGTCGATATAGTCGATCTGTATATGCCGAGGAGTTGAAGTGACATTAAAATTTTGTGTTTTGTCCTATATTTTTTTCCAAAGGTAAAAAAAGGATTCATCTGAAACCCTTCCTTCCCAAACTGGGCCTGATTTCCTGAAATCATCGAGTTTCTCTGGAATTTCTGCTTCAAAAAATGCCACGAAGCTGGATTTATCATGGAATTCACGACTATGATCCGTAGTTATGGTTTCGGAAGCTTTAACTCCTTTTATAATTTTGCTGTAATTAATACCATTTGCGTTTAACGGAAACAGGCCACAAGCTCGAAATCCATTTTGGAGAGTCTGTATTTTGACAGATTTTAATACAGAATCAAGTAACTTTGGAAAATCAACTTTTGCAAGACGAATCTGTTCATTTTCTACTCCCCATTTGTGAACAGCTTCTCTCCACATACTTTTTAGTGGGTGGAAAACTGCCACGTCCATTGGACCCCATTGGAACCCATTTGTAAACAGCTTCTCTCCCCTGATGGTGTTACTCAGAACCAGATCGACCATTTGGCTATAAGTCGCCGCTGGAGAAGATGTCTCCTCGATGTGCGAGCGAAACGTGGAGCTGACGTGGGGAGCGATCACCACTTGATGGTTGCCTGCTTGAGATTGTGTACAGCAGCTATCCGACGACCACAAATTCTTCAAATGAAGCGCAAGCTTAATGTGGATAAATTCAGAGATCCCAACAAAAAACTCGAATACACCACCATTCTACGCGAAAAGTCATCCACATTGGGTGAACATGAAATGGACGCCAATTGGGAGGCAACCAGAAACACTTTTCTAACTAGTGCTGAAGAATCTGTGGGATATGCGCAAAGCGGTGAGAAACCCTGGATGTCGCAAGACACATGGGACAAGGTTGGCAATCGGAAAAAAGCCAAATTGGCAATCATCTCTCAACCCGATGTCAACCAACGAACGCCCGATTTGAGGCAGAACTACCGTGATGCTCATATACAGCTTAAAAAGGCTGTTAGACGCGACAAGAGAAAGGCCATTGACGATCTGGCAAACAAGGCAGAATCTGCGGCTTACCTTGGGGATATGGGTTCACTATTTAAAATCATGAAACAGTTGACGAACAGGAATTTCACCGCCAACCGCCTGGTGAGAGATGTCAACGGAACTCTCCTTAATATGAGTGAACACCAGTTGCGACGATGGAAGGAATACTTCTCTGATATTTTAAACATCTTGTCAGATGAAGATATTTCGGAAACAGAACAACTTCCAAACATCCAACCGCAACAATCCTCTATTAGGGACGATCCCCCAGATAAGGAAGAGATAGTTTCCGCCATTCGGTCAATGGCGGGAAGGAAAGCTCCAGGTATAGATGGACTACCAACCGAACTCCTCAAAGCGGACCCGGAAATAACAGCCGATATACTCCTCCCACTCTTCACTAAGGTGTGGAATGATGGAAGATATCCGACTGAATGGAAGGAGGGCGTCATTGTGAAAATTCCGAAGAAAGGCGACCTTCGGGATTGTAGCAATTGGCGTGGTATATGTCTACTTACTGCCGTATCAAAAATTATGGCTAAGGTAATTCTCAATAGGATTAGTGATGTCGTCGAGAGCACTCTCGAAGCTTATCAGGCTGGATTCCGTAAAGGGTCGTCTTGTACCGACCACACAAATACCCTATGGATAATATTAGAGCAGTCAGCCGAAATGGGTTCGCCACTACATCTCATGTTTGTGGACTTCGAGAAGGCTTTTGACAGCGTTAAGCGAGATTACATATGGAATGCTTTGCGTAGGAGAGGTATTCCAGATAAGGTCATAGCTATGATTAAAGAATCCTACGAAGATGCAAGGTGTCGCGTCTTGCATAGAGGAGAGCTGTCCGAGAGCTTTCCTGTGCGAACGGGTGTCAGACAAGGCTGCATATTATCACCAGCCCTGTTTCTGGTGGTAATAAATGACATCTTGAAAGCTGCACTGGAAGGTGGGGAAGGTAAAGGTCTTCAATGGAGACTATTTAACATCTTAAGTCACCTTGATTATGCTGATGACGTGTGTTTGTTTGCACATACCCGTTCGGACTTAGAGTGAAATGCTCGCTCGTTGCATTCTAAATGCAAAGAGGCGGGACTGAAAATAAATGTGCGTAAAACCAAGTACATGCACATGGGTTCGAACTCAAGCACACCGATTAATGGACAGGATGTGGAAGAGGTGCAAGATTTTTGCTATCTCGGAAGCATTGTCAGCATGGACGGCGGAGCCGAAAAGGATGTTGAGGCTCGGCTAAATAAAGCTCGTCAGGCCTTCGGTATCCTTTCCCCTTTCTGGAGGTTAAGAGAGATCTCCCTTCGCACGAAGCTGCGAGTTTTTGACGCTTGCGTCAAATCCGTGTTGTTATATGGTTGTACTACGTGGAAAGTGACCGTTCGACTCACCAAGAAACTACAGACTTTTGTAAACCAATGCCTCCGGCGCATTTTAGGAATATTCTGGCCAGAAGTAATCTCCAACGACGAACTTTGGAGTACAACTCGCCAGACTGAAATAGGTATTGAGATTCAACGGCGAAAGTGGCAGTGGATCGGTCATACTTTGAGGAAACCAGAGCGAAACATCGCAAAACAGGCTCTGGATTATAACCCTCAAGGAAGGCGTCGGGTTGGTCGACCATGTAACACATGGAAGCGAGCAGTTTAACAGGAGGCCAGAGGAATAAACAAGTCCTGGCAACAGCTTAAAGCCGATGCTCAGGATCGCGCCTTGTGGAAGAGAGTTGTTTCTGTTCTATGCCCCTATAGGGAGTCTTAACAGGAATTTGATTCTCTCCACATACTTTTTAGTGGGTGGAAAACTGCCACGTCCATTGACTGTAGAATATGGGTTGCATTTGGAAGAAGCGCAATGAGAACAATTCTTTCTCTGCACAAAACTTACTCAATTCCAATGTCATATGGCTGGAGTTACCATCTACAAATAATATAATGGGGAATTCTATACACTTGCTGATGACCCAAGGATAAAATACGTTGGAAATATATTCATAAAATATTTTCCCCGTCATCCACCCATTGTCAGACATTCCAAGTCCCCAGTTTTTTTGTGTACTATTAACATCGGGGAATTCTGTTATATGCAAGTAATACCATCGGGGGTGGCATTTCTCCTGAACCTGAAGCACTGCCAGCTAATAAAACTGTCACACATTCGTTGTTGTCATTACTACTAAAGTTGTATACAGCCTTCTCACCTTTACGAACAAGAACTCTTTTTTCTTTAGGTGATAAAAACAACGCTGTTTCGTCCATATTAAATATTCTTCTTGGATATTCCAATACTGGTGATAAACCATTTGAAGAAATGTATGATTCTATTTCGTCAAACCATTTCCGAATACTATTTTAAGTTACCGAGGCTCGTGCAGTGGTTAAATTTTGCGACACACGTGATGCAATTGTTGGATGGCGTCTTAAAAAAGCTTCAAACCAATGTCGCCTTAAGTAAATATATCACAAAAAATTAAATGAAGTGGTTCCGTTTCTAACGAAATAAATTAATACCCACCAGGCTTAGAATCTTTAAAAATTGTTTTTCTTTTAAGCTTTATAAGATAAAGTTGAACACTTTCCAGAAGCTGTTCTTTTGTCACTGTAAATCCTGCATCTCCTAAATGTAAGATCCATCGTTCAAATGTGTTTTCCTCTTCCGTTGACAAAATAGTCATTGGACCCATTTTCCTGGCCAGTGGCCTATCCCCTTTACTTTTGTAGTAAAGAGTCGTAAATGGTATTCCGTGAGCCTTACTCGCTTGATAAATGGACGATCAATTTTTTAATGCTTTTAAAGCATCAAGCAAATCATTTTCCGCGTATTTAAATTTCGGCGCCATTATTCAAGAACCTAAGATATAAAAATATGTTACACAGAGTTTCAAATGATATGTGATGCATGAAACAAAGCACATTTAGCTAGTGATGAATAGTACTTATGACCTAATAATGAATGTATGTGCAAGTTAGCAATTGAAGTTCCTGGCACGATATTAAAGAAGAAAATAATATATTCAACATTGCTCATTCTAAGCCTTATACTATAAGGCAGAATACCCCCTATTTTCTTAATCAGATATTTTAAAACCCGTCTAAGAAATTTAATATTATCTTTGACTTGCAATTTACCTAGTAATGAATAATTGCATTCATCACTGGCTCAAATGATATAAACTATGTCTCAGTCATGAATAACTAGAAATTAAGCTATAAAATATGAAAAAATATATATTTAAATAAATTTATGAATTCCTTGAAAGTTAAATTATCAGTCGCAACAGTATTTTGTCTCTGAAGCCACAGTTTTGATACTGTGCTCAAAGATTTCGATTTCACTTCCTCTTAACACAATGGACAATCAACAACTGATGTTGCTTAATGTTTTGCACTTCCGTTAAGCTTAATCATTTTCCGAGCAATAATGTTAATACGGTAAATCGGAAAAATAGCGACAATTTTCAAAACTATCCTCAGTTTGATTTTTAATTGATGGTTTTAATAAGAATTGAACTATTTGCTTAAAATTCAAAATAAAGTGACATATTATTCATTATTAACTCCGCCATAGACGGTCCCAAGCCCCGTTTGAGAAAGGAGGAGGGAACATGGAGTTAACCTGAATGGCCCGTAACACCAGTGCGTCTCAGGAAGTAGGCAAAAAGTATGACATAGTTGGACTTGCAGCATAGCTGTGAGAACTCCAGCATGTCATATTTAGCTCAAAACTCCCACCCTTTTTCTACTAGGGTGTAATAAATAAGTAGGACCGGTCCTCCAGGTCGGGGGTTGGGCGAGGCGCCGACAACGCATCACCGGAAAAAAAAACACTGTCCCGAAACCTGAAGAACAGCCTCGGAAAGGATGGACTCAACGGCAACGACCCCGCAAACGAAAAATGGACTACTCTATTGGATCTTGGAATGTTCGATCCTTATTTAGGACAGGAGCTCTGAAAGAGTTCCTCGAAGAAGTGGCAAAACACAACATCAACATAACTGCCATCCAAGAAACGAAATGGCTCGGTAGCGAAATCATGGACATGAGATCACACACAATCTATCCAAGTGGAAAATTGTCGGGAAGCAGAGAGTTTGGAGTCGCTTTTGTCGTTGACAAAACATTTAAACAGCAGGTCACGAGCTTCAGACCAGTAAGTGAAAGATTGTGTGCAATCCGAATAAAGACTAAATTTTTCAACACTTGGTTGATCAACGTTCACGCACCTACAGAAGACAAGGACGATATAACTAAAGACGAATTTTATGCCACCCTAGAGACAACCTATGATTCACTGCCCTCGAATGACCTAAAGATTGTCTTAGGAGATTTTAATGCAAAAGTCGGAAAAGAGGAGGCTCATAGAGGAACAACAGGAGGGCACAGTCTCCATGACATAACCAACGACAATGGCCAACGTCTTATTGATTTCGCGAGCAGCAAAAATATCATAGTAAGCTCTACGTGCTTCCCACATCGCGATATTCACAAACGAACGTGGGCATCACCAGATGGTCACACCTTCAACCAAATAGACCACGTTCTAATTGAGAAAAGGGCTGCTTCCAGCATACTTGATGTACGAACTCTCCGCGGTGCGAATTGTGACTCTGATCACTATCTAGTCAGAGCTAAGTATCGATGCAAAATAGCTTGTCGTGGATATTCGAAAACGAGTAGAGCTCGCAAATTCAATGTCGACAAGCTTAACGACGAAACGGTGGCGCAGGCTTACATGTTAGCATGTAATAAACACCTGACACCAATATATGAAGATATCCAAAATATGCCAGTGGAGAATGCGTGGATGAAAATACGAGACGGTATCAAATCCTCCGCGGAAGAGGTATTAGGGTATCAAGCACGGCGGAAAAATAATGATTGGTTCGACAAAGAATGTCGCGACGCAATAGATAGAAAGAACGAAGCTTACAAAATTTTTACTGAACGACCAACACGAGCCAAAAAAGAAAGATATGACGAGCTTAGGCGATATGCGAAAAAGACCTGCAGACGAAAACAAAGGAAGTACCATAATGACAAAATACAAAAAATGGACGACGACATGAGAAAAAATAAAACGCGGAACGCATACGCAATAGTAAAAGACTTAAAAAAGGATATAAGCCAAAAACCAGTCTCTGCAAAGACGTGGAGGGCAACATCATCAGCGACGCACAAGAAATCAAAAGGAGATGGGTTTCCTACTTTCAACATCTTTTGAATCCCATCCCAGTAGCACCGATAACGACAGACAACATTTCAATTGAAGCCTCAACTGAAAAAGATGAACCATCATCGACACCACCCACGCTTGCTGAAATCAAAGCAGCCCTATGTGATCAAAAACGAAACAAAGCGCCGGGAATTGACGAGATACCAGTTGAACTTCTGAAAAACGGTGGAAACTGTGTCGCTGAAACACTGCACAACATGATATGCAAAATTTGGACAGAGGAAATCATACCCGACGACTGGCGAAAAAGCATTATATGTCCAATTTACAAGAAAGGAGACAAACTCTGCTGTGAGAACTACAGAGGTATATCATTGTTGTGTACGTCCTATAAAATACTGACAAAAATTATTGAACGTCTTCTTAAGCCCTATACTAATCAAATAATTGGCGAATACCAAGGCGGATTCAGAACCGGACGATCTACAACAGACCAGATATTCTCGGTGAAACAGGTGCTTGAGAAATGCTGGGAATATAACACAGACGTGCACCAAATATTCGTAGATTTTAAACAAGCATACGACAGTATCGACAGGAGCGTACTGTACCAAATCATGCTTGACTTTGGAATTCCTCCAAAACTAGTCCGACTAACAAGACTCACAATGACGAACACTGAATCCCAAGTGAGAATACAAACCGATTCCACAACCAGCTTTCGAACGGAATGTGGCTTAAAGCAGGGAAATGGTCTAGCCCCTATGCTTTTCAACTTGGCACTAGAGTATGTCGTCCGAAAAATCCCAGTCGACACCAACGGGACACTACTATTCAAGTCCACCCAACTAGTAGCATACGCTGACGACATTAACATTCTAGCAAGATCCTTCCCTAGTGCTAAGGAGGTATTTGTCAATCTTGACTCCGCCGCACAAGAAGTCGGGTCGCGCATTAACGAAAACAAAACAAAAGTAATGACGCAAACAAGAAAGAGAGCGCCTATCAGACGAATCATAACAATTTCGGAATATAATTTGGAGAGTGTGGACAGTTTCATATATCTTGGGGCTAATCTAACAGAGGACGGTAATGAAACAGACGAAATCAAATGACTGATAATACTAGCAAATAAGACGTTTTATTCGGTACTTCCAATAATGAAATCCAAGAAAGTGCACAGGAACAATAAGCTGCGCATATGTAAAACTACTATACGACCTGTGCTCTGTTATGGCAGCGAGACGTGGACATTAACGCGAACTTCCGAAAAAGCAGTTAACGCATTTGAAAGAAAGGTCCTCCGAAGAATTTTGGGACCTGTGAAGGAAGGAACGGAATGGCGAATAAGATACAACCATGAGTTGTATCAACTCTACGACGAGCCAGAAGCTTCAACGTTCATCAAGCTACGTAAACTGCAGTGGGCTGGCCATGTAGAGCGAATAGAAGACAGAAGAATACCCAAACGTGCTCTTAAAGGCAAAAGGAGTGGTAACCGACCAGTAGGCAAACCACGCAAGCGATGGGAAGACTCGGTTGATGAAGACAGCAAAGCCATTTTAAAAATTAGCAGCTGGAGGACGCTGTCTTTGGATCGAGACGATTGGAGGCGACGACTTCAGGAGGCCAGGGCCCGATTTGGGCTGTCGCGCCATTGATGATGATGATGATTATTCATTATTGGGACATTATTCATTACTGGGCCGTTTACCTTACTTGAGGAAAAATCTCTTCTCCATTAGCTCTTTGTGTTATTGGTTGGAATTGTCATTACACCGAAAAATACAAAGACGACGTCGTTTTATGCAATCTTAAATTGTCTGTTCGTCCATTAACTAATTAATTATCCTATCAAGAAATTTCGTCCTCGATACAATAAATGTTTCAATACAATAAAATCGGAAATCAATCGTAAACGGACCATTTATAGTTCCGTATAAGAGCGAATAAAATAACATTATTTTGACGTATGATGGCCATTTCCCAGTTTTTTTTTACGCCACACCACTTTGGAAATTTCAATCAGAGTTTTCACTCGAACGAATTTATTGTGGTCTATGATTTACGGATGGGATATAAATGCCATAATAAATCTTTATTGGCGGTTACATGTGTAGCGATTTACGTTCGAACGGAAGAATTGCTTGTCCGTTTTCCGAAATGTCAGTGCATGTCGGTAGAGTCCGAAATCCGTCGAGGACGAACATTTCGAAATATGAACGGGGCGGAAAAGAACAAGGCACGCCAGACTAGGAGCACATTGACCTTAAACATTGTTCAATTTTGAAGTTGACTTTCAGATTGACATATGGCATTACGTTTAGTTATGAATGTCACGATGTTTGTGTGTGTAGGATGAACAATATTATGCTCGTACTGAAGTTATAATTGTCCCAAGCTAAGTCCGCAGACGAAGGAGTCATGAGAAATGTGCAGGCGTCTCGGAATATCGCATAAAACGTAAAATGCCATTCTACGTTATGTTGCTGCAATCATTTAAGTTAATGCGAGTTCTTGTGGCTTAAGATTTGAATTATTGAAGCAGAAGGCAAGCGAGCACACACATCTGACGTTTGACTTTAATGGTAGCCATTAACTGTCATAACGGCAAATATGTTTTAGAATTTCATTAATTATACACATTGTTCGTAAAACGTTGCTTTGAGGTACTTAGGTATGAGCGATTTCGTTAAGTTTATTTGTTTTTCAGTTGTAATATGGTTATCTATACAATATCACATATACCCTCCTTTAAAAATTAAAGGGCTAAAAGAAAAGATTTCCAGATTTTGCACTGCTTGATTTATTATGTGTGACGTTTCGGTCTGAGACTTTTATCAGTTTGATAAGGTCTCAGCAGAAACCGAAACGTCACACATACAGTGGCGGACAAAAGCGGGTACATAAATTAAAATTCTTGGTAAATTTAATGTATGTAACTTTTTTTCCGTTAAAAATAAGTTAGCAATTTTTTTTTTGCATCGCATACTTTGAACTCTCTCCTTCAATTATTAAGAGGCAAATAAAAACAATTCATACGACACTAATTTCTTTTCAAACCGCATTTAACCAGTTTTGTCCATATTGAATTCCGTTGATCACAATATGATTCACCGTTGCAAGTGTTTTTCGCATTCCTATTTTGCGGTCTTTCCTGTGGTTCTATTCTAATTATTAGTCTTATTCAAGCAATCAAGCAACAATCACTCCTGGGACAAAGTTAAATATAAATCAAAGTTGAAATCAGAAAAATTTCAACTCAAGTCGAAGACAAAATGGATATTCTTGTCGAAAAATTGCGGCAAAATTAAAAATATGTCGCCGAACAGTAAGTTTAGTAAGAAAACGACGAAATTTTAACGCATCTAGCAATCCTGGTGGCCGGCCAAGGTTTTTGTCTGATGGCCATGCTCGCATGGTGAAACGATTTATGTTGGAAAGGAAAGCGAGAACACCTGAAATTGATGCAGAGGCACTACACGTTGCTACTGATCGCAGTAAGTAAGGAGAACCTTGCATAAAATTGGATTGGCGTCTCCATTTAAAAAAAAAAAAAAAACAGAACTATCCGCCAAGAATATAAAGGCTAGACTTAAATTTTGCAAGGATCATAGTAGGCTACTGAAGACTGAAATCGAGTTATTTGGTCAGATGAGACCAAAGTTAATCGATTCCAATCAGACGGTAAGGAATATTATTGACATCGATCCCATGAGAGTATTCAAAGGCATCAAGTTAAACAAACAGTGAAGCACGGCGGTGGACATATGGGGCTGCTTTACATGGTGGAACCTTGGTCTCTTGGTTAAGAACGAAGGTATCATGAAAAAGGAAGACTACCTTAGCCTTTTGCGTAGTAATTTAGCCAACGTCGTTAATGAATGCGCTTATCCATTAGACAAAATAATGTTTCAACAGGATGGAGATCCCAAGCACACTGCGATTATCGTGAAAAACTGGCTTGCTGAGCAACAGTTTCAAACTATGCAGTGGCTTCCACAAAGTCCGGATTTGAATCCAATCGAAAATTTATGGTCGATTGTAAAAAAAATGCTTTCACATCACGGACGTGTTCCAACTAACATGGTAGAACTTTGGGAAAGAGTAATGAGTAAATGGACCAAGTGTATGTAACGGAAACGCGGCTAGGAAGCCACATGTTCGTACAGATTTTTCTAATGGGGCTTCTCCGGGTCGGGTAGCACCTCCTGCCGGCTGCTCAGGAGCGTTGGGGTAGGTCATAATTTACCCCAAGAAACACCCATCCTAGATCTGTGCTGCAACATAAAAAAAACAAAGTCAGAGGAGTGTGCCTGAGCAGTCCCAGGACCACCTTGAAGCAGCCTTCTACTCGTCACACATCGTTTTGATTGCCAGGTTTCGTGGACAAGAAATTTTTATAAAGAAAATACTTTCTAAGAAGTCATGTTTCGGTGGCAGATTTCAAAAAAAAAAAAAAAAATGAAAACGGTACAAATATCTTAACATAAAGCAATTAAGAAAATGTTTTTATCGGATAATGAAATTTAATACAAAAAAAATAATAATAAAAAAATTAATACTAAAATTTAATATCAAGATGAAAAAAATGAAAAGAGGAGAAAAAAAATACTTGATACTATTAATATGTTTCGATGGGGCCCTTGCTGCATCCAGGTTTCATGCGCGCCATGTCCGAATATTTGTTTTTTTTTTACAGAATGACCTATGTTATAGGCAATTTCGGTCTTTAAGTGCAATACACAAACACAAACATGGGGGGAAGGAATGGGATTGGGAAGGTTGGGGAAGGGGAATGAGAACGACCGTAGCGAGTGGAGAAGCTGTTTCTGATTTCTTTCCTTTTTTCCATTTTTTTTTATATATTGTTTTGTACTTTATCGCAAAATTCACCGTTTTTTTTTTGTATTTTCAACTTATCTACGTGCACTTTTTTTCTGTTTCTTTTTTAAACTTTTTGTTTTTGCAGCAGTCAAAATCACCCTGCTCTATAATTCACTTCATGCCGAAAAAAAAAAATCCTCAAAAAAAAATATTTTTTTTTTTTCAAAAAAAATCGTCTCCAAAAATAACTTTCACCTTGCTGACGAACTCCTCGCCTCCAGTGCCAACAATCCAACCCCATTTTTTTTCTCTCACTGCTTACTTTTTGGCGGGCAGACCAGAACGATAAAAAATCGGTTTTTCCTCTTTTTAAATCTGGTCGATTGTTTTGGCGCCAAAAGAATTACTGCAGTGTTGCCCTAATTATTTTCGTCCGTAGTTTTTCTTTTAATTATAATGGATTTTTCAATTTTTTTTTTATTGTTGTTATCATTGTAGGTATATTTATACTCTAGATGAAATCTGAGAGTATTATAAGTTTGCTCTGGAGTGTGTAACGCCAAGAAATAAGGCTCGGAGAAAAAAATGATGAATACAGAAATTAATATTATCACTCAAAAATCTCAAAACCGGTTGTCCGTCCGTCCGTCCGTCCGTTCGCTCTCTAGCTTGAGAACGCGTTGAGCTAGAAAGCTCAAATTTCGTACACGTTGTTTTTGACAAAAAAGTAAGGTCAAGTTCGTGAACGGGCCAAATCGCTCCACCCCTTCTACCCCCTCCCATACAAAATGACACAATTTCGCAATTCGACTATAAATGGATTTGCTCGAAAAGTATAGAAGCTATTAGTCTAAATTTCGGGATATATTACTTTCATATTGATTTCAATATACAGTATAAAAATTTTCTGCGTCCTTCCTTTCCTTCCAACCCCTCCCATACAAACTACACTTTTTCATGAAATGCTCTAATCCGATTTTCTCAGAACATATAACATTTATCGAGCTCACATGTTGTAATAAATACTTATTTAGCATTATCACTAAGATCAGAAAAAAAGATTTGATTAGCTTTACTGCTTCTACCCCCTCCCATACAATATGACACAGTTTCACAACTTCACAAAAAATCTATTTTCTTGAAAAGTATGAATGTTACTAGTCTTAAATTTAAGAGATGTCAATTTTATAATATTCTTAGTTATTTCTGAAAAAAACACTAAAATCCCCCCACCCTTCTACCACCTCCCATACAAACTGCACATTTTAACTAAATCTAACACACTAATTTTCTCAGCTCCTATTCAATTTTTGGAGTAAGCATTTTGTATAAAACATTTTTATAGCTACTTTAGCATGATGGGGAAAAAATTAGTTCAATGCTATCACCCCTTCTAACACTCCCCATACAAAATTTCTTGGGATCACAAAAAATTCCATTTCATCTAGAGTATCGTAAGATTGCGCCTTACGCGCAATCGTAGTCCTGTTATGTTTTTTTTTTTTGATTACACAAGATTGCAAAGAAAAAAAATCGTTTTTTTTTCTTTTTGGAAACTGCCACTAACAGGAGACAAATAAAACGCGGATAAAAGAAGGAAGGTAATTATGCAACATGTCCTAGCCAACAAAGGACTTTGGACGAAGTACTGATTTAATTGTTTTACATTAAAATGAACAAAACTGGATAAATGATGTTACGATGAATTTTCAATTTTTCTCAAGTTTTTTACATACCTACATTGTTGTAGTTTCATCAATTTTGCAAAGAATTTTTATTTATATATCCGCTTCTGTACGCCACTGTAATAAATAAAATAGTGTAAGATCCAGAAATCTTTCCTTTTAATTTAAAAATTAAAAAAATCAATTTCCGAAATTATTTTCATCAGCGAGTTTAATTATTTTTATCAATAAATGAATAAGCCGATTATTATGTACTATTTATAAAATATATCTAAGAAATATAAAAAAAAAATTAATAAAATAATTAATTTTTTAAACAAGGTCAGAAGCTGTTTTTTGTTCGCAGATGTTTTCATGAAATATTTTTGGAACGATTTCTTAGCTTTCGTGTAGGAGTTTTTCTGTAAGCTAAGCAATTAAGTTAAAAAATTTAACAGGCCTATGATTGCGCGTGAAGCCCTATCATACGATATTCTAGATGAAAGGAGAAATTTTCATGCTTCCAAGAAATTTCGCGCACTTTAATTGGTGTCAGAAGTTGAATTTCAAGTAAAAATCGTGATCGACAATTGCGAACTTGTGAAAATATATATTGTTGAAATTGGACTTGTTGGGTTTTCCTACTTGGTTTATCGATTGGATTAAGTCATATCTAATTGATAGAACTTACCAAGTTCTTTTTCGGGGTTGTACTTCTAAGCCATTTGCTGCGCACTCTGGTGTTCCTCAAGGAAGTCATTTCTTTCTTTCTCACTTTTTTTTTATACTGGCCATTAATGATGTTGCATCTGTTTTTAAATATTCGGAAGTACTCATTTATACTGATAACATTAAAATTTATAGATCTCTTAATTCCAACTCTGACAATTTTCTTCATGAGAATTTGATTAATTTTAGTAACTGGTGGCGCCATAATGGTCTTATACTGAATATGGATAAATGCCATGTAATGTCATTTACTAGGAAAATCTCTCCGTTTGTGCTGATTTATTGTGATCTAGGGTGTAGCCTAGTGAGTAGTGTGTTGGTCTTACAATGCGAAGGCCGTGAGTTCAAATCCCGACCCATGGAATATAATGCCTGCACACTACCTGCTTGGATATACTTTGGTTACCTCAATCTACGAAAATGAAAAATTCGTGGAAAAAGGGTTATGCGAAGGGCTAAGAAACTACCCACAATAAATAATCAAGAAAATGTTAAGAAACCTGAAGGTCAGGAGGCCAAGGCCCGATTTTGGCTGTAGTGCCATTGCAGAAGTGATGATTTATAGTCTTATTGACTGTATTTTGGATCGAGTCAGTTCCATTATTGACCTAAGTGTTATAATTGATAAGATCGTGCAGAAAGGTAATTCTATGTTAGGATTTCTTCTACTTCTTCAATGGCGCTACAGTCCAAATCGGGCCTTGGCCTACTGACCTTCAGGTTCCTTAATATTTATTCCTTATTTATTGTGAAAGGGTTGTAAGACCTTCGCACAACCCTCTATCTACGAATTTTTCATTTTCGTAGATTGAGGTGACCAAGGTATACCCAAGCAGGCAGTGTGCTGGAATTATGCATCGACCGGGATCTGAACTCACGACCTTCGCATTGTAGACCAACTCGCTACCCACTAGGCTACACCTTAGCTTGGGATTTACCACACGCTTATTCAAGGAATTTAACAATTCGCTTGTTTGACTAAGTCTCTATAACACCTTCGTTAGATCTCACCGTGAATATGCTTCTCAAGTTTGGTCTCCTTATTATAATGAGTACATTGGCAGAATCGAATCGATTCAGCGTAAATTTGTAAGAATAGCCTTATGTCACCTTAATGGGAACGACAGAGTTCGCCTTCCTCCATATACTGATAGAGTTCAACTATTAAATACATATGTCATCGCTTTCGAAACGACTTGAAGTAGCTGATGTGATTTTTGCTCATAACCTTCTTACAGGGTTAGTTGATTCCTCCACCCTTTTGGGTTTTATGTGCTTTGATGCTGGTCAATTTTTATCAAGGTATCCTAGTTTGCTGCGGATTGGTTTTCACCGGACAAACTATGGTATGAATTAATCAATTTCGCGTCTCGCGAGAGAAGTTAATAAGAATGCTGATGTATTCGACTTTTCTATTGATAAGCAGTGCTCAAGACGTAGACTTAAAGGGTCATACATACCGAAACGACGATTTCGTGCAAAAATGGCTATTTTCGCATAGACATTCCTGACAAAGCACCCAATATAATGAAAATTCATTTTTAAAGTTTTTTTTTAAGGAGCCAAACACAACTTAGGGGGCCACCCTTAAATGCAATGCACAGCTGTGCGGTGAAGGAATTGGAGAAAAAGAAAAAAATTGGATCAATTTAATTTAGGTGGAGAAAGACGGAAGTGACGGTGTACATTCCTCTTGAAGCTCTGGATGTTGTATTCAGTGGGAAACACTTTGGCTGGTAATGAGTTCCAAAGTCTTGACGTTCGGGAAATGAAATGAATGACTGCCTATATTTGACTGTACGAGAAGGAAAGGGTTTAATCCTTGTTAATTTTACAACAGCATGCCAGAAACAAGTTTTTAAAATTATGTTTAGGAAAAAGTTGACAGCATAACTTTAAAAATGAGAAAAACTATACTTTTCGATGCGACTTATGACCTATAAGTCAGGCGACGACTATATATTATTTTTTGCAATAACAATAGAAAAAGGTTGCGAAAAGTGCTTGACAGTAGAACTTTTTTGATTTTTATAAGTTTTGTTAATAATAAATGGAGTTAAAAAAGAGGGTTTCTTTTGATTTTTTTGTTCGAATTTATGTATTAAAACTGATGACTATGAAATTTTTTTAACACTGATATCGAAGAATAGAATGTTATTAAGCTTATTCAATAAGTTCGGTATTAGTTTTCATAAAAAATACATCATAATTGTTTGAAAACCAATCGGTAAATTTCGCAGGGAAAATTAAAGCTCAGTATGCCTTGAGACGGCGACCAGAGCAGAGGTTGGTCCGCGCCGATTTTTCAATCGGTTGGTTTTCTTTTACAAGATGTTCGTACGCTCTCAAGAGATTTGTCTTTTCCCCTTCGCATTTTCGATAATCGCTTGCATTCTTTGTATGTGTTGTCGTAGATCAAAGTTCGTATGTGGTGAATGATGAGAAATCCATTGACCTATGCTTGTTGATAACGTTGTGTTTGTATTTTTTCCAATTCATCATTTTCTTTCCTTATTCCTTCGCGACCTATTTCCCCGCTTTCATTTCCACTTCCTCTTTATTCTTGCACATTCCTTTAGTCGCATCTTCCCGCATCGATGTGGAAAAACTAATCAAAGCATGTACGACTGGCTAGAAGTCGAGCAAAAAGTGTTCAGAGAGAACAAAATCATTTACTCTCTCGATTTTAAATCGTAGGCAAAATGATTTGAAATCGATATCGACCGATGGTAGGTACGGCCGCTTAACGCTAGTTGACACCGATGTACAGTCAGACAAAAAACTCTCCGTACACCGACATTCTTTGAAAATAATTGTAAATAAGTTTGGCTATAAAGGATATATATTTATGAAATTTGTCGATCCATTCTTGCGCTCAATATTTTAGGCCGACCAGAATGAGGCATATTTTTAACTGAACCTTAAATTTTATAGCTGTTAACGACATATTGCACTGAAGAATGGTGTTTCCCGATGATTTTTCCGATTTGCCGTAATGACTTTCCGTCGTTGTGCATCTTGATGATAAGCTTCCTGACATCGATGGTAATTTCGGCTTTGATGGAGCTCATCTTCACAAATTACACAGAATAAAGAAAAAAATATGAGCAACGGTAACGCGACACTTATTGCGAATCAGTCTTTGGTTAGTACTACATTGAAATTCAAGAAGGAAGTATAAAAATCTAACGGTAATCCTAACCGTACAGAAACTTGTTTGTCATGTTTTCATCTATTAAATTGGTTTATTCCTTCCAGGATTGTAAATTGGCGCCGTTTATTTCTTCACATATTTGTTGTGTATTGATTGAAATATAGTTTTGTCCAATTTCATAAATATATATTCTTTATAACCAAACTTATTTACAATTATTTTCAAAGAATAACGGTGTACGGAGAGTTTTTTGTTTGAATGTATCTGAATTTTTTGACAATTTTTTGTTTTTATTATCTGTATTTGGTGTTGGGATGGTAATGTTTGTTTCGTACCTTCATTAAATGATGACCCAGAGGATAAATCGACTTTCAAGTTTTAAATTTGGAATCGATTTATGGCAATTCCTTGCATTAAGGAATCCTGATAGTGATAAAATCGCAAGTGATAATGTGAAAATAAAAAATTCAGGTTTGAACAAGAAGAAAATGTTTGGGAAGTTTTGTCGCAAAGCAAGTTACCGCGAGGAAAATTCTCGAGCGGAATTTTGTGCTTGAAATCGCGTCACCGTTAAAGAGTTTCCGAACAAATATAGTGAAAGCTTGGGTGTTTGGCTTCCACGTTGTGATTTACCTCGAATAATCCCAGATATTGTGCATAAATTCTTAGCGGATAATGTCGTGAAATAAATAAAAAAACCTAACAGGACTACGATTGGGCATAAAGCCCAATAAAGCCCAATTGTTCGATACTCTAAATGAAAGAGAAATTTTTTGATTTCAAGAAATTTTGTAGGGGAAGTGGTACAGGGGTTGACGACTTTGAATGAATTTTTTCTCATCACGCTAAAGTTGCTATCAAAATGTTTTACACAAAATTTAGGATTAAAAAATTTAATAGGTACTGTGAAAATTAGGTTATTGTATTTAGACAAGTTTGCAGTTTGTATGGGAGGTGGTAGAAGAAGGGTTGAATCCTTTATGCCTTTTTCACAAATAACTATAAGTATCATGCTTTTAATATGTTTTAAATTGTAAATCATTTATACTTTACAGGAAAATCCACTTTTTGTTAAGTTGTGAAAATGTGTCAGATTATATGGGCGGGGGTAGAAGGGGTACAGCTAGTAGCCTTATTGTTTGGCTTTACTAATAATTCTAAATAATTAGTACGTGCACTATTTCAGATTGATAAATTTTATACGTACTGAGTTATTGTTTTAGAGTATTTCATGAAAAGTGCAGTTTGTATGGGAGGTGGTGGAAGGAATGGGAGGATTTAAATAATTTTTATATGGTTTGAAATCATTATAAAAGTAATATATTCCAAATTTGAGATGAACAGCATCTATGCTTTTCAAGTAAATCTGTTTATTGTCGAATTCCAAAATTGCGTTATATTGTATGGGAAGGGGTAGAAGGTATAAAAACAATCATCTAATTTTTTTCGGGCTTAATAATAATCTATACATATAAATATAATTGTGGTGTCTGTCTGTTATTTGCTTATAAATGGCTATAAGTTAGTTTTTTGAGTTATTTTAGCACTAACTAAGCATAAAAACACATTTTTGAAATTTTTGTCTGTCTGTCTGTCTGTACGACCGCTTTTCACGCATAAACGGCTGAACCGATTGTAATGAAACTTACACAGTTTGTTAGGTGTCCATCGGAATGAAATCTGCTTTTGGTTTTATTTCACTCTCCTCACGCCTTCTACCCCCTCCCATACAAAGTGACTCATTTTCAAAAATATATATTAATCAAATTTTCTTGAAAACTATAAAAGCTATTAATTTGAAATTTGGACTATATTATTTCCATTATAAATGCAGTCTTTTGGTATACAAATTATTTAAGGTATGTCACTCCTTCTACCACCTCCCATACAAACTATACTTTTTCATGAACCACTTTACACCAATTTTCTCAGTACGTGTAACTTTCATCGAGCTAAAATGTTCTATTAAATCCTTAATTAACATTATTATAAATATCGAGATAAAATTTACCGATTAGCTTCACTCCTTCTACCCCCTCCCATACAATGTGACACAGTTCTACGCCTTCACAAGAATTCGATTTTCTTGACAAGTCTGAATGTTACTGATCTGAAATTTGAAATATATCAATTACATGATGATTATAGTTGTTTCTCAAAAAATCACCAAAAACCCCCTTCTCCTTCCACCATCTCCCATATAAACCGCACTTTTTCATAAAATATTCTAAACGAATTTTCTCAGTACATTTAAATTTCATCGAGGTAAAAATTTAAACTTAATCCTTAATTAGCATTATTATTAACAGCGGGAAGAAAATTAACCGAGTAGTTTCACTCCTTCTACCCCCTCCCATACAATGAGGCACATTACACGACTATGTAACAATTCGATTTTCTTGAAAAGTGTGAATGATGCAGATCTGAAATTTAAAGTGTATCAATTGCATGATAGTTATAGTTGTTTTTCGAAAAATCACCAAAAACCCCCCACTCCTTCTACCACCTCCCATACAAATTGCACAATTTCATAAAATTCAGTGCACTAAGTTTCTCAGTACCTACTCAATTTTTGAAGCTTAAATTTGGTACAAAACATTTTTATAGCTACTCTAGCATAATGTGAAACAAATTAGTTCAGTACTGTCACCCCTTCTACCACCCCCCATACAAAATTTCTTAACACCGCAAAAATTTCGATTTCATCTATTAATAATATCGTATGATTTGGCTTTACGCACAATCGTAGTCCTGTTATGTTTTTATGCTTAATGTTATTTTATTTGCTTTTTTTTTTTAATTAACACCAGCAACAATTATTCACATGTTCTTAACGCTCTTCAACACGTATATGATCTCGAATCACGGGTTTGATTTGATCACGAGCCTGTCTCATAAAAATGGGAGTATCATGCTTTCATTCTTAATACTTTATGGTTCTAATTCCAACAATATACAAACCATTCTCTTCAAAGAGCCATTAAAGTAAGCAGATTTTATATCCCACATAATGCATTACTAACTACACTCCCAAAAATTGCTTATTATTGCTATTTGTACGCGGACGAAGTCGTGGAAGTTTGCTAGTTCTAAATAAGTTATTAATGCACAATTTCAGCTCGATACATATTATACGTACTGAGTAAATTGGTTTAGAGCATTTTATGAAAAAGTGCAATTTGTGTGGGGGTGGAAAAAAAAGAGGACTCAAATAAATTTTATACACTAGATTGAAATCATCATAAAAGTAATATATTCCAAATTTCAGATCAATAGCTTTTATACTTTTCGAGCAAATCCGTTTATTGTCGAATTGCGAAATTGTATCATTTTGTATGGGAGGGGTAGAAGGGGTGAAGCTAACTGTCTAATTTGATTTGGCCTTACTAATAATTCCAAATAAATATTTCATAAAAAATTTGGGCTCTATAAATTTTATACGCACTGAGTAAATTGGTTTAGAGCATTTCATGAAAAAGTGCAGTTTATATGGGATGTGGTGGAAGGAGGGGGAGGGCACGCATAATTTTTCTACGGTAGACTGAAATCATTATAAAAGTAATATACTCAAAATTACATACTAATGGCTTTTACAGTTGTCGAGCAAATTCCTTTATTGTCAAATTGTGTAATTGTGTCATTTTGTATGGGAGGGGGTAAGAGGGATGGAGTGATTTGGCCCGTTCACGAATTTGACCTTACTTTTTTGACAAAAACGACGTGTTCGAAATTTGAACTATCTAGCTCAACGCGCGGTATTATGGGGATGAAAATGGATCCTCCCAATAAGCAGCTCACAGAGTAAAACCAACAGCTGGAGGAAGAAATAAACCTATAGACAAACGCACTCGGTAAACAGATCGAAGAACAATTAGACGCGAAACTTTTGGAACAACGAACGATCCTAGAGCAGATGATCGTGGAAAATACCGGAAGAATCGAAAACATCAACAGTGAAGTAGAGCGGCTAAAAAAGGACTTCGATGTGGTGAAAACAACTGGTATCTTCAAGTCCGAAATTGTTGTTCATAAACACATAAAGGCTCCATTCTTCGATTCAAAAATCATGGACTATCTACAAAGCTCAATTTGAGGCGGCGGCCACCACCAAAATTTTGTCGGATCAGGAGCGAGCAACGGCCTTGATGTTGGCATTACGAGGGTCTGCGGCTGGGTGCAAGGGCTTAGCCTAGTGGGTAGCGTGTTGGTTTACAATGCGAAGGTCGTAAGTTCAAATCCCGGTCAACGCATAATTCCAGCACACTGTCTGCTTGGATATACCTTGGTTACATCAATCTACGAAAATAAAAAATTCGCAGATATAAGGTTGTGCGAAGAGCTAACAATACTTCCACAATAAGTCATGAAAATATTAAGAAATCTGAAAATCAGAAGGCCAAGGCCCGATTTTGGCTACCGTGCCATTAAAGAACAAGAGTCTGCGGCTGAGATTTTGCAGACTACCACAGCCGAACAGCAACTAGACTTTCAGTTTCTGGTGCAGACGTTGGACCTTCGGTACTGTAGAGATCACATTCGGCAGATTTATAAAATGCAACTTGGCATCCGCGTACAGAAAACTGGGGAAACCCTGCAAAAGCTTTTATCCTTTTCTGGCATAGATCAAGACAATTGGAATGAACGGATAGTTGATGCATTCATTGACGCTCTGCAAGATAGAGAGCTACAACAGACGTCCTCACAGCAGGTTGGCTATTAAGAAAACATCAAAAGAAGTTTTAGGTTACGCTCTGAGTTTCGAAGCCGCTAAACAAATCTTGCGCAATAGCAGTCGGGTCCGAGAAATCAATGTTGGGACCGAGGAATATGTTTACCTGAGAGCAGAGTTCACAAAACCGAGCCAAGGTCGTGGAGTTCCACGATGTTGGAACTGTGGACGGGCAGGACATCTACGATATACTTGTCGCAAGCTCCGACATAACCTAATCCTTGCCTCGAATGCGCCAACCCGCAACTTACAAGGGGCGTGAATTCACGGCAGTGCGCCTAATCTGCTAACAGCCCGGGAAACGAGTAAGAGTTAACCTCAAGGGGCAGAGGTTGACTGGTGAAATCGACGCTCCCAGATCCACCATCGCTGTCTCCAGACTTCATCGCGGCAAAAATGAGTGGCCGATTTGGAAGCGTTGGAAACAAAAGACATGAACGCAGAGGAAGACAGCGAAGAGGAATGAGTTGCTCAGGTCGCCGAATGATTGGCGAATCCGCTGCTGACGGAACCGTATAAAGATTGTTTCAGAGGAACAAGCCCAATAAACATGACGTAAGCAACAAAGGTTCATGATGTTGAAATTGCAGAAGTGCGGAACATTTTCGACGTGATTGCTGGAAATGAATGATGATTTTTGGGGCAGATTGTGCATCCACATTAGTTTTGTGTAATGATTGGCAAGATTGGTAAAACATGGCTGGGGCTGGTGAAAGCCATAGAGTGAAGCTGACAAGACTTGGAGCTGCACGATGTTGGAATAGCGAATGCGGAGGGCATTAAGACGTGATTGTCGCAATCCAAGAACGTCGGCGAGGGGTTATTTGAAATGTACTGATCATTTTGGAACGTAGAACTGGAGACACGGCCAGCATCCAGAGAATGATTTGCGGCAGTAAGCGGTTGGGGCGAATGAGCGGAAGTTGAAGGATACCTCATGAACTATACCAGCAAGAGCAGCCGGGAGAGATCGCAGTGGAGAAGTGGCCTGTCTTGAGATGAAAACTGCCTGGTCGGGGAGCATGTCACTCACCGACAACATGGTCGAACTGACTCTTCATGTTTCCGAGAAGGCAATTTGGAGCGGCTATTTAGTCATCGATACCACGGGGAAAGATCGCCGAGCTCTCAGCGAAAATGGGAGGTACAATGCCAAATAATCAGCGAAGTGGATGACGCGGAGTACCGGAAGCCAGAGTGGCGAAATACCATGGCCACAGTAACGATTCTGAGCAGGACGAACAGGACCTAAGGAGGTGGTAATATTGTATGTTAGCCCCAATCAAGTATCCACGGTTTTCCCCTGTAATCGAAAGTAGTGTGAAATGTAAGCTATACTTGCTTATCATCGAACGCCACAATGAACGCTATGCGACTTAATCGGAATGTCAATGAACGAGATTCTAACGAATGGATAGAAGAGTTAATAGGCAAGCGATTTTGGCGAACATTCAGTCTGGCTTGGACTCGTCGACAAGTAAGTCGTATGGAGAGTCGAAAGTGATAATTTGTGAGCGAAGAAGTTTCGAGTGTAAAGCGAATTAAGATTAGTTGAAATTGAAATTGTGGCTTCATCTCTTTACTTGAAATCCAGCGACCTCTTGCGCACTTCAATAGTTTCCGCGAAATTCCTACCCTGTCAAAATTATATTTCACAATTTCATTGGTATTAAGTTAACTTAACTTTTATTTCTCATAGATTTTTAATTCAAAAACTTTTCTCACTCTAAACTTTATGACAAGCAATTACAATGGCGAACACGCGATGTTATCTTTTCATTGATATCCTCGCTGGTTTAATTTAAAAAGAAAAACGGTATGTCGTGACAAAATAAAGACTGAGCAAAGTTTTGCAGACTCAACTACCCATAGTACAAAAATACTACCACCTACCGTCATTATGAAACTTTCGGTAATATAGTTCTCTGTTAATTGGAAAAAAAGAAGTTATTAATTACGTTGTTGCAATCGAACACAAAAGTTTTCCGAGAAAAGTTTTGGCATCGTGTGCAGAGAAAATTTGTGTGGTAATCTTTTTTGGGAAATCTGACAGCGATATCTTAATCAGAAACGTATCATTTGCAGAACGAAAACTGTTAATAGAAGTCAGACATGCAATGCACCTCACGGCCGAAAAATAATCAATTTTTGGTAGTGTAGAGATTTATTTATCGATATTGACAGGACGAAATTAGAGTTGGCGTGAGAAGTTGACTGTTACCAATAAGTTTTCGGGATTACTTCATATGGAAACTGAATGAAGTGTTAACTAAGCTGACATCATATCTTTTCGAATATAATGTAATCTTAAATTTTCGAAATTTTAATAATTTTTTATTGACAAATTGAAATTGTTAAGAATCAAAAACAGTAATGGAATTGAAGATTATTAAGTGATCTGTCGACTTCCTTATGGTCCCAATCGAGATATCGGAGATAACCATTTTTCTGGTTATATCGGAACTGGAGGATTTAGCCATGAGTTTTACATAAAGGTGCTAATTGTGCTTTGTTTTTTGTTAGAAATCGATACATTTTTGATCAGGAAAATCGAAAATTTGAATCAATGCATTGAAAATCTATTTAAACAAAACAGAATTGGGATTGGGCGTAAAGCCAATAACCTAGGGTATAGCCTAGTGGGTGACGTGTTGGTCTTACAATGCAAAGGTCGTGAGTTCAAATCCCAGTCGACGTAATAATATTCCTGCACAATACCTGCTTGGATATACCTTGGTTACCTCAATCTACGAAAATGAAAAATTCGTAGGTAGAGGGTTGTGCGGAGGGCTAACAACCCATCTATACATAGTAATATAATTGTAGTGTCTGTCTGTTATTTGCTTATAAATGGCTATAAGTTAGTTTTTTGAGTTATTTTAGCATTAACTAAGCATAAAGACACATTTTTGAAATTTTTGTCTGTCTGTCTGTCTGTCCGACCGCTTTTCACGCACGAACGGCTGAACCGATTGTAATGAAACTTGCACAGTTTGTTAGGTGTCCATCGGAATGAAATCTGCACTTGATTTCATTTCACTCCCCTCACGCCTTCTACCCCCTCCCATACAAAGTGACTCATTTTCAAAATATATATTTAACAAATTTTCTTGGAAACCATAAAAGCTATTAATTTGAAATTCGGAATATATTATTTCTATTATAAATGCAGTCTTTTGGCTTACAAATTGTTTGAGTTTCCTCACTCCTTTCACCACCTCCCATACAAACTACACTTTTTCATGAATTACTTTACACCAAATTTCTCAGTACGTGTAACTTCCATCGAGCTAAAATGTTGTATTAAATCTTTAATTAACATTATTATTATTATCGGGAAAAAATTAACCGATTAGCTTCACTCCTTCTACCCCCTCCCATACAATGTGATACAGTTCCACGACTTCACAAGAATTTGATTTTCTTGAAAAGTTTGAATGTTACTGATCTGAAATTTTAAATATACCAATTGCATGATGATTATAGTTGTTTTTCAAAAAATCACCAGAAACCCCCTTCTCCTTCCACCACCTCCCATATAAACCGCACTTTTTCATGAAATACTCTAAACGAATTTTCTCAGTACATTTAAATTTCATCGTGGTAAAAATTTGAACTTAATACTAAATTAGCATTATTATTAATATCGGGAAAAAAACTTAACCGAGTAGTTTCACTCCTTCTTCCCCCTCCCATACAATGAGACACATTCCACGACTATACAATAATTCGATTTTCTTGAAAAGTATGAATGATACAGATCTGAAATTTAAAGTATATCAATTGCATGATAGTTATAGTTGTTTCTCGAAAAATCACCAAAAACCCCCCACTCCTTCTACCACCTCCCATACAAATTAAACAATTTCATTAAATTCAATGCACTAAGTTTCTCAATACCTACTCAATTTTTGAAGCTTAAATTTGGTACAAAACATTTTTATAGCTTCTCTAGCATGATGTGAAACAAATTAGTTCAGTGCTGTCACCCCTTCTACCACTCCCCATACAAAACCGCAAAAATTTCGATTTCATCTATACATAGTATCGTATGATTGGGCTTTACGCACAATCGTAGTCCTGTTATGTTTTAAGCTTAATGTTATTTTATTTGTTTTTTTTTAAATACCACCAGCTACAATCATTCACATGTCCTTAACGCTCTTCAGCACATATATGATCTCGAATCACGGATTTCATTTGATCACGAGCCTGTCCCATAAAAATGGGAGTATCATGCTTTCATTCTTAATAATTTTTGGTTCTGATTCCAACAATATACAAGCCATTTTCTTCAAAGAGCCATTCAAGTAAGCGGATTATACATCCCATATAATGTATTACTAACTATATACATTCTTAAAAATTGCTTATTATTGCTATTTTTAAGCGGACGAAGTCGCGGGCGTTTGCTAGTCCACAATAAATAATGAAAAAAAAAATGTTAAGGAACCTGAAAGTCAGGAGGCAAAGTCCCAATTTGGGCTGTACTGCCATTATAGAAGAAGTAAGGCCAAATCTTGTAATACTCTGGCTAAAATGGGAAAAGAGTTTAATGTACCGTAAAAAACAATGCTCAATTTTTGGGCGGTGCTAGATGGAAGAGGGAGGCGGGGGAGGGAAAAAGTCAAAAACTACACTTGCTAATATCACCACGAATGCAGATAGGAAGTTGAAAATCAGTAGAAATATAGAGAGGGTTGTGGGACAAACTTTAAAAATAATTTAATTTTTTATTCATTGGCGTCCGAAAAGGGGGGCGCTAAAAACAAATTATCGGCCGAATTGTTTTTTCCAATGATTATATCTTCGAAATTATTTATCGTAAAAATTCATATTTTGGGACCATTAAGGTGGCATGCAGCTCCATTGGGATCAGCTTAGAGAGTGGCTAATTATTGTAAGGGGAAGGGTCAGGCGGGGGGGGGGAGGGGGGGGAGGCTGCAAAGAAAAATACTTAAAAATTAATATATCAACTATCTCTCAAGCTATGTAATTGAAATTTGAAACGTATATTAAGCTATACTAGGAAAATCTAAAAAAAAAACATGTTGAAATAATAATAGTGGGGGGAAATGGGGAGCATTTCAAAAATGGCGCACTTTTCAAAATTACAAATCCTTATATCTCAAAAAAGAGTAAAAAGAGTACAGATATAATAAACTGCCAACAAGTCGGGCGAAACTTTATTATTCTTGGGACATGTTGCGGATGTGTGGAAAGTCAATATGCAGGTAAGAGTGGTTAGGGAAGACTAAGTGAAAGGGAGTTCTTGAGCAGGGCTGTTGTCTATTTAACAATATTTCATTCGTTTCTACAAGTTTGGGTTTTTATGGAGGGGAGGAGGAGGGGTAATAGTAAGGGTGGGTGGATGTTAATAGCTTTTTAATCACGTCCAATATTCTCTGTGTAGAATGTGTTTCATAGACGAAGTTGCATAGAATTTTCATTCACAAAACCGAACATTTGTATGGGAGGGGGTAGAGTAGGTAGGGGAATCGTAAATTTTGATATGCAGTTTTATTTCGCTTCTCTTTTAAGGTGCTTTTATAAAATTTCAAGTTCATAGCTTTTAGTTTGTTGGTTATTAGTTGATTTATGAAATTGGTCGAAATCATAGTTTTGTATGGGAGGAGGTAGAAGGGCAAGCGCGATTTGAAAATTTTGAAAGCAATTTCATTTGAATTATTTTTATAAGTTTCAATGCAAAATTTGAAATTGATAGCTTTTAAGAGTTAGCTGATAACTTATTTTATAAAAATGCTCGAAAAAATAATTTTGTATGGGAGGGGGTAGAGGAGGTAGGGGAATCGTAAGACTTGTGATGCAATTTTCTTTCTTTTTAGTTGTTAGGTGCTCGTACAAAATTTCAAGTTCGTAGCTTGCAATTTGTTGGTTATTAGTTGATTTAATAAAATTGGTCGAAATCATACTTTTGTATTGGAGGGGGTAGAAGGGTAAGCGCGATTTCAAAACTTTTAACGTAATTTCATTTCAATTATTTTTGTAAGTTCTTATGCAAAATTTCAAATTGATAGCTTTTAATAGTTAGGTGGTAATTGATTTCTTGAAAATGGTCGAAAAAATAATTTTGTATGGGAGGGGGTAGAAGTTTTAAAGATTTTCGACCAGTTAATAATTCATTCTTTTATGGATTTTTTTTAAATGCATTTCGCAAATTTTCAAGTTTCTACCTTAAAATTTCATTCAAAAATTTTCAGCTTATGTGTTTTTTCATTTCACATGAAACACCTTGTGCACGTTAGACCAGGGGGGTCGGTGCATAACAATTGTAGAATTTCTATTATTTTTTATGTATGTACAATAAATTGATATATTGATCTGCAAAATTTAAACTCTGTATCTTTTACCAGAGCCCAAAAAAAATTACTCAAAATTTTCAACATTTTTGCTTTCCACCTCCCTCCTCTTACACCCCCCCACTTAATTTTTTTACCAAAATTGACAATTTTATAGTTCTACGATCTGACAAATTTTTGATGTGATATATTCTCTCAGTTTTGAGATATAATGGTTTGAAATTTTGGAAAGTTCAATGCTCCCCATTTTCCCCCACTACTATTTTCTCCAAATATTATATTTTTTTCATATTTTTTTAGTATAGCTGAATATAAGTACCAAGTTTCAATTGCATAGCTTAACAAATAGCCGAGATATTGATTTTTAAGTGTTTTTCTTTGCACCCCCCCTGACTCTCCCCCTTACAATAATTAGCCTCTATGTAAGCTGATTCCAGTGAATCTGTATGCCACCTTGATGGTCTAAAATTATAAATTTTTTATGCTAAGTAATTTCGAAGATATAATCATTTGAAAAAAAAATTCGGCCGACAATTGGTTTTTATCCCCCCCTTTTTGCACCCCAATGGATAAAAAAATTAGATTAATTTTAAAAGTTGTCCCACAAACACTTTTATATGCACATTGATTTTTAGCTTCCTAGCTGTAACCATGTTTGAGATATTTGAATTCTTAGTTTTCGGTTTAAGTGCTCCCCCCGCCTCCCCCTGAACCCTTACACCCCCAAAAATGAGTGTCCTCCTGAGATCCGCAACTACCTACAATCCCTCCAAAAATGAGCTTTCTATCTCGAATGGTTTGGGAGTTAATGTGCTCTGAGCGTACACACCGGCGTACGGCGTACGGCGGACGGCGTACGGCGGACGGCGTACGGCGGACGGCGTACAGACAGACGGATTTTTTTTTTTTGCATTTTTAGGCTAATTTAGTCACGAAACGCGAAAAAACGAAATTTCAGGGTAGCAAATTTTTTTTTTTTCCCAAGTCGATCACAATACTTTATTATTAAAATAATAAAGTAAAATCGAAAATTTGTCAGATTTAGAACTACATAATGGTTAATTTTTGTAAAAAAATTTAGTTGGGAGATGTAAGGGGAGGGAGGTGATAAGCAAAAATGTCGAAAATTTTGAGTGATGTTTTTAGGGCTCTGGTAAAAGATACAAAGTTTAAATTTTGCATGTGGATACATCTATTTAATACACATAGAAAAATAATAATAACTTGTTCCATAATTGTTATAAACCGAGCCCCCGGTCTAACGTGCACAAGGTGTTTCATGTACATTGAAAAAAACACATAAACTGAAAATTTTTGAGTGAAATTTTAAGGTAGAAACTTGAAAATTTTGTGAAATGCATTTAAAAAAAATCCCTAAATATACAAAATATGAACTGGTTGAAAACCTTCTACCCCCTCCCATACAAAACTATTTTTCTCGACCATTTTCAAGAAATCAATTATCACCTAACTATTAAAAGCTATCAATTTTAAATTTTGCACAAAAACTTTCAAAAATATTTAAAATAAAATTGCTTCAAAAGTTTTGAGATCGCGCGTAGAAGGATAGCCCCCTCCCATACAAAAGTATAATTTCGCCCATTAATAAGAAATCAATTATCACCTAACTATTAAAAGTTATCAATTTGAAATTTTGCACGAAAACTTACAAAAATAGTTGAAATGAAATTACGATAAAAGTTTTCAAATCGGGCTTGCCCTTCTACCCCCTCCCATACAAAGCTATGATTTTGACTAATTTCATTAAATCAACTAAAAACCAACAAACTAAAAGCTACGAACTTGAAATTTTGTACAGGCACCTTACAAGAGAAACGAAATAAAACTGCATATCAAATTTTACGATTCCCGTACCTTCTCTACCGCCTCCAATACAAATGTCCGGTTTCGTGAATGTAAAATATACCGAATTTTATGAAAATTCTATGCAACTTCATCTATGAAACACATTCTATACAGAGAATATTTGACGTGATTCAAGCAATCAATTAAAAAGCTTTTAGCATCCACCCACCCTTACTATTACCCCTCATAAAAACTCAAACTTGCAGAAACGAATGAAATATTGTTAAATTGACAACAGCCCTGCCCAAGAACTCCCTTTCACTTAGTCTTCCCTAGCCACTCTAACCTGCGTATTGACTTTCCACTCATCCGCAACTTGTCCCAAGAATAGTAAAGTTTCGCCCGACTTGTTGGCAGTTTATTTGTATATGATATCATGGCAACGTGACATGGAAAATGTTTCGTGCTGATTTTAAAGTTTATGGATTTTATAATTTTCGAGGAAAACGGACATGTTTTTCTGAAATTGGGATATTTGTATGGGAAGTGGAAGAGAGGAAGTGGAAGATTTGGGATAATTTTGGAGCTACTTATCGACACTCTAATCACCGTGCATTCCTATGATTTTAAATTCGATAGCTTTTATGTTCGAAGGAGAAATCCTTTTTTTGTTAATTTCTTATGCATAAATTTGAATGGTAGGGGGTAGAAGGAGTGAATTGAATTTGATATTCTTTTAAGCATTTATTGCATTTACAAATATACACATTCTGGCAAAATTGTAAGTTTCTACTTTTTTTAATTTTAATGAAAATCGATATAAAACGTTTACCAAGAATATGCATTTGTTTGGGAGGGGGAAGAAGGATTATTCGGATGAAAACAAAATTTTCGAAGTTATTTTTTTTTTACAGAATGACCTGTGTTATAGGCAATTTCGGCCTGTATGTGCAATGCACAAACACAGTCATGGAGGGAAGGAATGGGATTGGGAAGGTGGGGATCTTTTTATTTTTATACTTTACTGAAGACTTCAAGTTGATAGCCTTAACAATTTCGAAGAAAATTAATTTAATTTCAATTTCGAAAACTCATGAAATTTGCATAGGGGGTAGAAGGAGTGAGGTGAAATTGATATTTTTTTTTTCAATATTGATTGCAAATATAACAAAATTAATTTCGGCAAAAACTCCTCATTTTCGATTTGATGGTCTTGTGTATCGAATAAATGCATTTTTCAAAATTGTCCATTTGTATAGGAGGGGGTAGATGGAATGAGCGGATGGAATTTATATTTTTTAACTTTAATAATATTCATTTATTTATACTTACACCTAATTTTTCGATACCTTAAATAGTATTAAAGAAAAATGTATTTCTTGGTATTTCGGAATTTCATGAAATTTATATGGGAGGGGGTAGAAGGAGTCCCCTATTGACGAGCTTAAAGTAACTCTTTTTGCTAGAGATGACTTTAAATAAATTTCAGCAAAATAGGTCAAGGCATTCGAGAGTTATGTTGTAGCCAGATGGACAGACGGTCATTCGGAAACGAGAAATTTGAGCGACAACAAATATTTCTATAATCTTGGCGAATCTGTGCGAGCATTTTTTATTAAATCTGACTGTGTACTGCTCGAACGCGCAAAGTTGTGACTAAGAATATAAGCAAATTAGGCACTTTCATCGAAAATAGTGACTTTTGCCGTATGAAAATAAATTTTCCATATTTTTATCGAAAGTAACAATGTAAAATCCTGTGACGAAAAACAAAGTTTGCAGACCAAAATCTTCTTAAATTGTTCATCCTTCGTCATCAGGTTATTTTAGCGAATGTTTTCTTCGGATGAAGAGCGATTTTGCCGAATATTCAGGAATATGAAGGTGGGTGAACATGTTCCGAAGAAAAATATTTTTTCTCTCTTGTACTCGCTTGAGGGAATTGACGACGACGACGAATTTCTTTGATTTTAAATTGAATTTCGAGGCCGAAACGAGGGCTTTTTATTTCCTCGATGAAGCCCTAGAGTAATTAATTTACTCTACACCAATCATTTTATGTTGGGCAGAACACATGAAAAAAATAAACTGCCAACAAGTCAGGCGCAAATTTAATATTCTTGGGACAAGTTGGGGATGCACGGAAAGTCAATATGCAGGTTAGAGTGGTTAAGAAAAAATAAGTGGAACCCCATTTAGGGTAGGGCTGCTGTCCATTTAACACTTAATTGCGAATACGAACTATAGCTCCAGTACATGTAATCAATATTTTACTCTTATTATTTATTTATTTTATTTAGGGGAGCATTTGAGAGCATCGCGACCTTTTTGGTTTATTGTGCGTTTATTGCCCCTTTACCCTACCATAACTCTATAGCTTTGGCTAATCTAAGTATATCTAAGGGAGCCATGTTGGTTAGTTCATCAGTTGTAAGGAAACCCTTTCCTAGAAGATTGAATCTTTTCCTTGCTACTGCCTCGCAGTGACATAGGACGTGCTCAGTCGTTTCTGAGTCTCTGAGACAGAGGCGGCATATGTCGGTTTCAGTGATGCCCATATTTTTGAGGTGGTGGTTTACTCCACTATGGCCGATTGGAGTACTAATGTCACTTTTACTAAATTTTAGAATATCCTCCACTTTGTTTTTTTGTGGTAGGATAAATTTCTTTGAGATTGATAAGCCTGAAAGTCTATTCCAGTAGATTCTACGCTCTTGTTCAATCCACTTTCTAAGTATAAGGTTCAAGTGTCCTTTTAGTTTTCCACAGAATGGCTCTGGTCCAATAAAATATGTTTCTGAACCATTTTTTGCGAGGCGGTCTGCCTCTTCATTCCCTCAATCCCCGTATATCCTGGGACAGAAGGCAACCCCAAACAAGCCTTGATCCGTGTTTGTTGGATGCAAGAGTTTTGAGAGCTGCCTGACTATCCTATCAGATATAAATAGATTCGTTGCGATAAGCTCTCTTAATATTCTCTTGGATACATAGCTCCATTGCAATAAGTGCGGCTTGTAAGATTGTGGCTTCCTTACCAAGAGGTTTTGAAATCGAGAAATTAGGAGCAGTGACTCCGGATCCAGTCTCCTCCGAGGTGCGCGAGCCATCTGTGTAGCAAATGGTTGATCCCTCTTTCATATCAGTTACCATGAATTGCCAATCCTTGCGTTCTCTGATTATTACTTTACGGGGTTTCAAAGTTGAATTTTGACAGCATAGTGTCTGACAGTGTTGATTTTAAAACCTCAATTCTTGGGTTTTTCAGAATTTGGAGGCGACCTCTAAAATATCCCGATTTGGAATTGTTATCCCTCTGTATGCGTAGCACCCCTTTTATTGGCTACTTTCTTATTTAGAGATGTATCGGAAGGATGTTCGGGAATATTTTCATTGCCGCAGTAGGGCAGTAATACTAAGACAGGCAAGTCTTTGAATTTTTTGTAATATAAGCTGTGCTTTTTGTTGTAACATTTGAGCCCACCAGACTATTGATCCGTATGTGACTATTGGGAGGATGATTGTTCTGTAGCACCAGTAGCACCAATTTTCTGCCAAATAGGCTTTTGCACGCCCAAAACGCCTTTAATGCTTTGGCGTGAGTCCATTCAATATGTTTGTTCCAGTTGAGTTTGTTATCAAGAATCACACCTAAATATTTGACCTCATCTGAAAAGGGTATTGACGTTCTATTTACAGAAGGAGGTGTTATGCAAATTTTCCTTCTATTCGTAAATGGTACTATCTCAGTCTTACTTTGGTTAATGTTCAAGTTCTTAGACTGACACTAGTTCATCATCATTTCCAAGGCAGATTGCAGCTTTTCTGACAATATTTCACTCTTATAATTGGTTGGTTATTAGTTGATTTAATGGAATTGGTCGAAATCATACTTTTGTATGGGAAGGGGTAGAAGGGGCAAAGGCGATCTAAGAACTTTTGGCGCAATTTCGTTTCAACTATTTTCAAAAGCTTTTACGCAAAATTTTAAATTGATAGCTGTTAATAATGGTCTAAAAAATAATTTAGTATGGGAGGAAGTAGTTTTGAAGGTATATAAGACCAGTTAATGTTTTATATGTACTTTAATGATTTTTTTTTTAATATATTTTGAAAATTTCCGAGTTTCTACCTTAAAATTTCATTCAAAAATGTCCAGTTTTTGTGGTTTTTCCATTGCACTTGAAACACAATGTGCACGTTAGACCGTGGGGGTCGGTGCATAACAATTGTGTAATTTTTATTGTTTTTTCTGTATAATATATGTGTGTAATATATGTATCCACACGGAAATTTTAAATTTTGTATCTTTCACCAGAGCCCTAAAAAATAACTCTAAATTTTCGATATTTTTGCTTACATCCTCCTTCCCTGACGAAATTTCAATATGATATCTGTACTTAGTTTTGAGATATAGCGGTTTGAAATTTTGGAAATGCTCCCCATTTCCCCCTCCTCCTCTACTATTATGTCAAAATGTTATACTTTTCTCATAATTTTCTAGTATATCTTAATATACGATCTGAGTTTCAATTATATAGCTTAACATGATTCTGTATGCCACCTTAATGATCCCAAAAGATGAATTCTGTATGGTTTCGAAGATATGAACATTTAAAAAAACATAATTGAATTATGATTGGGCGTAAAGCCCAATCATTTAATACTCTTGATGAAATAGGAAAAAGTTTATTGTACCAGAAAATATGTCATCTCAAATTCTTTCGAATAGTGAATAGCGACTTTTATATGGGAGGCGGTAAAAGCAGAGGCAGAAGGTTTGTAATTTTTGTGTATAACAGTGAATGTAGTACACAAAATGTTTCATGCTGAATTTAAAGTTTTTGAACAAATTTGTCTTAATTTATGGCATTTGTATGGGAGGTGGCGAAGAAAGTGGGAGGTTTTGGATGATTTTGAATCTGCTTATCAATATCCTAATTACATTGCCTTGTGACTCATATGTTCGAAGGAGAAATACATTTTTTGAATTTTCATTACAAAAAATTGTATGAGAGGTGGTAGAACGAGTGAAGCGAAGTTCATATTTTTTTAGCATATATTGTAATTATTAAGGGACAAATTCTGGTAAAGTTTCAAGTTTTTAATTTTCCTAGATTCAATGCAAATCGATTAAATGCATTTGCCAAAAATTGTGCATTTGTATGGGAGTCGGTTGATTGAGTATTTGAATCAAAGCCAAATTTTTCGATACCAATGATATTTATAATGGTATACTTTCTCAATATTTAAATTTGATAGCTTTGACGGTTTTGGAGAAAAATATTTTAGTTAAAACTCCGACATTTCGTGAAATTTGTATGGGAGGGGGTAGAAAGAGTGAGGCGAAGTTGATAGCTTTCGTAAAATCGGTTGCAATTGTAATAACATGAATTATGACAAAAATTGGTTCTTTTAGCTTTACTAGTTGCAATGAAAGCCGAATAAATGAATTTTTGAAAATTGTCCATTTGTATGGGAGGTGGTAGGAGGAGTAAAAGGATCAGATCAATATTTTTTGAGGTTAATGATTTTCACATGACCTAATTTTCAAGCTAATAGCTGAAATGGTTTCGGAAAAAAATCAATTTCTTTAAATTTCGGAATTTCATGAAATTTGTATGGGAGGAGGTAGAAGGAGTGGGGGGATTTGGTCTGCTCATGAACTTGAAATTACTGTTTTTGCTAAAAATGATACATAAATAATTTCAGCAAGATAGGTCAGAGCTTTGGACAGTTATCTTGTAGACAGACGGACAGACACACAGACGGTCACTCGGAATCGACGTTTTTGAGCGACAACAAATATTTCTGTACCCTTGGAAACTCTGTGCGAGCATTATTTCTTAGCGTTACAAAGGGTAATGCAAACACAATATACTCTCAGATTTAATCTAGAGTATAACTAACAAAAATAGAGAATGTTGTGGGGCAACCTCTAAAATTAATTTAATTTTTTTATCCATCGGTGTCCGAAAAGGTCGGCTGTAAACAAATTGTCGGTTGCATTTTTTTTCTAAATGATTATATCTTCGGAACAACTTCATTTAAAAACATAACAGGGCTACGACTGTGCGTAAAGCGCAATCTTACGATACTCTAGATGAAATAGAATTTTTTGTGATCCCAATTTGAAATTTTGTATGGGGAGTATTATGACAGATGATAGCATTGAACTAATTTCTTCCCCATCATGCTAAAGTAGCTATAAAAATGTTTTATACAAAATGCTTACTCCAATAATTGAATAGGAGCTGAGAAAATTAGTGTTATATTTAGTGAAAATGTGCAGTTTGTATGGGAGGTGGTAGAAAGAGTGAGGGGATTTTAGTGATTTTTTCAGAAATAACTAGGAATATTATAAAATTGACATCCCTTAAATTTCAGACTAGTGCCATTCATACTTTTCAAGTAAATCGATTTTTTGTGAAGTTGTGAGACTGTGTCATACATCCCATACAGGGAGGGGGTAGAAGCAGTGAAGCTAATCAGATTTTTTTTTCTGATCTACGTGATAATACTAATTTAGTATTTATTACAAAATATGAGCTCAATAAATGTTATATGTCCTGAGAAAATCGTCTTAGAACATTTCATGAAAAAGTGTAGTTTGTATGGCAGGGGGTGGAAGGAGCGGGACGATGCAAATAATTTTTCAATTGTATTTTTAAATCATTATGAAAGTAATATATCCCAAAATTCAGATTGATAGCTTTTATACTTTTCGAGTAAATCCATTTATTGTCAAATTGCGAAATTGTGTAATTTTGTATGGGAGGGGGTAGAAGGGGTAAGGCTAATCGTCTAATTTTTTTTGTCCTCACTAGCAATTTTAAATAAATATCTGGTGCACAATTCCAGTTTGCTAAATTTTATATGCACTGAGTAAATTAGCTTAGAGTAATTCATGACAAGTACAGTTTGTATGGGAGGTGATAGAAGGAGGGGGAGGACACGCTAAATTTTTATACGGTAGATTGATACTATTATAAATGTAACATATTCCAAATTTGAGGCCAATAGCTTTTATAATTTTTGAGCAAATCCGTTTATTGTCAAATTGCGCAATTGTGTCATTTTGTATGGGAGGGGGTAGAAGGGGTGGAGCGATTTGGCCCGTTCACGAACTTGACCTTACTTTTTTGTCAAAAACGACGTGTACAAAATTTGAGCTTTCTAGCTCAACGCGTTCTCAAGCTAGAGAGCGAACGGACGGATGGACGGACGGACAGACGGACGGATGGACGGATGGACGGATGGACGCATGGACGGACGGACGAATGGACGGACGAATGGACGGACGGACGAATGGACGGACGGACGGACGAACGGACGGACGGACGAACGGACGGACGGACGAACGGACGGACGGAGAAAATGGTGCTATTTTCAAAATTTCAAACCATTATATCTCATAATTGAAACCAAGTATTAAGTTGAAATTGTGAAATTGTAGAGCTACATATATGGTTTATAATTTTCTCAAAAATTATTTTAAGATGGGGGGTGTAAGTGGAACGAGGTGATGTGCCCAATTATCGAAAATCACTAATATCTTAGGTCTCTGGTAAAAGATAAAAAGCTAAAATTGTTAAAATTTTGCACGCGCATACTTCCATTTAATATACAAAAAGAAAAATATTAATTTTAACCACAACTGGTATCCACCTGCACTAAGTGTTTCAAGTGTATTGAAAAAAAAGAACAAAAATTTATCATTTTTGAGTGAAAATTTAAGCTAAAAACTTGATAATTCCTAAAATTATTAAAAAAAAATGCTTAAAAGTTTAAGGATTAACTGGTCGAATATCTTCAAACCTTCTACCCCCTCCCATACACAAGTATTTTTTCAGCCTTTTCTAAGATATCGATTATCACCAAACGGTTAAAAGCTGTCAACTTGAAAGTTTGTAAAATTACTTGTTCAAATATTTCAAACAAAAATACATCAAAAGTTTTGGAATCCCTCTTGCCTTTCCACCCCTCACATGCAAAAGTATGATTTCAACCAATTTCAATAAATCAACTAATAAACAACAAATTAAAAGCTACGAACTTGAAATTTGTACGAACACCTTTCAAGAGAAACTTAACAAAATTACATCACAAATATTGCTATTCCCTCACCTACTCTATCCCCTCCCATATAAATGCATGGTTTTAATAATATGAAATACACCGAGAATTTTATAGAATTTATTTCGTCTAGGAAACTAACTTTCTATACAGGGAAATAGGAGCGCGATTCGAGCAATCAAATACAAAATTATTGACATGTAACGATCTCTTCTATCATACCCCTCCCCTTGCAAACTCAAACTTGCATATATAATTGAATGAAATATTCATTCCATGTACTGGAGCTATTGATCGTAATCGTAGTTAAGTGTTAAATAATCGACAACAGCCCTGTCCTAGAGCCCCCATTGACACAGTCTTCCCTATCTACCTCAACCTGCATATTGACTTCCCACGTATCCTCAACTTGATCCAAGAATAATAAAGTTGCGCCCAACTTGTTGGCAGTTTTTTTTGTATACGCGTTAATGGCTAATACTTCCTAATGAGAGGTAAGTTTCTGACTGAATTAAAGGGAAACTATTTTCATTTTGATAATTTTTTAGATTCCTTGCGCTCAAAGAGGGCGGCTTCTTAAAAAACTCTTTGTGGTGTCTATGTGTTTGTATGTCTGCGAGCTATCCTTTACAATGGTTTTACGTAACTAAAGAATTCAAATTCAGAACCAATTTAATTTTGTATAGATTCAGCTTCATTATCCCACATTCGATTAGCTCCAAATCATTGCTTTAACCTTATTTAAAAAAAAGGGTTCGTCCAGACCGTATCGTGCATTGTCTATCTTCCTAAGAAACCATTACCGATTTTATCCAGAAACCCTTTTTCTCCTGTTCAGCTAAAAATTTATACATAACTTTACTTTATCTTAATTACAAACGAAATCGTTGAAGATGTTCACTTTTTTCGAAATTCCAATTATTTTAAACATGCAAAATAGGACTTCGATGTATTATAACCCACAACTCCAGGACATGCTTGTAACATTCATTTTGCCATTGTAAAATAAAATCGTAGAACGAACATTTTAAGCAATGACTAAAATTGCTCCCAAATCGATACTTAAGATAATGTCGGGTTTGATGGAAGTTTTACATAAAATGAAAGACCCTTTGTGTTGGTGTAGGTATTATGTAGGGATGCCTTGGACTTGGATATGGGTCCCGGTAAATCCTTGGTAGCATGTTAATCGACCCGATCAAGGGAAAGGTCGCCTTCAGGCTTTATTATTCGCCCACTGTTTTAGTTTAATGGTTTGGAATTTATTGTCGAAGATTTTCATTTTGCTTTTGTGAAATCCAACCCCGACCCATAACTGTATTACTACCACTACTACTAATGTCATGTCGAACAGATTTTGATGCTAAGTAATGGCTGCAGATAATCAAGAATAATATAGGAGTTTGTTTGTTTTCCAGGAATCGGAAAAGGCAGGTGCTTTTCTCCACACATTAATTACAGGTAAAATTGAGAATAGATAAATAATTACCTTGTTATTTTTCTTGCCCGAATTAATTAGAAAAACATTTTCAAAGTTTAATATGGTTCCTTTTGTAAGTAATAAAATTTATTACTTCCAAACTGTAATAATTTTGGATATGTTATAGCTTTTAGGTTTGATTACGCAGCACTTCTACAATGGCGCTACAGCCCAAATCGGACCTTGGCCTCCTGATATTCAGGTTCCTTAACATTTTTCAAAACTTATTGTGGAATGATTGTTATTCCTTCGCACAACCCTCTTTCTACGAATTTTTCATTTTCGTAGATTAAGGTGACCAAGGTATATACAAGCAGACAATGTGCTGAAATTATATATTGCGTCGACCGGGATTTGAACTCACGACCTTCGCATTACAAGACCAACACACTACCCACTAGGCTGTACCCTAGCTGTACCCTAGATTATGCAGCACGGTGGTGGTGTATATGTATGTAATGGATTATTTCAGACTTTTTTTTATAACTTTTTAAATCTTGCTTCTTTTTTAACGTTGATGTGTGGGGTGTCAGATATATGCGGACAATGCGTGTGGTAAACACTCAATACAGGACAAAATTATAGTGGCCAGTTGCTTGATTTTTATTAATATTTTGGATTAATTTGTAGATCGAAGCAAATGGATAAAGAAAAGGTAAGCGTGTCTTTCAGAGGCAAAAAGTTGCACTACGTAAATGTATTTTAAAATAAATATTAAAATAATAAAATTTATAAAGAAATAAAATTCAATAATTCATAATGCTAAGCGTTCAATTATTAAAAAAAGAAATTTAGAAAGTTATATCTTTCTCGAATAATCGCAAGCTTGAATTCAGCCGAAACATCGACGAAACAAGACCGCCAGAAGCGTTCGATTTCACCCGAGAATCCTGCAACTTCAAGTCTCATTCTTACTCGTCAGCAATCGAACCTCTTAAACCGAATTGAAGAGAACGTGAATCTCGTTGCGCCAAATCGAACAACAGGAAAACGAACCTCAGTGTTAAATCATAAAGGAATCAGAATCGAAACTGCTTTTCTAAGAATGTAGTCATAATATGATATGCAGCGTTTATGTTGAAGTGAGCAAGGGGTTTCTGGATTTCAAGTAAAAATAAAACCACAAGTTTAACAAGTTCATTCTCATTTAACCGCAAAACTTTGTTTAATTTAACTAAATCACTTTACACTTGAGATTTTCTCGCTCACAAATTATAACTTGCCGATATTAACTCTTTTGCTTCCTTAACTTTGACTCACTCGTCGACGGCTTCAAACCTGTTCATCAAAAAACGCTCGCCTTTTTATATTGCTCTTGTCGTACGAATCTTTCCCTTTGTCGTGTTAATCTTTTCCTTCTCAGCGAATGCTGTTAATTAGTTCTGTAAAGCATAGCCTCGTTGACCAAGTCTTTTCCCTGTCGGTCGAGACTATATTTGTAATATTTCTCGTCGCCCGAGTCCTTTCCCTATTGGTCGTGTAGTTAATGTTGCATTCTATGAATTATTTCTCGCCCGAGTTTTTTCCCTGTCGGTCGAAGCAATACGTGTATAATAGTATTTCTTGTCGTGTGAGTCTTTTCCCTGATGACCGCTTGGTTGTAGTTGCTGAACATTCCGATCGAGTCGCATTTGGTCCCAGATATTCAAAATTATTTCTTTCCCGTCCACATCTCTACATTGCCCGTATTATTATTGTTGGATGGTTTCATTACTGTTTGTTGAGACCGTGCACATTCCGATCAGCTTTATGCATGTGTTCCTTATGGTGTTCGAACGCGAATTAATTTGCTTCAGTGTTGAATGGTAGACGATAAGCAAGTAGAGCTGATATGTATCTTATAATCTGCTTCGTTTAATGCCTCTTTGTAGACAATGTATTGCGTTTTGTTTAAATCAGAAGTATAATTTATTAAATTGAAGGAATCACTCAACTCATGAGTGTTGTAGTTGCCTATGATTAAAACAGTTTACGTTTAATTCCACGCTTTTTCACAATAATTTATCATGGAATCGAACATTTCTTGTACTATGATAGCATCGTACATTGTGCAAATACGATTTAATCGAAAGTTTGGTAAAACTTGATATAACCATCTCGTACTGTTTCTTCGCGTCAATTAGAATTTTTCTTCTACTTCTACAATGGCACTACAGCCCAAATCGGACCTTGACCTCCTGACATTCAGGTTCCTTAACATTTTTCTTTACATATTGTGGAAGGTTGTTATCCCTCGCACAACCCTATTTCTACGAATTTTTGATTTTCGTAGATTGAGGTAACCAAGGTGTATCCATGCAGATAATGTGCTGGAATTATATATTGCGTCGACCGGGATTTGAACTCAAGACCTTCGCATTACAAGACCAAAACTAGGCTAAGCTAGGGTAGCTTAGAATTTGTTTCACGTTAATTTTCCTCATCGCGTTTGCTGTGCTTGTTTGTTTGTTCGACGCGAGTTGAACAGAGAGCGAAAAGTAATGCGAGTTAGACAATTCAATCAGGGTCAGCAGTTTTTTCTTGATAGGAGAAGTACTACAAATTTTTTTAGTACTGAGCGCCAATTAAGCTTGATGCGATCCTCCATACATTTTTATTGCATTAACGTATAGAGCATACTATAGTGTAGTGCAGTTGATATTGAAAACTCCTGTGTTAAGATGGCGTCGTAGTGTAGAATTGTAATTAGCAGTTGAATGATTGTGTTCACGTGGTGTACTGTGTATTCCAAAGATGAATTTTGGGTCAAATAGATTTATTAATTCATTTATTTTTTTTTTCATCATCATCATCATCAATGACGCGACAGCCCAAATCGGGCCCTGGCCTCATGAAGTCGTCGCCTCCAATCGTCTCGATCCAAAGACCGCGTCCTCCAGCTGCTAATTTTTAGAATGGCTTTGCTGTCTTCATCAACCGAGTCCTCCCATCGCTTGCGTGGCTTGCCTACTGGCCGGTTACCACTCGCTTTGCCTTTAAGAGCACGTTTGAGGATTCTTCTGTCTTCCATTCGCTCTACATGCCCAGCCCACTGCAGTTTACGTAACTTGATGAACGTTGAAGCTTCTGGCTCGTCGTAGAGTTGATACAACTCATGGTTGTATCTTATTCGCCATTCCGTTCCTTCCTTCACAGGTCCCAAAATTCTTCGGAGGACCTTTCTTTTGAATGCGTTAACTGCTTTTTCGGAAGTTCGCGTTAATGTCCACATCTCGCTGCCATAACAGAGCACAGGTCGTATAATAGTTTTATAAATCCGCAGCTTATTGTTCCTGTGCACTTTCTTGGATTTCATTATTGGAAGTACCGAATAATACGTTTTATTTGCTAGTATTATCCGTCGTTTGATTTCGTCTGTTTCATTACCGTCCTTTGCTAGATTAGCCCCAAGATATATGAAGTTGTCCACACTCTCCAAATTATATTCCGCAATTGTTATGTTTTGTCTGATTGGCGTTCGCCTTCTTGTTTGCGTCATTACTTCTGTTTTGTTTTCATTAATGCGCAACCCGACTTCTTTTGCGGCGGAGTCAAGATTGACAAATACCTCCTTAGCACTAGGGAAGGATCTTGCTAGAATGTTAATGTCGTCAGCGTATGCTACTAGTTGGGTGGACTTGAATAGTAGTGTCCCGTTGGTGTCGACTGGGATTTTTCGGACGACATACTCTAGTGCCAAGTTGAAAAGCATAGGAGCTAGACCATCTCCCTGCTTTAAACCACATTCCGTTTGACAGCTGGTTGTGGAATCGGTTTGTATTCTCACCTGGGATTCAGTGTTCGTCATTGTGAGTCTTGTTAGTCGGACTAGTTTTGGAGGAATTCCAAAGTCAAGCATGATTTGGTACAGTACGCTCCTGTCGATACTGTCGTATGCTTGTTTAAAATCTACGAATATTTGGTGCACGTCTGTGTTATATTCCCAGCATTTCTCAAGCACCTGTTTCACCGAGAATATCTGGTCTGTTGTAGATCGTCCGGTTCTGAATCCGCCTTGGTATTCGCCAATTATTTTATTAGTATAGGGCTTAAGACGACGTTCAATTATTTTTGTCAGTATTTTATAGGACGTACACAACAATGATATACCTCTGTAGTTCTCACAGCAGAGTTTGTCTCCTTTCTTGTAAATTGGACATGTAATGCTTTTTCGCCAGTCGTCGGGTATGATTTCCTCTGTCCAAATTTAGCATATCATGCTGTGCAGTATTTCAGCGACACAGTTTCCACCGTTTTTCAGAAGTTCAACTGGTATTTCGTCAAAAATTATTATTTTTAAAAATTATTTTTTTTTATTTGCATAAATTATATTTATTTCACATAATTTTGCATTACTTCCCGTTTTAGGGTTAGATCCTGTTATAGGGGTGTGGTAAATATTAATTATCTAATTAAAATTAAAACTATTAATGTAACTCATAAACTATTTATATTTTTTACCGTTTCATTATAATTTCATTGTGATTTGAATTATACTACTTATATCCAAATTTTTACATTACAATCTTAAATATTTAAACCAGTTTTGCATAATTATACTTTAGATGGAATCTGAGAGTATTAAAAATATGCTCTGCGGTTTGTAACGTCAAGAAATGATACTCGCACAGAGGCGCCAAGGGTACAAAAATATTTGTTGCTGCTCAAAATATCAAAACTGGATGTCTGTCCGTCTGTGCGCTCTCTAGCTTGAGAACGCGTTGAGTTAGAAAGTTCGAAATTCGAACACGTCGTTTTTGACAAAAAAGCTAGTTCAAGTTCGTGAACGGGTCAAATAGTGTTACCCCTTCTTTTCCCCGTCATACAAAATGACACAATTTAGCAATTTTATAATAAACGGATTTGCTCGAAAAGTATAAAATTTATTAATCTGACATTTGGAATGTATTTCGATTTACCATACACAAATTATTTGTATCCTCCTCCTCTTTCTGCCACCTCCCATACAAACTGCATAATGAAATACTTTAAACCAATTTACTCAGGGCGTATAAAATTTATTGAGCTGAAATTGTACACTAATTATTTATTTAGAATTATCAGTAAGATCAATAAACTGCCAACAAGTCGGGCGAAACTTTATTATTTTTGGGACAAAATGCGTAGAAAGTCAATATGCAGGTTAGAGTGGTTAGGGAAGACTAAGTGAAAGGAGCTTCTTGGGCAGGGCAGTTCTCAATTTAACACTTTCCGGAAACGTTCAAAAGCTCCATATTTCATTGGTTTATTTATGCAAGTTTGAGTTTTCATGAAGGGAGGGGGGAGGGTGATAGTAAGGGTGGGTGGATGTTAATAGTTTCTTAATTGATTGCTTGAACCAAATCCAATATTCTTTGTATAGAATGTCAGTTTCATAGACGAAATTGCATAGAATTTTCATTGGATTCGGTGAATTTTAAATTCACGAAACCAAACATTTGTATGGGAGGGGGTAGAGGAGGTAAGGGAATCGTAAAATTTGTGATGCAGTTTTATTTCTTTTTTTTTGCGAGGTGCTTGTACAAAATTTCAAGTTTGTAGCTTTTAATTTGTTGGTTATTAGTTGATTTAATGAAATTGGTCGAAATCATACTTTCGTGTGGGAGGGGGTAAAAGGGCAAGTGCTATCTCAAAACTTTTAACGTAATTATATTTCAACTATTTTTGTAAGTTCTTGTGCAAAATTTCAAATTGATAGCATTTAATAGTTAAGTGATAATTGATTTCTTAGAAATGGTCGAAAAAAAAATTTTGTATGGGAGGGGGTAGAAGTTTTAAAGATATTCGACCAGTTAATATTTTAAACTCTTGGAGATTTTTTTTAAATGCATTTCACAAATTTTCAAGTTTCTACCTAAAAATTTCATTCAAAAATTTTCAGTTTATGTGTTTTTTTCATTGCACATGAAACACTTTGTGCACGTTAGACCCCCACTTCGGTGCATAACAATTTTGGAACAAATTATTATTTTTTTTTCATGTACATTAAATAGATGTGTCGACGTGCAAAATTCAAACTTTGTATCTTTTACCAGAGCCATAAAAAAATCACTCAAAATTTTCAACATTTTCACTTTTCACCTCCCTCCCCTTACACCCCCCAACTTAAATTTTTTACCAAAATTAAAGACTATATAGCTCTACAATCTGACAAATTTTCAATTTGATATGTGTACTCAGTTTTGAGATTTGGTGATTTGTAGTTTTGGAAAGTGCGCCATTTTTTAAATGCTCCCCATTTCCCCCCACTACTATTATGTCCATATATTATATTTTTTTTACATGTCACTAGTAAAGCTTAGTATTCGTTTCAAGTTTCAATTACATAGCTTAAGAGATAGTCGAGATATTAATTTTTAAGTGTTTTTCTTTGCACCCCCCCTGACCCTCCCCCTTACAAGAATTAGCTTTTAACTAAACTGATTCTAGTAGATCTTTATGCCATTTTAATGGTCTCAAAATATCAAGTTTTTATGGGTAGTAATTTCGAAGATATAATCATTTGAAAAAAAAATTCGGCCGCCAATTGGTTCTTAGCCCCCCCTTTTCGCACGCCAATGGATAAAAAAATTAAATTATTTTTAAAAGTTGTCCCACAAACTCCTCTATATGTGTGTTGATTTTTAGCTTCCTAGCTGTAACCATGGTTGAGATATTTGAATTCGTATTTTTCGGTTTAAGCGCTCCCCCTGCCTCCCCCTGAACCCATACACCCCCCAAAATGGGTATCCGCCTGAGATCCGCAACTACCTACAATCCCTCCAAAAATGAACTTTCTATCTTGAAGGGTTTGGGAGTTAATGTGCGCTGAGCGTACACGTCGGCGTACGGCGTACGGCGTACGGCGTACGGCGTACGGCGTACGGCGGACGGCGTACGGCGTACAGACAGACGGATTTTTTTTTTTTGCATTTTTAGGCTAATTTAGTCATGAAACGCGAAAAAAAAAAATTTCAGGGTAGCAAATTTTTTTTTTTCCCCAAGTCGATCACAAAATACTTTATTATTAAAATAATAAAGTAAAATATTAGACGATTAGCTTCACCCCTTCTACCCCCTTCCATACAAAATGAAACACTTTTGCAAATCCATAATAAACGGATTTGCTCGAAAAGCATAAAAGCTATTAGTCTGAAATTTGGAATATATTACTCTCATGATCATTTCAATCTACAGCATGAAAAAATATTTGCGTCCTCCCTTTCCTTCCACCACCTCCCATACAAACTGCACTTTTTCTTGAAATACTAAAACCAATTTAGTCAGTACGTATAAAATTTATCGAGCTGAAATTGTGCACCAAATATTTATTTGCAATTATTAGTAATACCAAAAAAATAAACTGCCATCAGGTCGGGCGCAACTTTATTATTATCCTTGGGACGATTTGAGGACGCGTGGAAAGTCGTTATGCAAGTTAGAGTGATTACGAAAAACAAAGTCGAAGGGGGTTCTTGGGCAGGGCTGCTATTCATTTAACACTTAATTGCGGATGCGATCAAAAGCTCCAGTACATATAATCAATATTTCGTTCGTTTATTTATGCAATTTTGAGTTTTTGTGAGGGGAGAGGATAGAGGTGATAGTAAGGGTGGGTGGATGTTAATAATTTTTTAATTGATTGCTTGCTTCACGTCCAATATTCTCTGTACAGAATGTCAGTTTCATAGACGAAGTTACATAGAATTTTCAAAAAATTCGATGTATTTTACATTCACGAATCCAAGTATGGGAGGGAGTAGAGGAGGTAAGGGAACCGTAAAATTCATGATGCAGTTTTATTTCTTTTCTTTTGTAAGGTGCTCATACGAAATTTCAAGTTCGTAGCTTTTAATTTATTGGTCATTAGTTGATTTATTGAAATTGGTCGAAATCATTCTTTTGTATGGGAGGGAGTAGAAGGGCAAGCGCGATCTCAAAACTTTTGATACAATTTTTTTTTCAACTGTTTTTAAAATTGATAGCTTTGAATAGTTGGGTGATAATTGATTTCATAAAAATGGTAGAAAAAATAATTTTGAATGGGAGGGGGTAGAAGTTTTGAAGATATTCGATGAGTTAAAATTCATAATTTTAGGGATTTTTTATACTCTAGATGAAATCTGAGAGTATATTGTGTTTTCCTTACCGTTTGTAACGCTAAGAAATAACGCTCGCACAGAGCCGCAAAGGGTACAGAAATATTTGTTGTCGCTCAAAAACCTCGATTCCGAGTTGCTGTCTGTCCGTTTGTGCGTCTGTTTACAGCATGAATCTCGAAAGCTGTGAGCTATAGTGCTAAGAAATTTTGTGTGTCATTTTTAGCAAAGAATAACTTTAAGTTCGTGAATGGGCTACATCCCCCTACTCCTCCTACCCCCTCCCATACAAATTTGACGAAATTTTGAAATTTAAATTAAATTATTTTTCTTCGAAACTGTCAACTTGATATTTTGCATAAAGTATACAAATAGGAATATTGATAATACGTTTTGATCCGTACACTCCTTCTACCGCCTCGCATACAAATGCATAATTTTTATTAAATGCATTTTATCGATTTCCTTTCAAACTATATAGAAAAAGTACAAACTTCAAATTTTGCTAGAATTTATTTCTTAATAATTGAAATAAGTGTTAGAAAAAATTATCTGCTCCGGTTCACTCCTTCTACCACCTCCCATTCAAATATCTGTATTATAAATTCAAGAAAAGCATTTCTCCTTCACGTATATGAGAACTATCGACTTTGCAATTGAATCAAAGCATGGTGATAAGGAGAATGATAAGGAGTTTCAAAATCATCTTAAACGCTCCACTTCCTCTGCCACCCCCATACAAATGCCCCAATTTCAGGAAAACTATGACCAATTTCTTTAAAAATAAAGAAAACTAAAAACTTTAAAGTCAGCAAAAAACAATTTGCATGCCATATTCGGTGTCATACACGAATAATACAAACCTCCCCCTCTACTTTTACCACCTCCCATGTAAAAGTCTCTATTCACTATTCGAAAGAGTTTGAGATGACATATTTTCCGGTATATTAAAGTCATTTCCATCTCATCTAGGACATCATATGATTGGGCTTTAAGCCCAATCATAATTCTATTATGTATTTAAATGCATTTCACAAATTTTCAAGTTTCTACCTTAAAATTTGAAACACCTTGTGTATGTAGGTCCCTCTCTTCGGAGCATAACAATCGTGCAACAAATTATAATTTTTTTCTATATAGGTATATATTGAAAAGAAGTGTCCAAATGCAAAATTTAAACTATCTATCTTTCACCAGAGTCCTAAGCAATCACTAAAAATTTTCGACATTTTTGGTTGCCACCACCCCCCCCCCCCGTACACCCCTTAACTTAAACCAAAATGAAAGACTATGTAGTTATATAATCTGACGAATTTTCGATTTGATAGCTGTACTCAAGTTTTAGATATAACGGTTTATAATTTTTAAAGTGCACTATTTTTGAAATTCTCCCCATTTCCCCCCACTACTACTGTAACCAAATTTTATATTTTCCTTGGATTTCGCTAGTATAGCGTAATATACACTCCGTTTCATATTTATAACCCACCTACCAATTTGAAATTATTTTCGCCTTAAAATAATTTTGCTCCAAATTAAATACAAGGAAAGATTGAGAAACTCTGTGCAATGACTTTTTTTTGTAAATCATTTTTCATTACCGGTTTTTTTGCTGCAGTTCTTGGAAATTCGTAATTTTTGTGCGTTTCATATTTATAACCAACATGGTGATTAGTTCAGTTATAAATCGACACAGTGAATTAGTTTAGTTGTTAGGGTTTCGTAATAATCTTATTTTACTTTACGACTTGAAAAAAAAAAAAAATTTGCTACCCTGAAATTTTGTTTTTTTGCGTTTCATGACTAAAATAGCCTAAAAATGCAAAAAAAAAATCCGTTTGTCTGTACGCCGGTGTGTACGCTCAGCGCACATTAACTCCCAAACCTTTCAAGATAGAAAGTTCATTTTTGGAGGGATTGTAGATAGTTGCGGATCTCAGGCGGACACCTATTTCGGGGAGTTTGAGGGTTCAGGGGGAGGCAAGGGGAGCACTTAAACCGAAAAATAAGAATTCAAGTATCTTAAACATGGTTAAATCTAGGAAGCTAAAAATCGATATACATTTAAAAGGGTTTGTGGGACACCTTTTAAAATTAATTTAACTTTTTTATCCATTGGGCTGCAAAAAGGGGGCTAAGAACCAATTGTCGGCCGAATTTTTTTTTTCAAAGGATTATATCTTCGAAATTACTTAGCATAAAAAATTTATATTTTTAGACCATCAAGGTGGCGTATACATAGATTCATTGGAATCAGCTTACATAGAGGCTAATTATTGTAAGGGGGAGGGTCAGGGGGGTGCAAGGAAAAACACTTAAATATCAATATCTCGGCTATTTGTTGAGCTATGTAATTGAAACTTGGTACTTATATTAAGCTATACTAGAGAAATACGAGAAAAATATAACATTTGGACAAAATAGTAGTGGGGGAAAATGGGGAGCATTGCACTTTCCAAAATTTCAAACCATTATATCTCAAAATTGAGTGCAGATATCAAATTTAAATTTTGTTCAATTGTAGAACTACATAGTTTTGAATTTTGGTAAAAGTCTGACGTCGAGAGGTGTAATGGGAGGTAAGCAAAAATGTTGAAAATTTTGAGTTATTTTTTTTAGGGCTCTGGTAAGAGATATAAAGTTTAAATTTGCCATGTAGATACATCTATTTATTATACATACAGAAAAAATAATAAAAATTCTGCAATTATTATGCACCGACCCCGAGTGAAATTTTAAGATAGAATCTTGAAAATTTGCTAAATGCATTTAAAAAAATCCCTAAATATACGAAATATTAACTGGTCGAAAAACTTTAAAACTTCTACCCCCTCTCAGACAAAATTATTTTTTCGGCCACTTTCAAGAAATCAATTATCACCTAACTATTTAAAGCTATCGATTTGAAATTTTGCAAAAATAGTTGAAGTAAAATTGCGTCAAAAGTCTTGAAATCGCTCTTGCCCTTCTACACCCCCCATACAACAGTATGATTTCGACCAATTTCATTAAATCAACTAATAACCAACAAATTAAAAGCTACAAACTTGGAATTTCGTACAAGCACCTTGCAAGAGAAATGAAATAAAACTGCATCACAAGTTTTATGATTCCCTTACCCGCTCTACCCCCTCCCATACAAATGTTCGGTTTCGTGAATGTAAAAAATAGCGAATTTTATGAAAATTCTATGTAACGTCGTCTATGAATGCATTACAGAGAATATTGGGCGTGATTCTTGCAATCAATTAAAAAGCTATTGACATCCACCCACCCTTACAATTACCCCTTCTCCTCTCTTATAAAAACCCAAACTTGCAGAAACGAATGAAATATTGTTATATTGACAGCCCTGCCTAAGAAGTCCCTTTAACTACCCTAACCACTCTAACCTGCGTATTGACTTTCCACTCATCCGCAACTCGTCCCAAGAATAATAAAATTTCGCTCGGCTTGTTGGCAGTTTATTTATCTGAATACAAATTAATATTGTACTTTTGCGTTCCGTTATTTTGGTGTCAACAATACCAGTTTGTACTTTCGAGAGGAGTTGGTATTTTAATTTTGCCATTGTATGATCCAAACAACTAAATTGTGGCTTGAGTGGCAAGAGAGATTTATCCGAGTTCATTAAGAAAACCTAAGTAACACGAAGCTTCTGTGTCAGTATCTATCATGATGTCGATATTAATATCTGCAATAATTATGGTATAATTCATGCTATTTATCAAGAACCTTTTCAAGTTCATCGGCAAATTTTTTTCCAGAGAAGTTTGGAAACCAATAAATCAGTATTATTTTCGGAGGTATTTTTAAACCAGCATCAATCTCGACAGAAAGGCAGGTTGCACCATTAAAAATTATTTCCTCAACTACTACTACTATTGAGGCTACCTATCCCTTATGCACATGAATCCCTATTATAAGTTGTAACAATTTTTCCAATATCTATGAAATTGAGAACATTTTCAATTAAAACGACAGACATTCACATGCAAAGGAAACAAACAAAAAACAGAATTTCTACATATTTCCCTCGGGATTAATATTTTCGATTTACAACTACGTTGATCAATACGTTGCAATTTCACTGTCAAGGCTTTGAAAGCGAAGACTACTATTGATGCCATCTTCCCACACGACATCCTGGGACTCAAAGCTTTGTCTGAACGAAATACTCGTCAGGATTCCTTCACTATGCATGTGTAACTTCTAGCAACGTTTCACACGGTGCCACGTATCCTTTCCTTATGCATGACAAATTTTTAATTTTCCCATGCATGGAAATTTCTCGCTGAGGAATTTTATTATCAACTTCTGTTTGGAAGAGTTTTTCTATTCGGTTTTTTTTTTCCATCTACCGACATCCTTTTCTCCATTTTTAGATTAAAAATAATATTTTTTCTTGGCGACAATTTTGTTGCTTTTATTTAGGTATATATCGCGGGCGTTACCCCGAGACATTGAAAATCTGAAAAAAAACTGAATCTACCGTCAACTAGTAGCATCAACCAGCGAACAGAAACGTCAACAGTAACTTCCGTTTCTTGTATGGTGGCGGTGCCTGTAGGCCTTTTTTCATATTATTCTGAGCACAGTGTGCCAGGCTTTTTCAAATTTTAATAAATCATCGAGACTGCCAGAGTGAATGGTGGCGTTCGTTGTCGTTCGCTATGCCAAAGACTTTTCTACTGTAGCGCGGAGAGCGGCGAACTATGCGAAAAAGGACAATTTTTTTCATTACGAACGACAAGTACACAGCAACTTCACTGTGGCAGAAAATAAAAAAAGGACAGGGAATACATTAAATAGTGCAAAATTGAGGATGAGCCATGAGATGAAGCAATCAAAATGTGAGAGAAAGGCAACTACAAATAAAATATGGCAAACAGGACAGGCTGTGTCATGGAGTCATGCTACAAGATAGAAATATGATTTGTTTATGATTTATAAAGTTGATAGGTGATAGGTGATAGGATTTGGTTGAGATCCGTTTTAGAAAAACCTAAAAAGTTTATGGTGTCATAATAAATTAGGTTTAGGTTTTAGGACGATCATATCGTTGGCGTAAAAAATGGTCTTAGTAACTTTAGATTGTGTCAGGAATTAAGCAGGGCTGTAGTCGTAAGTCCAGCAGAGGGTTATAAGCTGTTGCAAGGCTATAGTGGTTACCTGTAACCGAAGTTGCTAAATTTATAAAATCATCAACAATATCGAACTGCAATTTAAGTATCCTACGCATCAATTTATTATAAACTTATAAAGATGTGCTCTCAGTGCAAAACAAATTCCGCGTGGTGATCAAAGGGTTTGCAATAGCAAAAAAGTTATTTTACTGATTGTGTACATAAAATATGTAAAATGCAGTATATACAATAGATATTGGGTTTTTAACATTATTTCCAAGAAAAATAAAATAATTGATCATTTTTCATAAAAAAAAATTAAGAAAAATTTCAAAAATGTTAAAAACACAAAAACGAGATGAAAATAACTTTATGAATAAAAAGTTAATGCTTATAAAATAAATAAATAAATATTTTCCATAGATTTTCCCTAGCACAGTTTTTTACATTTTTATTAGATACACTCGATTTCGTGTCATTTGAAGATAGGTGCGTTCTTAGCCACGATCGGACATATTTTTCTGCTTGAAACTGATCCACTCGTGGTCCGTTTAAATTTAAAAACATTAAGTTTGATACATTTGATAAACAGCATCACAAATCAGTTATTATGCTTTTCAACTGTGGAACATAGCAACATTGATATTATCCTTAAGTAAGGCTCTACTTTTTTTCTGGAATAATTTCGCTATTTTTGGCGTAAAAATATCTTTCAGAAACTCTACGTTTTCACTATTTGATTCATAAAAGAGTCATTCAAATGCACAAGGGGTTTCTGAATTTTAAGTAAAAGTTAAACTACCTATTAGTTTTAGTTTTCTTTAATTTAACCGCAAAACTTTATTTAACTATCTGTACGCTTTTCACTTCAGGCTTCTTCGCTAACAACTTTTCGCTTGCCAATTGCTTTCAAAACATCGGCTAACTCGTCGATGACTCCAAACCAGACTGATCTCTTCACGGAGAACGCTCGCCTTTTATATTGCTCTTGTCCGTTGAATCCTTCCCTTTGCCGTACGACTTTTCCTCTAGACCGACTACTAATTGCTTCTATAAAGCATTAACTCGTCGGTTGAATTTTATCCTTGTCGCCGGTGTGATTGTTGTTGCTGAACATTCTGATCGAGTCGCATTTGGTGACAGATGTTCTTCACAGTGTTTTCGTTATCGCTCTTCTCGGCCGAGAGCGGTAAATTCCTTCCATCAACCATTTCCTCGTCGGTCGAAACTTTTCTCTGTTGCCCATATGGTTGTTGTTACTTCTTGGTCTAGTTTACTGATTCGTTGAATGCTCAAGGCTTCCATACTCCGATCACTTGATGATCGTGCGTTCTATAATGCAGGTGTTCATATGCGAGTCACTGTTTTTCAATTTCGTAATTAATCAAGCAAATGTTCGAGGGTTGGAATCTGCTTACCGCACGCTATACATTCACACACAAACACAAAGACCGGATATACTTACACTGAGCGAAAGTAAACTATTGGCAGGTAGTGAGCAGTTTTATGCCACACCTAATTATTGTCTTTTGCCTTTTTTCGCCGGCAGGTTATCGCTATTTACATCCGCGATGATATTGCTTTTCAGTAAGTTCCACATTTAGGAACACGCTCCAATCTAGAATTCAACTTTAACTGGATAAAAATAAATGTCCAATGGCACATAATTTATTTCTGCTGACACTGAGGTCGTCTCACGGGCTATTTTTTTTTTTTTTACAGAATGACCTGTGTTATAGGCAATTTCGGCATTTATGTGCAATGCACAAACACAGTCATGGAGGGAAGGAATGGGATTGGGAAGGTTGGGGAAGGGGAGTGAGAACGACCGTAGCGAGTGGAGAAGCTGGTATATTGCTCAGTTGTACTGGCTGCTTACTGGCAAATATTTGCAGATATTATGGGGGACTGAATGATAGAAAGCGAACAGAAACCATCTACTGAGTATCTAGGCCTTCTTGAAGTGGAACTGTTTCACTTTTACACCATTTCCCCATTTTATTGCGAATAATTTTTTATCACCAGTAGCAACTGAAAAATTTGCGCTTAACAAAATCCCGTCTGGAGTGGGAATCGAACCCACGACCTATTGACTGAGAAGCAAGCATGCTGCCCACTACGCCACGGAAGCCTCAATGTTCAATGTTCATAACGCTGCGTGGCTCAAACATTCCACGCATACGGACCAGCCAGGTCTTGACGTTGAGCTATTAGCATCTCTCGACGGTTTAGATCAGCTGGTCTACATGACATTGCAGGCCAGTCTTCAAATTTGCTTGACCTCTTTTTAACCACCCACCGATTAAAGTATGAGGTCTCGTTATTGGCTTCAATAGGAACATCTGACCATTTTATAATTCGGGCGCAGTTTCCTATCACAGCAGCAAATCCACCGACTACAAAGGCATCACCCAGAACGGTATGGCACTATAAGGAAGCCAATTGGGAGGATCTTAATTCATGGTACCGCACTTTTGATTGGAGGGAAGCTTTTTATGCAGCCCTCCCCATAATTAAATCAAGGAAGGTCCATCGAAACAATAAACTACGCATCTACAAGATATTAATTCGTCCTGTGCTGCTGTATGGATGCGAAACGTGGACCTTGACACGGTTTTCGGAGAAATTAATCAGCACTTTTGAGCGAAAAATTCTTCGGACGGTATACGAAGCAGTTAAGGAAGGAGATGATTGGCGAATTTGATACAACCATGAGCTGTATCAACTATTTAACGACCCACCAGCATCTATAGTGATCAAACTACGCAAGTTGCAATGGGCTGGCCACATGGAACGAACGCACGAGGAACGAATCCCAAAACGAGTGCTCAAGGGCAAAGCTCAAGGTAACCGACCGCAGGGGAAGCCACGAAAGCGATGGGAGGACTCAGCCGACGCTGACTGGAGATCGTTTCTCCATTTTTCAAATTGGAGGACGCGGTCGTTGGACCGAGACAACTGGAGGAGGTGCATCCGGGAGGCCAAGGCTCGATATGGGCTGTAGCGCCATTGCATCATCAATCTCAAAGGAATCAGACCTGCAAATGATTCAATCAATCAATCAAATTCCTGTTAAGACCCCCTATAGAGGCATAGGACAGAAACAAATCTCTTTCACAAGGAGCGATCCTGAGCATCGGCCTTAAGCTGTTGCCAGGATTTGTTTATTCCTCTGGCGTCCTGCTCAACTGCTCGCTTCCTTGTGTTACATGGTCTACCAACCTAACGTCTTCCTTGAGGATTATAATCCAGAGCCTGTTTGGCGATGTTTTGCTCTGGTTTCCTCAAAGTATGACCGATCCACTGCCATTTCCGCCTTTGAATCTCAATACCTATTTTAGTTTGGCCAGTTTTACTTCAATGTTCGTCGTTGGAGATCACTTATGGCCAGAATATTCCCAAAATGCGTCGGAGGCATTGGTTCACGAAAGTCTGTAGTTTCTTGGTAAGTCGAACGGTCACTTTCCACGTAGTACAACCATATAAAAACACGGATTTGACGCATGCGTCAAAAACTCGCAGCTTCGTGCGAAGGGAGATCTCTCTTAACCTCCAGAAAGGAGAAAGGATACCGAAGGCCTGACGAGCTTTATTTAGCCGAGCCTCAATATCCTTTTCGGCTCCGCCGTCCATGCTGACAATACTTCTGAGATAGCAAAAATCTTGCACCTCTTCCACATCATGTCCGTTAAGAACAATCGGTGAGCTAGCATTCGAACCCATGTGCATTTACTTGGTTTTACGCACATTTATTTTCAATCCCGCCTCTTTGCATTTAGAATCCAACGAGCGAACATTTGACTCTAAGTCCGAATGGTTATGTGCAAGCAAACACACGTCATCAGCATAATCAATGTGACTTAAGATGTTAAATAGTATCCATTGAAGACCTTTACTTTCCCCACCTCCCAGTGCAGCTTTCAAGATGTCATTTATTACCACCAGAAGCAGGGCTGGTGATAATATGCAGCCTTGTCTGACTCCCGTTCGCACAGGGGAGCTCTCGGACAGGTCTCCTCTATGCAAGACGCGACACCTTGCATCTTCGTAGGATTCTTTAATCATAGCTATGATTTTATCTGGAATACCTCTCCTACGCAAAGCATACCATATGTAATCTCGCTTAACGTTGTCGAAAGTCTTCTCGAAGCCTGATAAACCTCGAGAGTGCTCTCGACGACATCACTAATCCTATTGAGAATTACCTTAGCCATAATTTTTGATACGGCAGTAAGTAGACATATACCACGCCAATTGCCACAATCCCAAAGGTCACCCTTCTTCGGAATTTTCACAATGACGCCCTCCTTCTATTCAGTCGGATATCTTTCTTCATTCCACACCTCAGCAAAGAGTGGAAGGAGTATATCGGCTGTTATTTCGGGTCCATTTTGAGGAGATCGGTTGGTAGTCCGTCTATACCTGGAGCTTTGCTTTCCGCCACTGACCGAATGGCGGAAACTATCTCTTCCTTATCTGGGGGATCGTCACTTATAGAGTATTGTTGCGGTTGGATGTTCTGTAGTTGTTCTGATTCTGGAATATTTTGTCCCGACAAGATGTTTAAAATATCAGAGAAGTATTCCTTCCATCGCTGCAACTGGTGTTCACTCATATTAGGGAGAGTTCCGTTGACATATCTCATCAGGTGGTTGGCGGTGAAATTCCTTTTCGTCAACTGTTTCATGATTTTGAATAGTGAACCCATATCCCCAAGGTAAGTCGCACATTCTGCCTTATTTGCCAGATCTTCAATGGCCTTTCTCTTGTCGCGTCTAACAGCTCTCTTAAGCTGTATATGAGCATCGCGGTAGTTCTGCCTGAAGTCGGGCGTTCGTTGGTTGACATCGGGTTGAGAGATGATTGCCAATTTGGCTTTTTTCCGATTGCCAACCTTGACCCATGTGTCTTGCGACATCCAGGGTTTCTCACCGCTTTGCACATATCCCACAGATTCTTCAGCACTAGTTAGAAAAGTGTTTCTGGTTGCCTCCCAATTGGCGTCCAGTGTGCGCATTTCATATTCACCCATTGTGGATGACTTTTCGCGTAGAATAGTTGTGTATTCGCGTTTTTTGTTGGGATCTCTGAGTTTATCCACATTAAGCTTGCGTTTTATTTGAAGAATTTGTGGTTATTGGATAGCTGCTGTACACATTCTCAAGCAGGCAGCGATCAAGTGGTGATCGCTCCCCACGTCAGCTCCACGTTTCGCTCGCACATCGAGGAGACGTCTTGTCCCCTTCGGCGACTTATAGCTAAATGGTCGATCTGGTTCTGAGTAACACCATCAGGGAAAACCCAAGATGTTTTATGATGACTCTTGTGTGGAAAAAGGGTCCCTCCGATAACCATTTGCCGAGTACTACAAAACTCCACAAATAATTCGCCGTTTTCGGGTCTCTTAATCCAAGGTCGTGACGCGTCGACCCAAGGGTCACCATGCCTCGCCATGACGTGTTCCAGTCCAGTATTGTCTGATCAAACCTGGGCGTTCATATCTCCTGACATGATAATAATATCACCTCTTGGAACACGTTCGAAGCTGGCATTCAGTTGGCTATAAGACTCCTCTTTGTCACCAGATGTTGCGGTATTAGTTGGTGCGTAGCACTGCAGAATTATGACGTTTCCGACACTGGTCCTGAGCCTGACGACGATAATCCTATCCGAAATTGGTTCCCAGCTAATGAGACTGTTTCTCGCTCTCGGTGTAAGGACGAACGCCACGCCATTTTTGACTTTACTTTCACGGCCAATGTACAGTGTTTCCACTAGAGGTTCGTTCTTTTCCTGATCGTGTCCACCTGACCTCGCTCAAGCACAAGATTTGGATGTTCACGGTCGATCACTGATTGGCGGTGCAAGGACCGAGTAACTCCAACTCTTCCCCCGTCATTCAATGTTTGAACGTTCCAAAAGCCAATCGTCGTCTATTTTCGAATGCCAAAAGTCGTTACCGTAGATTCAGTCCGTATCCGAGAAGCTGTATCTGTTTGTCGTATCAGTTAGGTCTTGAGATCACGGGTGATAAGCCCATGATCCAGTGAGTGTCCATTTGCCATTTTTAGGGCAAGCTGGACTGGTTGTGGGTGAACTCTACAGCCCCCATCCCACAGGGGGATAGTTAGCTCGGGTCCGTAGAGTCGCTAGTCTCCAAAGATAGTTGCAGAAATCGGTAAAACCTCATCCTACAACTACCCCCTTGCGAGGTGATTCACGGTTCAACAATGAGTGCCTCGAAGTAATTAGAGCCAAAAAACAGTCTTTTCTTACCTTTTGCAATAATCGGACGGTAGAAACCAGGGACTCATGAAAAGTAGCAAGAAATGCCTTCAATAAAATTTTAGAGCGAGATAATTTCAAACATGTTCGGAAACGTCGACTTAACATCATTAAGAATCCCAAAAACTCAAGATCTTTCTGATCGTTTGTGAAATCGGTCAACCACAATTTCATCACATCTTTAAAAACTTCTCTTCTTGATGGTAACCGAACCTTTGTTGTTTCTGTTGAAAAAACAAACATTTTGGCAGCAAACTTCGCTAGAAACTCGAAGCTTCCACAGTCAAACCAGAGTACTCCGTACCAACCGGACTTTGGTTTTACGCTGCCATCACTTCGTTTTTGAACTATGGTTATATCTAGGATCCTTTAGGAGCTCAATATTCACAAGTCTGCTGGGCCAGACAAAGCTGCGCTTCCTACCTAAACCTCTTCGTAATCTTTTCCATCTTTCGTATTCTTCAGGGTGCTTTCTTAAGATCTGGAAGGTCGCGAATGTTCAGCCAATTACAAAGAAAGGAAGCGAAGCGAACCCCGCTAATTAGCCATTACCTCAGTGCTTTCAAAGGTAATGAAATCTGCTGTCAATTGCAGGATAGTCAACTTTCTCATGCATAAAAATCTCATTCATCATCGCCAATATGGATTTCGCTCGGGTCGTTCTGTAGGCGATCTTCTGATTTATCTTACCGAGCGCTGGAATTCCTGCATCCACAAATTTGATGAAGGTTAAGTTCTTGCTCTTGTCATCGCCAAAGCGTTTGATAGAATTTGGCACAAATGCCTCTTAGACAAGCTAAAGGCTTTTGGTTTTAACACTTTGTTTCTTCAGTGGATTGTGAACTTCCTCTCCGGGCGCTCTATTCGAGTCGTACTAGACGGAGTAACTACTGCACCCTTTTCTATTAATTCGGGCGTCCATCAAGGCTCAGTTTTGCATCCCACTCTCTTTTTAGTCTTCATAAATGACCTTCTGTCGTCTACTCTCAATCCTATTCACTGCTTCGCAGATGACAGCACTCTAGATAACATCTATCAATTCTGCTCTCCTGCGGACGCTCGTCCGACATCGGTGGCCTTTTGTCGTAATAAATCGATACAATCACTGAACCCTGACCTCAGTTTAATCCTGGAATGGGGCAGGAAAAACAGAGTACGTCCTTAAATGGCGTACAGATTTCACCCTTTTCAGACTTTAAATTACTAGGTGTAAAATTTAACAATCGCCTAGATTGGAGCCAACACATTTATGAAGTCGTTTTTGATGCTTCGAGACGTCTAGGTATTCTGCAGAAGTATAAGAAATAAATTTCTACCTCCGAACTAGCTACCATCTATAAGGCTTATACCAGACCACGTTTTGAGTAAAAGTCGCATGATTGGGCTGGGGCTCCAAAATCAGATCTGGCTCTTTTTGACCGTATACCGAAACATGCATTCCGATTAATTGGAGATGAAGCTATATCGGCCTCAATTGACTCCCTCGAGCATCATCGAAATATCGGAGTAGTCTGCATTTACTATAGATACTTCAATGGTGAATGCACCAAGGAACTAAAAGCCCTAATACCACCTATATCCAATGCCCCCCGAAATACTTGCCAAGCTGCACGATCACACGAGTACACTGTAAAGCCCTAGCCGTAAAGAAGATTCATCACTCGAACGACAGTTTTGTCGAATTCATTACCAGGCCATCTCTTTCCAACGGGATACAACCTCCAACGTCATTAACGTCATTAACGATTTGTCAAGAGGCCTTAATGAGCATTCGTTAATGAATTACTTTTACCTATTCATTAATGAATTTCAAAACGCTTACAAGAAACGCAAGTATAATATCATTATCAATGAATCATTAATGTGTCGTCAATGATTTTTATTTTAATTCATTAATGAATATCGTTAACGATTCATAAACGATATTATTTATGAAATATTAATGATTTATTAAAGAACTTGACTTTTAGAGGTAAACACGAGATATTCGAAGATCGCAATTGCTTATTGTTCTTTTTCTGTTGTTTATGACCCAGCAAACAAAATAATTCATTAAAGAATCGCTAACGAATTATATTAACGAGCGATTTGATCGTTAACGAGCGTCATTAACGCAAAAGTCGGAAAAGAGGAGGCTCATAGAGGAACAACAGGAGGGCACAGTCTCCATGACATAACCAACGACAATGGCCAACGTCTTATTGATTTCGCAAGCAACAAAAATATCATAGTAAGCTCTACGTGCTTCCCACATCGCGATATTCACAAACGAACGTGGGCATCACCAGATGGTCACACCTTCAACCAAATAGACCACGTTCTAATTGAGAAAAGGGCTGCTTCCAGCATACTTGATGTACGAACTCTCCGCGGTGCGAATTGTGACTCTGATCACTATCTAGCCAGAGCTAAGTATCGATGCAATATAGCTTGTCGTGGATATTCGAAAACGAGTAGATCTCGCAGATTCAATGTCGACAAGCTTAACGACGAAACGGTGGCGCAGGCTTACATGTTAGCCTGTAATAAACACCTGACATCAATATATGAAAATATCCAAAATATGCCAGTGGAGAATGCGTGGATGAAAATACGAGACGGTATCAAACCCTCCGCGGAAGAGGTATTAGGATATCAAGCACGGCGATTGGTTCGACCAAGAATGTCGCGATGCAATAGATAGAAAGAACGAAGCTTACAAATTTTTTACTGAACGACCAACACGAGCCAAAAAAGAAAGATATGACGAGCTTAGGCGATATGCGAAAAAGACCTGCAGACGAAAACAAAGGAAGTACCATAATGACAAAATGCAAAAAATGGACGACGACATGAGAAAAAATAAAACGCGGGACGCATACGCAATAGTAAAAGACTTAAAAAAGGGATATAAGCCAAAAACCAGTCTCTGCAAAGGCGTGGATGGCAACATCATCAGCGACGCACAAGAAATCAAAAGGAGATGGGCTTCATACTTCGAACATCTTTTGAATCCCATCCCAGTAGCACCGATAACGACAGACAACATTTCAATTCAAGCCTCAACTGACGAAGATGAACCATCATCGATACCACCCACGCTTGCTGAAATCAAAGCAGCCCCATGTGACCAAAAACGAAACAAAGCGCCGGGAATTGACGAAATACCAGTTGAACTTTTGAAAAACGGTGGAAACTGTTTCGCTGAAATACTGCACAACATGATATTCAAAATTTGGACAGAGGAAATCATACCCGACGACTGGCGAAAAAGCATTATATGTCCAATTTACAAGAAAGGAGACAAACACTGCTGTGAGAATTACAAAGGTATATCATTGTTGTGTACGTCCTATAAAATACTGACAAAAATTATTGAACGTCGTCTTGAGCCCTATACTAATCAAATAATTGGCGAATACCAAGGCGGATTCAGAACCGGACGATCTACAACAGACCAGATATTCTCGGTGAAACAGGTGCTTGAGAAATGCTGGGAATATAACACAGATGTGCACCAAATATTCGTAGATTTTAAACAAGCATACGACAGTATCGACAGAAGCGTACTGTACCAAATCATGCTTGACTTTGGAATTTCTCCAAAACTAATCCGACTAACAAGACTCACAATGACGAACACTGAATCCCAAGTGAGAATACAAACCGATTCCTCAACCAGCTTTCGAACGGAATGTGGTTTAAAGTAGGGAGATGGTCTAGCCCCTATGCTTTTCAACTTGGCACTAGAGTATGTCGTGCGAAAAATCCCAGTCGACACCAACGGGACACTACTATTTAAGTCCACCCAACTAGTAGCATACTCTGACGACATTAACATTCTAGCGAGATCCTTCCCTAGTGCTAAGGAGGTATTTGTCAATTTTGACTCCGCCGCAAAAGAAGTCGGGTTACGCATTAATGAAAGCAAAACAAAAGTAATGACGCAAACAAGAAGGAGAACGCCAATCAGACAAAACATAACAATTGCGGAATATAATTTGGAGAGTGTGGACAACTTCATATATCTTGGGGCTAATCTGGCAAAGGACGGTAATGAAATAGACGAAATCAAACGACGGATAATACTTGCAAATAAGATGTATTATTCGGTCCTTCCAATAATGAAATCCAAGAAAGTGCACAGGAACAATAAGCTGCGGATTTATAAAACTATTATACGACCTGTGCTCTGTTATGGCAGCGAGACGTGGACATTAACGCGAACTTCCGAAAAAACAGTTAACGCATTCGAAAGAAAGGTCCTCCGAAGAATTTTGGGACCTGTGAAGGAGGGAACGGAATGGCGAATTAGATACAAACATGAGTTGTATCAACTCTACGACGTGCCAGAAGCTTCAACGTTTATCAAGCTACGTAAACTGCGGTGGGCTAGCCATGTAGAGCGAATGGAAGACAGAAGAATCCCCAAACGTGCTCTTAAAGGCAAAGCGAGTGGTAACCGGCCAGTAGGCAAACCACGCAAACGATGGGAATACTCGGTTGATGAAGACAGCAAAGCCATTTTAAAAATTAGCAACTGGAGGAAGCGGTCTTTGGATCAAGACGATTGGAGGCGACGACTTCAGGAGGCCAGGGCCCGATTTGGGCTGTCGCGCCATTGATAATGATGATGAAATGGGCATTCGTTAAAGAATTACTTATACCGATTTATTAATGAACTTTAAAATACTTACAAGAAACGAGTATATAAGCAAGTATATAATCGTTATCAATGAATCATTGATGTGTCGACAATGATTTTTATTTTAATTCATTAATAAATATCGATAACGATTTACGATTTACTAAAGAACTTGACTTTTAAGGCTAAGCAAGAGATCTTCGAAGATCACATGCTTCTTGATCTGTGTCTGTTGCTCATGACTTTGAACATTTCGCGAACACCCACACTCACACGCGGATTTCTCAGCAAACTCTATGTTTCCCATCGTTTCCGCTTGCAATATTTGGAGATATCGACACGAAATAATTTTTTGCTCTGCTAATGCGCATGGTGAAATGAAAACTGTTTGTATGTAACAAGATTGACGTTGTGCGATCCTTTTTGCTTGATATGCTTAAGATCATGACGCATTTTATTTGTTTTATGTCATTCCTTGCTAGTTTTAAGATCGTTATTTGCGAGCACTTGTTAAGTTGTTTGCTAGGAAGTATCTCCATGTAAAGAAATTATGCATGACAAGCTACTTCTATAAGAAAACACTGGATATTGAGGCTTCCGTGGCTTAGAGGGCAGCGTGCTTGCTTTACAGTCAATAACTCGTGGGTTCGATTCTACCCCAGACAGTGGTATTTTTTTAAGCACAAACTTTCAGTTGCTACTGGCGATGAAAAATTATTGGAAATAATAAGATGGAACAGTTCTACTTCAAGAAGGTCTACCTGCTCAGTATATGGTTTCTGTTCGCTTTCTTGTCATTCAGTCCCCTATAACATCTGCAAATATTTGTCAGTAGCAGCCAGTACAACTAAAAAAATATATCAGCTTCTCTACTCGTCACGGTCGTTCTCACTCCCTCTTCCTCTACCTTCCGAATCATATTCCTTCCCTCCATGACTATGTTTGTGCATTGCACATAAAGGCTGAAATTGCCTATAAAACAGGTCACTCTACATATATAAAAAAGGTTTTGCAACGTTTATAAAAGCGTATACCATCGTACACAGCCTGTTATAGTGTAACCATTTCAATCTTTGAACTTTGATCTACGCATTATCGTTAAATTTTGTTGATAATATCGTCCTTTCAGAAAGAGTAAGAGGATAAGTATGAGCATGAACCTCTTGACAAATATAACTCGTTTCTCTGCCATTCTACTAAACATTTACTTACATTTGCATTATATTTACTCTTCTAAAAATAATTGTTTGTTTCTAATTAGAATGCGCTTAATAGCGAAAAAAAACAGTAAACCTATATGTGGCCACAGCAAATTCTTCCTCTAGGCATTCTTTCGTTTATTCATTCATTAGGACCCTACAATTCGGTCATGTTGAAGGTCACATCAACGTAAAAAAAAGGACATGCTATGGAAATCATATGCTATGGAATTCATTAGAACATACGAGCCTTATTTGCATATCATTTGCTGCTTCGTTCCACACCTTATTTCATGCGTTGAAGGACCTCGCTCAATTCCATATTTGAGAAGCAATAAGGGCCGCTAAATAAACATGTGCAAATTATATAACAACATACCACACCCTATGTCCTAGGACTAACCCACCAACACATCATGAAATAGGCTTTGTTCTGTCAACATTTTCACATGGGGAAAAAAAAGTTGGGACGCAATTAAAATTTTTGGATTTCATTACTTAACTTGATGCTGCAACGAGTATATTTCGTATACACACGTATCCATTCAATTTTCAACAAACACTAGAGAAGAATCCTTCTACGAAATGTTTTATACGTATGAGGCACTTGAGCCCAACTCGTATCTTATAAAATGATGTGTGTACGAAAATGATTCAACGAAAAGCAAGCATGAATCTTATGTCCACATAACTCTTATAAACTCTCGTCTGTGAAAGTTTTCATATCGAAGCCCGACGTAAAATATGAAGAAGAAAGTTCTGTTGTTGATCTTGGAGCAGGTTACATCCTGCGGGACTGATATTTCATTCCTCGGTAAACACAAATATAATGTGAACTAGGGACTGTAAAAAAACACACACAAACTTTGTTTGCTTCATCTTTCTGACATACCCTATAACCGGGAGTTGTAGTCGAGTAGTTACAGGGTTAAAGGTAACTAGCTGCAGCTTTTACACTACATAATGTGGAAAGTTTATGATTTTTGCTCATAAAATCGTTAGGAAAGAATGTAAAGTGTAAAGTTTTTTTAGGTAAATTATAGTTTAGTAGAGTTTTTAGTTGACCAGAATGAATTTACCTAAAGGTTCGTTTTAATGAGCTTGTTGGCTGGAAGGGATAGGCATGTTTTTAGTAGGTGATTTGAAAGAAAATGACTTTTGAAAGTAGTTCATGTTTGAAAATTATTTTCATTTTAATAAACTTTAAGCAAGTTATATTTGGATTTCTTATTTAGATTAATAATACAAAACCAAACAGAACTCCGCCATAGACGGTCCCAAGCCCGAGTTGAGAAAGGAGGAGGGAACATGGAGTTAACCTGAATGGCCAGTAACACCAGTGCGTCTCAGGAAGTAGGCAAAAAGTATGACATAGTTGGACTTGCAGCATAGCTGTGAGAACTCCAGCATGTCATATTTAGCTCAAAACTCCCACCCTTTTTCTACTAGGGTGTAATAAATAAGTAGGACCGGTCCTCCAGGTCGGGGGTTGGGCGAGGCGCCGACAACGCATCACCGGAAAAAGAACACTGTCCAGAAACCTGAAGAACAGCCTCGGAAAGGATGGACTCAACGGCAACGACCCCGCAAACGAAAAATGGACTACTCTATTGGATCTTGGAACGTTCGATCCTTATTTAGGACAGGAGCTCTGAAAGAGTTTCTCGAAGAACTGGCAAAACACAACATCAACATAACTGCCATCCAAGAAACGAAATGGCTCGGTTGCGAAATCATGGACATGAGATCACACACAATCTATCCAAGTGGAAAATTGTCGGGAAGCAGAGAGTTTGGAGTCGCTTTTGTCGTTGACAAAAAATTTAAACAGCAGGTCACGAGCTTCAGACCAGTAAGTGAAAGATTGTGTGCAATCCGAATAAAGACTAAATTTTTCAACACTTGGTTGATCAACATTCACGCACCAACAGAAGACAAGGACGATGTAACTAAAGACGAATTTTATGCCACCCTAGAGACAACCTATGACTCACTGCCCTCGAATGACCTAAAAATTGTCTTAGGGGATTTTAATGCAAAAGTCGGAAAGGAGGAGGCTCATAGAGAAACAACAGGAGGGCACAGTCTCCATGGCATAACCAACGACAATGGCCAACGTCTTATTGATTTCGCAAGCAGCAAAAATATCATAGTAAGCTCTACGTGCTTCCCACATCGCGATATTCACAAACGAACGTGGGCATCACCAGATGGTCACACCTTCAACCAAATAGACCACGTTCTTATTGAGAAAAGGGCTGCTTCCAGCATACTTGATGTACGAACTCTCCGCGGTGCGAATTGTGACTCTGATCACTATCTAGTCAGAGCTAGGTATCGATGCAAAATAGCTTGTCGTGGGTATTCGAAAACGAGTAGAGCTCGCAAATTCAATGTCGACAAGCTTAACGACGAAACGGTGGCGCAGGCTTACATGCTAGCATGTAATAAACACCTGACACCAATATATGAAAATATCCAAAATATGCCAGTGGATAATGCGTGGATGAAAATACGAGACGGCATCAAATCCTCCGCGGAAGAGGTATTAGGATATCAAGCACAGCGAAAAAGTAATGATTGGTTCGACCAAGAATGTCGCGACGCAATAGATAGAAAGAACGAAGCTTAGAAAATTTTTACTGAACGACCAACACGAGCCAAAAAAGAAAGATATGACGAGCTTACGCGATATGCGAAAAAGACCTGCAGACGAAAACAAAGGAAGTACCATAATGACAAGATACAAAAAATGGACGACGACATGAGAAAAAATAATACGCGGAACGCATACGCCATAGTAAAAGACTTGAAAAAGGGATATAAACCAAAAACCAGTCTCTGCAAAGACGCAGAGGGCAATATCATCAGCGACACAGAAGAAATCAAAAGGAGATGGGCTTCATACTTCGAACATCTTTTGAATCCCATCCCAGTAGCACCGATAACGACAGACAACATTTCAATTCAAGCCTCAACTGACGAAGATGAACCATCATCGACACCACCCACGCTTCCTGAAATCAAAGCAGCCCTATGTGACCAAAAACGAAACAAAGCGCCGGGAATTGACGAAATACCAGTTGAACTTCTGAAAAACGGTGAAAACTGTGTCGCTGAAATACTGCACAGCATGATATGCAAAATTTGGACAGAGGAAATCATACCGGACGACTGGCGAAAAAGCATTATATGTCCAATTTACAAGAAAGGAGACAAACTCTGCTGTGAGAACTACAGAGGTATATCATTGTTGTGTACGTCCTATAAAATACTGACAAAAATAATTGAACGTCGTCTTAAGCCCTATACTAATCAAATAATTGGCGAATACCAAGGCGGATTCAGAACCAGACGATCTACAACAGACCAGATATTCTCGGTGAAACAGGTGCTTGAGAAATGCTGGGAATATAACACAGACGTGCACCAAATATTCGTAGATTTTAAACAAGCATACGACAGTATCGATAGGAGCGTACTGTACCAAATCATGCTTGACTTTGGAATTCCTCCAAAACTAGTCCGACTAACAAGACTCACAATGACGAACACTGAATCCCAAGTGAGAATACAAACCGATTCCACAACCAGCTTTCGAACGGAATGTGGTTTAAAGCAGGGAGATGGTCTAGCTCCTATGCTTTTCAACTTGGCACTAGATTATGTCGTCCGAAAAATCCCAGTCGACACCAACGGGACACTACTATTCAAGTCCACCCAACTAGTAGCATACGCTGACGACATTAACATTCTAGCAAGATCCTTCCCTAGTGCTAAGGAGATATTTGTCAATCTTGACTCCGCCGCAAAAGAAGTCGGGTTGCACATTAACGAAAGCAAAACAAAAGTAATGACGCAAACAAGAAGGAGAACGCCAATCAGACAAAACATAACAATTGCGGAATATAATTTGGAGAGTGTGGACAACTTCATATATCTTGGGGCTAATCTAGCAAAGGACGGTAATGAAACAGACGAAATCAAACGACGGATAATACTAGCAAATAAGACGTATTATTCGGTACTTCCAATAATGAAATCCAAGAAAGTGCACAGGAACAATAAGCTGCGGATTTATAAAACTATTTTATACGACCTGTGCTCTGTTATGGCAGCGAGACGTGGACATTAACGCGAACTTCCGAAAAAGCAGTTAACACATTCGAAAGAAAGGTCCTCCGAAGAATTTTGGGACCTGTGAAGGAAGGAACGGAATGGCGAATAAGATACAACCATGAGTTGTATCAACTCTACGACGAGCCAGAAGCTTCAACGTTCATCAAGCTACGTAAACTGCAGTGGGCTAGCCATGTAGAGCGAATGGAAGACAGAAGAATCCTCAAACGTGCTCTTAAAGGCAAAACGAGTGGTAACCGGCCAGTAGGCAAACCACGCAAGCGATGGGAAGACTCGGTTGATGAAGACAGCAAAACCATTTTAAAAATTAACAGCTGGAGGACGCGGTCTTTGGATCGAGACGATTGGAGGCGACGACTTCAGGAGGCCAGGGCCCGATTTGGGCTGTCGCGCCATTGATGATGATGAAACAGAATTTTTATTTGGCATTACACCCAATAGAAATTCAATCTAAAATTCAACCCAATCATGCGATGCACTAGATGAAATGGAGTTTCATATTCCGAAAAATAAGTCATCTCAAAACTCTTCGGAATAGTGAATAATGACTTTTGTGTGGGAGCTGGTTGGCGATGAGGCTTATAGTTTTTAAATACGATACTGAACTTGTAATGCAAATGTTTCGTGCTGAACTTAACGGCACGTATACACACAATCGCAAATTTAAGAGAAAATTTGGTGTATCAAGTTTATAAACGAAAAATTTTACTGAAATCGTTGGAAACTCCAAGAATTTTTTCGAATATCCTTAAATTAAAGCCATGGTGAGGGAACTGGTTTGATGGCAATGTGATTGATTTATTGGTTTTGAAGTTATTAACACTTTTGGGCAGTAAGTTTAAAAAAAAACATAACAGGACTACGATTGGGCGTAAAACCAAATCGCGCGATACTCTAGATGAAAGAGAAATTTTTTGATTTTAAGAAATTTTATGGGGGAAGTGTTTGAGAGGGTGATGATATTGAACCAAATTTTTCACATCACGCTAGAGTTGCCATCGAAAAGTTTTATACAGAGTTTAGAATTCGAAAATTTAATAGCTACTGAGAAAATTATTGTATTGGATTTGGTGAAATTGTGCAGTTTGTATGGGAGGTGTTAGAAGGAGAACCGAGTTCTTAATGACTTTTCAGAAATAAATATAAACAATATTTAATTGACGTGTTTTAAATTGCAAATCTGCAGCCTTCACACTTTTCAGGAAAATCGACTCTTTGCAAAGTTGTGAAATCGTGTCAGATTGTATGGGCCTTACTAATAATTCTAAATAAATATTTAGAGCACAATTTCAGTTCGATAAATTAGATATTAAGGTGGGATGGATATTAATAATTTTTTAATTGATTACTTGATTCACGTCCAATATTCTCTGTATAGAATATCAGTTTCATAGACGTAGCTGGATAGAATTTTTATAAAATTCGGTGTATTCTACATTCACGAAATCAAAAATTTGTGTGGGTGGATAGAGGAGATATGAGAATCGTAAAATTTGTGATGCAGTTTTATTTCGTATCTCTTGAACGGTGCTCGTAAAAGATTTCAAGTTCGAAGCTTTTAATTTGTTGGTTATTAGTTGATTTATTGAAATTGGTCGAAATCATACTATTGTATGGGAGGGCGTTGACGGGCAGGCTGATTGAATCCAAGTGCATGTACTTGTTTTTACGCACATTTATTTTCACTCCTCGTCGTCGCAGCGCTACAGCCCCTTTCGGGCCTTGGCTTCCCGTAGCCGAAGTCTCCAGCGATCTCGGTCCAGTGACCGCGTCCTCCAATTTTGAAATCCGAGCAGCGATGAACAGTCTTCGTCAACAGAGTCGGACCAGCGTTTCCTGGGTTTTCCTACTGGCCTCCGGCCCTCCGTTTTTCCCTCGAATACCTTTTTAGGTATTCGAGTTTCGTCCATCCTTTGTACATGGCCAGCCCATTGCAGCTTCCGCAGTCTGATGATAGTGGAAACCTCCGGTTCGTCAAATATATCATACAGCTCACTGTTGTATCTAGTTCGCCATCGGTCACCATCACGTTTTGCTCCAATTATTCGGGTCTCAGGACCCGTCTTTCGAAAACGTTCAACATATTTGCGCATGCTTGTGTAAGGGTCCATGTTTCGCATCCGTAGCAAAGCACAGGTCTTACCATTGATTTGTAAACTTGGAGTTTGGTCTTCCTGTGTACGCAGCTGGTCTTAAGAATAGCTAAGACTGAATAATACGTTTTATTTGCGAGCTGGATTCGTCTTTTTATTTCGTTCGTTTCATTTCCACTCTTTGTCAATTTTGTGCCTAAATATACGAATTCGTCCACATTTTCCAAATTATATTCGTCAATTGTAATGGCTTGTCTATTGGGGGTCCTTTTCCTTGTTTGTGTCATTATTTTCGTTTTTGTTTCATTGATTTTCAGGCCAACTTCTTTTGCTGCTTGATCGAGGCTGAGTAGAATTTCTTTTGCGGATGTGAAAGAGCGTGATAAAATGTTGATATCGTCCGCATAACCCACTATCTGGCTGGATTTATAAAGCAGCGTACCTCTTGTGTCAACGGGTAACTTTCTGATGACGTATTCTAAAGCTAGGTTAAAAAGCAGAGGGGCCAGCCCATCACCCTGTTTTAGTCCGACATTTGTGTCAAAGGCATCAGTTAGTTGGTTGTTGACTCTGACTTGTGATGTTGTTGATGTCATCGTCATTTTGGTCAGTCGGACTAGTTTTGCTGGGATGCCAAAATGCAGCATTATTTTGTACAGTACGTTTCGATCAATACAGTCGTATGCTTGTTTAAAGTCTACAAAAACCTGGTGAACGTCGATGTTGAGTTCCCATTGACCGTAAAAAGTTGATCAGTCGTTGATCGACCAGCTCTAAAACCGCCTTGGTACTCCCCAATCATATTGTCAGCGTAAATTTTAATCTTATTTTCTAATATTTTTGTCAGTATCTTATATGACGTGCAAAGTAGTGAGATACCGCTGTAGTTTTCGCACTGCAGTTTGTCTCCCTTTTTGTGGATAGGGCAAATAATGCATTGGCACCACTCCTCCGGTATTTGCTCCTGATTCCAGATGTACTGAATCACTTTATGGATGGCATTTCAGGTGCAGCTTCCGCCATATTTAATTAATTCCGCTGGAATTTCGTCGATGCCTGGCGCTTTATTGCTTTTCTGGCTTCTGATGGCAAATTCGACTTCTTCCAACGTTGGAGGATCCAGTGGGCATTCGTCGGAGGTTTGGAGATCTATCAGCTCCGATGTTCGGGAGCCGTGTGCAGGATTATGGAGTTCTTTAAAGTATGACGCCCATCTTTCCTTAATCTGACTATCCTCGGCGATGATAGTGCCATTTCTGTCTTTACAGAGGGTTGTCTTAGGCTGATATCCACGTCTTAAGCTTTTCACTACTTTGTAGGCTTGTCTTGCTTTATTGCTCGCAAGATTGTCATCGATATTTCTCAATTGGTCGTCATAATATTTTCTTTTCTTACATCTAATGACCTTATTTGCTACTCGTCGGAGATTTTCGTATTTTTTCCTCTTCGTTCTGGTATTCCTTTCGAGAAACTGTCTGTACGCCTGATTTTTCTTATCTAACGCATCCTGACATTCGTCTTCGAACCAGTCATTTCTTTTGCGCCGAGCTTCATACCCAACCACTTGTTCCGCAACGGTCTTTATGGTTGTCTTTACATCCATCCAAACTTGGTTCACAGGCTTCGGTATGTCATCCTGCAGAATCGGAGTGAGCTCTCTTTCAAGTGCTGCTGCGTAATTTTCCGCAACTGACGCCGTCTGGAGCTTTTCGATGTCGAACTTACGAAGAGGGCTGGTCTTTGTTTGATACGCCTTTGACATACGACATCGATATTTGGATTTGACCAAGTAGTGGTCCGAGTCACAATTTGCTCCTCTGAATGTTCGAACGTCAATGATGCTGGAGGCCCATCTCCGCTGGATAAGGACATGGTATATTTGGTTAAAGGTATTGCCATCTGGTGATGCCCATGTTCTTTTATGGATGCGTCGATGTGGGAAGCATGTCGAACTTATAACTATGTCTCTGCTGCATGCAAAGTCTATCAGGCGCTGGCCGTTGTCGTTACTTTTGTCGTGAAGGCTATGCCCTCAAGTTGTTCCACGATGAGTCTCTTCGTTCCCGACCTTAGCGTTGAGGTCGCCAAGTATTATTTTAACGTCGTTTGAGGGCAATGAGTCGAATAGCCTTTCAAGGCTCGTATAAAAGGCATCTTTCGTTTCCTCATCTTTTTCTTCCATCGGGGCATGTACATTTATTAGCCATATTTTGAAGAATTTCGCTTTGATGCAGATCGCGCACATCCGTTCGTTAATTGGCTTGAAGTCGATGACGTGTGATTTGAATTCCCTATCCACAATAAAGGCGACTCCAAATTCACGGCTTCCTGAGGGCTTCCCACTTTTAAAAATTGTGTGCGATCTCGTGTCCTGAATCTCTCTACCAGTCCATTTCGTTTCCTGGACTGCCAACACATTTAATTTGTACTGACTGGCCTGTTGTAGTAATTCCTTAACACCACCAGGTTTGTTTAATGATCTGATATTCCAGGATCCAAAAGCATAGTCCGTTGTACGTTTGCGCGGTCGTTTCCGTTGGTCCAATCCTATCGGAGGCTTCGTCTTGGGTTCCGAAACAATGAAGATTTTTTACGGTGACAGGAGAGTTAACCCTTCGCCCAACCACCGCTCTGGAGGAGTGGTTATTATTGTTGTTTCCGTTATCAGGCGCAGAAAACTCGCCTTCACCCTCCTACGTTAGGAACTCTCAAGTGAGAGTTCCCAGCGGCCACCAGGAGGAGGTGTAGGTAGGATTCGGTAGTAGAGCTGACGATGTTCTTACAGTAGGCTTTTCTCGGCTTTTAATACTTTATTGGAAACCAGTAAGCCAATGCAGACCCGAGACCTTTTACTACCATTTGGCCACCATTTCACTCTCTTTGAATTTAGAATGCAACGAGCAAACATTTGACTTTAAGTCCGAACGGTATATACATCCCATTCAATTATAAATCTTTCTTTGAAGGAAATTGACAAATTAAAAATTTATGAAATTTTGACAATTGTATATGAGGTGGTAGAAGGTGTAGAAACATTAGGTAGATTTCTAAACTGCTTGATAATATTTTTGTAACTGAAACATTCGAAGAGGAAATGCTTTTCTTCAATTTCTAATTTCATTCTTGAATTCAAAATTTGTATGGGACGGTATAGAAAGAGTGAGGTATTTCTAGTTGGAATCTGAGAGTATTAAAAGTTTGCTCCAAAGTTTGTAACGCCAAGAAATGATGATCGCACAGAGGCATCAAGAGTGCCAAAATATTTGCTATCGCTCGAAAATCTGGAAACCGGATGTCTGTCTATTCGTTCTAATTTTTGAATGCAACGCTTTTGAAAAAAATTAAGGTGAAGTTCGTGAACGGGCTTAATTGCTACAAACCTTCTACATATACCCATACCCATGCAAAATTACCCGCTTTCAATCATTTACATTAATCAAATTTTTTCTTGGAAACCATTAACTGTAATAATTTGGAACTTACAAAATATTATTTTTATAATAAACGTGATATATGAAAAAAAAAATATGCGAATGTCCCACTCCTTTCACCCCCTCCAATAGAAACTGCACTTTTTCATGAAATACTCTGAACAAATGTTCTCAGTACGTCTAACATTTAGCGAGCTCAAAATTTGCAGTAAATACTTAATTAGCATTCTTATTAATATCAGAAAAAATTAACTAATTAGTTTCACTGCTTCTACCTCCTGCCGTATAATATAACAAAATTTCACAACTTCTCAAAAAAAAAAAATCGATTTTCATGAAAAGTATGTAACCAGTTTGAAATTTAAGAGATATTAATTTCATTATATTCATAGTTATTTCTAAAAAAGTTACGAAAAACGCCCCACTCCTTCTATCACCTCCCATACAAACTGCAAAATTTCAGTAAATCTAACACCCTAATTTTCTAAGTATTCATTAAATTTTTGAAGCTTAAATTAAAGACATTTGTAAAAGTACCCTTCTACTACTCCCCATGCAAAATTTCTTGAAGCCACAAATATTTCTATTTGATTTTGAGCATCGTATGATTGCGCTTCACGCACGTCCTGTTATGTTTTTTTTTGTTTTTAAATTATCCCATTTGTGAAAAGACAGATCCCGGCAAAAATGTCTACCTTTTTTTAGCTAGGTCTTAGCCTTATATGTAGCGTGTTGGTCTACAATGTGAAAGCCATGAGTTAAAATGCCGATCGACGCATAATTCCAGCACATTACCTGCTTGGGTATACTTTAGTTACCTCAATCTACGAAAATGAAAATTCGTAAATAGAAAGTTGTGCGAAGGGCTAACAACCCTTTCACATTGACAAAATAAAAAAGTTAAGGAACCTGAAAGACAGGAGGCCAAGGCTCGATTTGGACTGTAGTGTGATTCTGAAAGTAGAAGAACCTTTCTATTAGGTTGTTCCAAATGAAATGGCGACTTTGGTAGTGAAATTTTAAGCAACTTTAACTCTTATAAAATTTAATTTTATTAATCAAAATAGGTACCAGCAGATATAAGTGCAACGAGGTACAAGTGCATTTATGCCAGTTTCGTCATTGTTAAATTGTTTGTCCGCCAAAAAATGATCGAAATGATTAATATGTGGTAATCGATTGGCGAGAGTTCTGGTAAATATGATGGATGGGGAAGAGTCTCATACTGCAACTCGTTTAATTCTTTGATCGTTATTCCGCGTCATGTTTTGCTCATTAAGATCAAGCGGAACCCACTTTTTGATTTTTCCAAGTTGTTGCAAGTGCCGGCAAACTACCGGATAATGTACGCAAAGTTTCTTTGCAATATCCCTTACAGTTTGGCGTGAGTCAGACTCCACTAGTAAACGCAGCTCGTCGTTGTCTATCGATGGACCTGAGTGACCACATAGCTCACTTTGAAGGGTCATATCTCCTGATCGAAATTTTTCGAACCATCGCTGTATGGTTCGTTTGCTTACTGTGTCACCTTCAAATGTCCTGTTGATGTTTTTGGTTGCCTCCCTTGCTTTGTGGCCAAGTTTGAACTCGTAAAGAAAAAGTAACCGTTTTCGACTCGATTCCATGTTTTTTTAAAGTTTTTTTCCTCTCCGATCTCAATGAAGTCCAAAACTGAAATGATTCCATGACCAAATGTCGGAGTATTTATACTTTAATATTCATTACTACCAGAGCCACCTGGCGGCAGTTTGAGACATAACTTCACTTCATCGCGAAAGTCGCAATTTCATCTGCTACAATCTAATACTTAGTTGCAATAAATAAAGCATAAAGCATCTTTCAAAATTATTATGCATTTTAATCGGAGGAAGAAGACGAAGTAAGCGTATCGAAACAGTCTTTTTTTGCATTGATAATATTTACAGTTTTAAATTGTAGCCAAATTTTCAAGTCGATAGCTTCTAATGCTTGCATATTTAATCTACGTATAGAGTATTAAAATATCTGCCATTAAGTTGTGCGCAACTTTATTATTTCTGGGACAAATTGAGTGGGAAGCTAATATGCAGGTTAGGGTGGTAGCAAATAGGGAGGACTAAAAGGAGGGGGTTTCTACGGCGGGATATTACCAATTATTTAACACTTAACTGCAACTACTAGAAAAGCTCTAGTACATACATTCAACATTTCATTCATAAGCAAGTTTTGATTCGTGTGGAGGGTGGTAAAAGGATAAGGTGGATGTATATAATTGCTTAATTTATTGTTAAAACAAGTTCAAAGTGCTCTGTGTAGTAAATCAGTTGCATTTTTCGTAAAACTCTTTTTTTTTAGAAATTGTAACATTTGAATGAAAAGTGCAAGCGATATTATAAAAATAAATTCTAACGACGAAGTGAATAATAACCATTGATTCACTCCAATTGAAGTTTGTTTATGACGACTACAAAGCGTGCGCTGTATTTTCTCAATCTGATAATATCGAAAACACCCCCACTAGCATTGTTTTGGTAATAAATTACAAATTAATTGCCTTCAGCAATATGCTTCTGTCTTTATTACCTACGTCCATGATAGTTTGAAAAAAAATTTCATTTAGCCATCCATCCTTCCTTATTCCTATATACATATGTACAAGGGTAATCGATGTGCCAATATAATAGCAAATACCAGCTACGAAATAAAACACGAAGAGCAAGAATTTCATTAGGTATCCTATAGTTTTGGGAGTTTGAATTTATTGCCTATTTCCCGACATCAGTTTTCGATAAGTGTCTGTCGGCTTTTATAACATTGACGGCGGCCGTAACGACTTCAACGACGTATGGGGTAACGTTCGCGTGCCAAAATCTCGTAACACCCACCCCAATCGATAACCAATCAATAAAACAGTTGCATGCAATTGAAATAAAGTATTTCGTTTTCGAAAGATTCTACAACATATTTTGTTGAGACGTCGAACATTCATACAAGTATCTTACATTGTATCGTATCTGCGCACGTTGATGGGAATAACTATAGAACATGTACTGAGAATCTGTAGGAAGCCTACAATCGAAACGTATTTTATTACCGATATGGTGGAATTGATTACGAGTAATGTTTTTTACCGTGGGTAGGTAAAGGTGGTACTCAATGTGATGAAATCACACTGAGGCAAAAACGAAGAAGAACAGCAACGACATTTTAGATATATTGATAAATTTCAATCACTTTTATCAAAAGTAATTTTCGATGATTGATATTTAATGTTCCATTTTGGCGTATGGTAATGTGTTTTTAGTCTGATTGATATAGGAGGAGAGAGGTACATAACGTTTAGCTACTTGAACACTTAACCCAAATGATTCATATCGCTTAATTCAAACTGCCACAGCACAATCTTCGGTCGAAAGAAATTTGTAGTTAATTCCACAAGTTAAAATATTGAACTAGATAACTTTTATCATATTAAAATGATAATAATATAACATAGTATGCCTGCTCTAACACATATCTACAGTTATCGATCATCCAAGATACTGTCCAAATTTATAATAAAATAGAATATTTTGCTAAAATCTACAATGAGTATAATGTACTTAAAACATTAGCTGGCTATACACGTTCGCGGAAAATCTTCAAGCATTCCAGTAAAAAATGGAGTCGAGCCATCGGCTCAACGGATATCATAATTTTGGTTTTTCCAAATATCCTGATATTTACAAGTCCTGCCATAAACCACAAAACTTTTGTGCACACTCTGTGGCTATATATCTTGCATTCCAAACATACTGCCGCACACAAAAGTTGATTTGTAACTTGTAAATCGACTCGACACGTATTTATTAGGTACATTGCGGCGAATTCAGCATTGCTTTCGATGTTGTGGGCGGAGTCCTCTGCGCTGTTCGTCGCCGGTTTGCTTCAATGATCATCGATGTTGCAGGAACTGAAAATCTAGAGTTCATGTGTGTGCCTGTTACACTTGGAAACCGCAAGCTATACGTCGTAGCAGTACAACCATCAGACGATATTTTGCTTCTTTTCCTTCTACAATGGCACTACAGCCGAAATCGGGCCTTGGCTTCCTGACCTTCAGGTTCTTTAAGCTTTTTCATAATTTATTGTGGCAGGATTGCTAGACCATCGCTTAACCCTAAATCAACGAATTTATCATTTTCGTAGAGTGAGGTGACCAAGGTACACCCAAGCAGGCAGTGTGCTGGAATTATGCGTCAATCAAGATTTGAACTCATGACCTTCGCATTGTAGATCAACAGGCTAGCCACTAGGCTACACCCTGATTCTTGGCGATTTTAATTTACGACTAGTACAGTGGTTCAGATTTGAGGATAATGCTCGACATATGATAAAATTCGTGAACATATGCTTGCTAAAGAACTTAATCAGGTGTTTCCGATTCCGAACGATCATGGTAGATGAAATCTGAGAGTATTTCATGTTTGCTCTAAAGATTGTAACGCTAAGAAATCAGGCTCAAACACAAGTGTGTTTCATCGCTCAAAAACTTCAAAACCGGATGTCCGTCTGTCCGTCCGTCCGTCCGTCCATCCGTCTGTTCGCTCGCTAACTTGAGAACGCGTTGAGCTAGAAATTTAAAATTGTGTACACGTCGTTTTTGGGAAAAAAAGTAAGGTCAAGTTCGAGAATAGGCTAAATCGCGCCATCACTTCTACCCCTTTCATACAAAATGACACAATTTCGCAATTTGACCTTGAACTGATTTTCTCAAAAAGCATGAAGATTATTGATCTGAAATTCGAAATACATTATTATACTCTAGATGAAATCTAAGAGTATATTGTGTTTGCCTTACCATTTGTAACGCTAAGAAATAACGCTCGCACAGAACCGTCAAGGGTACAGAAATATGTTTTGTCGCAAAAAAACCTCGATTCCGAGTGCTCGTCTGTCTGTCTGTCCTTCTGTGCGTCTGTCTACAGCATAACTCTCGAAAGGTTTGAGATATAGTAATAAAAATTTTTGTGTGTCATTTTTACCAAAAAAGTAACTTTAAGTTCGTGAATGGGCTACATCTCCCCACTCCTTCTACCCCCTCCCATACAAATTTCATGAAATTTCGAAATATAAAGAAATTGATTTTTCTTTGAGACTGTTAAAGCGACTTGAAATTTAGACCAAAGTATTATAATATAGATGTCCTTAATATCACGGAATATTGATCCGATTCCTTCACTCCTTCTACCCTCTCCCATACAAATGAACAATTTTGAAAAATACATATTTTCGATTTTACTGAAACAAGTAAAAGCTGAAAAGACAAAATTTTGCCAGAATTAATTCTACTATAGTTGCAATTAGTTTTAAAAGAATTATCAACTTCACCTCACTCCTTCTACCCCCTCCCATACAAATTTCACGAAATTTTGAAGTTTAAATCAAATTATTTTTCTTCGAAACTGTTAAAGTTATCAACTTGGTATATTCATCATCATCAATGGCGTGACAGCCCAAATCGGGCCTTGGCCTCCTGCAGTCGTCACCTCCAATCGTCTCGATCCGCGTCCTCCAGCTGCTAATTTTTAAGATGGCTTTGCTATCTTCATCAACCGAGTCTTCCCATCGCTTGCGTGGCTTGCCTACTGGCCGGTTACCACTCGCTTTGCCTTTCAGAGCACGTTTGAGGATTCTTCTGTCTTCCATTCGGTCTACATGGCCAGCCCACTGCAGTTTACGTAGCTTGATGAACCTTGAAGCATCTGGCTCGTCGTAGAGTTGATACAACTCATGGTTGTATCTTATTCGCCATTCCGTTCTTTCCTTCACAGGTTCCAAAATTCTTTGGAGGACCTCTTTCAAATGCGTTAACTGCTTTTTCGGAAGTTCGTGTTAATGTCCATGTCTCGCTGCCATAACAGAGCACAGGTCGTACAATGGTTTTATATATCCACAGCTTATTGTTCCTGTGCACTTTCTTGGATTTCATTATTGGAAGTACCGAATAATACGTCTTATTTGCTAATATTATCCGTCGTTTGATTTCGTCTGTTTCATTACCGCCCTTTGTTAGATTAGCCCCAAGATATTTGAAATTGTCCACATTCTCCAAATTATATTCCGCAATTGTTATGTTTTGTCTGATAGGCGCTCTCCTTCTTGTTTGCGTCATTACTTTTGTTTTGTTTTCGTTAATGCGCAACCCGACTTCTTTTGCGGCGGAGTCAAGATTGACAAATACCTCCTTAGTACTAGGGAAGGATCTTGCTAGGACGTTAATGTCGTCAGCGTATGCTACTAGTTGGGTGGACTTGAATGGTAGTGTCCCGTTGCTGTCGACTGGGATTTTTTGGAGGACATACTCTAGTGTCAAGTTGAAAAGCATGGGAGCTAGACCATCTCCCTGCTTTAAACCACATTCCGTTCGAAAACTGGTTGTGGAATCGGTTTGTATTCTCACTTGGGATTCAGTGTTCGTCATTGTGAGTCTTGTTAGTCGGACTAGTTTTGGAGGAATTCCAAAGTCAAGCATAATTTGGTACAGTACGCTCTTGTCTTGATATGTTGTATGAAGTATAAAAATAGAAATATCAATAATGCAGAAAAAATTTGTTTGGATCCGTACACTCCTTCTACCTCCTCCCATACAAATGCATAATTTTTGTTAAATGCATTATATCGATTTCCATGAAACTAGAAAAAGTACAAACTTACAATTTTGCCAGAATTTGTTTTTTAATAATTTCAATAGACGCTAGAAAAAATTATCAGCTCCGCTTGACTCCTTCTACCTCCTCCCATATAAATATCTGTATTATAAATTTAAGAAAAGCATTTTTCCTTCGAATATATGAGAGCTATTGACTTTGAAATTGAATCAAAGCATGGTGATGAGGATGATGATAAGCAGTTTCAAAATCATCTTAAGCGCTCCACTTCTTCTGCCACCTCCCAATTTCAGGAAAACTATGTCCAATTTCTTTAAAAATAATGAAAACTAAAAACTTTAAATTCAGCAAAAAACATTGTACATGCCATGTTCCGTGTCATATACCTCCCCCTCTACTTCTGGTGTCTCTATTCACTATTCGAAAGAATTTGAGATGACATACTTTCCGGTATATTAAGGTCATTCCCATTTCATCTAGAGTATCATATGATTGGCTTCCGTGGCGTTGGCAGCGTGCTTGCTTCTCAGTCAATAGGTCGTGGGTTCGATTCCCACTCCAGACGGGATTTTTTTAAGCGCAGATTTTTCAGTTGCTACTAGTGGGGAAACGGTGTAAAGGTGAAACAGTTCCACTTCAAGAAGGCGTAGATACTTTGTAGATGGTTTCTGTTCGCTTTCTATCATTCAGTCCCCCATAACATCTGCAAATATTTGTCAGTAAGCAGCCAGTACAACTGAGCAATATACCAGCTTGTCCACTCGCTACGGTCGTTCTCACTCCCCTTCCCTAACCTTCCCAATCCCATTCCTTCCCTCCATGACTGTGTTTGTGCGTTGCACATAAATGCCGAAATTGCCTATAACACAGGTCATTCTGTAAAAAAAAAAAAATATATCTCCGAGACCGTTAAAGGTAGAATGTTCGTTTTTGGGTGGATTGTGGATTGGGTAAGTGAACTCAATTTTTTAAATTTTGGGGGGTGTTGGATGGAATGGGAGACGGAAGGAGGGAAAGAGTCAAAAACTACACTTGCTAATATCGAATGCAGAATGGAAGTTGAAAATCAGTAGAGATAGAGAGAGTGTTGTGAGACAAACTTTAAAAATTATTTAATTTTTTTATCCATTGGCGTCCGAAAAGAGGGGGCTAAGAACAAATTGCCGGCCGAATCGTTTTTTCAAATGATTGTATCTTCGAAATTCCTAATCGTAAAAAACTCATACTTTGAGACCGTTAAGGTGCCATATAGCTCTATTGGAGTCAGCTTAAAGAATGGCTAATTATTGTAAGGGGGACGGTCAGGGAGGGTGCAAAAAAACAACACTTAAAAATGAATATCTCAACTATCTCTTAATCTATGTAATTGAAACTCTAATCATATATTAAGCTATACTAGGAAAATACGAAAAAAATATAACATGTTGAAATAAAAGTAGTGGGGCGAAATGAGGAGCATTTCAAAAATGGCGCACTTTTCAAAATTACAAATCCTTATATCTCAAAACAGTGTACAGATATCAAATCGAAAATTTGTTGAACTGTAGACCTACATAGTCGTTAATTTTGGTAAAAAAAATTAATTTGGAAGGTGTAAGGGGAGGGAGGTGATAAGCAAAAATGTCGAAAATTTTTAGTGATTTGTTTTGGGCTCTGGTGAAAGATACAAAGTTTTTAATTTTGCACGTGGATACATCTATTCGATGTAGATAAAACAATAATAATAACTTGTTTCATAATTATTATAAACCGATCCCCCGGTCTAACGTGCACAAGGTGTTTCATATGCAATGAAAAAAACAGATAATTTAAAATTTTTGAGTCAAATTTTAAGTTATAAACTTGAAAATTTGCGAAATGGATTTTAAAAAAATGCCTAAATAAACGAAATATTAACTAGACGAAAATCCTTAAAACTTCTATCCCCTAACATACAAAATTATTTTTTCGATCATTTTCAAGAAATCAATTATCACCTAACTATTAAAAGCTAACAATTTGAAATTTTGCACAAAAACTTTTAAAAATAGTTGAAATAAAATTGCGTCAAAAGTCTTGAGATTGCACCCCTTCCCATACAAAAGTATGATTTTGACCAATTTCATTAAATCAACTAGTAACCAACAAATTAAAATTTACGAACTTGGAATTTCGTACACGCACCTTGTAAGAGAAATGGAATAAAACTGCATCACAAATCTTATGGTTCCCTTACCCGCTCTACCACCTCCCATACAAATGTTCGGTTTCGTGAATTTAAAATACACCGAATTTTATGAAAATTCTATGCAACTTCGTCTATGAAACAAAATCGATACAGAGAATATTGGACGTGATTCAAGCAATTAATTAAAAAGCTATTAACATCCACCCACCCTTACTATTACCCCTCCTTCTCCACTCATAAAAACCAAACTTGCGGAAACGAATGAAATATTGTTAAATTAACAACCGCTCTGCCCAAGACCTCCCTTTCACTTAGTCTTCCCTAACCACTCTAACATGCATATTCACTTTCACTCATCCACAACTTGTCCCAAGAATAATAAAGTTTCGCCCGACTTGTTGGCAGTTTATTTAACATAACGCTAGAGTCGCCATCAAAATGTTTTACACAAAATTTAGGATTCAAAAATTGAATACTGTACTAAAATAAACTGCCAACAAGTCGGGCGAAACTTTATTATTTTTGGGACAAAATGCGCATGCGTAGAAAGTCAATATGCAGGTTAGAGTGGTTAGGGAAGACTAAGTGAAGGAGCTTCTTGGGCAGGGCAGTTCCCAATTTAACACTTTCCGGAAAAGTTCAAAAGCTCCATATTTCATTGGTTTATTTATGCAAGTTTGAGTTTTCATGAAGGGAGGGGGGAGGGTGATAGTAAGGGTGGGTAGATGTTAATAGTTTCTTAATTGATTGCTTGAACCAAATCCAATATTCTTTGTATAGAATGTCAGTTTCATAGACGAAATTGCATAGAATTTTCATTGGATTCGGTGAATTTTAAATTCACGAAACCAAACATTTGTATGGGAGGGGGTAGAGGAGGTAGGGGAATCGTAAAATTTTTGATGCAGTTTTATTTCTTTTTTTTGTGAGGTCAATCAATCAAATTCCTGTTAAGACCCCCTATAGGGGCATAGGACAGAAACAACTCTCTTCCACAAGGCGCGATCCTGCGCATCGGCTTTAAGCTGTTGCCAGGACTTGTTTATTCCTCTGGCCTCCTGCTCAACTGCTCGCTTCCATGTGTTACATGGTCGACCAACCCGACGTCTTCCTTGAGGGTTATAATCCAGAGCCTGTTTTGCGATGTTTTGGTCTGGTTTCCTCAAAGTATGACCGATCCACTGCCACTTTCGCCGTTGAATCTCAATACCTATTTTAGTCTGGCGAGTTGTACTCCAAAGTTCGTCGTTGGAGATCACTTCTGGCCAGAATATTCCTAAAATGCGTCGGAGGCATTGGTTTACGAAAGTCTGTAGTTTCTTGGTAAGTCGAACGGTCACTTTCCACGTAGTACAACCATATAACAACACGGATTTGACGCATGCGTCAAAAACTCGCAGCTTCGTGCGAAGGGAGATCTCTCTTAACCTCCAGAAAGGGGAAAGGATACCGAAGGCCTGACGAGCTTTATTTAGCCGAGCCTCAACATCCTTTTCGGCTCCGCCGTCCATGCTGACAATGCTTCCGAGATAGCAAAAATCTTGCACCTCTTCCACATCCTGTCCATTAAGAACAATCGGTGTGCTTGCGTTCGAACCCATGTGCATGTACTTGGTTTTACGCACATTTATTTTCAGTCCCGCCTCTTTGCATTTAGAATGCAACGAGCGAACATTTGACTCTAAGTCCGAACGGGTATGTGCAAGCAAACACACGTCATCAGCATAATCAAGGTGACTTAACATGTTAAATAGTCTCCATTGAAGACCTTTACCTTCCCCACCTTCCAGTGCAGCTTTCAAGATGTCATTTATTACCACCAGAAACAGGGCTGGTGATAATATGCAGCCTTGTCTGACACCCGTTCGCACAGGAAAGCTCTCGGACAGCTCTCCTCTATGCAAGACACGACACCTTGCATCTTCGTAGGATTCTTTAATCATAGCTATGACCTTATTTGGAATACCTCTCCTACGCAAAGCATTCCATATGTAATCTCGCTTAACGCTGTCGAAAGCCTTCTCGAAGTCCACAAACATGAGATGTAGTGGCGAACCCATTTCGGCTGACTGCTCTAATATTATCCGTAGGGTATTTGTGTGGTCGGTACAAGACGACCCTTTACGGAATCCAGCCTGATAAACTTCGAGAGTGCTCTCGACGACATCACTAATCCTATTGAGAATTACCTTAGCCATAATTTTTGATACGGCAGTAAGTAGACATATACCACGCCAATTGCCACAATCCCGAAGGTCGCCCTTCTTCGGAATTTTCACAATGACGCCCTCCTTCCATTCAGTCGGATATCTTCCATCATTCCACACCTTAGTGAAGAGTGGGAGGAGTATATCGGCTGTTATTTCCGGATCCGCTTTGAGGAGTTCGGTTGGTAGTCCGTCTATACCTGGAGCTTTCCTTCCCGCCATTGACCGAATGGCGGAAACTATCTCTTCCTTATCTGAGGTGCTTGTACAAAATTTCAAGTTTGTAGCTTTTAATTTGTTAGTTATTAGTTGATTTAATGAAATTGGTGGAAATCATACTTTTGTGTGGGAGGGGGTAAAAGGGCAAGTGCTATCTCAAAACTTTTAACGTAATTTTATTTCAACTATTTTTGTAAGTTCTTGTGCAAAATTTCAAATTGATAGCATTTAATAGTTAAGTGATAATTGATTTCTTAGAAATGGTCGAAAAAAAATTTTTGTATGGGAGGGGGTAGAAGTTTTAAAGATATTCGACCAGTTAATATTTTAAACTCTTGGAGATTTTTTTTAAATGCATTTCGCAAATTTTCAAGTTTCTACCTAAAAATTTCATTCAAAAATTTTGAGTTTATGAGTTTTTTTCATTGCACATGAAACACTTTGTGCACGTTAGACCCCCACTTCAGTGCATAACAATTTTGGAACAAATTATTATTTTTTTTCCATGTACATTAAATAGATGTGTCGACGTGCAAAATTCAAACTTTGTATCTTTTACCAGAGCCATAAAAAAATCACTCAAAATTTTCAACATTTTCGCTTTCCACCTCCCTCCCCTTACACCCCCCAACTTAAATTTTTTACCAAAATTAAAGACTATATAGTTCTACAATCTGACAAATTTTCAATTTGATATGTGTACTCAATTTTGAGATTTGGTGATTTGTAGTTTTGGAAAGTGCGCCATTTCTTAAATGCTCCCCATTTCCCCCCACTACTATTATGTCCATATATTATATTTTTTTCATATGTCACTAGTAAAGCTTAGTATTCGTTTCAAGTTTCAATTACATAGCTTAAGAGACAGTCGAGATATTAATTTTTAAGTGTTTTTGCTTGCACCCCCCCTGACCCTCCCCCTTACAAGAATTAGCTTCTATCTAAACTGATTCTAGTAGATCTTAATGCCATCTTAATTGTCTCAAAATATCAATTTTTTATGGGTAGTAATTTCGAAGATATAATCATTTGAAAAAAAAATTCGGCCGCCAATTGGCTCTTAGCCCTCCCTTTTCGCACCCCAATGGATAAAAAAATTTAATTATTTTTAAAAGTTGTCCCACAAACTCTTCTATATGTGTGTTGATTTTTAGCTTCTTAGCTGTAACCATGGTTGAGATATTTGAATTCGTATTTTTCGGTTTAAGCGCTCCCTCTGCCTCCCCCTGAACCCGTACACCCCCCAAAATGGGTATCCGCCTGAGATCCGCAACTACCTACAATCCCTCCAAAAATGAACTTTCTATTTTGAAGGGTTTGGGAGTTAATGTGCGCTGAGCGTACACGTCGGCGTACGGCGTACGGCGGACGGCGTACAAACAGACGGATTTTTTTTTTTTGCATTTTTAGGCTATTTTAGTCATGAAACGCGAAAAAAAAAATTTCAGGGTAGCAAATTTTTTTTTTTTCCTAAGTCGATCACAATACTTTATTATTAAAATAATAAAGTAAAATTAGTGTATTGGAGTTAGTGAAATGGTGCAATTTGTATGGGAGGTGGTACAAGGAGCGGCGAGTTCTTAATGACTTTTTCAGAAATAACTAAGACCATCATGTTTTTGAAATGTTTTAAATTGCATAACAGTAGCATTCATACTTTTCAGGAAAATCGACTTTTTGTGAAGTTGTGAAATTGTGTCAGATTGTATGGGAGGGGGTAGAAGGAGTGAAACTAATCGTCTATTTTTTTGGTTCTTACTAATAATTCTAAGCAAATATTTAGTGCACAATATCAGCTCGCTAAATTTTATAAGCACTGAGTAATTTGGTTTAGAGTATTTCATGGAAAATTTCAGTTTGTATGGGAGGTGGTGGAAGGAGAAGGAGAACACGCATAATTTTTAAACGGTAGTTTGAATCATCATAAAAGTAGTGTATTCCAAATTTCAGACCAATAGCTTTTTTCGCACATCCGTTTATTGTCAAATTGCGCAATTGTGTCATTTTGATTGGGAGGGGTAGAAGGATTGAAGCGATTTGTCCCGTTCACGAACTTGAACTGACTTTTTTGTCAAAAATAGTGTGTACAAAATTTGAACTATCTAGCTCGACGCGTTCTCAAACTAGAGAGCGCAACTATAGACAAACAGACTGAGGGACAAGCGGTTTTGAGATTTTTAACTGATAATATGAACTTCTGTATCATTCATTTTTTTCTGCGAAGCTTATTTCTTAGCGGTACAAACTTTAGAGCAAATTATAATACTCTCAGATTTCATCTAGAGTATAAAAATGCTTAGGAGCTTAAGATGTTAACTATTTGAATACCTCCAAAACTTCTCCCCCTCCCATACGAAATAGTACTTTTTGGACCATTTTTGAGAAACCAATTATCACCAAACCATTAAAGGCTATCAACTTGACATTTTGTTGAAACACTTCAAAAAATATGTCAAATAAAAATGCATTAAAAGTTTTGAAATCCTCCCCTGCCCTTCCACCCCGTCCCATGCAAGAGCATGATTACGACCAATTTCAACTAATAAACAACAAAATAAAAGCTACGAACTTGAAATTTTGTACAAACATCTTTCAAAAGAAACTTAATAAACTGCATCACAAATTTTGTTATTCCTTTATCTCTTCTGTCTCCTCCCATATAAATGTATGGTTTTAAGCATATATTATAAAACTAGCAAATACCCGCAACTTCGTCCGCGTAAATATCGATGCAATGTGCTTTTCATAGTAATGTACGGTATATTTCATATATAATCTGCTTACACTAATTTCTGCGAAAAATGTTACCCCGTTTTAACCCTTACATATTTTCTTGAGAGTTCAGCACTTTTTATGATCTATTCCAAAAAAATTTCTGCGTACTAAATTCTAGAAAAGAAATCACTATTAGTGTAAGGCCTCTTTTGCCAAAATCAAAATATAATATTAAAACGCAGCAATAGATTTTTCTCTTAATTTCAATTAATAATTACTTGTACGTATTTTAACTTCCTTTACTTAGAATTACTCACTGACAAAAATCAAAATATAATGTCAAAAATCACCAATAGACTTTTTCACTTATAGACGATCAACAGCATATGATTGAAAAAACTGAATTGGATAAACTTTCTATGTTTTCGTCATAAGCAGCACTTGACGTTTGACACAATACACAATACATACTATATAACGAATGAACCCAGCGAGAAGTCGTACCCACTAAGCACTTTAAAAACCGTAAAAGATATGGTATTTCTCTAAGGTGCGAATACCAACCAAATGGCCAGCCTATTAATACATCTATTGTTTTTGTGCCTCACATCTTACGTACTAAAATAGCCCCCGCAGGATACGCTGGCTAATCATATACGATAGATACCACGCTAGGGACGAAATTTTACTGTTTGAATGTGTGAGTAGGTTACGCAGGTTGTTTGCTACAGGTAGCCGAAATACCTACGACATCAATGGCTTTTTGGCATAGCCTGTTCTTAACGAATCTCAGCCGATGTAGGATGGCTACGATTTTGCTGGTTTGGCCGGCCATGTACCAGTCCAAAGTGGCTACCTACGCTTTTTACATCCACTTTTGTTGGGTTCTCTCTGAAGATCCCTGCTAATTAAGGATTTAATACAAAATCTTAGCTCGATCAAAGTTATATGTACTGAGAAAATTGGAGTAGAGTATTTAATGAAAAAGTTTAGTTTGTATTGGAGGTGGTGGAAGGAGTTGGGGGATTCAAACTATTTATATACTTGAAGATTGTATTTATAACAGAAATAATATATTTTAAATTTCAAATTAATAGCTTTCATAGTTTCCATGAAAATCTGATTATTATAAGTTTTTGAAAATGAGTCACTTTGTATGGGAGGGGGTAGAAGGCGTGAGGGGAGAAAAATAAAACCTAAAGCAGATTACTCCCAGAGGTAGAGCTAATAATCTGTGAAAGTTTCATTGCAATCGGTGCAGCCGTTTTTGCGTGAAAGCCGGAAAGACAGACAGACAGACAGACACTACAATTATATTTATATGGATAGATACAACGAGAATTTCATAGACTTTACTTCGTCCATGAAACTAACATTCTATACAGCGAATTTCGAGCGCGATTCGAGCAATCAATTAAAATGTTATTGACATGTTATCATCCCTTCTAACGCACCCCACTTTTGCCTCTCTGCCCTCGCCATACCGCTCTAGGTCCTCGTATAGCCTAGGTAGCCATATACGGAGCCCAGGCCAAAATGATCGGCAATGAATTTGAGCACACACCTGACTAGCGACAACACCCTCTAGGATGAGAGTCTTCCACGTCAAATTCCCCACAACCACGCTCCGGAGCAGCCAGCAGGAAATGCTGTCCCGACTTGGGGGTTCTCATTAATTTCTTTACATGAGGTAAGACCTCGGAAGTACATTTCATATCAAACCGTAACCAGAATAGTCACCATTTCCATAATTCTACTATCCACCGATCCCACAGATAAATATTGCTACTAGCATTTCGAAGTAATTATTAAGAGAGGTCTCTTAAAGGATAAAGTGACATTGTGAACGTTCTTAAATGAAACATGATCAAGAACAAGTATTGCAAACTTACCAAAAGCCAAAGACTCCAAATAACTTCAATATCAAATTCATCCCAAACTACATAGCTATATTTTTTGCCAATTAATAAGAATTCGAAATAAAAAGTTCCGACCTTAAAGAAGGAAGCAGAAGACAGTCAGACAGATCGTCTTCAAAATATCACTGATTTTTTTTTCGTCTAAGTCTAAACGGTCACTCAATTTCTTTATAAGGAAAAACCACTTTTTGTTCTGCTTTTAAAATTAGTTTCGGACGCTTTAGGCTCAAACGAAGAACATATCAAAGAAAATCAGAAATTAAAATGACTCCATTTAATTTTCATTTTTTTTTCTTTTCTACTTGACTACTTTTTTCCATTCGAAATTCTTTTATATTTAAAATTCATTTCGAGCATCATTTCAGGATTCTTTTTTAAATTTGTCGACCGTATAATGTGAAGAATTCCAATTTTTTTTTTTAGAAAAATTTTATCTCATTTCTCTTGAGCAAACAAATTTTGCACTATAAATCCGCTTACATTCATACTTAAATAGGTTAAAGGACGCTATTTTTCATACTTTAAATTTTTTAAGAGTTTTCTAGGACAAAAGCGGAAGACAAGAGCTCGGTGATGGGGCACGGTAAGGAAACCGGGTGCCGGGTACTATTATTGCAAGGACCTAAGAGAGAGATGTAGAGCAATGTCTATGGGGCCAATTTTCAGCGCCCAGGAGAATACCTTTCACATAATGGAAGTCGGAATACAAATGAACTTTGGCAGACAAGCAGGCTGGCACACAGGGCATGAAAGGTTCCGTGCTCACTTCGAGTCGTTTCCCATGACTCAAATTCCCGGGCTGCATGCCCTCTTGCTTTCTAGGTCGGTTATGAATAATTGACTGCACGTATGATTAGAGAGGAGCAAGAGGTGAGCCGGACTAAAACGTTTCGTTTTCCGACGTTTGTTTTCATAGTGATATGCTACAAGGATATATGAAATATACATGACTCGGCACACAATAGACTGGAGGAGCAAGAAAGGTGTTCATTTTCATAGTTCTCTATTGTGGCAGCGCCATAAACGTGCAGCTATAACTCGAGTCGGTTTTGCTTTGCTATTCAAAGATTTTCGAAATCTGAGTGGCTTCGAGGAATGATATTCGCGTTGTAGAATTAGTCCTGCAAATCTCTTTTCATAAGATTCATAAAGGATTTTATTCTATGCGATGCATTAAGACTTGATTTAGTTTATGTTTGGGGAGTAAATTTCATGGCGGTTTGGTCTTGGCTACGACTACATTTTAAATGGCTGGAGTGCATAATTTAAACAGTGCGGTTGTTATTGTCCTTCCTAGATGACCTGAAGATGTATTATTCATTTGCTCCAGGGCATTAAATGTATTTAGTCTAGTAAAGTTTTTGGCTTGCTTTTAACGAACTAAATTCCTGCAAAAATATTCAGCCTGCTCATTTTTATACCGCCACCCGTAAAATCCTAATATCAATTAAATTCACTCCATACATCCCAGTTTTACTCTAAACGAATTATGTCCAGACCAGACTGCATATCCCATAGTTTTAGTCCCTGTTGAGTTAAAGTTATTTTAATGCACCCAAAGTGCTATTCGACCGTGTTAGAATATAAAACTGCTGTTAATCCACGTACACTCGGAAACCCAGAATCCACATAGAAATTCGAAAAAAAAACGGAAAATTTATACATTTAGGAAGGAACATGCTCTCCATCTTGTACAGAATCGTTAGGTTTTGTGAAATAACTATACATAGCTAGAATCTCACAGCTCTAGCGTAGTGAAAGTAACTCTTACTGTTTCGAGTACGAGTATATCACACCAAGGAAACTTTTTATTACCTTGTACTATCCTACGTGACATCTAAACGACCAATTTGGGAATAACCCTTTATATATACACATACAATCATACAGTAGCAGAGCATGAATTATTTTCCGCCAGGATGAAAGTGCGGAGGACGCGCGGACCATTCTTATGCCGATCGATATTTTACAGAAAACTTGGGTGCCTAGGGAAATGATATCTCATCTTCTAGCTCACGCTGTTGTTCAAGAAGCTCTTGGATTCAATGAAAAATTTTGCCTTGGCTTCATTGAGAAATATAAGGATGTAGAAAACTATGACGGGTTTCGGGACAAAATTTTTGAAATTAAGTTGAAGTTGTTCTTTTTTATGGTGGAGCTTTTATATAACTAGATTTGGTGCGAAATCAATAAATATTTCGTAGGTCCTTAGAGGAACTTATGTTTTGATTTAAACTAGATTGGTAGAAAAAGATAACAAGGAGAAGCGCGGTATCTATTACACTAATTAGAATGCTTTAATGCGGTGAGAATTAAAGGAGGGAACATAAGTTCCCTTGAATTGAAACAATAGAGATAGAAAATTATTTTCTTATTACTATTGAGAGTGCTAATTGAAAAACGCGGTTTTTTTTAAAATTCGAGCCTTTATTTTGCAAAAATGGTTCAATTTAAATTTTTAATATTCAAGGAAATCCCTATCGCTAGCCACAAATTTTTTTCGAATTAGGTAATCGAGACAAACAATATGCATGACCAATATTAGAACCCTTTCTGTATTTAATTATACTCTAGATGAAATCTGAGAGTATATTATGTTTGCCTTACCGTTTGTAACGCTAAGAAATAACGCTCGCACAGAACCGCCAAGGGTGCAGAAATATTTGTTGTCGCTCAAAAACCTCGATTCCGAGTGACCGTCTGTCTGTCTGTCTGTCTGTCCGTGTGTCTGTCTACAACATAACTCTCGAAAGCTTTGAGCTATAGTGCTAAACATTTTTGTGTGTCATTTTTAGCAAAAAAGTAACTTTCAGTTCGTGAATAGGCTACATCCCCCCACTCCTTCTACCCCCTTCCATACAAATTTCATGAAATTTCGAAATATTAAGAAATTGATTTTTCTTTGAAGCTATTTAAGCTATCGACTTGAAATTTAGGCCAAAGTATTATGATATATGTAGATGTCATTAATATCACGGAATATTAACCCGATCCCCTTACTCCTTCTACCCCCTTCCATACAAATAGACAATTTTGAAAAATACATATTTTCGATTTTCATTGAAACTAGTAAAGGTGAAAAGATGAAATTTTGTCAGAATTAATTCTACTATAATTGCAATTTATTTTAAAAATAATTATTAACTTCACCTCACTCCTTCTACCCCCTCCCATACAAATTTCACGAAATTCTTTTAAAACTCTTTTAAAGATAAACCGAAACAATTCTGGAATTTTGTCAACTCTAAGAAAAACTCTGATAGTTATCCTTCCAGTATGTTCCTTAATGATGTAGTCAGTGCTGATCCTACTACAATTAGTAACTTATTTTCGAACCATTTCCGGACCGCCTTCAATTGCAGTATGCCTCTAAGATCCGTTGGCAACTTTCAATACATGTCAAAGTTTCCTTCTTCGTCCTTGGTTCCTAAAGATTTTTTCATTGACGACTCCACTATTTTGAAATACATTGATAAACTTGCTATTAATTTCTCCAGAGGACCAGATGGTGTTCCTTCTTCTGTGATTAAAAAGTGTAGTTTATCCCTTTTACCTATCCTTGGGTATCTTTTTAATATATCGCTTCGTAGTGGAGTTTTTCCTATGTCATGGAAATACTTAACTATAATGCCCTTGCTTAAGTCTGATAAAAAAGAAAATGTAAGTAATTATAGGCCTATAGCGAATCTTTCATGTGTTGCTAAGCTATTTGAATCCATTGTGTGTGATGTAATGTATTTCCATTCCAAGTCGATTATTGGATCATTCCAGCGTGGCTTTGTCAAAGGCAGATCCACTGTAACTAATCTTATGGAATTTTCGAACTTCTGTCTTTCTGCTATCGAAAACGGGAAGCAGGTTGATTGCATATACACTGACTTCAGTAAAGCCTTTGACAAAATTGACCATAATATTCTTGTACATAAGCTCCGCTTGTTTGGTTTTCCTGATATTTTCGTCCTTTGGATTAAGTCGTATCTTAGTGATCGCATTCAGAAAGTACACTTTCGTGGAGCCTTATCTTCTGAAATATTTAATACTTCAGGCGGTCCGCAAGGTAGCCCTCTGGGTCCACTTCTATTCCTTCTATTTATTAATGACGCGAGTTCGTTTATCTTTAACTCGAACATTCTTCTCTATGCCAATGATGCGAAAATTTTTAAGATTATCTTCAGCAGCAATGATTGTTTATTATTGCAAAGTGATATCTCGCGTTTTCACGACTGGTGCTTACTTAACAATTTACATCTCAACATTAATAAGTGCACTGCTGTTTCGTATTCTAAGAAGAGAATATCAATGAATTTTGACTATGTTCTAGATGGATGCTCTTTACTTCGTTCTGACAAAGTACGTGATTTGGGCGTACTATTCAACTGTAATTTTACCTTTGATGATCACGTGAATCACATTGCTGGTAAAGCGAACGCTATCCTCGGGCTTGTTAGGAGACAATCGAAAGAATTCAATGATTTCTTTACAACGAAAATGTTTTATTGTGAATTTGTGCGATTTATCTAGAATATGCTAGTCCTATCTGGTCACCATTTTATTCCATTCACATAGATAGGATCGAAGCAGTTCAGCGTCGGTTCTTAAGGCTTGTCCTTCAGGGCCTTCCCTGGTCCGATCCACTCAGATTACCGCCATATGTTGATCGTTTAAATCTGCTGTCTATGGATTCCCTTGAGAAAAGGCGGATACATGCCAGAGTTGTTTTTGGTTTTAAAGTAATTTCAGGTATAATTGACTCTGACAAATTGCTGTCTATGATTAAATTCAACGTTCCATGTCGCCCTTTGCGAAATTATGAGCTTTGTAGAACTCCGCAGAATGTATTTTAAAGACATATCTTCAACTTATCCCCGGATTTCTCCTAAGTCTAAAAAACAATTAAATAATAATAATGAAGTAAAAATATTATAAAATCAAAGTTTTAAAGAAATAGAAACTAAAAAGAATTTAAAATATCAATTTTGAGCGTTGCTCGAATATAGGTAAAGTCGATTTTGGCACATATGGAATTATACATTATATCCAAAGCTAGATTTTGTAGGGGTCATAAGAAATAACTGACAACAAAAGATAATTGTTTGGTGAATCTTTCCACAGAGCATTTCGAATTGAAGGGAAAGATTTCCGGATTCTATACTGTTACGCTTTATTATTCGTGATGTTTCGGTCTCTGCTGGGACATTTATTAAACCTAATAAAACGTAACAGCGTAGAATCTGGAAATCCTTCCTTTCAACCAAAGATAATTGAGCTAATTTGGTGTTTTCTTAATTTTGGAGGCTTTGAACAGATTTTTAAAAAAAATTCAAAAATGGAGAATGTTAGTTTTGCTTTTAGACCCCTCAATTGATTGGCCAAAATCTTTGACTTCAAGCAGTACCACCATCATCATCAATGGCGCGACAGCTCAAATCGGGCCATGGCCTCCTCAAATCGTCGCCTCCAATCGTCTTGATCCAAAAACCGCGTCCTCCAGATGTTAATTTTTAAGAAGGCTTTGCTATCTTCATCAAACGAGTCTTCCCATCGCTTGCGTGGCTTGTCTACTGGCCGCATGCCTTTCAGAGCACGTTTGGAGATTCTTATTTCTTCCATTCGGTCTACATGGCCAGCCCACTGCAGTTTGCGTAGCTTGATGAACGTTGAAGCTTCTGGCTCGTCGTAGAGTTGATACAACTCATGGTTGTATCTTTTTCGCCATTCCGTTCCTTCCTTCACAGGTTCCAAAATTCTTCGGAGGACCTTTCTTTCAAATGTGTTGACTGCTTTTTCGGAAGTTCGCGTTAATGTCCACATCTCGTTATCATAATAGAGCACAGATCGTATAATAGTTTTATATATCCGCAGCTTATTGTTCCTGTGCACTTTCTTGGATTTCATTATTGAAAGTACCGAATAGTACGTCTTATTTGCCAGTATTATCCGTCGTTTGATTTCGTCTGTTTCTTTACCGTCCTTTGCTAGATTAGCCCCAAGATATATGAAATTGTCTACACTCTCCAAATTATATTCCGCAATTGTTATGTTTTGTCTGATAGGCGCTCTCCTTCTTGTTTGCGTCATTACTTTTGTTTTGTTTTCGTTAATGCGCAACCCGACTTCTTTTGCGGCGGAGTCAAGATTGACAAATACCTCCTTAGCACTAGGGAAGGATCTTGCTAGGATGTTAATGTCGTCAGCGTATGCTACTAGTTGGGTGGACTTGAAAAGTAGTGTCCTGTTGGTGTCGACTGGGATTTTTCGGATGACATACTCTAGTGTCAAGTTGAAAAGCATGGGGGCTAGACCATCTCCCTGCTTTAAACCACATTCCGTTCGAAAGCTCACTTGGGATTCAGTAATCGTCATTGCTAGTCTTGCTAGTTAATTAGGACTAGTTTTGGAGGAATTCTAAAGTCAAGCATGATTTGGTACAGTACGCTCCTGTCGATACTGTCGTATGCTTGTTTAAAATCTACGAAGATTTAGTGCACATCTGTATTATGTTCCCAGCATTTCTTAAGCACCTGTTTCACCGAGAATATCTGGTCTGTTGTATATCGTCCGGTTCTAAGTCCCTTTTACTATTGCGTATGCGTTCCGCGTTATATTTTTTCTCATGTCGTTGTCCATTTTTTGCATTTTGTCATTATGGTACTTCCATTGTTTTCGTCTGCAGGTCTTTTTCGCAAATCGCCTAAGCTCGTCATATCTTTCTTTTTTGACTCGTGTTGGTCGTTCAGTAAAAATTTTGTAAGCCTCGTTCTTTCTATCTATTGCATCGCGACATTCTTGGTTCAACCAATCACAATTTTTTCGCCGTGCTTGATATCCTAATACCTCCTCTGCGGAGGATTTGATACCGTCTCGTATTTTCATCCACGCATTCTCCACTGGCATATTTTGGGTATTTTCATATATTGGTGTCAGGTGTTTATTACATGCTAACATGTAAGCCTGCGCCACCGTTTCGTCGTTAAGCTTGTCGATATTGAATTTTCAAGCTCTACTCGTTTTCGAATATCCACTACAAGCTATTCGGCATCGATACTTAGCTCTGACTAGATAGCGATCAGAGTCACAATTCGCACCGCGGAGAGTTCGTACATCAAGTATGCTGGAAGCAGCCCTCATCTCAATTAGAACGTGGTCTATTTGGTTAAAGGTGTGACCATCTGGTGATGCCCACGTTCGTTTGTGATTATTGCGATGTGAGAAGCACGTAGAGCTTGCTATGATATTTTTGCTGCTTGCGAAATCAATAAGACGTTGGCCATTGTCGTTGGTTATGTCATGTAGACTGTGCCCTCCTGTTGTTCCTCTTTGAGCCTCCTCCTTTCCGACTTTTGCATTAAAATCCCCTTAGACAATTTTTAGGTCATTCGAAGGCAGTGAATCATAGGTTGTCTCTAGGGTGGTCTTCAGAACATCAACTCAAATTTCATTACAAAATTTTAATAGAACAAGATTGAGACATCTATAAGCAGACAAGTTCAAGCATTTACTAATATTAGGTTTGAAAGAATTTGACCTACACCATACCACAATATTATTCGATCATTTTGAATCTTATAGCAGTCTACAAGGCGCGTTATATGATAAAAAAATCGTAACATCATCCGCGTATAATAAACAGGAGCGGAAAGATAGATGAAATGCCATTTATAAAGAGAAAAAAAAATAAAGGACGCAGATGGCTACCCTAAGCTTCAACCGCTAACTTTACCGAACTGTTTCTGCTAGTTAAATATGAAGACAATCACGGTTCAAATAAGGGTGTCCCAGAAAGACCACCTATTTTGAAATTTGAAAAAAAAAAACGCAGTGGTTATTTTAAAAGCTCTAATAATTTTAATTTAATGAAGAGTGTAGATGTGGAGGTTATGTATGAAATAAAATATCTGACAAATGGTCGCCTCGTGACTGATGGCACTTGTTCATCCTTTTGACGAAATTTTCGGTTACATTTTGGCATAGTACAGGCTCAATTTCATCAATGGCACGACAAATCTCGACTTTAAATTCAGGAATTGTTTTTGAGTTATTTGCATATACCTTTGATTTCAAAAAATCTCAAAGAGAGAAATCAAATGGCGTCAAATCGCGTGTTCTTAGTGGCCAATTCTCATCGCCGCGGCGCTAGGTAACTCGTCCTTCAAATTTTATCTTCAATAATTCCATCGTTTCGTTCGCTGTGTGGCAGGTTGCGCTTTCCTGTTGAAAGCACATTTCTTCGAGGTCCATTTCAGCAGTTTGAGGCCAGAAGAAGTTGTATATGATCTCATAAACGCCGTTGACGCATTCTCGAAGAAGAAAGGCCCAATCACTCCCTCAGCTCTCGCTGTGAATGCATGGGACATGGATAACTCTTGGATTCTCAGCTAAGCATGCAAATGTTAAAATTCGCTGTAAACTGCTTCGTGAAAGTCTCAATTGCTGAGAACGATGGCGAATCGAAGTGGAAGGATTTTGGTCTCCACTCTCGCGACGAGTTGCAATGTTTTCATTAGACCGAGCTTCACGAACACAGACAGGTCCTTCCAGGGCTTGGACTGACCTATTCGCCTCAAATTTCTGGATTATTGGAACCACTGTACGGCCAGAAGGTGCGTTATGATGACCGAAAGAGCTGCGATATTTTCTAACAGTCTCCGCAAATCTCTCTCCATTTCGGTAGTAGATTTCCACAATTCTTATACGTTAATCACACAATAATAATCAATAATAATAATCACACAATATAATTGCCAGACAAAAACGCTATATGGGGCTGAATTCAAAATAAGTAGTTTTAATGGAACACCCTTTATGCGAGCCCGTAGCTTAGCAATAAGAAATTGGTGGACTCTGTCAAAAGCCTTTTTGAAATCAGTAGTATTTACAAAAATATAAATGTACTAAAAACACGTCCAATCACTTAAAGAACTTCTGTGTCATTCATTTTTCCGAGCCGTATTTCTGAGCGTTACGGCAAACTTATAATGCTTTCAGATTTCACCTAGAGTATAATGACATTTTTTTGATTCATTTTATGGGTCGACCGACCCTACCGTACTTATCGAGCCGCTACTGCTAGGAATGTAAAAAGGGGTGAAACGCAAAATCTAGAGTTTTCGTTCTTTTTTTCGTTGCTTACCATATGTCTTTCATATCCACAGAAGTTTAAGGTTGGTATGTAGCTCGTCTCGAAAAATATTATATTAGGATATCAAGATATCTGATTATGCGAAGGTTCATTAAAAAGTTCCTCTGTTAGACAAAAAATTTTTTTTTTTTTGTGAAAATTAAATTTTTTTTTTAAATATAACTCTTGGCTGATTTTCAAACTTTTTCAAGTCCTTTAAAAAATAGGGATTGTTGAACTTCGCGAAATTGTCTTTAGTTTCGGTGGTGACCTTCTCGTTAAATGCGAATCTCTGGCCACCGAGTTATTTTGCTGTGTGGAAAATTTGGGGCAACAGTTCGTAGCCCAATTCTACTAATTTCAGTGCGGAATGACTGTGCTGACGCGCACTATAGAGAACGATGGAGAACTAAGCTTGAATGAATATTTTATTGTTCACTGATTGGTGCTGTATATCTTTCATATGAAAAATCCCAACTTGCTCACTTTGAACAGCTACGAAAACAAAAGTACACAATGAATTAAAATGAAATTCTTGCATTCGTTGTTTAAAAGATCCCACAATGATGAAATATTTCGAGCCGACCAGTTAAGATAAATCAATTGAAGTAAATTACTCATGTGACTTATTCGAACGTCTCTGGCCACCTATTGAGGAGTTATCACCATGGTTCAAGAAACTCATGAATTGATAAACCTATAGACTCTGAGGCTTCCAAGCAAAAATCAGTAAAATTTAATCATAAATTCATATATTATTAAATCTATAGGTTTTTTAAAACAACAATCACTTATGGCATATTTATCACTATATGCTGAACGAATGCCATCTGTGTCCTGCCTGCTCTATTTGACCGATTTTTATGATATCAACTGTACCATTAATTTCTGCTAAATCTCAATTTACTTATACACGAGAACATTACGCTAAGTCGATGAATAAATAGAAAAAGGAAAAGTCCAGAATGGTACAAAAATATGCCCGGCAGGCAGTTATTCTGTTTTCGATGTTAGCATTACGTTCCGTAGTAAATACTATACAACGCTCAAAATGACACAGATGGGAAAGCTTCTTCACCATTAATGGGTTTTCATGAGCTATTAATTACGACCTTAAGCTTAAGCAGTTTTTATACCTTTTAAGCTTTCGCCGGAAGGACTCTCGACAGTATTTAGGGGCACATTTACGTCTGTCACAATATACCGAGGACAAAACATTTTCTTTCCAAGGATCTTGTCTCGAGGATGCTCCGTCACTTTGGAGAAGAATTACGAGCGACCAACCTTATGGCCTCCGGGTGATGGCACGGTGATTTGTAGAGGATGTGAAGTTACCACTTTCTGTGTTTCACTGTTGTGTTTTATTAAATGAAACCCGTGAAATCTTCAGCTAGAAAATGCCCTAAGAAACACTTTGCCTACTAAATTAAAATGATGGTTGGCAGAGGAAAACTTTGTAGTGTCGAAGAAGCTAAGAACATTTATATAACATAGAGATTTTTTATGCTGTCTTTGTAATAGGTTACGTTCAACTAAACTGCAGCAGTACTGAAATCGTATATCATGCAATAAACTTCCGACAAAAGTTTCCAATACTATTGCAAAGCTTTTAAATTGAAATTCGCCAACAATCTCTTCGTACTTCCAACTTGAATTCAATCATGGAAAAAACCATTCAAGGTTCCTTATCTTCTCCATCGAACATATCGAATTTTCCGTTCAAATAGAACATCTATCGCGTTCGATGCCCGTCCAGAATGAGATTACCGAGTGCAGTAGACGTTAACCGAGAAATACTCTTCCTGGATCCTCGGGCTAATCTTGGAACCAAAGTGGTGGTTTCCTGGTGATGTGCAATAATCTTAACGACATAACGAAATCATTTAAATGCAAAGGTATACGAGTACTTCCGTGTACACAGTGAGCATAGCGTTTCCTTCCTTCAGGTATAAGGAGACGATTTTGGTTCTATGCACACTTCGCCGCATTCCACCTACTTTCTAATCGTGGCTGGGTCTTCCTTGGCGAGCGGAGTTAACAATTACTGGCCCAGACGATCGCACTCAAGATATCCATCCAACAAGGAAAACGTTGGACGGTAATCGCGATAACCATCTTTACGGGAAATGCAAATATGTAATGGCGCCCAAGGGTCCCCCGGTAAAAGCAGCTAAGAGACGTAGAAAAAGCAGAAAACATTGCGATTGCGAGTAATATTTGGCTGCTGGAATATCATACATGGCGGTTTAATTGAATTATATATAAATGCTGTGTATGGTTCATATGCTCTGAGATACGACGGGCTTGTGGTACGCTTCGCGGCGTTCATTTAATTGAGGTTTGAGTCTCTGGTGAACCATCCGGCCAGTCTGCAGCAACCGCCAACATCAGCATCCAGAATCAGTCAGCAGTATCGGCGACAGAGTGTCGTTAAATTATTCCTTTTCAGTAACTCATTTGGGAAGTGCATGGCTGGTTACCTTGCAAATGTCATTTCGTCAGAATCCAACTGTTTCCCTTTAGTGCAATTCGGAAAAGGATAACGATGCTGATGGGTGCGATAGGTACTGAATATGTGCATTTCGGGGGTGGAGTGCATGGTGCTCTTTCTGCTGGCTTTTATCTCTTCGGAACTGTTTGCGCTGATGGAAAGTCGAGTAATTGAAAGACATTTTTTTTGATTCTCCAAATGATACCATTCGTATGGTGGTGTAGAAATCTAACATATATTCCAGATGTGTGGACTTAGTTGCATGTGAGTGAGGCGTATCTCTTTGAGCGATAATTATAAGCAAACATTCACAGTCGCGGTTGTGCATATTTAAAAAAGGGAGAGTGTACACTGTGCACTTCAGAGCGTTGCAGACTTTATATCAAGTTCAAGACTAATCGGCCGGCTTTTTTTGATCTTTTAGAAAGTGTTTTTTTTTTTAAGATCACGACTTTAAAATTTGCATTCTTTATTTACAAATTCAAAATAGTTAAGCTTAAGGATTTTGTGTCGAAAGTTCCACGATTTCGCGACATAAGGCAAAAATAATTATAAATCAAACTAAGGTTCTATATGAGTGTACAAAACTAATCATAGTTCCTATTTTATTGCATTTCTAGTTACGCACTTAACAAGAAATTTTCGTTTGATTCCTGATTCAGGTTAAGAGCTCGTTCAAGTAGGTATACCTTCTTCTTTATAATACTGCCCTCTTCTTTCTTATAGTTTGTTCGAAATAAGTGTACGACTAATTACGAATTCAACAAAGTAATCGTCCCATTACAATGAATTCTTAAAGAAAACTTTCTTTTTCTATCGACTCCTGTAAGAAATCCAATCTTGAGTTTCTTTGAGTCCTTAAGTGATATTTTTCATGATATTTTAAATAATACCAAGAAAAAATTGAATTCCCTTTTAAGACCTGGTAACGAAATTTTCAAAGAACTTCACGAAGTGGGCACTCTACCATAAAAAAAAAATATAAGAAACAACAAGAACAAAACAAACATAAGAACAATATCCACGACAATTTTTATAAAAAAAATAAATTCAAACTGCCTGAAACCGAAAAGAAATCCTTGGAAAATTTCTCCTTAATGGCTTGAAGACGGCCAGGAAGATCTAATTTTCAGTGAATGGAAAAAAAAACAAAACGTAGCGTTGAAAGGACAAAGAATCCTGTGAATCTACCCTTAACTTGACAATTGTCTTATACCGTGTTTAGAAATATTTCATGCCCAAGTCAACCCTTTACAATAATGTTAAGGAATATATACGAACGGAATGCAGACACAAGGAAAGAATAAAAAGTTTCATGTAACTAAAACTTTTTGGTTGTCATAGATGACGACCGTAGTAGCTATGATAGTAGGACTACCATCGTAGGACAACGAAGAAAAAAATCAATAAGAACACGCTTCCACAGCACTAGCTATGACAGATCGAAAGGATACCGTGTCGCCCGCGTTTCGCAGAACGCTTGATTGCTTGGATGACGAGAAATACTGTTGGGGTTGGTGGTGGCAGGCATCAGCCGAAATAGCTTTCGTAAGGAAGAATATTCGTGTAATGTTTTTAGGACGTTTTCGTTTTTCTAAGGTATCATAGAGGGAGAAAGCCACCAGGACGTTGTCGACTAGGACTAACCCATACGATGATAAGTACTCAAGGGCCTCGCATCAAGTTTTATGTCTCGGGACTCGCAGGTATAGCATACTATGGGGTGCGTGGTGTGTGTTGGTATATGTTTCATTGACTATAAGAAACAGCATAGACCAATCTTCTTAACGTGTTTTTTTTCTTCGTCCTCGTGATACTTTTTAGGGGGGAAACAAAATATGCTTGACTTTTCCAATTTTCGAATACTCTCCCGGCGAAAATAACAATAAATGGATTTGATGGGTTTGTTACACATTTCCGAGGGTTAGAAAGGTCGATTGCCTGGATATTTGATAGCAATAGGATCGGATCCTTTCTGCTATCATGCCTGCTATGAGGAAAACTTGAAGAGATAATGAATAAGTTGACTAAGATTGTCGAGTTTAAGATGTTTCTAGTAAAGAGAATTAGTAAACTTTTACAACTCTAAGACAAAACTAATGTATTGAGGGAAATGAATGGGATGAATATGAATTCAAAGAAGACGTTTTGAATTAGAGATATGCATTTCCTCTCGATTAAAGGGTATGGTATGGATACCAATCCGTAAAAGTGTTACTGTTCTTTTCGACATTAATTTCATGAAGTTAGTTCTACTACTACAAACCTCTGAATGTGCGAATACAAATTTCTATCTAAAACAATATTCAATTTCAGTTTATCTGTACAGATTTTTGATAGATACCTACTTGTTACTACATGTCGCATGATATACCACACTTCACTTCGGATTGGTTTTGTTTATTTATCATTGATACGTTGTTGGGCGTAAAGCCCTATCGTGCGATACTCTAGATGAAAGAGAAATTTGCTGATTTAAAAAAAATTTGTATGGGTAGTCGTAGAAGGGGTGATAGCATTGAATACATTTTTTTATATCATGATAGAGTTGCTATCAAAATGATTTATACAAAATTTAAGCTTCGAAAATTTAATAGGTTCTGAGAAAATTAGTGTATTAAATTTAGTGGAATTGTGAAGTTTGTATGGGAGGTGGTGGAAGGAGCTGAGGGTTTTCAGTGTTGTTTTCAGTAATAACTATGAAGATTATGCAGGAAACATCTCTCAAATTTCAGACCAATGACATTTATAATTTTATGTAAAGCTTAGAAAATGAGTCACTTTGTGTGGGAGGGGGTAGAAGGAGTGAAGTTAATCAGTTATTATACTCTAGATGAAATCTGAGAGTATATTGTGTTTGCCTTACCGTTTGCAACGCTAAAAAATAATGCTCGCACAGAGCCGCAAAGAGTACAGAAATATTTGTTGTCGCTCAAAAACCTCGATTTCAAGTGACCGTCTGTCCATCTGTCCGTCTGTCTGTCTGTCCGTCTGTGCGCCTGTCTACAGCATAACTCTCGAAAGCTTTGAGCTATAGCGCTAAAAAATTTTTTGTGTCATTTTTAGCAAAAAATTAACTTTAAGTTCGTGAATGGGCTACATCCCTCTACTCCTTCTACCCCCTCCCATACAAATTTCATGAAATTTCGAAATATTAAGAAATTGATTTTTCTTTGAAACTATTTAAGCTATCGACTGGAAATTTAGGTGAAAGTATTATGATATAGATCTCATTAATATCACGAAATATTGATCCGATCCCCTCACTTCTTCCACCCCTCCCATACAAAAGGATAATTTTGAAAAATACATATTTTCGATTTTCATTGAAACCAGTAAAGTTGAAAAGACGAAATTTTGTCAGAATTAATTCTGATATAATTGCAATTAGTTTCAAAAAGAATTATTAACTTCACCTCACTCCTTCTACCCCCTCCGATACAAATTTCACGAAATTTGGAAATGTAAATCAAATTATTTTTCTTCGGAACTGTTAAAACTATCAACTTGATATTTTGTACAAAATATTCAAATAGAAATATCAGTAACGCAAAAAATGCGTTTTGATCCGTACACTCCTTCTACCCCCTCCCATATAAATGCATAATTTTTGTGAAGTACATTATATCGATTTCCATTAACAGTAGAAAAAATACAAACTTACAATTTTGCATGAATTTGTTTTTTAATAATTTCAATAAACGCTAGAAAAAATTATCTCCTTCTACCTCCTTCCATATAAATATCTGTATTATAAATTCAAGAAAAACATTTCTCCTTCGAATATATGAGAGTTATCGACTTTGAAATTGAATCAAAGCATGGTGATATGGATGTTGATAAGCAGTTTCAAAATCATCTTAAACGCTTCACTTCGTCTGCCACTTCCCACACAAATTCCCCAATTTCATGAAAACTATGCCAAATTTCATTCGAAATTATGAAAACTAAAAACTTTAAATTCAGCAAAAAACATTTTGCATGCCATGTTCGGTGTCATATACGAAAAATACAAAACTCCGCCTCTACTCCCATGCAAAAGTCTCTATTTACTAAAGGAATTTGAGACGACATATTTTCCGGTATATTAAAGTCATTTCCATCGCTTCTAGAGTATTATATATTGGGCTTTAAGCCCAATCATAATTCTGTTCTGTTCACATCTCATGTTTGTGGACTTCGAGAAGGCTTTCGACAGCGTTAAGCGAGATTACATATGGAATGCTTTGCGTAGGAGAGGTATTCCAAATAAGGTCATAGCTATGATTAAAGAATCCTACGAAGATGCAAGGTGTCGCGTCTTGCATAGAGGAGAGCTGTCCGAGAGCTTTCCTGTGCGAACGGGTGTCAGACAAGGCTGCATATTATCACCAGCCCTGTTTCTGGTGGTAATAAATGACATCTTGAAAGCTGCACTGGAAGGTGGGGAAGGTAAAGGTCTTCAATAGAGACTATTTAACATCTTAAGTCACCTTGATTATGCTGATGACGTGTGTTTGCTTGCACATACCCGTTCGGACTTAGAGTCAAATGTTCGCTCGTTGCATTCTAAATGCAAAGAGGCGGGACTGAAAATAAATGTGCGTAAAACCAAGTACATGCACATGGGTTCGAACGCAAGCACACCGATTGTTCTTAATGGACAGGATGTGGAAGAGGTGCAAGATTTTTGCTATCTCGGAAGCATTGTCAGCATGGACGGCGGAGCCAAAAAGGATGTTGAGGCTCGGCTAAATAAAGCTCGTCAGGCCTTCGGTATCCTTTCCCCTTTCTGGAGGTTAAGAGAGATCTCCCTTCGCACGAAGCTGCGAGTTTTTGACGCATGCGTCAAATCCGTGTTGTTATATGGTTGTACTACGTGGAAAGTGACCGTTCGACTTACCAAGAAACTACAGACTTTCGTAAACCAATGCCTCCGACGCATTTTAGGAATATTCTGGCCAGAAGTGATCTCCAACGACGAACTTTGGAGTACAACTCGCCAGACTAAAATAGGTATTGAGATTCAACGGCGAAAGTGGCAGTGGATCGGTCATACTTTGAGGAAACCAGAGCAAAACATCGCAAAACAGGCTCTGGATTATAACCCTCAAGGAAGACGTCGGGTTGGTCGACCATGTAACACATGGAAGCGAGCAGTTGAGCAGGAGGCCAGAGGAATAAACAAGTCCTGGCAACAGCTTAAAGCCGATGCTCAGGATCGCGCCTTGTGGAAGAGAGTTGTTTCTGTCCTATGCCCCTATAGGGGGTCTTAACAGGAATTTGATTGATAATTCTGTTATTTTTTTTTTTATTATATATTTTATTTTTATTTTTTTATTTTTTATTTTTCTATTATATACTTACTGATAATTCTAAATAAATATTTAGTGCACAATTTCGGCACGAAAATACGTACTGAGTAAATTGGCTTATAGTATTTCAACAAAAAGTGCAGTTTGTATGGGAGGTGGTAGAAGGAGTGAGGCGATTTAAATATTTTTCATAGTGTTGATTGATGCCATCATAAAAATAATGTATTCTAAATTTTGCGTCTACAGATTTTATACTTTTTGAGAGAATCCGTTTATTGTGAAATCTCGAGGAATTGAGTAATTTTGTACAGGAAGGATAGAAGGGTTGAAGCGATTTGGCCCATTCACGAACTTGGGCTTACTTTTTCATAAAAAACCACGAGCACAAAATTTGAAATTTCTACCTCAATGCGTTCTCGAGCTAGAAAGGATGCGGGCGAACATACATTTTTGAGATTTTTGAGTGATAATATGAACTTCTGTATCATTAATTTTTTTCTTCGAGCCTTATTTCTTAGCGTTACAAACTTTGTGACAAACTTATAATACTCTCAAATTCCACCTAGAGTCTAAATAATTAGCAAAACAACGATTTTGGGTAAATTCCAATCATGCGATAGGGAAATATTATCAAGTAATCGATAGAAGAAGATATTTCTGTCTTTACAATTATTATATTATATTATTAAGGTATGCTCGATTAGAGCACGATGGCTTTGATTGTTAGTTTTATCTCGTTTTCAGATAGTTGACCAAACATCAACTTTTTTATGGGAAGAAGACACTAGACACTAGCTCTTGAACTTGATTCATGTCCTCCTTTATCATTTATCCAAAAAAAATTACATGAAAAAACGATATTCCAGAACTTATGGAAAGCCAACATTGTAATTTCGATACTCAGAAAGAACTGCTCAAATGAAGACGATAATTACCTTATTCTGCTTTTGAAAGCTGTTATAACGCTTCATTCACATTGCAATCTATAACCACATCACTCACCAAATTGCATCTGTTGAGCACGGTTTCATCGCTCTCTATTCACATCATCCATACTGATTTCACTGATGAGAGAGGAAAAGAAATAGAGTATTATTGGTCAGTTCTTTGCCTTAATTTCTTCCTATTTGACCAATAGCTGCCATTATTGCCAGTAATCACCAGAGATTCTGATTGGGTTCAGTATTCCTTAAGGATTTTTCCTTGATATGCTTCGGTTTCTTCGTTTTATTAATGATCTTCCTTCACTTCTTATGACCAATTTTTTTTAGCTAAAGACGTAAAGGTATTTATGATAACAAGTTCATTATATGACTGCTGAAATCTACTATGCGACATCGAGATCAATATTCATAAGTATTTCGGTGTGTTTATTTTAGCTACCCAATTAGCGATTCTCTGTCTAATCCATTTATGTGGAGTCCTCATCCCAGCTTCTATGTTACTGTTGTCCCAAATTTACACGATTTTTATTTTATTAATTGCAAAAGTCTAGCGATGAAAAAAAATGCCACATTGTATGATCTCCACCTTCATTCGCATGCCTAGTGAAGACTGAATCTCAATCTCGTCAAAAGATTTGTTCCTGATATGCAACTTCGTAGATAATAATAATCCGTGTCACCAAATTTCTCTTAAGACTCCGTATAAGGCATAGGACGTAAACAGCTCTCTTTCACAAGGCGCGATCCTGAGTACCGGCCTTTAGCTGTTGCAAGTGTATATTCCTCTGGCCTGCTGCTCAACTACTCGCTTCCATATGCTACATGGTCGACCAACCCGACTTCTTCCTTGAGGATTATAATCCAGAGCCTGTTTGGCGATGTTTTTCTCTGGTTTTCTCAAAGTGTTACCGATCCACTGCCACTTACGCCATTGAATCTCAATGCCTATTTTAGTCTGTCAAAGTTGTATTCAAAAGTTCGTCGTTGGAGATCACTTCTGCCAAGAATATTCCTAAAATGCGCCGGAGACATTGGTTCATGAAAGATTGCTGCTTCTTGGTAAGTCCAACGGTCATTTTCCACGTAGTGCAACCATATAACAACATGGATTTGACGGATGCGTCAAAAACTCACAGCTTCGTGCGAAGGGAGATCTCTCTTTACCTCCAGAAAGGGGAAAGGATACCGAAGGCCTGAATAGCTTTATTTAGATGAGCCTTAATATTTTTTCGGCTCCACCATCCATGCTGACAATACTTCCGACATAACAAAAATCTTGCACCTCTTCCACATCTTGTCCGTTAAGAAAATTCGGTGTGCTTGTGTTTGAACCCATGTGCATGTTCTTGGTTTTACGCTTATTACTTATTATTATTTTCAGTCCCGTCTCTTTGTATTTAGAATGCAACGAGCGATCATTTGACTCTAAGTCCGAACAGTTATGTGCAAGCAAAAACACGTCATCAGCATAATCAAGGCAACTTAAGAGGTTAAAAAGTTTCCACCTTCCAGAGCAGCTTTCAAGATATCATTTATTACCAACAGAAAATGGGCTGGTGATAATATGCAGCCTCGTCTGACACCCGTTCGCACAGGAAGGCTCACCTGTATGTAGGACGCGACACCTTGTATCTTCGTAGGATTCTTTAATCATAGCTATGACCTTATCTGGAATACCTCTCCTACACAAAGCATTCCATATGCAATCTCGCTTAACGCTGTCGAAAGCCTTCTCCAAGTCCACAAACATGAAAAATATAGTGATGAACCCATTTCGGTGGACTGCTCTAATATTATCCGTAAGATATTTTTGTGGTCGGTACAAGACGATCCTTTACATAATCCAGCCTGATAAACTTCGAGAGTGCACTCCATGACATCTCTAATCCTAGTGAGAATAACTTTTCCATATATATACCACGCCAATTGCCACAATCACGAAGTGAGCCCATCTCCGGAATTTTTACAATGCCGCCTAACTTCCACTCAATTGGATATCTTTCTTCATTCCACACCTCAGTAAAGAGTGGAAGGAGTATATTATTATGTTATTTCTGGGCCGTTTTGATGAGTTCGGTTGGTAGTCCATCTACACGTGGTGCTTTCCTTCCCCCTTATCTGGAAAATAGTCCCTAATAGAGGGTTGTTGTGGTTTGATGTTTAGTAGTTGTTCTGTTTCTGGAATGTCTTCCTGTGACAGGATGTTTGAAATATCAGAGAAGTATTCCTTCTATCGCCGCAACTAGTGTTCACTAATATTTAGGAGAGTTCCGTTGACATCTCTCGCCAGGCGGTGAAATTCCTGTTCGTCAACTGTTTCATGATTATAACTAGCGAACCCATATCCCCAAGATAAGCCGCAGATTCGGCCTTGTTGGCCAGATCTTCAATGGCCTTTCTCTTGTCGCGTCTAAAGGCCTTTTTAAGCTGTAAATGAGTATCGCAGTAGTACTGTCTCAAGTCGGGTGTTCGTTGGTTGACATCAGGTTGAGAAATGATTGCCAATTTGGATTTTTAACTATCGCCAAACTTGTCCCATGTGTCTTGCGACATCCAGGGTTTCTCACCAGTTTGCACATACCATATACCATAGATTCTTCAGCACGTGTTTTCGGTAGGCAATTGGCGTCCATGATGCGCATTTCATATTCGCCCAAAGTGGATGACTTTTCTGTAGAATAGTCGCGCTTTTCGTTGGGGTCTCTAAGTCTGTCGACATTAAGCTTGCGCTTCATTTAAAGAACTTGTGGTCATCGGATAGCTGCTGTGCACAATCTGAAGCAGACAACCATCTAGTGGAGATCGCTTCCCACGTCAGCTCCACGCTTCGCTCGCACACCGAGGAGACATTTTCTTCATATGCTAATTATATCCAAATGGTCGATTTGGTTCTGAGTAACACCATCAGGGAAAACCCAAGATATTTTATGATGACTCTTGTGTGAAAAAAAGGTCCCTCCGATGACAGTTTACCGAGTACTACGAAACTCCACAAATGATTCTCCGTTCTCGGGTTTCTTACTCCAAGGTCGTGATGTGTCGACCCAAGGGTCACCATGCTTCCCCATGTCGTGTTCTAGTCCAGTGTTTTCAGAGCCAACCTGGACGTTCATATCTCCTGAGATGATAATAATATCATCTCTTGGAAGACGTTCGAGAGTGGCACTCAATTGCCTATAAAACTCCTCTTTGTCCCCAGATGTTGTGGGATTAGTTGTAATCCTGATGAGACTGTTCCTTGCTCTCTGTGTAAGAAGGAACGCCACGCCATTTTATGTTTCACTCTCAGGACCATCGTACAGAATGGTGTTTCTGCTCAATGTTCGTTCTTCTTCTGATCCTGTTCCCGTGAATTCGCTCAAGCCCAAGATTTGATGTTATATTGCTCCACTTCACGGTCAATCACTGATTGGCGGTGCACGGACCGAGTGACCCCTATCACTCAATGTTCAAACGTTCTAGAAGCCAATCATAACCCGTTTTCGAATGCTAAAAGTCGTTACCGAAGAATCCGTCCGTATCCGGGGCGTTGTATCCGTTTCTCGGATCAGTTAGGTTTTGAAATCACGGGTGATAAGGCCATGATCCAATGAGTGTCCATTTGCTATTTTTAGGGCAAGCAATACTGTCTGTAGGTAAATTCTACTACCCCCTCTCCACAGAGGATGATTAGCTCAGGTGGGTGGAGTCGCTATTCTCCAAAGATAGTTGCAGACATTGGTAATCTATGCCATGCAGAACTATTATCTTTCGGATCGAACATTGCAAATCCTAGAACCACTGATATGTTCTACCGCTACAAGCTGATGATGCTTATTATCATCTCTCACTTTTTGGAATACAACGCACATCCAATAATCTTCAGCATAATTCCTTATCTGTTTCTCAAAATAGGTAAATACTTATTGAATTTGCGCAACATACTTCTAAACTTATGCTCTAGACACTGCGCTAGTCACAATATTTTTACACCCAATGTCGATAGAAGTAGGCTGAATTATGTGATGTATAGAGGCATTAGTAATATCGAAACGAGAGTTAAAGTGCTATAACTCGCGTTTTTGTCAAGGTCATAACTCTTTTTAATAATTATGTACTAGCCTTTGAATTATTATACCAGGTTTATAAGCTCAAATCCGCTGTTTGCTCATAGATGGCGTTAGTTTGCATATTAAGCTATCATGGACAAGCCATACTTTTTATACTCTAGATGAAATCTGAGAGTATTATAAGTTTGCTCTAAGGTTTGTAACGCTAAGAAATAAGGCTTGGAGAAAAAATTGAATGATACAGAAGTTAATGTTATCACTCAAAAATCTCAAAACCGGATGTCCGTCTGTCCGTCCGTCCGTCTGTCTGTCCGTCCGTCTGTGCGCTCTCTAGCTTGAGAACGCGTTGAGCTAGATAGTTCAAATTTTGTACACGTCGTTTTTGACTAAAAAGTAAGGTCAAGTTCGTGAACGGGCCAAATCGCTCTACTCCTTCTACCCCCTCCCATACAAAATGACACAATTACGCAATTTGACAATTAAAGGATTTGCTCAAAAAACATAAAAGCTATTATGCTGAAATTTAGAATATATTACTTTTATGATAACATCAATCCACCGTATAAAAATTATGCGTGTCCTCCCTCTCCTTCTACCACCTCCCATACAAACTGTACTTGTCATGAATTACTCTATACCAATTTACTCAGTGCGTACAAAATTTAGTGGGCTGAAATTATGCACCAAATATTTATTTAAAATTGTTAGTAAGGCGAACAAAAAATTAGGCGATTAGCTTCACCCCTTCTACCCCTTCCCATACAAAATGACGCAAATTCGCAATTTAACAATAAATTAATTTACTCGAAAAGTATAAAAGCTTTTAATCTGAGTTTTAGGATATATTACTTTAATAATGATTTAAATCTACAGTTGAAAAATTATTTGCGTCCTCCTTCTCCTTCCACCCTCTCCCATAGAAACTACACTTTTTCATGAAATGCTCTAAGACGATTTTCTTATAACATACAACATTTATAGAGCTCACATTTTGCAATAAATACTTAATTAGTATTATCACTAAGATCAGAAAAAAATATTTGATTAGCTTCACTACTTCTACCCCGTCCCATACAATATGACACAGTTTCACAACTTCACAAGAAATCAATTTTCTTGAAAATTATGAAAGGTACTAATCTGAAATTTAAGGGTTGTTAATTTTATAATATTCCTAGTTATTTCTGAAAAAATCACTAAAATCTCCCCACTTTTTCTACCACCTCCCATACAAACTGCACATTTTCACTAAATCTAACTCACTAATTTTCTCAGTCCCCATTCAATCTTTGGAGCATTTTGTATAAGACATTTTTATAGCTGCTTTAGCATGATGGGGGAAAAAATTTGTTCAATGCTATCACCCCTTCTAACAGTCTCCATGCAAAATTTCTTGGGATGACAAAAAATTCTATTTCATCTTGAGTATCGTAAGATTGCGCTTTATGCGCAATCGCAGCCCTGTTTGTTTATGTTTTTCTTATGAGTATGATATTTGTCAACATTAATCAGTCCAAATCGTCAGAAATTTCATATAACAATAACCTTTGGTAATAATATTTAGTTTCGTGCCAGAAAAAGGGCATATGCGGAAAGCTCTGCTTTTCTGCTTCAATTTGAAGAAATTAGCAGCCGAAACCCAATCGCAAAAAATCCTTGCCATTATGTGTTACTCAACCAGCCATTATCATGCATCTACGTGCCATGGAAATGTTCAAAAGATCGGAAAATAAGTACCGCATGAACGTTAGAAAGATGAAGCGACGCTAAAACACAAGCGAAATCTTGCTCGACAGACAAAAAAGGAAGTTGTTCCTGAATCGGATTGTGACTGGCAGATATATTTCAAGAATTCTAAGTGCAAGAAATCGTGGGTTGATCCCGGCCAAACATTAAAGTCTCCTCCAAGACCGCATTGCTACCATCAACAACTGATCAAATTTCAACGTGCTTTGGGCGAAAAAAGGCCGGACTATCAATGAAGACATGACAAGCTGATTTTCCTAAATGACAACGTACCATCACACACGTCAAAAATGGTCCGAAACTACTTTGGGACACTCATCTGGTAGGTGCTACACCATGCCACTTATTCACCAGATCTGGCCCCTACCGACTAGCACCTGTTTTCATCGATGGACCACGCACTCACTAAGCAGCACTTCGATTCTTATGAAGACGTCCGACAATGGGTTGAAGAGTGGTTTGCCTCGAAAGAAAATATCTTTTTTGTGTGGTATCCACACTACCACAGCTTTTTCACCCGTGATCTTAAATCCTAACTGATACGGAAATAAAAGAGCAAAGCGTGGAGCTGACGTGGGGGACAATCACCACTTGATGGTTGCCTGCTTGAGATTGTGTACAGCATCTATCCGACGGCCAAAAATTCTTCAAATGAAGCGCAGGCTTAATGTGGATAAACTCAGAGATACCAACAAAAAATGCGAGAACACCACCATTCTACGCGAAAAGTCATCCACATTGGGCGAATATGAAAAACAATGGATGCCAATTGGGAGGCAACCAGAAACACGTTTCAAACTTGTGCTGAAGAATCTGTGGGATATGTGCAAAGCGGTGGGAAGCCATGAATGTCGCAAGACACATGGAACAAGTTTGGCGATCGGAAAAAAGCCAAATTAGGAATCATTTCTCAACCTGATATCAACTAAAGAACACCCGACTTTTTTTTTTTTACGGAATGACCTGTGTTATAGGCAGTTTCGGCCTTTATATGCAATGCACAAACACTGTCATGGAGGGAAGGAATGGGATTGGGAGGGTAGGGGAAGGGGAGTGAGAACAACCATAACGAGTGGAGAAGCTGGTATATATTTTTCAGTTGTACTGGCTGCTACTGACAAATATTTGCAGATGTTATGGGGGACTGAATGATAGAAAGCGAACAGAATCCATCTACTGAGTATCTAGGCCTTCTTGAAGTGGAACTGTTTCACTTTTACACCGTTTGCCCATTTTGTATCGAATAATTTTTCATCGCCAGTAGCAACTGAAAAATTCGTGCTTAAAAAAATCCCGTCTGGGGTGGGAATCGAACCCACGACATATTGACTGAAAAGCAAGCACGCTGCTCACTACGCCACGGAAGGCAGAACTACCGCGATGCTCATTTACAGCTTAAAAAGGCTGTTAGACGTGACAAGAGAAAGGCCATTGAAGATCTGGCCAACAAGGCAGAATCTGCGGCTTATCTTAGGGATATTGACTCGCTATTTAAAATCATGAAACAGTTGACGAACAGGAATTTCACCGCCAACTGCCTGGTGAGAGATGTCAACGGAACTCTCCTTAATATGAGTAAATACCTGTTGCGGCGATGGAAGAAATACTTCTCTGATATTTTAAACATCTTGTCAGGGCAAGTTATTCCAGAATAAGAACAACTACCAAATATCCAATCGCAACAACCCTCTATTAGGGACGATCCCCCAGATAAAGAAAAGATGTTGTGGGTAGCACTCTCGAAGTTTATCAGGCTGGATTGCGTAAAGGGTCGTCTAGTACTGACCACACAAATAATATTTTATGCTTCTGATTCCAACAAAACACAAAACGTTGTGTGCAAAGAGACATTAAACTAATCAGTTTACAATCACTACACCAAATTTGAGCATCATCCGTTTGAAAGGTACTGAGAAAATTGGCGTGTTTCGGTCTGTTCCAGAACTTGATCTCACTTTTTATAGTCTAGATGAAATCTGAGAGTATATTGTGTTTGCTTTACCGTTTGTGACGGTGCTCTCACAGAAGCGCCAAGGGTACTACCCGTCTTTCTACAACATAACTCTCGAACGCTTTGAGCTGTCGTGCTGAAATTTGTTGTATATCATTTTAAGCGGAAAAGTAACTTTAAAATCGTGAACGTGCTATATACCCCAACTCCTTCTATCCCCTCCCATAAAAGATTCAAGAGATTTTGAAATTTTAACAAATTGATTATTTTTTGAATCCATTTAAGCTACGAACTTAAACTTTGGGTTTAATTACAGTAATGTATATATCATTACCATCACAAAATATTGATCTGATCCCACCACCCCCTCCCATACAAATGCTCAGATTTGAAAAACACATTTTTTCGATTTTCATTGAAACTAGCAAAGCTGAAAAGAAAAATTTTTGCCACAATTAATTTCATTATAATTGCAATCAGTTTTGGAAAAATAATCAACTTCACCTCATTCCTTCTACCCCTCCCATACAAATTTCACGAAATTTTGAAATATCAATTAAATTATTTTTCTTCGAAACAGTCGAAGCTGTCGACTTGAAGTTTTGTGAAAAGTATAATAATAGAAATATCACTGCCGACAAAAAATTTTGTCTTGATCCGAATACTCTTTCTAACCCCTCTCATAAAAATGCACAATTGTGTTAAATACATTATATGGATTTCCATTACAACTGGGGAAAGTACAAACTCAAAATTTTGCCAGAATTCGTTCCTTAATAATTGCAGTAAATTCTAGTAAAAAAATTAGCTTCCCTTCATTTCTTCTACCCCCTCTCAAATATCTATAATTTAAATTCAAGGTAATCATTTCTTCTTCGAACATATGGGAGCTATCGACTTTGAAATTGAAACAAAGCATGGTGATAAGGATGTTGATGACCAGTTTCAAAAAATCATGTTAAACCCTCCACTTCCTCTGCCACCTCCTATACAAATGCTTCAATTTTAGTAAAACTATGTCCAATTTCTTTGAAAGTAATGAAAATTTCAAACTTTAAATTCAGCACGAAACATTTTGCGTTCGGTGTCATACACAAAAACTAAAAACTTCCCTCCTCTACCTCTACCACCTCCGATACAAAAGTTACTATTCACTTTTCGAAAGAATTCGGGATGACATATTTTCTGCTACATTAAACTCTTTCCTATTTCATCTAGAGTCTCATATGATTGGGCTTTACGCCCAATCATAATTCTGTTATGTTTCAAGATGAAGTGGGGAAAGCTATCAAATTTTTAATATCTAACTAAACTGAGTATGAAAATTTAGTCTGCCGCTCTTAGTTTTCCATATTTTGTCTGAATTGAGGTCACAGGAAATCAAAATATCTGCCAACAAGTCGGGTGTAAAATTTTTATTTTTGGAACATGTTGAGGATGCGTGGGAAATCAATATGCAGCATCGGCCTTTAGTTGTCGCCAGAACTTTTTTATTCGTCTGGCCTCCTTAACTGCTCGTTTACACGTGCTACATCATCGACCAAACCAACATCTTCGTTGAGGATTATGTGATTCGCTCTGTTTTCTTCAAAATTTGACCAATCCACTGCCACTTCCGCCTTTGTAACTCAATACATATTTTAGTCTATCTAGTTGTACTCCAATGTTCGTCATTGGGGATCACTACTCGCTAAAATAACTCTAAAATACGTCGCAGATCTTAGTTCACGAAAGTTTAAAGTTTTTTGGTAAGTCGACCGGTCACTTTCTATGTAGTGCAACCATTTAAGACGGATTTGATGCATGCGTTAAATACTCGAAGCTTCGCGCGAAGAAAAATCTCACTCAACCTTCAGAAAGGGAAAAGAGTACCGAAGACATGACGAGCTTTCCAAATTTAGATATTCTTCGAATTTTTGGGAAATTTCACTTCGTAGTACACTCTGTACAGAGCCTGCTAGAACGGACGTACGAATTCGATTGCTGTTGGCACGAAATTTGAAAGCGATTAAAATCGCGCGATCAACAGCGATTACCAATAAGCTATTGAGTGAAATTTAAAGCTTTTTAATAATAATAAAATGCGAGATAATAAATTTTGTTTTTTGTCATTTGGGAAATGTACTGCTTTTTATTTTATTTGAAATCTGGTAACGTTCTTATTGGACAGGATGTATAGCTCCTAATTAAGGGCTTAGTTCCACCACTCTTCAATATTGTTACAAACATTTAATAAAATTTGTTTTTAGTTTTGCCAAACACAGAATGCAATAGTACGACTTAATGGCACATCTAGCTTGTCGGTCTCTACAAATATACATCTACGTGTTGCCCATTGCCTTACAGCGCTATACTAATTGACTCCATAACTTATGTGCTTGAATAAACTGATTTTATATTGTAGTTCAATTGCTGAATATAAAAACTGAAGATGGTTCAGATCTAATTAATTACTTGAAATTCAATAAAATAGATAATTAAAACTAAATTCCTTTTTTGAATATAAATAAAAGCAAATTTCAATACGTTTAAGAACTCGGTCATCCCAAATATGGTACGTAAGTTCCTATTTAATGTTTTCAGATCCATCAGCTCGCTGGTACAGGGTATAATCAACCGATTTGTGTATTCGTTTAGATTCAATCTCTCAGCTTCAGTAGATTCCATTAAGTCCACGAAATGACTTCATTTGGATGCAGACTGAAATGAATTTCCTAACAACAAAGAATCCACAATATCGGGCATATATCTTTTATTTCCCTTGTATCTGCTTAGTACTCTGTCAAAGTATCTCTCGGTTGAATTGATTTTCTACCTTCAAGTTTTCTGCCACAGTTCCTTGTCCCGTATTGTGTGCACTATTCCCAGCCTAAAATGCATGAGGCCAGTTCATCTTTAGCCTTTTAAGGAGGAAATTTATTGTCAAGTGAACATAATGCCCTTGTTACTGCCGAGTGGGCTACAAACGATGGACAGTCACTGCAGCACAGTCTGCCGTTCGTCTTGTTCCTTGTTCGCTTTCTGTTCTGCACTTTTTTACTTTGGTTCGATGTCAACCGAAATGTTGACAGAGGTAAGTTTGAGGTCTTAAGGTAGAATGATGATCATGATGGTGGTACTTCGTATACTTTTTAGTTCAGGACTATAGAATTGCTACTGGTTTCTGCTTCGTTTTCTGAGAAATATTTTTTTTTTTTGTAATTTGATTGACAATAAAAGGAATAAAAATGATGGCGTTTTGTGCAAATTTAATATAAATTGTTAATAGATTTGATTTTGGTTACGTATTTTCATCTTCGCTTCGATCACACACGCAGCTATACGTCGACCGAGACTTGAACTCGCGACCTACATATTGTAGACCAAAATGTCATCCACTAGGCTATGCTCAGATTTAAAATATCATTTGCATTAATAAATTTAGTATAAAACACAACATAATGATACTCTAAATGAAATAGGAAAGAGTTTAATGTAGCAGAAAATATGTCATCCCAAATTCTTTCGAAAAGTGAATAGTAACTTTTGTATGGGAGGTGGTAGAGGCAGAGGAGGGAAGTTTTTAGTTTTTATGTATGACACCGAACTCAAAATGTTTCGTGCTGAATTTAAAGTTTGAAATTTTCATTACTTTCAAAGAAATTGGACATAGTTTTACTAAAATTGAAGCATTTGTATAGGAGGTGGCAGAGAAAGTGGAGGGTTTTACACGATTTTGAAACTGGTCACCAACATCCTTATCACCATGCTTTGTTTCAATTTCAAAGTCGATAGCTCCCATATGTTCGAAGGAGAAATGCTTATCTTGAATTTGAATTATAGATATTTCAGTAGGGGTAGAAGAAGTGAAGCGAAGCTAATATTTTTATTAGAATTTATTGCAATTATTAAGGAACGAATTCTGGCAAAATTTTGAGTTTGTACTTTCCCCAGTTGTAATGGAAATCCATATAATGTATTTAACAGTATTGTGCATTTTTATGAGAGGGGTTAGAAGGAGTATACGCATCAAGACAAAATTTTTTGTCGGCAGTGATATTTCTATTATTATATTATACTTTTCACAAAACTTCAAGTCGATAGCCTCGACAGTTTCGAAGAAAAATAGTTTAATTGAAATTCCAAAATTTCGTGAAATTTGTATAGGAGGGGTAGAAGGAATGAGGTGAAGTTGATTATTTTTCCAAAACTGATTGCAATTATAATGAAATTAATTTTGGCAAAAATTCGTCTTTTCAACTTTTCTAGTTACAATGAAAATCGAAAAAATGTGTTTTCAAAACTGAGCATTTGTATGGGAGGGGGAGGTGACATCAGATCAAAATTTTGTGATGGTAATGATATATATACATTACTGTAATTAAACCCAAAGTTTAAGTTGATAGCTTAAATTGATTCAAAGAATAATCAATTTGTTAAAATTTCGAAATCTCTTGAAAATTTTATGGGAGGGGATAGAAGGAGTTGGGGGATATAGCACGTTCACTATTTTAAAGTTACTTTTTCGCTTAAAATGATATACAACAAATTTCAGCACGATAGCTTAAACCGTTCGAGAGTTATGTTGTAGAAAGACGGGCAGACAGACTGACAGACAGTCACTCGGAATCTAGTTTTTGAGCGAGATTATTCGCATTATTCCTTAGCGTCACAAACGCTAAAGCAAACACAATATACTCTCAGATTTCATCTAGAGTATAAAAAGTGAGATCAAGTTCTGGAACAGACCGAAACACGCCAATTTTCTTAGTACCTTTCAAATGAATGATTTGGTGTGGTGGTTGTAAACTGATAAGGTTAATGTCTCTTTGCACACAACGTCTTTTGTTTTGTTGGAATTAGAAGCAGAAATTATTAAATTAGTGGAATAACTGAATCGCGAGTCTTATGCGATCCACTTCCACTTCCGCCTATGAATCTCAATGCCTATTTAAGTCTGTCCAGTTGTACTCCAAAGTTCGTTGTTGGAGATCACTTCTGGTCAGACTATTCCTAAAATAAATAAAAAAATAACAGGACTACGACTGGGCGTAAAGCCCAATCGTGCGATACTCTAGATGAAAGAGATTTTTTTTTACTTGAAGGAATTTTGTAGGGGAACTGGTAGAGGGGGTGACGACACCGAACTAATTTTTTCACATCACTGTAAGGTTGCTATCAAAATGTTTTATACAAAATTTAATGTATCGGATTTAGTGAAATTGTGCAGTTTGTATGGGAGGTGGTAGAAGGAGTGTGAATTTATTAATGACGTTTTCAGAAATAACTGTAAACATCATTTAATTGACATAGTTTAAACTGCAAATCAGTAGCATTCATACTTTTCAGGAAAATCGACTTTTTGTAAAGTTGTTGAATTGTGTCAAATTGTATGGGAGGGGATAGAAGGAGTGAAGCTCATCGCCTAATTTCTTTGTGGTCTTACTAATAATTCTAAATAATTGTTTAGTGCATAATCTCAGCTGGATAATTTTCATACGTACTGAGTAAATTTATTTAGAGTATTTCATAAAAAAGTGCAGATTGAATGGGAGGTGGTGAAAGGAAGGGGCGGACTTAACTAATTTTTATACTCTAGATGAAATCTGAGAGTATATTGTGTTTGCCTTACCGTTTGTAACGCTAAGAAATAATGCTCGCACAGAGCCGCCAAGGGTACAGAAATAATTGTTGTCGCTCAAAAACTTCGATTCCGAGTTGCTGTCTGTCCGTCTGTCTACAGCATAACTCTAGAACGCTTTGAACTATCGTGATGAAATTCGTTGTGTGTCAATTGTAGCAAAAAAGGTAACTTTGAGCTCGTGAACGGGCCACATCCCCCACTCCTTCTACCCCCTCCCATACAAATTTCACGAAATTCCGAATTTTTCAGAAATTGATTTTTCTTTGAAACTATTTAAGCTATCGATTTGAAATTTGGGTCAAAGTATTATTATTTAGATGCCATTAATATGACGGAATATTGATCCGATCCCGTCACTCCTTCTACCCCCTCTCATACAAATGCAAAATTTTCAAAAATGCAGTTTTTCGATTTTCATTGAAACTAGCAAAGTTAGAAAAAAGAATTTTTGCCATAATTAATATTATTATAATTGTAATCAGAATTAAAAAAATTATCAACTTCACGTCACTCGTTCTACCCCCTCCCATACAAATTTCACGAAATTTTGAAATTTAAATTAAGTTATTTTTCTTCGAAACTGTTAAAGCTATCAACTTGATATTTTGCATAAAGTATAAAAATAGAAATATCAATAACGATAAAAAAAATTGTTTTGATCCGTACACTCCTTCTACCCCCTCCCATAAAAAAGTATAATTTTTGTAAAGTGCATTATATCGATTTCCATTAAAACTAGAAAAAGTATAAGCTTAAAATTTTGCCAGAATTTGTTTTTTAATAATTGCAATAAATGCTTAAATAATTATCAGCTCCTCTTCACTCCTTCTACCCCCTCCCATACAAATATCTGTATTATAAATTCAAGAAAAGCATTTCTCCATCGAATATACTAGAACTATCGAATTTGAAATTGAATCAAAGCGTGGTGATAAGGATGATGATAACCAGTTTCAAAATCATCTTAAACGCTCCACTTCCTCTGCCATCTCCCATACAAATGCCTCAATTTCAGGAAAACTATGTCCAATTAAAAATAATGAAAGCTACAAACCTTAAATTCAGCACGAAATATTTTGCATACCACATTAAGTGTCATATCCAAAAATTACAAACCTTCCTCCTCTGCTCCTACCACCTCCCATACAAAAGTCACTATTAATTATTTAAAAGAATTGTAGGTGACACATTTTCCGGTACATTGAACTCTTTCTCATTTCATCTAGAGTATCATATGATTGGGCTTTGCTAAATTTTATACGCACTGAGTAAATTGGCTTAGAGTATTTTATGAGAAAGTACAGTTTGTATGGGAGGTGGTAGAAGGAGAGAGAGGACACGCATAATTTTTATATGGTAGATTGATATCATCATAAAAGTAATATGTTCCAAATTTGAGACCAAGAGCTTTTATACCTTTCGAGCGAATCCGTTTATTGTCAAATTGCACAGTTGTGTCATTTTGTATGGGAGGGGGTAGAAGGGGTGGAGCGATTTGGTCCGTTCACGAACTTGTCCTTACTTTTTTGTCAAAAACGACGTGTACAAAATTTGAACTTTCTAGATAAACGCGTTCTCGAGCTAGAGAGGACACGGACGGACAGCAGACGGACGGACGGACGGACATCCGGTTTTGAGATTTTTGAGTGATTATATGAACTTCTGTATCATTCATTTTTTTCTCCGAGCCTTATTTCTTGGCGTTACAAACTTTGTGGCAAACTTATAATACTCTCAGATTTCATCTAGAGTATAAACATAACAGAATAATACTCTAGATGAAATACGAAATAGTGTATCGGAAAATATGTCATCTCAAATTCTTTCAAATAATGAATGGTGACTTTTGTATGGGAGGTGGTAATGGCAGAGGAGAGAGGTTTGTAATTTTTGTATGTAACACCGAACGTAGTATACAAAATGTTTCATGCTGAATTTAAAGTTTGTTACTTTCATAATTTTCGAGGAAATTGAACAATGAATTTATGATATTTTATGAATTTATGGTATTTGTATGGGAGGTGGCAGAGAAAGTGGGAGATTTTGGATGATTTTGAATTTGCTTATCAACGTCCTAATCACATTGAATTTTCACAATTTTAAATCCGATAGCTCTCGTATGTTAGAAGGAGAAATACTTTTCTTGAATTTCCAAAACAAATATTTGTATGGGAGGTGGTAGAAGGAGTGAAGTGAAGTCGATTTTTGTTTAGTATTTATTGCAATTATTAAGGGACATATTTTGGCAAATTTCAAGTTTATACTTTTTCTAGTTTCTATGCATTTACCAAAATTCTGCATTTGTACGGGAGGGGTTAGAAGGAGGATTCGAATCAAAATCAAATTTTTTGACATCAATTGTCATTATAATAGTATACTTTTCTCAGATTTTAAAGTTGATTGCTTTGACGATTTTAAAGAAAAATAATTTAATTGAAATTCCGAAATTTCGTGAAATTTGTATGGGAGGGGTAGAACAAGTGAGGAAAAGTTTCTAGTTTTTTCCAAAATTGGTTGCAATTGTAATAAAATTAATTATGACAAAAATTGATTCATTTAGCTTTACTAGTTGCAATACAAACCGAATAAATGCATATTTGAAAATTGTGTATTTGTGTGGGAGGTGGTAGAAGGAGGAAGGGGATCAGATCAATATTTTTTGAAGTTCAGGATATTTATATATTATACTATGACCTAATTTTCAAGTCAATAGTTGAAATGGTTTCGGACAAAAATCAATCTATTTAAATTTCGAAATTTCGTGAAATTTGTATGGGAAGGGGTAGAAGGAGTGGGGGATGTGACCCGTTCACGAGCTTAAACTTACTTTTTTGCTAAAAATGGCTTGTGATAAATTTCAGTATGATAGGTCAAAGCGTTCGAAATGTTATAGACAGACGGACAGACAGACAGACGGTCACTCGGAATCGAGATATTTACAGATATTTCTGTACCCTTGGCGACTCTGTGCAAGCAATATTTCTTAGTGTTACAAACGGTAAGACAAACACAATATACTCTCAGATTTCATCTAGAGTATAAAAATGTTAATTTAAAATCTCTCCCTAATTTTCAATTTGAATGTTATTATCTCCCCATTTAAATATAATGGCATCACTTATACCTCTAAAGTTCCAGAGAATCAAGAGGGTGCATTATAAACGTAATTTACTCGGTTGTCTTATGTCGTCAAAACGTAGACAGATTTAATTGAATTCAGCATTATACTCAGGATTGCTTGTGTCTTCAAAATCAACCCCTCTGAATTTCTTTACAATAATATTCATTTAATTTCGCATCCTTTTGTACTCACATTGAATCAGGCATCCGAGACAAACGCCACCTTAGAAACTAATGAGCAATGGTTACTCTCCAACAGATGACTACACTCAAAACTACCCGATTGATAATAATTTCAATCCCGTCAAGACAGCCTTTTCATCGCATGTCACCACCATCAGTTTCACATTTTCATGACCATGACGGCTTTAATAATTTGTCCAAGGAATCATGAGGAAAGGCGTAATAATAACCCTCCATATTATAGTGGTGATGGTGGCTGCTGGTGATAGAAGCTGCAGTCTTCGCATTAATGGTTCAGATGGCTCTCTCCAAATGAAAATTCAACCCTCCAACTTTTGCGTGTATAGCGTTTACGTTTAGGTCTACCTATAGAGCAGAAAGACTTTCTTTTTGCACCATCTCAGTCCCCTGTGCAATTCTGTGAGTTATTACTGTTGCAATTATGGGGAGGATAGAATAGAGAGAGGAAAAAATACGGAGGAAGATTACATTCGGTTCCATGGACCATACCGAGGTTATTACGACCGGGGGGCAATTCCTTATAGCAGGCGGACAGGTTTATAATACAGTGCGACGCCTCTTCTACTCTTCACCGTCGGATGATGTATACGTGAGGGGTGATGAAGCGATCCCTGAATTTAGTACCTTGCTCGTATACATATATACCATATATTGTATGTTCGTTCGTCTCTACACACAGCATCGGGAGTGCCGAAAAGGAAACTCATAAAGGAACACATTAAAGGTAAGCCTTGATTCTGAGTAGACTATGGAAAATGGAACCATCTCGACTTTACTCGAAAAGGACGAGGTCTTGCCTAGTGTATAGTTGTGTTTAGCCGAAGTATCTACCTAGGTATATATCGTCCTAGGATAATGGCAGCACATTATTTTCTTACGGTCTTAATGGTTAAGGGGCTTAATGCGAATGAGAACGTGTAATCCCGGTAACCAACGAAACGCATAATGCCATGTCCGCACACACCTATCACGATAATCCCATAGAATAAAGCAAAAATTGCGGAAATATTCGTATAAAAAGATCCGGTTATAAAGAGTTTTATGGTCAGGTGGACTCTGATTTATTCAATAAAAGATATTTAATAGATTTTCTGTAGGTATTTTCTGAGCGTTAATACTTAAATATGATTTTCGGTTTATTTACATCAATAGAGATGTAATTGTGGTGCGATAATTACGAAATTACAGAAATAGCTGTGAAAGAAAAATAATTACTTTGAGTTAACGCTTTACATTGTAAAAGAAATTAAGAAAATCATTAGAATTAAATGAATATTTCTTCAATAGATCAAAAAATTAATTTCTAATGAGATTTGTATGCCTAGGGGCTGATTTCACAGGCGAAATTTAAGTCGAATATTTCAGTTAAACTGCTTCCTGCGATTAAAACGACGTTTAAATCCAATACTTGGCATGAACTTCGCATTTAAAATAGCTCTAAGCGTCCATTGAACCATTTTTACTGCATGTTGGACTAATTCATATGAAACTGTTAAGATGTTATGAGTGAAAATGATCTGAACTTCTACAATGGCACTACAGCCTAAATCGGGCTTTGGCCATGACTTTCAGGTTTCTTAACTTATTTTCAATATTTTTTGTGTACGTATTGTTATCTGATTTAGTGGGACTATTTAACATCTTAATTCACTTTGATTATGCTGATGACGTTCGTTTCCTTGCACATAACCGTTCCGACTTATAATCACATGTTCGCTCGTTGCTTCCTCAAAGTGTGACCGATCCACTGCCACTTCCGCCTTTGAATCTCAATACCTATTTTAGTCCGTCCAGTTGTATTCCAAAGTTCGTCGTTAGAGATCATTTCTGGCAAGAATATTCCTAAAATACGTCGGAGGCATTGGTTCACGAAAGTTTTGCAGTTCCTTGGTGAGTCGAACGGTCACTTTCCACGTAGCTCAAACATATAACAACACGGATTTGACGCATGCGTCAAAAACTCGTAGCTTGATTCGAAGGGAGATATTTCATAACCTCCAGAAAGGAGAAGGGATACCGAAGGCGTGATGACCTTTACTTAGACGAGCCTCAATATCCTTTTCGGCTCCACCGTCCATGCTTACAAAGCTTCCGATATAACAAAAATCTTGCACTTCTTTCACACCTTGTTCATTAAGAAAAATCGGTGTGCTTGTGTTCGAACCCATGTGCATGTACGCTCAACGCTGTCGAAAGCCTTCTGGAAGTCCACAAACATGAGATATAGTGGCGAACCCATTTCGGCGGACTGCTCCAATATTATCCGTAGGGTGTTTGTGTGGTCGGAATAAGACGACTCTTTACGAAATCTAGTCTGATAAACTTCGAGAGTGCTCTCCACGACATCACTAATCCTGTTGAAAATTACCTTAGCCATGATTTTCGCTACGGCAGCAAGTAGACATATACCACGCTAATTGCCACAATCCCGAAGGTCGCCCTTCTTCGGAATTTTCACAATGACGCCCTCCTTCCATTCAGTCGAATATCTTCCTGCATGCCAGACCTCAGTAAAGAGTTGGATGGAGTACACCGGCTGTTATTTCCGGGTCCGTTTTAAGGAGTTCGGTTGGTAGTCCGTCTATACCCGGAGTTTTCCTTCCCGCTATTGACCGAATGGCGGAAACTATTTCTTCCTCATCTAGGAGATCGTCCCTAATAGAGGATTGTTGCGGTTGGATGTTTGGTAGTTGTTCTTTTTCTGGAATATCTTCCATTGGTAAGATGTTTAAAATATCAGAGAAGTATTCCTTCCATCGCCGCAACTGGTGGTCACTCATATTAAGGAGAGTCCCGTCGACATCTCTCACCAATTGGTTTGCGGTGAAATTCCTGTTCATCAACAGTTTCATGATTTTGAATAATGAGCACAAATCCCCAAGATAAGCCGCAGATTCCGCCTTATTGGCCAGATCTTTAATAGCCTTCCTCTTGTCGCGTCTAACAACCGTTTTAAGCTGTATATGTGCATCGCGGTAGTTCTGTCACAAGTCGGGTGTTCTTTAGTCGATATCGGGTTGAGACCTTGGCTTTTTTCTGATCGCCAACCTTGTCCCATGTGTCTTGCGTCATCCAGGGTTTCTCACCGCTTTGTACATATCCCACAGGTTCTTCAGCACTAGTTAGAAAAGTGTTTCTGGTTGCGTTCAAATTGGCGTTCAGTGTGCGCATTTCATTTCCGTCCAATGTGGACAACTTTTCGCGTGGAATGGTGATGCAATCGCGCCTTTTATTGGGGTCTCTAAGTCTATCCGCATTAACCTTGCGCTTCATTTGAAAAGTTTGTGATCGTCCGATAGCTGCTGTGCACGCAAGCATCCATCAAGTGGTGATCGCTCCCCAAGTCAGCTCCACGTTTCGCTCGCACATCGAGGAGACATCTTCTCTATCGGCAACTTATAGCCAAATGGTCGATCTGGTTCTGAGTAACACCATCAGGGCAGACCCAAGATGTTTTATGGTGAATCTTGTGCGGAATAATTGTCTCTCCGATGACCATTTGTCGAGTACAACAAAACTCCACAAATAATTCGCCCTTTTCGGGTCTCTCAATCCAAGGTCGTGAAGCGTCGACCCAAGGGTCACCATGTTTTCCCATGACGTGTTCTGGTCCGGCGTTGTCAGAGCCAACCTGGGCGTTCATATTTCCTGAGATGATAATAATATCACCTCTTGGGGCACCATCGAAGGTAGCACTCAATTGGCTATAAAACTCATCTTTGTTACCAGGTATTCTCGCTCTCGGTGTAAAGACGATCGCCACTCTCAGGATCAACGTGCAGAATGGTGTTTCCACTCGGGGTTCGTTCTTCTCCTGATCCTGTCTACTAGAGAGAAACATCGCAAAATAAGCTCTGGATTCTAATCCTCAAGTAAGACTTCGGGTTCTTCAACCGTGTAACACCAAGTAGCATGGAACCGAGCAGTTGAGCAGGAGGTCAGAGGAATGGAGAAATTCTGGCGACAACTAAAGGCCGATGCTCAGGATCGCGCCTTGTTGAAGGGAACTGTTTCTGTTATATGCACCTGTGGGCAATAATTGATTGTTACCATTCTCATAATCCCTTACCTGTGAACTTTTCATTTTCGTAGATTGAGGTAATCAAGTGTGCCCTAGCGGATAGCGCCTTGGAATCATACTTTGGATTTCATATCACGGCCTTCCCATTGTAGACCTACACGCTACCCACCTAGGCTAGTGTAAATGTTCCTAACTGTATTACGTCCTGTTTCGATGTTTTTATGTTGCGACCTTGTACCAGTTTGTAGGATGCTGTACTTTTTCATTGCGATCATGAAGTCTTTCATTATGATCGCCCATGCATATTGAAAGAAAAGATTTCCGGACTCTACACTGTTACGCTTTATTATTCGTGACGTTTCGGTCTTTGCTGAGACCTTTATCGAACTGATCGACAATTACAAAACACAATTATTATATAGAAGGAAGGGTAATTAAGGTTAAATATCTTGCATATCTTTCAGTACCCAGTGTTAGTAGGATTATCTGCGTCGCTCTTAAAATCGGAGATGGAAATACATGTATCGTCATTACATACATTCATCTCAATATCTGACAACTCTAATATAGGGTCGTAATTTCCGGATTTCACACTGTTAAGCTTTATTAAACGTGGCGTTTCGGTCTCTGCTTAGACCTTTATCTAAACAACATTTTGATAAACGTTACAGCAATGGTGTGAAATCCGGAAATCTTTCCATTAAATATTTATGTGCTTTTTCCATTATTATTAAATTACTTAATTGCTAATAACTAATCTTCTTCTTCAATGGCACTGCAGCCCAAATCGGGCGGTTGCCTCCAGCGTCGCTAACCCTTCGCACAACTCTCCATCTACTATTATTAATTTTCGCAGATTGATGTGGGTTAGATATATAATGAGTGTGCTGATAGTACAACGTATTGACCGGAATTTGAACACCCAACCTTCACATTGTAAAACAACACGCTACCCACTAGGCTACGTCCTAGCTAGTGAATAATAATTTATGAGAATGTAAAAAATAGCATACTAAAAAATTATTTAGTATTAAAGAAAAGAAAGAGCAAGAAATTTATTAAAATTTCATCTTAAGAAGAAATTAAAACATAAGCCCAATCATATGATACTCTAGATGAAATGAGAAAGAGTTCAATGTACCGGAAAATATGTCATCTACAATTCTTTTAAATAATTAATAGTGACTTTTGTATGGGAGGTGATAGAAGGAGAGGGGGAAGGTTTGTAATTTTTGGATATGACACCTAATGTGGTATGCAAAATATTTCGTGCTGAATTTAAGGTTTGTAGCTTTCATTACTTTCAATTCTACAATGGCGCTACAGCCCAAATCGGACCTTGGCCTCCTGACATTCAGGTTCCTTAACATTTTTTTTTTTCATTACTTATTGTGGAAGGGTTGTTAGCCCTTCGCACAACCCTCTTTCTACGAATTTTTCATTTTCGTAGATTGAGGTGACCAAGGTATATCCAAGCAGGCAATGTGCTGGAATTATATATTGCGCCGACCGGGATTTGAACTCACGACCTCCGCATTACAATACCAACACGCTACCCACTAGGCTACACCCTAGCTACTTTCAATTGGACATAGTTTTCCTGAAACTGAGGCATTTGTATGGGAGGTGGCAGAGGAAGTGGAGCGTTTAAGATGATTTTAAAACTGGTTATCATCATCCTTATCACCACGCTTTGATTCAATTTCAAATTCGATAGTTCTAATGTATTCGAATGAGAAATGCTTTTCTTGAATTTATAATACAGATAATTGTATGGGAGGGGGTAGAAGGAGTGAAAAAGAGCTGATAACTTTCTTTAGCATTTATTGCAATTATTAAAAAACAAATTCTGGCAAAATTTTAAGTTTATACTTTTTCTAGTTTTAATGCAAATCGATATAATGCAATTAACAAAAATTATACATTTGTATGGGAGGGGGTAGAAGGAGTATACGGATCAAAACACATTTTTTTCTCGTTATTGATATTTTTATTTTTATACTTTATGCAAAATATCAAGTTGATAGCTTTAACAGTTTCGATGAAAAATAATTTAATTTAAATTTCAAAATTTCGTGAAATTTGTATGGGAGGGGTAGAAGGAGTGAGGTGAAGTTCATAATTTTTTCAATTCTAATTGGCATTTTATTCAAATTAATTCTGGCAAAAATTCGTTTTTATAACTTTGCTAGTTTCAATGAAAATCGAAAAACTGCATTTTTCAAAATTATGCATTTGTATGGGAAGGAGTAGAAGGAGTGACGGGATCGGATCAGTATTTCGTCATATTAATGACATCTAAACCATAATACTTTGACCCAAATTTCAAATCGATAGCTTAAATAGTTTCAAAGAAAAATCAATTTCTGAAAATTTCGGAATTTCGTGAAATTTGTATGGGAGGGGGTAGAAGGAGTGGGGGGATGTGGCCCGTTCACGAACTTAAAGTTTCTTTTTTGCTAAAAATGACACACAACAAATTTCAGCACGATAGCTCAAAGCGTTCGAGAGTTATGCTGTAGACAGACGGACAGACGGACAGACAGCAACTCGGAATCGAAGTTTTTGAGCGACAACAAATATTTCTGTACCCTTGGCGGCTCTGTGCGAGTATTATTTCTTAGCGTTACAAACGGTAAGGCAAACACAATATACTCTCAGATTTCATCTAGAGTATAAAAACTTGCGATCGCTAATGGACTTGACCACTCACTAAATTAATTTTAAATCAAAGCAATACATCCTTATTACATAATACTGACATTTTTTTTCAAAATCACACCCAATTTTCCGCACATATTCAATCAAGTGTAACTTAAAAGTATTTGCCATATGTTATCTCTGATGTAAAATAATCCTTCAAAAAGATATGATGGACGAAGAATAAAGTGTTTGCTTGTTATCTTAAGTTGAAAAACCGACATTAACTTTATCAACATGCCACACACAGACACCTTCAGACGAGTGGAAATTTTTACTATACATCTCAACTGAACTGAAATAGATACGTCCTTATGCCATCAGTCCTATACTATATTATAAGGACGAAAACCGTAATCTCTGCCTGTGCCTAATTAACATGTTGTACTATGCAAATTGCTTACTTTGATTTAAGCGGAAAAGTTTTTAAACAAACAGCCTGCGAACGTAGCAGAATATGATCGTATATAAAACTTAAACAGACAAACACATACTCACCCTCTATTGGAAAGGATATACGACCATCCTGCTAAAACCTTTGGCAGATATATTTTCAGTTAAAAACTTTCCACCGTCATCGGGTTTAATGAAGCTGTTTTAAGAATTTCACCGGATACACTAACAAGCTGTGACGGGAGTTGAACTAGATGGAATATTTGGGGTTTTCTGGTTTTTGTTTCATTATAATTTTGTGAACCCGAAAGTAAAGTTTGCGGATATGAGCTTAGATAGGGTTAAATATTTGATGTGGCGAAATCATTTCGAAGGGATGTATACTCAACGCAATTTTACTGAGGAGTTAATTTTCTTTTAGGGTTTTGGTATTTAATTAAGGATACTAAAGAAATCAATTAATGGGATTAATTAGGTGAGACTGAGTCGGTTATATAGTGCAAGCTACCAGTGCCTAATGTGCACGATAAGAAACGATATTTCGAAAATCGTGATCGAAAACAGGATTTGCATCCGAAAATAGCGCGCGATGCATACAATCTGGCGAAAAGAATAACCATGGAGAATGGTTGGTATAGAGTACCCATACCTTACTTCTTACTTATTTATTTCCTTTCTTTATTCGCTTAAGAAAAAGCAACTTCATTTCTCACAAAAGGCCATTCAAGATTGTGTGAATGGAAGTGAAACGCTCGAAACAAATTTTTTTTTTTTGCGCGATTTTCTTTTGATCAAAAGATGCACACCTTTCATTCGTGCCGCTAAACACCTTTACGGTATGCAATAATCACGTGTGTTGCTATTTTGCGTAAAGTTATGCCTTTGCGGTCTGGGCCATGAGCGGAGGACATGACATCACCTGGCTGCATGCCACTGTCAAAGATGGCAATGCATTTTATAACATAATTTATATATGCATTTTAGTCAGGATGCTGTATAACTGAAGGAATACGATCGTGCGATCATTAGAGCTAATTTATTGTCGTTCTAATAATGATAGTTCATTAAGAACAGGATCGATGCAATTCTTGGTGAAACTGTTTATTATAGTAATTTACTCGTATGAAGATGGTCAAGAATTGACCAATTTTCAGTGGGTAGAAGATTTGGGACGGTTTAATAGTTTTAAAACTAATAATTGACATTCTAATTGATTTGCTTTGCATCATCCATCTTGAGCACTTAGATATTTGAAGAAAATTTTTTTTGAATTTCGAAAACATGGGAAATTTCTATGGGAGGTGGTAGTATGGAGAGCACACACATCGTATCAAATTTTTTGGGTTGACGCATTCACATCAGTAGATAAAAATTTCAAATTTACTTGTCGGAAAAATAATAACCGAGCGATTTGTTGACAGATATATTTTTTTTTAAATATTAAGCAAATTTTATAGGATGTAGCTTAAAATTAGAGTAAGGAAAGATTATGCATCTTGAACCAATTGCACTATTTTTACAAATTTTGAAAATATTATGTCAGTATTTCGAGATAACACGTACTGTACAGAATAAGAAAAAATTAATTGCTGGATGTCAGAAGATTTGCTCTTAATGAAATATTATTGCAAATATTCTTGGTATGGTTTATTCTTTGTCATGCTTATAAGTTTTACTTTGAATCTTTTGTTTGTTAAATAAATATAGCTTAAATAGCGTTCGGATCAATCAAGCATAAGACGGAATTAGAACTCTTCCATAAGGAGTGACTTCATTATTTCTCTGGTTTTCTTTTCAACTACTCACTTCCATGTGCTAAATGGTCGATCGGCTCGACTTTTTCCTTAAGAGTTATAATTTAGAGCTTATTAACAATTGGAAGCCACTGCCCTATGGGTTTCAGAGTGCGGAGCCTCAATGGCATACTAGCGAATGTCAGCAAGCGAGACCACAATCCATTATTATTTGATACAATCGTACACTGTTTCCTTCTACAATGGCACTACAGCCCAAATCAGTCTTACAAATCCTTAACATTTGTATACTCAAGATGAAATCTGAGAGTATTATAAGTTTGCTCTAAAGTTTGCATCGCTAAGAAATAAGGCTCGGAGAAAAAAATGAATGATGCAGAAATTCATATTATTACTCAAAAAACTCAAAACCGGATATCCGTCTGTCCGTTCGCTCTCTAGGTCGAGAAGAGTTAGAAAGATCAAATTTTATACACGTCGTTTTTGATGAAAAAGTAAGGTCAAGGTCGTTAACGGGCCAAATCGCTCCACCTCTTCTACCCCTCCCATACAAAATGACTCATTTTCAATTATTTACAATAATCAAGTTTTCTTGGAAACTATCAAACCTAATGATTTGAAATTTGAAATATATTATTTTTATCAAAAATCTGATATCAAATTCAATCAAATTCCTGTTCAGATCCCCTATAGGGGCTTAGGACAGAAACAACTGTCTTCCATAAGGCCACTTCCGTCTTTGAATCTCAATACCTATTTTAGTCTGGCCAGTTGTAGTCCAAAGTTCGTCGTTGGAGATCACTTCTGGCCAGAATATTCCTAAAATGCGTCGGAGGCATTGGTTCACGAAAGTCTGCAGTTTCTTGGCAAGTCGAACGGCCACTTTCCACGTAGTACATATATAACAAAACGGATTTGACGCATGCGTCAAAAAATTGCACCTTCGTACGAAGGGATATCTCTCTTAATCTCCAGAAAGGGGAAAGGATACCAAAGGCCTGACGAGATTTATTTAGCTGAGCCTCATCATCCTTTCCGGCTCCGCCGTCCATGCTGACAATGCTTCCGAGATAGCAAAGATCTTGCACCTCTTCCACATCCTGTCCGTTAAGAACAATCAGTGTGCTTGCGTTCGAACCCATGTGCATGTACTTGGTTTTACGCACATTTATTTTCAATCCCGCCTCTTTGCATTTAGAATGCAACGAGCGAACATTTGACTCTAAGTCCGAACGGTTATGTGCAAGCAAACACACATCCTCAGCATAATCAAAGTGACTTAAGATGTTAAATAGTCTCCATTGAAGACATTTGCCTTCCCCGCCTTCCAGTGCAGCTTTCAAGATGTCATTTATTACCAACAGAAACAGGGCTGGTGATAATATGCAGCCTTGTCTGACACCTGTTTGCACAAGAAAGCTCTCTGACAGCTCTCCACTTTGCAAGACGCGACACCTTGCATCTTCGTAGAATTCTTTAATCATAGCTATGACCTTATCTGGAATACCTCTCTTGCGCAAAGCATTCCATATGTAATCTCGCTTAACGTTGTCGAAAGCCTTCTCGAAGTCCACAAATATGAGATGTATTGGCGAAACCATTTCGGCTGACTGCTCTGATATTATCCCTAGGGTATTTGGGAGGTCGGTACAAGATGATCCTTTACGGAATCCAGCCTGATAAACTTCGAGAGCGCTCTCGACAACATCACTAATCCTATTGATAATTACCTTAGCCATAGTTTTTGATACGGCAGTAAGTAGACATGTACCACACCAATTGCCACAATCCCGAAGGTCGCCCTTCTTCGGAATTTTCACAATGACGCCCTCTTTCCATTCAGTCGGATATCTTCCTTCATTCCACACCTCAGTAAAGAGTGGGAGGAGTATATCGGCTGTTATTTCCGGCTCAGCTTTGAGTAGTTCGGTTGGTAGTCCGTCTATACCTGAAACTTTCCTTCCCGTCATTGACCGAATGGCGAAAACTGTCTCTTCCTTATCTGGGGGCTCGTCTCTAGAGGATTGTTGCTGTGCTGTAGGATGTTTAGTAGTTGTTCTGTTTCTGGGAAATCTTCCTCTGACAAGATGTTTAAAATATCAGAGAAGTATTCCTTCCATCGCCTCAACTGGTGTTCACTCATATTAAGGACAGTTCCGTTGACATCTCTCACCAGGTGGTTGGAGGTGGAATTCCTGTTCGTCAACTGTTTCATGATTTTGAATAGTGAACCCATATCCCCAAGGTAAGCCGCAGATTCTGCCTTCTTTGCCAGATCTTCAATGGCCTTTCTCTTGTTGCATCTAACAGCCTTTTTAAGCTGTATATGAGCATCGCGGTAGTTCTGCCTCAGGTCGGGCGTTCGTTGGTTGACATCGGATTGAGAGATGATTGCTAATTTGGTTCTTTTTTATTGCCAACCTTATCCCATGTGTCTTGCCACATCCAGGGTTTCTCACCGCTTTGCACATATCCCACAGATTCTTCAGCACAAGTTCGAAACGTATTTCTGGTTGCCTCCCAATTAGCGTGCAGTGTGCGCATTTCATATTCACCCAATGTGGATGAATTTTCGCGTAGAATAGTGGTGTATTCGCGTTTTGTGTTGGGATCTCTGTGTTTGTCCACCTTTAAGCTTGCGCTTCGTTTGAAGAATTTGTGGTCTTCGGATAGCTGCTGTACACAATCTCAAGCAGGCAACCATCAAGTGGGGATCGTTCCCCACGTCAGATCCACGTTTCGAGTTTTTGACGCATGCGTCAAATCCGTGTTGTTAAATGGTTGTACTACGTGGAAAGTGACCGTTCGACTTACCAAGAAACTACAGACTTTCGTCAGCCAATGCCTTCGACGCATTTTAGGAATATTCTGGGCAGAAGTGATCTCCAACGACGAACTTTGGAGTACAACTGGCCAGACTAAAATAAGTATTGAGATTTAAAGGCGGAAGTGGCAGAGGATCGGTCATACTTTGAGGAAACCAGAGCGAAACATCGCGAAACAGGATCTGGATTATAATCCTCAAGGAAGACGTTGGCTTGGTCGACCATGTAACGCATGGAAGCGAGCAGTTGAGCATTAGGCCGGAGGAATAAACAATTCCTGGCAATAGCTTAAGGCCGATGCTCAGGATCGCGCCTTATGAAAGAGAGTTGTTTCTGTCCTGTGCAGCTGTAGGGGGTCTTAACAGGCATTTAATTGATTGGTTGACATATGTAATTGTTTTCAAAATTGGTAGACTTTTTAGAAGCCATAAGCAAAATAAAAACTACATAATCGTTTAAAAAAACATAACAGGGCTACGATTGCGCGTAAAGCGCAATCTTGCGATACTCTAGATGAAATAGAATTTTTTGTGATCCCAAGAAATTTCGCATGGGAAGTATTAGAAGGGATGACAGCATTGAACTAATTTTTCCCCATCATGCTAAAGTAGCTATAAAAATGTTTTGTACAAAATGCTTACTCCAAAAATTGAATGGGAACTGAAAAAATTAGTGAGTTAGATTTAGTGAAAATGTGCAGTTTGTATGGGAGGTGGTAGAAAGAGTGAGGCGATTAGAGTGATTTTTTTCAGAAATAACTAGGAATATTGTAAAATTGACATCCCTGAAATTTCAGACTAGTGCCATTTATACTTTTCAAGAAAATCGATTTTTTGTGAAGTTGTGAAACTGTGTCATATTGTATGGGAGGGGGTAGAAGCAGTGAAGCTAATCAAATATTTTTTTTTGATCTTAGTGCTAATACTAATTAAGTATTTATTACAAAATATGAGCTCAATAAATGTTATATGTTCTGAGAAAATCGTCTTAGAGCATTTCATGAAAAAGTGTAGTTTGTATGGGAGGGGGTGGAAGGAGAGGAAGGAAGCAAATAATTTTTCTACTGTAGATTAAAATTACTATGAAAATAACATATCCGAAAATTCAGACTAATAGCTTTTATACTTTTCGAGTAAATCCGTTTATTGTCAAATTACGAAATTGTGTCATTTTGTATGGGAGGGGGTAGAAGGGGTGAAGGTAATAGTCTAAATTTTTTTGGGCTTACTAACAATTTTAAATAAATATTTGGTGCACAATTTCAGCTCTCTAAATTGTATACGCAATGAGTAAATTGGCTTAGAGTAATTCATGACAAGTACAGTTTGTATGGGAGGTGGTAGAAGGAGGGGGAGGATACGCATAATTTTCGTACGGTAGATTGATATTATCATAAAAGTAACACATTCCAAATTCCAGGCCAATAGCTTTTATACTTTTCGTGCAAATCCGTTTATTGTCAAATTGCGCAATTGTGTCATTTTGTATGGGAGGGGGTAGAAGGGGTGGAGCGATTTGGCCCGTTCACGAACTTGACCTTACTTTTTTGTCAGAAACGACGTGTACAAAATTTGAACTATCTAGCTCAACGCGTTCTCAAGCTAGAGCGCGCACAGACGGACGGACGGACGGACGGACGGACGGACGGACGGACGGACGGACGGACGGACGGACGGACGGACGGACGGACGGACGGACATCCGGTTTTGAGATTTTTGAGTGATAATATAAATTTCTGTATTCATCATTTTTTTCTCCGAGCCTTATTTCTTGGCGTTACAAACTTTAGAGCAAACTTATAATACTCTCAGATTTCATCTAGAGTATAAACATAGCATGCCATCTCAAATTCTTTCAAATAGTGAATAGAGACTTTTGCATGGGTGGTGGTAGAAGTAGAGGAGGAGGCTTGTATTTTTCGTATATGACACCGAACATGGCGTGCAAAATGTTTTTTGCTGAATTTAAAGTTTTTAGTTTTCATTATTTTTAAAGCAATTGGACAAAGTTTCCTGAAATTGGGGCATTAATATGGGAGGTGGCAGAGAAAGTGGAGGGCATAAGATGATACTGAGACTGCTTATCATCATCCTTATCACCATGCTTTGATTCAATTTCAAAATCGATAGCTAAGCTGATAATTTTTGCCAGCGTTTACTGCAATTATTCAAAAACAAATTCTGGCAAAATTGTAAGTTTGTACTTTTTCTAGTTTTAATGGAAATCGATATAATGCATTTAACAAATATTATGTATTTGTATGGAAGGGGGTAGAAGGAGTGTATTCTTTTTTTTTACAGAATGACCTGTGTTATAGGCAATTTCGGCCTTTATGTGTAATGCACAAACACAGTCATGGAGGGAAGGAATGGGATTGGGAAGGTTGGGGAAGGGGAGTGAGAACGACCGTAGCGAGTGGAGAAGCTGATATATTGCTCAGTTGTACTGGCTACTTACTGACAAATATTTGCAGATGTTATGGGGGACTGAATGATAGAAAGCGAACAGAAACCATCTACTGAGTATCTAGGCCTTCTTGAAGTGGAACTATTTCACTTTTACACCGTTTCCCCATTTTATTAAGAATAATTTTTTTATCACCAGTAGCAACTGAAAAATTTTGCACTTAAAAAAATTCCGTCTGGAGTAGGAATCGAACCCACGACCTATTGACTGAGAAGCAAGCACGCTGTCCACTACGCCACGGAAGCCTCATGGATCAAAACAAATTTTTTTGGCGTTATTGACATTTCTATTTGTATACTTTATATAAAATATCATGTTGATAGCTTAAACAGTTTCGAAGAAAAATAATTTAATTCAAATTTCAAAATTTCGTGAAATTTGAATGGGAGGGGGTAGAAGGAGTGAAGTGAAGTTGATAATTCTTTTCAAAACTAATTGCAATTATATTAAAAATTATTTCTGGCAAATTTTGTCCTTTCAGCTTTACTAGTTTCAATGAAAATCGAAAATATGTATTTTTCAAAATTATCCATTTGTATGGGAGGGGGTAGAAAGAGTGAGGGGATCGGATCAATATTCCGTGATATTAATGAGATCTATATCATAATACTTTCACCTAAATTTCAAGTCGATAGCTTATATAGTTTGAAATTAAAATCAATTTCTTAATATTTCGAAATTTCATGAAATTTGTATGGGAGGGGGTAGAAGGAGTAGGGGGATGTAGTCCATTCACGAACTTAAAATTACTTTTTGCTAAAAATGACACACAAAAATTGTTAGCACTATAGCTCAAAGCTTTCGAGAGTTATGCTGTAGATAGTCGCACAGACAGACAGACGGTCACTCGGAATCGAGGTTTTTGAGCGACAACAAATATTTCTGTACTCTTGGCGACTCTGTGCGAGAGTTATTTCTTAGCGTTACAAATGCTTAGGCAAACACAAGTACTCTCAGATTTTATCTAGAGTATAAAATATTGCAGGTAACCCCCAATCATTCGATACTCTAAATGGAATTGAAGTTTTTATGACTTAAGACGGGTTGATTTTCCTGCCATATCAATAATTTATGTCTGATTAGATCCGTATTGTCTAGATAATTGCCTTAACGCGTTTTGCCTAACTGAGGCTTTTGGATGTTAGGTCGAAGAAGGGGTGGTGCAATTTTAACTATTTATACAGAGGTAATAACAGCCGATATAGAAATTATTTGATTTAAATTTCAAATCAGTAATCCTTATGCTTTCCAAGAAAATTGACATATTATAAAGTCAAGCAATTGGGCCGTTTTGTATGGGAGATATTAGAAGGATCAAACTAATATTTTCACATCTCTCTACAGTCATCACCAAAATGTTTTGTGTTAAATTTGAACTTCGGAACGTTGATAGGTATTGAGGAAATTGATTCATTATGTTTCGTGAAATGGTTCACTTTGTATGGGGCAGAAGGAGTGGGAGAATTTTAAATATTTTAATAAAATTAAATAATGTCTCTAAAAAACTGTTAATTTCATAAAGTCTAAAATCTCAGATCATCATTATCATCAATGGCGCGACAGCCCAAATCGGGCCTTGGCCTCCTGAAGTCGTCGCCTCCAATCGTCTCGATCCAAAGACCGCGTCCTCCAGCAGCTAATTTTTAGAATGTCTTTGCTAGCTTCATCAACTGAGTCTTCCCATCGCTTGCGTGGCTTGCCTACTGGCCGGTTACCACTCGCTTATCCTTTCAGAGCACGTTTGGGGATTCTTCTGTCTTCCATTCGCTCTACATGGCCAGCCCACTGCAGTTTACGTAGCTTGATGAACGTTGAAGCTTCTGGCTCGTTGTAGAGTTGATTCAACTCATGGTTGTATCTTATTCGCCATTCCGTTCCTTCCTTCACAGGTCCCAAAATTCTTCGGAGGACCTTTCTTTCAAATGCGTTAACTGCTTTTTCGGAAGTTCGTGTTAATGTCCACGTCTCGCTGCCATAACAGAGCACAGGTCGTATAATAGTTTTATACCTATATATCCGCAGCTTATTGTTCCTGTGCATTTTCTTGGATTTCATTATTGGAAGTATCGAATAATACGTCTTATTTGCTAATATTACCAGTCGTTTGATTTCGTCTGTTTCATTACCGTCCTCTGTTAGATTAGCCCCAAGATATACTCTCCAAATTGTATTCCGAAATTGTTATGTTTTGTCTGATAGGCGCTCTCCTTCTTGTTTGCGTCATTACTTTTGTTTTGTTTTCGTTATGCGCAACCCGACTTCTTGTGCGGCTGAGTCAAGATTGACAAATACCTCCTTAGCACTAGGAAAGGATCTTGCTAGGATGTTAATGTCGTCAGCGTATGCTACTAGTTGGGTGGACTTGAATAGTAGTGTCCCGTTGGTGTCGACTGGGATTTTTCGGACGACATACTCTAGTGCCAAGTTGAAAAGCATGAAGGCTAGACCATCTCCCTACTTTAAACCACATTCCGTTCGAAAACTGGCTGTGGAATCGGTTTGTATTCTCACTTGGGATTCAGTGGTCGTCATTTTGAGTCTTGTTAGTCGGACTAGTTTTGGAGGAATTCCAAAGTCAAGCATGATTTGGTACAGTACGCTCCTGTCGATACTATCGTATGCTTGTTTAAAATCTACGAAGATTTGGTGCACGTCTGTGTTATATTCCCAGCATTTCTCAAGCACCTCTTTCACTGGGAATATCTGGTCTGTTGTAGATTGCCCGGTTTTGAATCCACCTTGGTATTTGCCAATTATTTCATTAGTTTAGGGCTTAAGACGACGTTCAATTATTTTTGTCAGTATTTTATAGGACGTACACAACAATGATATTCCTCTGTAATTCTCACAGCAGAGTTTGTCTCCTTTCTTGTAAATTGGACATATTATGCTTTTTCGCCAATCGTCGGGTATGATTTCCTCTGCCCAAATTTTGCATATCATGTTGTGCAATATTTTAGCGACACAATTTCCTCCGTTTTTCAGAAGTTCAACTGGTATTTCGTCAATTCCCGGCGCTTTGTTTAGTTTTTGGTCACATAGGGCTGCTTTGATTTCAGCAAGCGTGGGTAGTGTCGATGATGGTTCATCTTCATCGGTTGTTCAACCCTGAATAAACAGAACGAAGTAAACTCAACGGACGATCAACGATTTCTACGTGAGCCTAACGATGATTGATGACTCAACCCTGAACATCGTGGTCTTAACGACACTTTTGACGTTTATCGGACTCTTCGAGCTTTACCGTGCTTCCGTCTCGTTGTGTTTTTTTTCTCTCTAACCTTTAAAAATATTTTGTAAATCAATGGAAATCTTAACTTGAAAATAAAACTTAGTAAGACTTTAGATCAAACATTAAGACTTTAGAACAAAACATCAGTTGAGGCTTCAATTGAAATTTTGTCTGTCGTAATCGGTACTTATGGGGTGGGATTCAAAAGATGTCCAAAGTAGGAAGCCCATCTCCTTTTGATTTCTTGTGTGTCACTGATGATGTTGCCCTCTGCTTCTTTGCAGAGACTGGTTTTTGGCTTATATCCTTTTTTAAAGCTTTTACTATTGCGTATGCGTTCCACGTTTTATTTTTTCTCATGTCGTCGTCCATTTTTTATATTTTGTCATTATGGTACTTGCTTTGTTTTCGTCTGCAGGTCTTTTTCGCATATCGCCTAAGCTCGTCATATCTTTCTTTTTTGGCTCGTGTTGGTCGTTCAGTAAAAATTTTGTAAGCCTCGTTCTTTCTATCTATTGCATCGCGACATTCTTGGTCGAACCAATCATTATTTTTTCTCCGTGCTTGATATCCTTATACCTCTTCTGCGGAGGATTTGATGCCGTCTCGTATTTTCATCCACTCATTCTCCACTGGCATATTTTGGATATTTTCATATATTGGTGTCAGGTGTATATTACATGGTGACATGTAAGCCTGCGCCACCGTTTCGTCGTTAAGCTTGTCGATATTGAATTTGCAAGCTCTACTCGTTTTCGAATATCCACTACAAGCTATTCGGCATCGATACTTAGCTCTAACTAGATAGTGATCAGAGTCATAATTCGCACCGCGGAGAGTTCGTACATCAAATATGCTGGAAGCAGCCCTTTTCTCAATTAGAACGTGGTCTATTTGGTTGAAGGTGTGACCATCTGGTGATGCCCACGTTCGTTTGTGAATATCGCAATGTGGGAAGCACGTCGAGCTTACTATGATATTTTTGCTGCTTGCGAAATCAATAAGACGTTGGCCATTGTCGTTGGTTATGCCATGGAGACTGTGCCCTCCTGTTGTTTCTCTATGAGCCTCCTCCTTTCCAACTTTTGCATTAAAATCTCCTAAGACAATTTTTAGGTCATTCGAAGGCAGTGAATCATAGGCTGTCTCTAGGGTGGCATAAAATTCGTCTTTAGTTATATCGTCCTTGTCTTCTGTTGGTGCGTGAACGTTGATCAACCAAGTGTTGAAAAATTTAGTCTTTATTCGGATTGCACACAATCTTTCACTTACTGGTCTGAAGCTCGTGACCTGCTGTTCAAATTTTTTGTCAACGACAAAAGCGACTCCAAACTCTCTGCTTCCCGACAATTTTCCACTTGGATAGGTTGTGTGTAAAAAAAAATCTCAGATCACTAGCATTTATATTTTCCAAGAAAATTAACTTATAAGTTGTGAAAATGTGTCATTTTGGATGGGAGGAGGTAGAAGCGGTGGAGCGATTTGGCTTGTTCACTTACACAGAAGTGTCTGTATCAAATGAGCTGTGAGCTGCGTTTCAGCTGCGCATATGCTATTCCTCTTTTGCGTAACGCGGAGGAATATTTTTGGGGGTTCTCTTGTTCGTAGAACATTCATTGTACATACATTTATACACATACGTTTAGATTTTGTCGATAAGCTTCCTAATTTAGAAGTTACAGTAATATGCACATAAAAATAGACTCTGTATCAAATAAGCTGTGAGTCTTTGTAATTCCAGCAAATAAAGCTTTCCTGAGCTCACCTCTTCCCTCTCTAAGTTTTGGTACTGAATGTTTTGCTTTGGCAAGATAAGGTCCCTTCTGCCATGGCGCGTCACATATGTATACATATCTAAGGTGTAAGAGTATAAGTCAAAAATCAGCTGTTTCTGTTTTTTTATTTGTTGAATACCTTCACCATCATTCTTAATGTTCCTAAGTCAATAGAATATGTTGAAATAGTTTTTTTTCCAAAATGTACTGGATAGTATAACTATTTCCTTAAAAACTGTGTTATGTATTAATAGTACAAGTCAACTTATACTACTAGGCTGTTTTTGACTTATACTCTTAGTAATTAACATGTTAGATATGTATATTGAAAAGATACCAACGAACCGACTTAAAACTAAATTTACCTTGAATCAGTTTTATTCCAATGATTCGACCATTACTTTAATTAACACATTCGAACAATTTAAAAATGAGGAGTCTACGATGATTGCTAATAAAAGGAACCATCATAAATGCAATTCAATTTTGACAAAATAACATTTTCAATTCTACATACGATAACAAAGATATTTGTGCATTTTGCGTAGCCAATTAAAATTTTGACAAGTTTACGAATAGAATTTTGGCTTGTAATTCCGGACGTAACATTCACTTGCAATTTAGGGTAGCTACGTTGAAATTCAAAATATTTGCATTCATTAGTATGCAGTTGCTATGCAAAATAATTTCGAATATGAAATCTTAATGTATGTAAGCAGACCACGAATGTGCAGGTACTTGAAGAATTATTACCATAACTGTCTGTCATAGCCTGTAAGGTTGGAACGATAAATTCCATATAGTGTATGCCGATGCCAATATGACAAAAAAGAGGATCATCCTGGCATGAACAAATGCGAACCGTACCGTAACGTAGGCGTAATTTTCAACGGTAGCCACGTTTCGCTGGCAGTTTCGACACAACGATACTTTGTGGTGCAGAAATACGCGCGGCTAGTTTACATCTCCCGAATGAGTAAATCGATTCGCATAGTAGTCGTCGTCCTATCTTTCACCGTGATGGCCATATCTGCACAAATTGCCTCAACACTGAGCTTTGTTGGTTTTGCGAGATCGGCGCAGACAAAACAGCATTGGGCGAAGGTCTTTAGCGACGACGGCAGCAAAGCATAGCACTCGTCGATATATCCAAACCGAACGTATCCCAATCCCATTGAATTCAGACAATGGTGGGTCAGGATTTATATAAAACGTTCGATCCATAAACGAGTGAAACAATAACTTATTAAAATGCGAATGAGGCCTTTTAAGATGCCTTCGGCCTGGCCTGCATGTTCGCCTCCCAATGCAAGCAGATACGCGCACTCGCTTCCTAATGTTACAAATGCTGGAAACAACAATGTCTTCAAGACATGATTTGCCGTTTATGTTAAATAAAAACCTTCCGTTTTAGTTGCCTGCCGGCTGAAAGCTTCCACCAAGAAGTGAGGCACGTACAAGCGGGTACTTAGATAAAGGACGCTTGCATCAAGTCGAGATACGATGAGTATATAGGAATGTATGTTTGTTAAAGAGCTCGCCATAGAGTGGTCATTATTGTCATGTATTTTGCGTTTTAGAAATTTATGCGCATTGAAAGTACCTACGTACGTATTGATTTCTAGTTGATATACTAAAATTAAGTGGGCGGATGGGCAATTTAAAGGAGAAATGTCAGTATTTATAAATAATCTATGGGCTGTTGTTGAAATCAAATCATACTTAAAAATGCTTATTAGATTTTGTTCGATGAGTGGCATATATGTACATATGGAAGTGCATACTTCTGTGGATGGACAGAAAAACTATGGTGTGAACAACTGTTTACAAAGTAACAGAGATACAACGTAGCTCAGTACTTTTTTAATTTTTTCAACAATTAATTTTAGGAACATTCAAATTTCTACTTGGTAACGTGAACGCTTTGAACCTCCACATCCCCAGGAGCAGGGTTATCTGCTTAGCGTCTAAGGCAGGGCCTACAGCCTTAGGGCTGGTCTACAATGCTCTAAAGCAGAAAGCTTCAGTTTTGACTTTGGGAATATAAATTTGTACAGAATTTAATAAAGCAGGCATTCAATTTAAAAAATTCTTAACACGAATTCAAATAGAACTCAAAGATGACTACTTGTTATGGAATACTAGCGATTGCCCGCGACTTTGTCCGCGTAACAATCGCAAAATAAGCATTTTTTGAGAATGTAGTTAGTAATACATTATCCGGGATATATAAACTGTTTAGTTTAATGGTCCTTTGAAGACAATGGTTTCTATTTTGTTCGAATCCGAACTATAAATTATTAAGAATGAAACCACGAACTTGCATTTGTATGAGACAGGCTCGTGATCAAATCAATCCCGTGATCTAAGACCATATTCGTATTGAAAAGTACTAAGGACATGTGAAAAGTTATAGCTTGTGTTAATTAAAAAAAAGCCCAAATAAACTATAACAGGACTACGACTCTACGTAAAGCCCAATCATACGATACTGCAGATGAGATTTTTGTGATGTTAAGAATTTTGTATGGGGAGTGGTAGAATGGGTGGTAGTACTGAACTAATTTGTTTCACATCATTCTAGACTAGCTAAAAAAATGTTTTGTACCAAATTTAAGCTTCAAAAATTGAATAGGTACTGAGAAACTTAGTGCAGTGAATTTAGTGAAATTGTGAAATTTGTACGGGAGGTGGTAGAAGAAGGGGAGTGTTTTTTTGGTGATTTTTCGAGAAACAAAACTGATTTATTTAAAATCTTAGTTCAGTAACGTTCACACTTTTCAAGAAAATAGAATTTTTGAAAAGTTGTGAAATTGTGTCACATCGTATGGGAGGGGGTAGCAGGAGTGAAGCTAGTCGGTTAATTTGTCCCGATATTAATAAGAGTCTATGCAAAATTTTAGCTCGATGAAAGCTATACGTATTGAGAAAATTGGTTTAGAGTATTTCATGAAAAAGTGCAGTTTGTATGGGAGGTGGTGGAAGGAGTGATGGATTTTCAGTGATTTTTTGAAAAGCAACTACAATCATTATGCAATTGATGTATTTTAAATTTTACATCTGAGACTTTCACACTTTCCAAGGAAATCGAATTTTTGTAAAGTCGTGGAATAGTGTTACATTGTACGGGAGGGGGTAGAAATAGTGAAAATAATCGGTTAGTTTTTCTTTGATATTAATAATAATGCTAATTAAGGATTTGGTACAAAATTTTAGCTCGATAGAATTTATACGTACTGAGAAAATTGGTGTATAGTATTTAATGAAAAAGTGTAGTTTGTATGGGAGGTGGGCGAAGGAGTGGGGGATTTAAATAATTTGTATACTTAAAGATTGCATTTATAATAGAAATAATATATTATAAATTTCAAATTAATAGCGCTTGTAGTTTCCAAGAAAATTTGATTATTACATATTATTAAAAATGAGTCACTTTGTGTGGGAGGAGGTAGAAAGCGTGAGGGGAGGGAAATAAAACTAAAAGCAGATTACATCTCGGAGCATACCTAATAAGCAGTTAAAGTTTCATTACAATCGGCTTAGCCGTTTTTGCGTGAAAGCTGGACAGACAGACGGACAGACAGAGAAGAATTTTAAAAACGTGAGTTCTGCTTAGTTATTGCTAAAGTAAAGCAAAAAAGTAATTTATAGCCATTTCCAAACAAATAACAGACTGACACTAAAATTATATGTATATTTAAAGATGCAAATGAGTTTTCGATAAGTTGACGCCGAAGCTGCTGCATCGATTGCAGACTGGTTTCTAACTGACAAATCGGTCGGACGAAACGCAACAAAGCGCAGTAGCCGCTCGTTCGCTACTCCTTCATTTGAAAATAGTAAATGTCTATTTTCCACAAACGGGGAAAATATTTGAGAATTGGATTACACTCTCGAAAGTGAAGCTATGATATTGTTACATGTTAGCCATAGTCGTTCAGCGTACAATCGAATATTCCACTATTCTCGACAACCACAATTCTGCACACATACATGCACAAATATTACTCATTGACTCGGACAAAGACGACAGTCAGGAACACGTCGCACAGTGGCCCAATTTCGCAATATGAGCGAACGATAGGTAAAAATTGTGTAACATCTTTTCATCCAAACAAACCCTGAAATGTTTACACAGATAGTTAGAGAGATGCTGAGTGAAAAATACAAAAATGAAGTACAGTGTAAGTCAGTTTGTTTTTATCTCAAAGTAACTAAACGAGCATCGTGTGAGCATGGCGCACATTCAAACTCCTACGCGAAAATTGCTCGTATCTTTTTGTGTTCATTGATTTGCAAATATATCCGATCGTGGCTAAGAGAGTAACAATCTTTAAATGACACAAGATCGAGAGTATCAAATAAAAATGGGTAAAACTGTACTAAGTAATATCTATGGAAAATATTTATTTAAAATACGGAAAAATAATTATTTTTTGTTATTTTCTTTGAAAATAATATTGAAAACAAAATATCTGTTCAATATATTGTATTTTACTTATTTTATAAATACATTGTTTTGCACTGGGAGCACATCTTTATAAGTGTATAATAAAAATGTTGCGTAGGCAAATTAAATTGCAGTTCGATATTATTGACGATTTTATAAATTTTGCAACTTCGGTTACCGGTGATCACTTTAGCATTGCAACAGCGTGTACCCTCTGCGAGACTTACGACAGCAGCACTGTTTACAACTTCTTTATGATATAAAAAAGTCACTTTAAGCCCGACCAAATAGATTTGTAAACCTAATTTTGCTAAATCAAGTGATTCAAATTTATTAGGATATTTTATGATTTCCCACCGAATTTTCAATAAATAGCTCTTATAAGTTAGGAGTCCGTCAGTCCGGATATATTAGTTCCGTCAGTTCCATTTATGGAATAGCACCTCGACGACTGAAGTAATCCCGATGAACAGAATTTTTCTAAACGAATTGCCACTTACGGATTTTAGAAAATATAAAGAAATACATATGTTAACATAATATCTTGATAGTCATTCATCAAAATGAAAAAACGCATTAACTAAAGCAACAATTTTGTATGCTGTTAAAAAGAAATCTTACATTTTTTTTTAAAAATGTTCATAAATTTTACTTTCGATTAACAGTTATTATGAAAAACAATACAGGTTTGTCCAGCGATGTACCTGATCTTTTGCGTCAGCCCACCCTTCTCTATTAAGGGTTAGCTCAAAAAAATCTATTTTTCAAAAAGGTGCTCATTCGAAAGTACTATCATTTGAGTGTCTTCCCTGAAAATTTCATAAAAAATTCGCTGTAATGACGAAGCTATAGCGTTGTGTAACCAAAGGGGTGCACACGGACCATGAGCCGGCTGTTCTTGCTCCAGTTGAATTCCGGTATTATTGGCCTTCTGTATAGCAGGATCATGTTTTGAAAAGTTGGTGAGGCTCAGGTATGCGCACTCCACAGGTGAAATTCACAGAACCTTGACAGACGATTTCATGTAAGTTGGAAATAAACCAGTTATTTCAGTGTAAACTGTACTCAAAACTTTAAATGCGATTTCCTCACAACAGTGTTTTCAAAATAGGTACTGGAAGTATTGCCGCGACTACTGGACCAATCGGGATCCCGAGTTGCTGTCTGTCCGTCTGTCTACAGCATAACTCTCGAAAGCTTTGAGCTATAGGGCTGACAACTTTTGTGTGCCATTTTAAGCAAAAAAGTAACTTTAACTTTGTGAACGTGCCACATCCCCCCACCTCCTTCTACCCCCTCCCATACAAATTTCACGAAATTCCGAAATTTTCAGAAATTGCTTTTTCTTTGAAAGTATTTAAGCTATCAACTTGAAATTTAGGTCAAAGTATTACAATATAGATGTCATTAGTATGACTGAATATTGATCTGATCCTGTTACTCCTTCTACCCCCTCCCATACAAATGCATAATTTTGAAAAATGCATTTTTTCGATTTTCATTGAAACTAGCAAAGTTATAAAAACGAATTTTTGCCAGAATTAATTTTATTGCAATTGCAATGAGTATTGAAAAAATTATCAACTTGACCTCACCCCTCCTACCCCCTCCCATACAAATTTCACGAAATTTTTAAATTTAAATTAAATTATTTTTCTTCGAAACTGTTAAAGCTATCAGCTTGATATTTTGCATAATGTATAAAAATAAAAATATCAAAAAAGAGAAAAAAATATGTTTTGATCCGTACACTCCTTCTACCCCCTCCCATACAAATGCATAATTTTTGTTAAGAGCATTATATCGATTTCCATTAAAACTGGAAAAAGTATAAACTTAAAATTCTGCCACAATTTGTTTTTTAATAATTGCAATAAATCTTAAAAAAAATATCAGCTCCTCTTAACTCCTTCTACTTCCTCCCATATAAATATCTATATCATAAATTCAAGGAAAGCATTTCTTCTTCAAACATATGAGAGCAATCGACTTTGAAATTGAAACAAAGCCTGGCGATAATGATGTCAATAAGCAGTTTCAAAATCTTCTAAGCCCCTCCACTTCCCCTGCCACCTCCCATACAAATGCCCCAATTTCAGGAATACTATGTCCAATTGAAAATAATGAAAGCTACAAACCTTAAATTCAGCACGAAATATTTTGCATCCCACATTAGGTGTCATATCCAAAAATTACAAACCTTCCTCCTCTGCTTCTACCACCTCCCATACAAAAGTCACTATTAATTATTCAAAAGAATTAGAGGTGACATATTTTCCGGTACATTGAACTCTTTCTCATTTCATCTAGAGTATCATATAATTCTGTAATGTTTTATTCCAGAGACTGCCACGATTCGAGAAAATGTAATTTTCGAATGCCGGCCCGATAAGTACTATTTATATCAATCTATTTTAAGAAAAATTTCTCTTTTTTTTTGACAAAAAATGGCGGAGGCAAGTCTAGAATTGCAAACGGTATCAACTAAAAAACGTCCCTGGAAAACGACTGTAACTTTTTTATCTTTTGAAATTTTTCAACCAAATTTTCACATAATATACATATATACCTAGTCGTGCCATAAGTTCTGTCACACGTATATGGGCAATTTTTGTATAAATGAAAAAGAGTTTTTGACAAAGGAAAATATATTTTATTTTGGCATACTAATGGAAGTAAAATAAGCAACAAATTATTCAAAGTGGCAAAGGTATATAAAATGTCATACTTTAAAAAATATATCATGATTGTTCAATAAGATTCAGTTTTATGCATGAAAAAATTTCTTAAACATAACCGTAGTCTTAGCCGTCTCAAGCGTATATAACAACTTAAGGTTTATTAGAATTATCGTCGATAGATAGTCGCAACGAAACCTACCTTTTTTTTGGATTCCTAGGACCTTAAATAGTGGAAATCCATCAAAAACGGAATGTTGAAATTTTTCGCGACTACATTATTCTATAACAAAAATAAAATGTACTTCTATTTTCCGTTTTTATTGTCTGAAATAATGCATAGAAAAAGAAAACTAACAAACCTTTTATTTTTTTAAAAGTAATCATTTTCATTTTATTCATTTTTTTTAATTCATTTTTCATTTTTCTTTCCAAATTACTATAATGGCATTACGTCTCATATCGTCATACACATTTCTAAATTTATATTTTGTTAATAATATAATTATATAATGATAATAATAATATATAATTAAATAGTTTAAGTTGTTTGTTTTTTTTCCGTGATAGTTTTCTTATTCGTTTCCACCATTATTTAAATAACGTTTATTACATCTTGTTATATAATTTCTAATTTCTGCACCAATATTGCCTGCGCAGTTACATTTAATTTTTTTTATATTTACATATTGATTTTTATTTTATTAATTTTGTTTTTATATATTTAATATATTAGTTCATGTAATTTTTTTTTTGTTATAATTATTGTTTGAATTTATTTATTATTTATTTACAAGAAACGAATATAATACTCGAATTTATTAGAATTGATAGATTTCGGTATATATCTGTTTAGTTTTTCGTTAAGTAAATGTGGTTTGGTTTTAATATTTTTTGTGTTTTTTTTTAATTTTATTTTTATTCTTTTAATAATAATAACATAACTTGTTAAATTAATTGCTTTTTTATTTTAATTATACGTATATAATAATGTTATTAAATTCAGTATTTTTTGTTTTAATTGTAATTAGTTATCTGATATTTATACATGAAGTAAATAGAGAGGAAACAATTCAAATAAAGTCCCTTTTTTTAACGAAAATTAAAAAAAGAAAAAAAAGGAAACTTAAATGGCGCCTATCACATTAAAACGTATCACAGGTACAAAGTGTTTTGTTATGGCCGTTTTTAAGATCTGTTTAGAAAAAAATTTAAATGTTATTTGCATTAGTAAAATTTTGTAGAAAAGTTCTTGGTTAATGGTGAACGATCGCGACATTTTCGAAATTTGTCACGTGCGCTAAACAGGGCTGTGTTCGCAGGATTTAACCCTATGTGTATATGTAGCTAGGATGTAGCCTAGTAGGTAGCGTGTTGGTCTTGTAATGCGAGGGTCGTGAGTTCAAATCCCGGTCGACGCAATATATAACTCCAGCACATTGCCTGCTTGGATATACCTTGGTCACCTCAATCTACGAAAATGAAAAATTCGTAGAAAGAGGGTTGTGCGAAGGGCTAACAACCCTTCCACAATAAGTAATGAAAAATGTTAAGGAACCTGAATATCAGGAGGCCAAGGTCCGATTTGGGCAGTAGCGCCATTGTAGAAGAGGAAGTATATGTTTTCGCCGATGGGAAAAACAAGTTCGTTGAGTTAAGCAACTCGCATTACATTAAAATGAAACTTGCGGTTTCGGCTTTTATATCAAATTCAAATTCAGCTGTAAGGAGCCGTAGACCTCGTTTAGATCGTCAAGCAATCAGTAGCTGGAAAAGAATTGAGAGCTAAATCCAATTTTCCTTCATTATAATTCGCTTACTAATTTGTTTAGGGTTTGAAATAATTAGCGCATACCCTCTGAAAAGTGTGACTATAGTGTACCAGATACGAAAGAGTATACGCTTGGGTAAAATGAAATTAACAGCGTATATTCTCTGCTTCATTTACGACTACAGCATTGGTACTTAAGGTTTATGTTTGAAAAAAAAAATTAATATAATAAGGAAAAACTGTGCATATATTTCATTACTAAGTTTTGCCAAGATAATTTCGTCGGTTCAGTGTAAAAACTCGCCTGCCAGACGGGTTCGATTCCTGGCCGAAATCCTTTTTTGCGAATATTTTTTTTTTTTTTTTTTTGTGATTTGACTGCAGTACAGAGCAAAACATTACCTTGATTTCCAGATAAGTTTCATGGCTAGTCAAATAATAATAATAATTATTATTTCCGCAAACTCAGTAAATCTCTCGCTATGCATTATTTACATAAAATGGTTTCAAATGCTAAATGCTCTTATAATAAAACATCACTGATTTACGATCACTTATCGTTGCTGAAAAACGTCCAGGGCGCCGAATCAAGGCGACTACAGATGAAATGGTCAACAAGGCCCATGATATTGGCCCATGGTATTGGCATACTGATGAATCGAGAGACCGTACGTACATATATTACTATTTGAATGTGGGCAGAATAATATGGAAGTTTGGGTATAACAAAGTTATCGTTACGAAAAGGTCGGCAAAGGGTGACAGCTTGAATGGCATATGTCAATTCCTATAGGATCTCTGGAGATTATTATCTTCATGAGCCCAATGCAGTAGCGGCTAGTCAGGTGAAGCGCATGAGGCGGCACCTCACCTGCGAGAGTATTTGCGATTAAGTTGATCTAATATTCCTAATACGATCAAATTTTGCATATTCTATTATCGTTTTATATCATTCTCATATCAGCGATATATCTTTGTCTTTTTACCTTTTACCTTTTATATGACAGCAGGGAAATAGGCTTGAAGGAAAAAAATGCGCTTGGCCAGAAATGTGCGAGCCTGTGAACGATAGATTCACCCAACTGAGGCTTGCGCATCCAGCTCGTTCAAATGTTGCTGCCGTTTTTATTGCAAGAGCATTTATCTGCAATTATTTCAATGATTTTTTTTTTTTGAAATAGCACATAAGCTAATTTAAGGACATATTATTATATTATTGATACCCCTCCCGCCCCTTCTCCAACAAAAAACAATTTTCTGAGCGCCTCACCTATCTATCGCGTAAGCCGCTACTGACCCAATGACTGCAAGGAGGTAAAACCTGGTAGAACAGTTCACCAATTCCAATAAATACCTTTGGAAAGTGACCAGTTCACGTACTTGAGTTTGAAGTAAGTAGATACCGCTCGATTGTGCCACGGAAGAGAGGGGATATTCTGGCTAGAAGATACCTCCAACGACGAACTTGGGCGTGAAACTAGGCAAACCAAGATAGGCATTGACATTCGTAGGTGAATGTCAAAGTGGCAGTGGATTGGTCATACATTGAGGAAGCACGATCATGACACAATTATAACCCTCAAGGATGACGCCATATTGGTTGATCCTGAAAACTATTAGTAGACGGAAACAAAAGGCCATTTATCACAATAACTATAAGTTAAAGAGTAAAATGTCAACAACTGAAGACCGATGCTCAGGAAGTGATTTGTTTCTGTCCAATAACCCTAGGAGGTCTTAGCAAGAAATTGATTGGATATGAGTATAACTGGGCTGAAGAAGGTAGAGATCTGAAGTTCAGTGAAATTCTCAATGAAGTAGCTGGGTTCACTGATCGAAATATCAAACAGCGCATGAAATAGCTATTCAATTAAGGTGACCTGAAACTGTAACACAAAAAAAAAAATGCAGGTGATGGTAGAGGCGTAGTTAAAGGTGAACGCCAGAAGAATAAAAAGCACGCTGTCGGAAAGGGGAGCGAAAAATTGAGAAGTCATGGTAAATAGTGAACTATAGAAAGCGAAAACCAATATCAAGGCGCTGAAAATTGAAAGATAAGAATGAAGTTTCTTCTTCTACAATGGCACTATAGCCCGAATTGGGCCTTGGTCTCCTAACCTTCAGGTTCCTTAACATTTTTTCATTACTTATTGTTGAAGGGTTGTTAGCCGTTCCCACAACCCTCTATCTACGAATTTTCATTTTCGTAAATTGAGGTGATCACGGAAAGGGGAGCTACGTTTTTTTAAGGAACCGAACACAACTTAGGAAGTCATCCTATATAATGCTATGCACAGCTGTGTCGGTATAGGAAAATAAATAAAGTTGAGTTAATTTAATTTGGGTGGAGAAAGACGAAAGTGACGGTGTGCAATACTTTTGAAGCACTGGATGTTGTACTCGTTGGGAAACACTTTGGCTGGTAATGTATACCAGAGTCTTGATGATCGAGAAATGAAAGGGTTTAACGTGGTACTCGTGTGCCCGTTCAGCATGACGAGTATCTCGAGGAAAATTATAAAGTGAAGGAATGAGTGGGCTTACTTCCGCTCTACATTTATCATGGAAGTAGTGATAGTAAATGCTGAATACTCCGACAATTCTACGAAACTCGAGAGAATCGATAGAAGACGTGATGATCTGGTCTCCAATCAGTCGGAATGCATGTTTTTGAATACAGTTGAGCAATGCGAGGTGTTATTTGGGTGCCCCACCCCAAACATGCGAATTTTATACACAAACAGGCAGCTGGCTGGAATAATACGTCAGTCGGGATTCGAACTCATAACCTTCGCATTGTAGACAAACACGTTACCCACTAGGCTACACCCTAGGTTGAGAGTGAAGTTTGCATATTCGAAATTTCACTCGTGGCGAGTTGACAAGGTATGCTCGAAGATTGCAGTTCAGCTGCGCCAAATTGTAACGCCGTATTTATCCAACGATCGAAAATTTTGTTGCGTTAAAAAACAGGCGTAAAAAGATAGAATTTGCGGTTGCCAGACGTCACATTTGGCACAGCCGATATATGAGTATCTTTCCGAGTCTGTTACGAGTAGAGGACTTTTGGCGAGCTCGTCGACCCTACTGGCATCGAACAGTGCTTATAGAACAGGTATACAGTTGCTATATTCCAAAATGCGGCTAAAATGTCATTTTGGTTGTACGGATTTAACTTTTAGCCTAGTGGGTAGCGTATTGGTATTGTAATGCGAAGGTCGTGAGTTCAAATCCCGGTCGATGCAATGTATAATTCTAGCACATTGCCTGCTTGGATATACCTTGGTCACCTCAACCTGCGAAAATGAAAAATTCGTAGAAAGAGGGTTGTGCGAAGGGCTAACAACCCTTCCACAATAAGTAATGAAAAATGTTAAGGAACCTGAATGTCAGGAGGTCAAGGTTCGATTTGGGCTGTAGTGCCATTGTAGAAGGTAGAAGAAGGATTTAACTTCGGTTCTAATGCCTTTGAAAGTGGGGAAGAAGATATGGCAGCAACGCAAGGAAGTAGCTTCGGCAAGACCGTGGTTGAGCTCTCTAGCCTCATCGTGGCTATGGTTGGTAGAATTTCTTAACTTGTGTGAATGCCGAACTTGCAATCCAGAATAGACTGTCACTTTATGAATTTTAGCTATCGCGGAATTAAGACAGATATTCATATTTATACACCGATTTATCCCAAAAAAAAAAAGGGTAAACAATTTTTAGTTTTCTAGCCTAACTTGCTCTAAGGTTAGAGTATGAACGCAACCAAAAGATCATTTATCACAATAACTCTAAGTTAAAGAGTTAAATGGTACATGAAAACAATTTCATAATTTTTACGTTTCAACAATTTGTCCTTAAAATATTTTCCCGGATAGTTTGAAATTAGAAAATTCTTTTTGAACTGTAATATAGCTGTAGCGCCATTGGATATTAAAATGGCATAAGCACGAGTTCAAACACCAAATTATAAGCTGTCTGATAGAGAAAATCGCATTGAAATTCGTTGAGTATTATATGCATGATTTTTGACCTTATTTATTTCTGTAATACCAAAATCTTCGGTCTTAATAAATCTTTTCAAAATGAGGCTTTTGTCCTGAAGAACCTTATTATTAGCATAAATTACTTTTGGAAAAATTAAAAATTGTAAAATTTAACGTATTAGAAAAAAAAAAATATTCCTACTTATTATCGATAAGTATGCTTACATGCAAGTAACTCTCATCGCAATATCATGATCGGCACCAAAAACTTGTTATCAATAGTTTCGTTATTGATAAATATAGCGCAATTTTTTTTATATACTCGAGTACGATAGTATGCACAAAATTAAGTTTTTTTGTTTATCAAATTAATAACGAAGATTATCACATTTTCCAATTGCAAATAACTCTAAAATTCTAAACAGATCTTTTGATATTAATTTAAGACTCGTTTTTTTGATTGACATTGAAATTTCGTTAATTAGTTTAAAATCTCGAATATCAGTCTATAAATTTCTATCAAAAACAAATAAATAAAATTTAAGCCAGTCCCGTCCACTCTTAAGAACTACCTTATAGACTAATTTCTTATAAAAAATCAAAATCTTTTACATGATAATTTTCGCATAGAATTTTGGGATTTTTTTTCGTATTACTTTTTTTTTTTTTGCATTATGAAAGTATTTAAATATTTTTTTTTTCATTATGTATTTTTTTCTAAGTTGATTTTTTTATGAGATTATTAGTTTTATGACCTAAATCTTTGATGTAATTTTAAACTCTATTTTATTTGCAGTATTTCACGGCAACAGCGTTACAGTAATTTTAAACGTGATTTCAACTATTTGTTGTTGTTTTTATACCACATATAAAATTATTAATTGTTACAGATTATTCAAATTTCTTTTTAAAAAATTGTTTTCTTCTTGTCTTTTTGTTTATAAGTTAAGTTGCTTAGTTTTTTTCCTGTTTTCAATTGTATCATAATTTAATTTCGCTTATTTGTTGTAATTTTATTCTACTGTTAATATTTTCTTTTCCGTAAATTTTCTTAGTCTCCAGTTGAGATTGAGTTGAAATGAATTTCTATAAATATTTAAACCGATTTATTATTTTTTTTTAGTACTATACAAAAAATCACTTTTATCAAAATTGCCTTTGGAATAAAAATATGTTTTCTGTTTGTTTTTTTTTTGTTTTTTAGTTGTTCACTATGTTTAAATTTAATTGTTATTATTATTATTATTATTTGTTTTTATTATAGTTAGTAGTGTCCGATTTTTTTTAAGTAAATTTAAGTTTACATGAAGATTATGAAACACTAACCGTTGAGAGATCACTTTTAGGTTTTTTTTTTACGATTGTTTATGGGCGATTTTTTATTTTATTTTTGGGCAAGTGTTATTAAAGTAGAAAAAAGTCAACGATGTTGTTAATCAGTTGGATTTTGTTACAGTTGTAATATGGCACTAGCGTTAATTTTGCTTAATGTCTTATTAGAAGTTAAAAGTACTTCATGGATAGATTTGTTTTAGTCGTCTACAGAAATAAAAATGAATTTCACTTAATAATTCATTCATTGTATAAAAATTGTAATTTGTTATTATATAAAAATCAATACGTCGATTTTTTTCCCGCTAATTTCGATTATATCATGCTATTGTTTTTTATGTATTTTAGATTTGTTTAAGTTAATCTGCACCGTATTGAAATCAGTTCTTTATTATTTAAAAAAAAATTAGGTATGAAAAGATTTTTTTTTGTATTAATTTATTAAGAATATTGTTAAATTAATTGAAATTTTTGTGCGAGTTAAAATATTTAATTAAATTTAAATTGTGTGCACGTTGAATGATTAGTTTCGCGGTTGAAGTTTAAACTCAATGTTTGGGTTAAACTTCGACTGTGGAACCGGCCCCAGGTGATAGATGATAGGATTATAAATTTTCTGCGTTGACCCTGTTCAAAGCATTTTGAATTTTTCAAATTGACTTAATTAATATTTTCTTCACGTAAAACTGTTCGCATTCATTTTCGGTATAAAAAAAAGCAACTGCGAAGCCGGAACTTTTTGAAACGAAAGTTTCTAGCGACGGAAATATTGATCAGTATAACATTCCCAATTACCAGCCACTGCCAATATTTTTTGCGAGTATTTTTGCAACACTATAGCTTTCCAGCTTTTGCTCGAACATATCAACTGCTCAAGAACTGGATTCACTTCTTTTTGTGTGTAATTATCGGTTATCAAGTGCATCATTAACCTATGCATTTTACAGGGTATTTGAGCAAGAAGGGTAGTGTTTGAAAGGCCTATTATTTGACAACTGGTCGCTTGACAGTTGTCAACTGTTGTTGTCATCTATAAATGCGGGAAGTTCACCGTGGAACGCTAAACAGTCGTTGAATTATTACGAAAATTCACGTTCAATCGCAGTTACGATGCGCAAAATTCGAGCAAAATTTTGATCGTAATCATGTGCCTTCTGAGACGTGTGTACGCAACATACTCAAAAAATTCCATGAGATTGACTCAGTGCAAGATGTGAACGACTTCACCTCAGACGTTCGACCGAAAATAACGCCGCAGTCAAGGACAGTGTTGAAAACGACCCAAACACCTCCATTCGTCACCGTGCTCAAGAACTCGATCTCTTCACATCTACACTGCAGCGAATATTGACAAAACATTTGCCTCTGCATGCATATAAGGTCTAATTGACTCACAAACTGCATTCGGCGAACCGCCAGCAGCGCCGTACGTTCTCTGATTGGGTCTTGGAAGCAAATCCTACACCTGTTGTTGATACACCCCATACATCGAAGCCCCAACGAAGATGCAACCGTCACTAAATTTGAAAATATTTCAGGTTCAATTGACCAGAATAAATTGTAAACAACCCAAATTGGATATCGCTAATGCGGTCAATTTCAACGTCTACAATATAAATTGGCATTGGTTTTCTATTCACATACCCCAGGAAGATCGGTTTGCTTAAATATTTGCATCTTTTAATAACATCGAACAAATTTTAGAAATGGCCTGATGTTATGGACCAACAATCCAACCTTCTCGCCTTTTGAACCGTACAAATACTCTGTTTCTGTGTACTAATACTTAGGAAGCTCAAACCACTGCGTGTTTTCGGATAGTTCTCCAATTGCCACCGCAACACCAATTACACCACCTCCTTAGAAATTGGTGTTACGGAAATGCAGACCGGTTCATTCAATTGTCAATACTGCAGTAAATAAGTCCACATTGTTGTGTATTAAAGGGTACATCCATAATAGCTGAAGCCAATTCGAGCTAGGCCAATAATGCTGTTTAGTGGAAAATATGAAACCATCATATGGTCTAAGGAGGCTCCTTACTGTACGTACAAACACTTATCTTCTGAAGGCAATTGGACTAAGTTCAAAAGGAAAAGGAATATCTATAAATTTATCTTACAACAAGACAAGTATCCACGATACATGACCAAAAACTAAGGCAATATTCATCTGTCCTCAGGGTGGCAGAATTTTCTGATCTCTCGCTCGAACTATCAAAAACATTAAAGAATATTAATTGTGCTTGGCAATTTCCACCTTTTATCTACAAAAAACGAGCTTATTACTAATAATAATAAAATATAAATAATAATATCTTTGCGGCGCAATTCACTCCACGTTATAACCATCGAACTCGTTCCCGTATATACTCAACTAAATTCTTCTTTAGGGCAAACCACTATCCGCTCACGTAATGTAATCTGAGTTCTAAGAAATCTCGATGTCAGCAATCTCCTGCTACTCTAATCAAAGTTTTTGAAACTTCATTTTTTACCTCAATACCCTCAGGGTTCCGTTCTTTCTACTACTCGTTTTCTCATATATTCATTAGCGATGTTGTGACTTTTACTTTAATCCCATCGATAGCTTTAGATAGGTGCAAGAATTTTGTTATCTTGCAAGCATGGTCAGCATGGACGGTGGGTCCGAAAAGGATATTGAGGCTCGTCTAAATGAAGCTCGTCAGGCCTTCCGTATCCTTTCCCCTTTATGAAGGTTAAGAGAGATCTTCCTTCGCACGAAGCTGCGAGCTTTTGACGCATGCGTCAAAACCGTTTTGTTATATGGTTGTATTATGTGGAAAGTGACCGTTCGACTTAGAGAAACTACAAACTTTCGTGAACCAATGCCTCCGACGTATTTTAGGAATATTCTGGCCAGAAGTAATCTCCAACGACGAACTTTAGAGTACAACTGGACAGACTAAAATAGTGAGATTCAAACGCAGAATTGGCAATGGATCGGTCACACTTTGATGAAACCAGAGCGAAACATCTCCATCTGGATTATAATTCTTAAGGAGGACGTTCGGTTGGTCGACCATATAGCACTAGTTAAGCAGGAGGCCAGAGGAATAAACAAGTCCTGGCAACAGCTAAAGGCCAATGCTTAGGATCGTGCCTTGTTGTTAAGAACTGTTTCTGTCCTATTCCTCTATAGGGGGTTTCAACAGCGATTTGGTTCATATGTAGCCCACAACTTTCATCTCGCTGACCAGCGATTAAATAATAATCTTTGAATGACGACCTAGAGCGTTTTCTTCTCTTGGGCATTAAGAACAGAACCGAATTCAATGTATTGAAAACTCAAAGCTGTCTCGTTTCCCTGAAATGTGATCCTAATTTGGACGTAAAATCCTTTGGCGGACAATCATTCAATATCGAAATCTGTCAATCTAAATATGGTAGGTATGCAAATCATGGAAAGTCTGTCTTAGAACGAAAATATAAGAAAAAAAAATTCTCGACTATGTCAGATCGAAAAAGAAATGATTTCCGTATTACACTCATAATCGGTGCTTAAATAAAATTCTACCAACAATATACATCCCTGAAATGATTTTCTTTTTGTTTCATAAGAACGTAAAGACCTTCCGATAAACATATGCCACACTATCACCCAAAAAGAGCAACAAAGCTGATGCCAATTTCTTTTATGCCGAACCGTACCAAAAAAGCGCCCATTTTCGCAATATTCGCAATTCATCATCGCAATAATTCTTCATATAAACAAAAACAATGTTTTTCATGAGAAAAAAACAAAGAAACCTTCATATACTGCTCCTAATGCCTACAAACACATAAAATCTTGCTCCAGTATTTTGCACTACCCCATCTCACGACATAAAACAGATCCTCTATTTTTCTTCCTTTTTCGGTTGACTAAATTACACCGCTCCTGTGTTCTATTCCATCCGCCTCTACCATTGTTAATTTATTGATTCCATGCTTCGTCCTGATAAAAATTAATCCAAAATGTACAAATACAAACAAAACAGAATTATTATTTCTCTGTATCATGAACACGTATAGGCATAGAGCCGGCCGTTGATAAAGTGCCATAGGGTTCGGGTCGATAGAATCCCAGGGAATTTAATAGCACACAGAACTCTTCGTCCATGATAGTGCACCCTCCGTATACCCCATAAAACTCAGATAGGGTCGGTGCATCGAATAAAACTCAATGTAGATATACCACGTGGACTAGACAGGACTCTTTCGGAAAATAAAAATAGAAATGAGGAAAAAAACCAAACAATACAACATTAGGCTGCATTGGAAAATAATAAGAGCGCGCCTCAACCTAGGCAACATAGCCAACAACTCAGCAACAAATGTACCATACAATAAAGTGTACAATATGCAAAGGCAAGCGGAGTGTAGGCCTGAAAAAATGCCAAGCGAAATGCAATTCAGGGTAGTGAAAGCGCTCCCATTTTATCGTACGTGTATGTGCTCACTGTACATAAGCTCGAAGGGATAATCACCCATATACCCGTCATTACTTTTCAGCATTTAGAATCTCGGAAAATACGTACTCTACAATAAGAGGTTTCGGATGGGGTGGTTCTGTTGAAAGGACGTTAAACTGAACAACAATAGCGACACAAATACAGAATCAATAGTGTGTCAATCCGTGGTGCAATCATTCGTCCCGGGGAATTGCGTTGCTATTTGGCAATCGCTTTCGACCAATTTAGGGTCCTGCAGTGTTTTCCGAGAGGACATTGCGGTGGAAGTTCTAAAGATTTTCGCTTTGTTATGGAAATAATTGAAGTTGGGATTATGGATAATGTGAATTTCAATATCCTATTTGTATGTTTGTACAAGTCAGTTTAATTGAAAATTACGCATTTGAACAGAGTGTATTGATGATGCCCCGCAGCGTTCGATTTTGTCCCTTGTCCTGTTCACAAATACAAAATCAACCAGCACTTAAACGATAATTGGAAAATATTAAGACCCTATTAAGTTAAGTTCAATTGCGAACTATGGCAGTAGGTAAAAGCAAAATTTCAGTTCATTGTATTTGAAGGAACAGACCTCTATTGTAGCCACAAAATTGTAATGCGTATATGTGCTTTTTTAACTTACATAATAAGAAGTTCAGTACCTACTTACATTCTACAATTTTCATAATTTTAACGTCCTAGTTGGGTGAAGATTTGGTCATTGGAGTTGATGTTATTGTAGTGGGCTCGCCAGCTTCGGCATATAGGCAAGAACTTTCGCTACACGAACACGTATCACCTTCGCGCGAGCTACAACATTCGCTGCAATTTCGCTGATCCGTATCCCCGCTAACGTCACACGAGCACGAAGACTTGAGCATATGCTCGCGTTCGGTTTCGTCCGACTCCTGGAAGCCATTCTGACCATTACAACGATTTAAGATATAACTACCTGACTTTAGATTATCGTGACTATTCTCGGAATGTAGCAAACTATGCGGAGCTGGATGCTGCTGCTGTTGCTGATGATGATGATTATGATGAGTGTGACTATGACTATGATAATTCTGACCATGACCATGCTGCTGATGACCGTGATGATTGTTACGTAACGAATGATCCGAGCATTCTGAGGAACATGTATAAATTTGATTTTGATTAGAATTATTGTGCAGTGGCTGATACCACTCGGGATTTGGTAGTGATTGTTGAGGCGAGGTTAGTACGTCGCAACTCGTGCAACTCCTGCGAATCGAAAAAAAGAAGCCAATTAATTATCGGAATTATCGAAAGTATTCGGTAATGCACCTCACCTTCCGTTCGTGCACCGCTGTGCAGGGTTGCCGAGCGGCTGATAGTCGGACATCGCATGTCGCGGCGGATAATGGATATGCAGATTTCTTGGCGGTAATTGTGTGGTGGGCGGCTGTGATTGTGACGGGAAGTATGGAATCGGGGGTGGAAGCTGACTGGTAGGTGTTATTTGATAACGATTTTGACCGTTGGGATGAGTCGAATTCGGAGGATAGGGCAACGGATTATTGTAGTAGTTCTCCTGTCGATTGCAGTGTTGCGTTTGTGGAACAACACCCCACGAAGAAAATCCGCCAGATGAGCCACTGTGTTGCGATGAGTTCATTGTGCTGTGAAAAAATTAATGTTAAATTAATTAAAAAAAATATTTCAATTCTGAAATGCAATTCGTAAGAATTTAAAAGGAAGGTCGAAAAAAGAATATAACGACTCTACCATGACTTTCATTTTAACAGTTTGCATATGAAAAAGTTATCACATCTGCACGCATTATAATACTACCATCAAAAGATAGATCCAGCAATGCAACAAATATGGTTTAAAACTAAACGTGCTGTAAGTAATCTCTTTATATCATGTACATTATTTCTTCTAAAATTTAACTGAATATTATTGAACAGCGCTAGATAATTTAAAACCCATATACAAACTTTTCAATTTTTCCTTAAATTGTTCTCTGATGCATTACTATATTGAAACTAAATTAGTAATAATAAAAAAAAATGATCCCCCCGGAGTTATTAAGCGAAAACTTTATAGAAAAAAAGAAGAATGAAATCGCCTGTCTAGACTCCGAACGATTTTTATATAAAGCTCAAATTCTCAGAAAATTCTTTCTGCAAAACCCTTACTAAATTGCATTATCCGTTCTTCTCAATACATAGCTACACTGATTGTATCTAAAAAACGAAAAAAAAAAAAAAAATCGCAAGCTTCTTACTTTTGATGAACCGACATTCCTGATCCGGATTTAGAACTCTTTCGACTGGACTGTGGACTTCCCGGTGCATAGCATCCTCCTCCGGCAACGGGCTGCCCTTGCGGTACTGGTGGCGGATGTTCGGGCGGTGGCGGTAAAAATTCTGACCAATTGATGGGAACTTTTGTAAATGTCTCAGTATAATCAGTTACAAGTAAAATAGAAGAGAAATTACAGAACTTAAGCTGGAGTTCACTGTCTTACCTGGCGGATACTGATGATAATTATGACCCGGCAATGGATGCTTTCCCTGAACGGCATAGCTTTGCGGAGGATCCGAGTGCGGGCTGTGCGTTCCCGATGAACTTTGCTCATTACCCGACGATGAGTTCTTTAGGCAACTATCGGTTGAAGAGGTTCCAATTATCATTGTGGTTGCATATGGCGTAGGATTATCGGGCGACTGTAATGAAAGGAAATACTGACAATAGCTTGCACTCAAGGACTCTCGAACGAATAATAATAACTTCGAGAAAAGAGTTGTAACTTGCCTTTCGACAATTGTAGAAAGTGCTCAGATTTCGAGTGTCCACTTCAGCGTAGTCGGTTCCGGTGTCCGTGTAATTCGACTGGCTGTTGGGGTTCGTCAGCAATTTCGTTTCGCTTAAGCCCGAATCTTTGTCTGTATCGGCCGTTCGCCAACCCCTATCAATCCAAAGGCTTTCTTTTCCATTAATATTCAGGGCTGTAATCTCGTTGGCACTAACAACTGGAATAGCTAAGAACCATTAGAAAATGTTTGATTCACCACCGTACGCAATGGAAGTCAAGGACTTACCGCTCAAGTGTCCCAGCTCCTTTGTGAGCTGATGACGTCGCTTGAAAAAGAGCATGGCGGCTGCTGCCGAAATTAGAATGGCCAGAAGCATTGTGATGACGAGGGCCATAAACCACGTCTCGTGAACGACATTCGATTTCCGATGCGTGGATGAGGACGAGGATTCGTCAATGCCGCTCAGTGATCCGCTCGGATGAGCACGGGGTGGCGATATCAAGTGAGCCGGGTCCATCACAAGTGGTTTCTACGAAATTTAACACAATTAATGCTAATGGCGTTTAATACTCGAATAAATCACTTACAGGCTGCGAATATGGTCCGGCTCCAACCCTCGTATAGGACACTACCCTCACGTTATAAGTAGCTCCGGTCGTAAGGTTGTTTAGCATAACAGACATGGTGGTGGCGTTTAGTGTCATTTGTGCGAGAACTTTTGTTGAGTTTCCAGCTTTTACCTAGGAAATGAATAAAAGGAATGGTAGTTACAGGGGTGGTGTCTGTTTGGGAGCAGCATAAATGGCCACAGCCAGTATGTGACTGTGGCATTTCATAAATGGGTGTATACTATCGTAAAAACTGTATCTCATTCCAATTTACCTGAATTTTATAGCCTAGAAGGATTCCGTTATGGTGCTGCGGCGGTGGTGGAGACCATCGTACCCAGCCAGCTGTTAAATTCAACATCCCCGTTTGAACATTGTCTGGCGGAGCTGATGGAACTGCGCGAAGATGGAAAAACAACAAGAAAAGATTTTTTCAATTTGGCTTTCAACTTTCTTTCTGGTTTTATATATTGCGAAGTGTATCTCTCCAGAACCAGCAAGAACGCCAGAGTTGAAATATAATGTAGAAAAGTAAGGAAAACTCTTAAAACTGTTTACTTACCGTCCTCCAATGTTTGAACGAGCTTGGAATTGCTCGGCTGGCCCTCTAGCGTGCGGTAGAACGGAGCTATGAAAAATTCATATTTCGTGAACTTTTTTAGATTAGATACGACATGAGTTTCGAGCGATGGATTCAGAACGGTCATAATGTTGTACTTTTGCGAGCCACCACTTACATCCCGAAAGCGAATGTATAAGCCCTATATTTGACGGAAGGAAGTTTGAAAAACGATATGGTAATAAAAAAACAATGTTTTTTATGTTCTTTGGATTTCTAAGTGTATAGACGTTTCGGTCATAAACGACTTCTTACCTGGACATATTCTTCGGTCATGCTAACGTACATTTGCCAGTCTAGACGAACTGATGTCGAGTTTATTGGTCGCGAGTCGATAAGCTCGACAACCTGAAAATTGAATTGGAAAATTATTAATATTGAAGCACGTGTATCTGTTTGCTTGTTTAGCAAGTATAGAGTTTTTTTTTTTCTGAAGGAAGTGGTGTCAGAAGTGGGATAATAATAATTTTTAGGAATGCTTTTCATGATAAAGTTGATATGATGTGTTTGTTATATTATTAAAACTACTTTATACGTTCGGAAGGTGCATGCCTTGCTGGATGCTCTTGAGCAGCTGTAAATTAGACTTTAAAGAATCTGCACGACTTTGTATCTGGAACGAAGGATGCCCTAATAAGAAGATTGGAGGCTCTGCTACAATCCCTGGATGATAGGCTCTAAAGCTGAGTCCAAAATATGGTGGAATTTTTTAATTTCTAAAATGCGCAAACGCAAAAGGGGGTAAACGAGCTGGAATCCGATGATGCAGATTTAAGAGGTTTTTTCTTGTTACAAAATGAGAAGCTGCTGGATATCATTGGTGAAACAACTAATTAATGCATCATCCTTTATTAGCTTACATTGATGCGTTTTGTGTGAGAGGAAAGTCAGAGTCCCCAGCGCTTGCGTGGATCATAGTTTGTTTCTTTAGCAGTAGTAAATACAGTTCGTTTATTTCGTGTTTCGAGAAACATCGGGAGAGTTTAAATCTGAATTTCAACTTTTGAGAAGTTATTTTTATCTTTCCTGAACTTTAATTTAGTGATAATCGCTCATATATGTAAGTGTATTGGTACAGACATAGATACTCTAGATGAAATCAGAGAATTTATTGTGTTACCATAATACTTGTTACGCTAATAAACAATGCTGGCACATAAGGTACATAAATTCTATTCCGAAGGACCATCTGTCTGTCTACAACATAATTCTCTAAAGTTTTTGGCTATATTAATTAATTAATTTAAATGGTTAAGAAAGTAGTTAATAATTGAAAGGGTTATTAATTATTATGAATTATTTAAATTAAATTTTTTATATAATATTTATATTTCAAATATTACTTATTTAATAAAATATTATTATTTAATAAAATTAAAATATTTTTAAATAAAATTTTTATTAAAATAAAAATTAGGGGCAGTTTTTATTAAAATGAAATCTTTATTTAAATTTATTAATAAATATTTTATAAATTATTTATAGGGGAAAATATTAATTAATTAATTTAAATGGTTAAGAAAGTAGTTAATAATTGAAAGGGTTATTAATTATTATGAATTATTTAAATTAAATTATTTATTTTTCTTTTGGCAAGAAAGAAGCTGTTTATGAACGGGCCACATCCCTCACTCACACATAAGATTATTTTTCTGCAAAACAATCAAAGCAAAGTGTAAAAATCTAAATACCAATACTGTAAAAAAGTTCTGTTTTGATACCCATTTCATACAAATGCACAATTTTGGAAAATACATCACCGTCCCTTAAAACTAAAAAGAGTAGAAGCTTGAAATTTTGCCAAACTTTGTTATTCAATAATCGCAATAAATGTTACAAAAATTACCAACCTCGTCAGACTGCTTACAAACTGCCCATACAAAATTTTCATACTAGTAATTCAAGAAAAGCATTTCCTTTTCGAACTTACGAGAACTTTGAAAAGAATGCCAATAAGCAGTATCTAAATCATTCCATCTTCTACTCTCGCCACCACCTCCCATACAAATGCTACAATTTAAGAAGGACATTTGAAACATAATAGAATTATGATTGGCGTAAAACCCAACCATACGATTCTCTACGTGAAATGGAAAAGAGTTTAATGTACGGGAAAATATGTCATCTCAAATTCGTTCGAATCAATCAATCAACCAAATTCCTGTTAAGACCCCCTATAGGGGCATAGGACAGAAAAAACTCTCTTCCACAAGGCGCGATCCTGAGCATCGGCCTTAAGCTGTTGCCAGGACTTGTTTATTCCTCTGGCCTTCTGCTCAACTGCTCGCTTCCATGTGTTACATGGTCGACCAACCCGACGTCTTCCTTGAGGATTATAATCCAGAGCCTGTTCTGCGATATTTTGCTCTGGTTTCCTCAAAGTATGACAGATCCACTGCCACTTCCGCCGTTGAATCTCAATACCTATTTTAGTCTGGCCAGTTGTACTCCAAAGTTCGTCGTTGGAGATCACTTCTGGCCAGAATATTCCTAAAATGCGCCGGAGGCATTGGTTTACGAAATTTCTTGGTAAGTCGAACGGTCACTTTCCACGTAGTACAACTATACAACAACACAGATTTGACGCATGCGTCAAAAACTCGCAGCTTCGTGCGAAGGGAGATCTCTCTTAACCTCCAGAAAGGGGAAAGGATATCGAAGGCCTGACGAGTTTTATTTAGCCGAGCCTCAACATCCTTTTCGGCTCCGGCGTCCATGCTGACAATGCTTCCAAGATAGCAAAAACCTTGCACCTCTTCCACATCCTGTCCGTTAAGAACAATCGGTGTGCTTGCGTTCGAACCCATGTGCATGTACTTGGTTTTACGCACATTTATTTTCAGTCCCGCCTCTTTGCAGTTAGAATCCAACGAGCGAACATTTGACTCTAAATCCGAACGGTTATGTGCAAGCAAACACACGTCATCAGCATAATCAAGGTGACTTAAGATGTTAAACAGTCTACATTGAAGACCCTTACCTTCCCCACCTTCCAGTGCAGCTTTCAAGATGTCATTTATTACCACCAGAAACAGGGCTGCTGATAATATGCCGCCTTGTCTGACACCCGTTCGCACAGGAAAGCTCTCGGACAGCTCTCCTCTATGCAAGACGCGACACCTTGCATCTTCGTAGGATTCTTTAATCATAGCTATGACCTTATCTGGAATACCTCTTCTGCACAAAGCATTCCATATGTAATCTCGCTTAACGCTGTCGAAAGCCTTCTCGAAGTCCACAAACATGAGATGTAGTGGCGAACCCATTTCGGCTGACTGCTCTAATATTATCCGTAGGGTATTTGTGTGGTCGGTACAAGACGACCCTTTACGGAATCCAGCCTGATAAGCTTCGAGAGTGCTCTCGACGACATCACTAATACTATTGAGAATTACCTTAGCCATAATTTTTGATACGGCAGTAAGTAGACATATACCACGCCAATTGCTACAATCCCGAAGGTCGCCTTTCTTCGGAATTTTCACAATGACGCCCTCCTTCCATTCAGTCGGATATCTTCCTTCACTCCACACCTTAGTGAAGAGTGGGAGGAGTATATCGGCTGTTATTTCCGGGTCCGCTTTGAGGAGTTCGGTTGGTAGTCCGTCTATACCTGGAGCTTTCATTCCCGCCATTGACCGAATGGCGGAAACTATCTCTTCCTTATCTGGAGGACCGTCCCTAATAGAGGATTTTTGCGGTTGGATGTTTGGTAGTGGTTCAGTTTCCGGAATATCTTCCTCTGACAAGATGTTTAAAATATCAGAGAAGTATTCCTTCCATCGCCGCAATTGGTGTTCACTCATATTAAGGAGAGTTCCGTTGACATCTCTCACCATGTGGTTGGCGGTGAAATTCCTGTTCGTCAACTGTTTCATGATTTTGAAAAGTGAACCCATATCCCCAAGGTAAGCCGCAGATTCTGCCTTGTTTGCCAGATCTTCAATGGTCTTTCTCTTGTCGCGTCTAACAGCCCTCTTAAGCTGTATATGAGCATCGCGGTAGTTCTGCCTCAAGTCGGGCGTTCGTTGGTTGATATCGGGTTGAGAGATGATTGCCAATTTGGCTTTTTTCCGATTGTCAACCTTGTCCCATATGTCTTGCGACATCTAGGGTTTCTCACCGCTTTGCGCATATCCCACAGATTCTTCAGCACTAGTTAGAAAAGTGTTTCTGGTTGCCTCCCAATTGGCGTCCAGTGTGCGCATTTCATATTCACCCAATGTGGATGACTTTTCGCGCAGAATAGTGGTGTATTCGCGTTTTTTGTTGGGATCTCTAAGTTTATCCACATTAAGCTTGCGCTTCATTTGAAGAATTTGTGGTCGTCGGATAGCTGATGTACACAATCTCAAGCAGGCAACCATTAAGTGGTGATCGCTCCCCACGTCAGCTCCACGTTTCGCTCGCACATCGAGGAGACATCTTCTCCAATTCGTTCGAATAGTGAATAGTAGCTTTTGTATGGTGGTAAAAGCAGAGGGGGCAGTTTTTGTATATGACACCGAACGTGGCACGCAAAATGTTTCGTGCTGAATTTAAAGTTTGAAGTTTTCATTCGTAGGGGGGATGGTAGAGGATGTGGAGGGCTTTAGATGATTTTGAAAATGCTTCTCAACATCCTTATCATAAAACTTTGTTTCAATTTCAAAGTCGATAGCTCTCATACGTTCGAAAGAGAAATGCCCTTTCTTGAATTTATAATATAGATATTTTCATGGGAGTGGGTAGACGGAGTAAAATGAAACTGATAATTTTTTAGCATTTATTGTAATTAATCTGGGACAAATTCTGGCAAAATTTTGACTTTTTGCTTTTGGAAATTGATACAAAGCATTTAACAAAATTACTCATTTGTATGGGAGGGGTTAGAAGGAGTATACAGATCAAAACAAATTTTTACAACGTCATATTTATTTTAATTCTTATGCTTTCCACAAAACATCAAGTTGATAACTATGACAGTTTCAAAGGAAAATAATTAAATTGCAATTTCAAAATTTCGAGAAATTTGTGTGGGGTATATGAAGTGAATTGAAGTTGATAATTTTCTTAAAAACTGATTCCAATTATTATAACATGAATTGTGGCAAAAATTCGGTCACTCGGAATCGAGGTTTTGGAGCGACAATAAATATTTTTGTACCCTTGACACATTATACTCTCAGATTTCATCTAAAGTATACAAATTTCCTTGAAAACCGTAGAAGTATACAACGTTCCGATGAATTTGAGATGGCATATCTTCCATGATTGGGTCTTACGCCCAATCATAGCTCCGTTATGTTTTATTAAAAGCATATATTAAATTTAGTTACTTTTTGTCATCCTGTAGGTTTGTAGTGGCTATTCTTATTCTAAAACCTCATAAGGATACAAGCAATCCAAGAAATTTCAAACCAATTAGCTTACTCACGGCTCTTATCTAAAAGCTACGAATGAGTGATTGCGCATTGCATTGAAGTTTTTTTTTTGGAAACTCTCAAGTGATCCCTAACTTTCAATTTGGATTGTGACCCGGACACCAGGTACCAACACAGTATTCGCGAGCCCTGGAGATGAATCTTAAGCTGGCCTCTAATATGTTTCGAAAGTAAGGTCGAACACGAACGAAACTAAGGTGTAGCCTAGTGGGTAGCGTATTGGTCTATAATGAGAATGCCGGGAGTTCAAATCCTGATCGACGTATAATTTCAGCAGACCGCTTGTGAAGGTATAGCTTGGCAACCTTAATCTGAGAAATAAAAATTCGTAGATAGAGGGTTGTGCGAAGGGGTTAAAACCCTTTCACAATAACTAAGCAAAATGCTAAGGAACCTAAAGGTTAGGAGGCCAAAGCTCGAGTTGGGCTATAATGCCATTGAAGAAGAAAAAATTTTCAAACTTGGTGGTTGCGGGTTTTGTGTTGGTGAAACTAGCAGGGATCAATAAAGCATTTCATTTGAACCTGCAAAAAAAGTTTGTGTGATTCAAAAAAAATATATAAAAAAATAAATATACCTATATATATTTATTTGAGTTTCAACTTTGTAGTTCATATGTTGATGCAATCAACAGTTGTTGTATTGGTATATGTTTGGAGTAAAATTGGTTGCATAAGAAAAATTTTGGCGGTATGAAACGTAAATGATAGGAGACGTTTTACGTGAAGCATTGAAGATTTTATGCGTTGCGAAAATCTTAGCAAGTATTAAATCCTACAGTGCAGTTGTAGCTCAAGAAATAAGAGAGTGTCAGGTTTCCTTATCAATGATATTTTATATCTGTCTGTGTGTCTGAGCAATAACTTGATTAATCCTTAACAGATAAGTTCGAGAATTGCCTCCAAAAGCCGTCTCCTCAACTGAAAGAACCCGATTAATTTTAGGAATGGCCGTCGACCGAAAGCAGAAGTTATTAGCAATATAATAGAAAAATTATGTATTACAAAGTTGAAAATAAGTTATTTTGCTTATTACGATTTTTTAAAATAAATGATTTCATTTGCAACTTTCACATTTCGTATTTGCATATTTTTTTCCGGTTTTCCTCAATTTTCTATTTCTTTATTGGTACTTTATTTGGTAATCTTATGCTGTCATTTGCGTAACATTTCCATCGTAAATGAGCTCTTTGCCGCCGTAAAGGACAAAATATAATTTCAAAACTTCTTTCTCCAGCACTGTATTTCATCCTACGAACCCAAGTTTACGTGATGGTCATCTACTCACTACGCGGGGTGATTAGGATAATAAGTCAAGCGGCCTTCAACGCACTTAATGAAAAATTTGAATACTGTTGGAGTGGCTGTTTGCTTTCATTTGTGTACATTTGGTAAGCAAACCTTAAGGGGTAGTTAGTCGATGAAAGTTGGGCCAGCAATTCGAATCCAGAACAAGATTATTTTAATATTCTAGATGAAATCTAGGAGTATATCGTGTTTACTTTAACGTTTGTTTCCCCATCCTATACGAAAGATCAGTACCTACAATTTAAAACAAGTCAATTGCGTAATGTTTATAGTTAATTCTGACCATCATTGAGAACTCACCACTCCTTCTACCACCTCCCATACAAACTGCATAATTTCACTAAACTCGAAACAGTAATTTTCTTTCTGTTTTTCAATGGCTTACGGTTTTTCAATGGAACTACAGCACAAATCGGGATTTGGCTTCCTTATCTTCAGGATCCCTAATCAGCACTTCACACAACCCTCTATACACAAATCTTCTACCCACGCAAGTAGTGTGCTGAAAGTATACGTCGACCGGGATTTGAGCTCCCGACCTTCGCATTATAGACCAACACGCTACTCACTAGGCTACACCCTAGTTATTTTTTATTTTCTTTGTAACTATCAAATATTTGGAGCTTAAATTTAAAATAATCAAAAAATTGCTTTAGGTCACAAAAAATCTCTTTTATCTAGAGTATCGCATGGCTTTCAACTAATCCTAGTTCTGATATGATTTTTTGTATACTTTTATAAGAAATCAAATAAATAGGTATGGATTACAGATAATACTTGATAATTAAACAAATTAATATTTTCATATTGCGTGACTACGAAATTATTTCTCATACTTAGGCTGTCGATACACGATGCGAGTTGATATATATTATCTCGCTGTTCAATATTACTAGTGTCATTATCCAATACATAATTCAGCCTACTTATATCAAAATAGGAAGTTAATATATATTAGCTTGCATCGTCTGTCGAAGGCATTAGATTGAAAATAAAATGTTTAAAACCAATTAACTTTATTATTCTAATTATAAAGTATTGTGATCGACACAGAAAAAAAAATGTTCTACTCTGAAATTTTGGTTTTTTTCGCGTTGCATGACTAAATTTGGCTAAATATGCAAAAAAAAAATCCGGAAGTGCGCCGTCAGCCCTACGCGCACATATCTTGTTAAAGATGGGAAGTTTATTTTTGATTGGATTGTAGATTGGGTATGTGAACACCATTACCTAAATTTTGGAGAGTGTAGGGCAAAATGTGGAGGCGGGGAAAAGTAAAGGTCGAAAACAACGATATTCTGGTAAATTCATTTATGGGGAGAAAAGTAAAACAAAAAAATTATTTATTTATTCAGTGGGGTACGAAAGAGGGTGCGCGGCAAAAAACCAATTATCGGCCGAATTTTATTTTCAAAAGATTATATCTCCGAAAATATGAAATTAGTCTATATTTTAAAATGAATCAGGCGGCGCATAGATTAACTATAATCAGCTTGGAAAGATGAGAGATGCTAATACTGGTAAGGGGGATGGTCAGGTGGGGTGTAAGGAAAAGCATTTAAATATTAATATCTCAACTATCTCCAAAGCTATATCATTGGAAATTGGAACCTCTACTAAGCTGTTCTAGCGAAAAATGAAGAAAATATTGCATTTGGACATAACAATAGTGGGGGTATACCGCTATATCTCAAAACCAGTTGAAATTTTGTCAGATTATAGAGCCATATGACCTATAATTTTTAAGTTGTGGGGAGGGGGGGAGGGGGGGGAGGTGGTGGTGGTGTATGAGGATGGCGGTTTGGGAGAGGCTCCAATCGACACGAAAGTGTTTCAGATTTAATAATAAAAAAAAACTCAAAGTCTATGATTGAAATTTTAAGCCAGAATCTTGAAAATTTTTATGAAATTAGATGAAATCTGAGAGTATTATAAGTTTGCTATAAAGTTTGTAATGCCAAGAGATAATGCTCGCACAGAGTCGAAATATTTGCTATCGCTTAAAAATCTCAAAATCGGAAGCTCAAATTTTGTACGCGACGTTTTTGACAAAAAAAAGAAGGTCAAGTTCGTGAACGCGTCAAATCACTCCGCCGCTTCTACACCCTCCGATACAAAATGACTCTTTTACAATAATTAAATTTTCTTGGAAACTATAAAATCTAATGATTTTGTAATGATATTGTTTTTACCATAAATACGACATATAGTATATAGTATAAATAAACGAAACGTTCAAAAGCTCCTATACATATAATCAATATTTCGTTCGTTTATTTATGCAAGTTTGAGTTTTTATGAGGGAAGGGGTGAGGGGTGATAGTAAGAGTGGGTGGATGTTAATAGTTTTTTAATTGATTGCTTGAATTACGTCCAATATTCTCTGTATAGAATGTCAGTTTCATAGACGAAGTTGCATAGAATTTTCATAGGATTTTACATTCACGAAACCAAACATTTGTATGGGAAGGAGTAGATGAGGTAGGGGAATCGTAAAATTTGTGACGCAATTTTATTTCCTTTCTCTTGCAGTGTGGCCGTACAAAATTTCAAGTTCGTAGCTTTTAATTTGTTGGTTATTAGTTGATTCAATGAAATAGGTCGAAATGATACTATTGTATGGGAGGGAGTAGAAGAGCAAACGCGATTGCAAAACTTTTAAAGTAATATCATTTCAATTATTTTTATAAATTTTTGTGCAAAATTTGATCTTGATAGCTTTTAAGCGTTAGCTGATAACTGATTTCTTAAAAATTCTCGAAAAAATAATTTTGTATGGGAGGGGGTAGAAAAGGTAGGGGAATCGCAAAATTTGTGACGCATTTTTCTTTTTTTTCTCTTTTAAGGTGCCTGTACAAAATTTCAAGTTCGTAGCTTTTAATTTGTTGGTTAGGAGTTTTTATTGAAATTGGTCGAAATCATACTTTTGTATGGGAGGGGGTAGAACGGCAAGTGTGATCTCAAAAAGTTCTATTTCAACTATTTTTAAATGATTTTGTGTAAAATTTCAAATTGATAGCTTTTACTAATTAGGTGATAATTAATTTCTTAAAAATGGTCGAAAAAATCATTTTGTATGGGAGGAGTAAAAGCTTTCAAGGTATTCGACAAGTTAATATCTCATTCTTTTAAGAAAAAATTTTAAATGCATTTTGCAAATTTTCAAGTTTCTACCTTGAAATTTCATTCAAAAATTTTCCGTTTATGTGGTTTTTTCATTGCACATGAAACACCTTGTGCACGGTAGACCAGGAGGGTCGGTGCATAACAATTGTGGAATTTTTATTATTTTTTCTGTATGTACAACAAATAGATGTATCGACATGGGAAATTTAAATTTTGTATCTTTCACCAGAGCCCTTACAAAATCACTCAAATTTTTCGACATTTTTGGTTACCACCTCCCTCCCCTTACACATGCCGACGTTAAATTTTTACCAAATTTAAAAACTACCTAGTTCTACAATTTGACAAAATTTGAATTTGATATCTTCACTCAATTTTGAATTATAATGGTTTGAAATTTTGGAAAGTGCATCATTTTTGAAATGCTCCCCATTTCCCCCCCTACTATTTTGTCCAAATGTTATATTTTTCTCATATTTTTCTAGTATAGCTTAATATAGGTTCTAAGATTCAGTTACATAGCTTAATAAATAGCCGAGATATTGATTTTTAAGCGTTTTTCTTAGCACCCCCCCTGACCCTCCCCCTTACAATAATTAGCTTTTATCTAAACTGATTGTAGTGGATCTATATGCAACCTTAATTTTTTTCTTTTACAGAATGACCTGTGTTATAGGCAATTTCGGCCTTTATGTGCAACGCACAAACACAGTCATGGAGGGAAGGAATGGTCTCAAAATATCAATTATCAATTTTTTATGGTAAGTAATTTCGAAGATTTCGAGGTCATTTGGAAAAAGAATTCGGCTAACAATTGGTTCTTAGTGCACACCCCTTTTTCGCACCCCAATGGATAAACAAATTCAATTTTTTTTAAAAGTTGTCCCACAAACCCCTCTATATGTATGTTGAGTTTTAGCTTCCTAGCTGTTACCATGATTGAGATATTTGAATTCATATTTTTCGGTTTAAGCGCTCCCCTCGCCTCCCCCTGAACTCGTACAGCCCCCAAAATGGGTATCCGCCTGAGATCCGCAACTATCTACAATCCCCCAAAAATGAACTTTTTATTTTGAAGGGCTTGGGAGTTAATGTGCGCTGAGCGTACACACCGGCATACGGCGTACAGACAGACGGATTTTTTTTTTGCATTTTTATGCTAATTTAGTCATGAAACGCGAAAAAACAAAATTTCAGGGTAACAAATTTTTTTTTTCAAGTCGATCACAATACTTTATTATTAAAATAATAAAGAAAAATTATTTGCATACCCCCAGTCCTTACCACCTCCCATACAAACTGCATTTTTTCAAGAAACACTCTATACCGAATTTCTCAGTACGTATAACTTGTGTCGAGCTCAAATTTTATACTAATTACTTTACTAGCATTATCATTCAACTCAGTAATTTCTACCTATTCCCAACTTCACGAAAAATAAATTTTCTTGAAAAGTATGAATGTTACTAGTCTGAAATTTAAGAGATGTTAATTTTATATTATTCATAATTATTTCTGAAAAAATCACTAAGATCCCCGCACTCCTTCTACCACCTCCCATACAAACTGCACAGTTTCACTAAACATAATGCACTAATTTTCTCAGTATTTTTGGAGCTTACATTTTGTATAAAACATTTTTATGATAGGATTGAATCTTCTACTAATCCCCATACAAAATTTCTTGGGATCACAAAAATTTCTATTTCATCTAAAGTATTGTATGATTGGGCTTCGCGCGCAACCGTAGCCCTGTTATGTTCCTTAAAAACTATCAACGTTAAATTTCCCACAAACATTTCCAAAATAATTTAAAGTAAAGCTGCATCAACAGTTTTGGAATCCCTGTAGTCCTTCTGTCCCTCCCATACAAAAGTAAAATTTCGATCAATTTAAATAAATCAACTAATTAACAACAAATTAAAATCTACGAACTTCAAATATTGTACTAACACCTTTCAAGACAAACAAAATTATATTAGATATTAGAATAATAAAGTAAAAAGCATATGAGTTCAAAATATTAACTGATAAAAAAAAAAGTAAAACCAATTATCACCAACACCTTAAAAGCTATTAACTTGAAAAAATTAACAAACACTTAAAAATATTTAAAACTAATTTTCATCCAAAGTTTGGGAACCACCACTTTTACCTCCTGCCAAACAAAAGTATGATTTTGGCCAATTTCAAAAAAATCAACTAATAACCAACAAATTAAAAGATACGATTTTGAAATTTAGTACAAACTTCTTTAAAAAAAAAAAATAAATAAATAAAAACGAAAAAAAAACTGCATCACAAATTTTGCGATACCCCTAACTCTCCTACCCTATATAAATGTTTCATGAATATAAAATGCACCGCATTTCATAGAATTTACTATTTCTGCGAAACGAACCTTCTTAAAGAAAATTTTGAACGTAATTCATACAATCAATCAAACAATTATTGTTAACATCCACCTAATTCTCCCCCTCCCCTCCCATACAAATCCTTTCACAAACAAACGAATGAAATATTGATTTTATGTAGATGAGCTATTGATCGCAATCCTAGTTAAATGTTAAATAATTCAAAACCACCCTATCCTAGAAACCCCTTTCCCTTAGTTTTCCCTATCTACTTCCACCATAATTTGCATATTAGCTTCACACGCATTCTAAACTTGTCCCAAGAATAGTAAAGTTGCGTCCGACTTGTTGGCAGATGTTTTTTAATAAATAGCAATATGTTTAGCGAGTCATCTGTGATGTGTAAATGGCTCAATCCACATGTTATGTGTCTTGATTAAAGCTATTTTTTCACAAGTTGAATTTTTAAATTCTGTTGATTTTTTTTATTCCATTAGATTTCACTCTTCAAATTTTCATACATAACGGACATAAAAATTTTAACAGGAGAATGAATACAAGTCATAAGACAATATTTTTTTTCAATACCATTAAATTTTAAATTAACACAAAAATGTGAAGTAATAAATATTGTATTTTAGGCGAACATGTTCTAGACGCTATGCATTTGGTTTATCGTTATACTCGTACATGCATAAAATCTTATGTGTTTTCCCGGAAACTTATAACAAGTTTTATGTCACCTCAATATCGAATTGTCAATAGATCGGTACGACAAGCCCCGAAAACTCGTAAGTTTCAAGTCTTGTCGGCCGCCCATCCCTACTGTTTTCCAGTCAATGTTGTTGTTTTTTTTTTGTGTATTTTATGATGTGAGTAAAACATTCAGTCTATGCATATTGCATGTGCATAGTGCATAGAAAACAGTCGACATCGTTTACAATGGCCCACTATCACGGCTAACTTTTCTGTCATGTCGTATTTGCGGCGGAGGTCTTGTGAATTTTCCACGGCTTGCCTCGTACGAAACGAGGCTGAGGGCCGTCGACTTCGTGTACTTGTCGCGTATGAATAAATAAGCGAACGACAAAGTGTACACAAGAACACGACACCTTTCACGGCACCATGTCAGTAGTTCGCTGGAAGATGGAGGACATAGGATCGGTAAAATATTGGAATATGAATGAGGATTGAGGAAACTACTATAGGGGACTTAGGTATTTATATATGTTACACGGGCTCCAACACTTACCTTCCCACTCAGGACAGTTCGAGCAGCAGCCAATTCGGTCTGTGGCACCACACCTAATTCGGTTCCCAGTGTCTTGGCGACATTCGACAGTCCAGATGGCACCGATAGACCGTGTGAATTTTCCGCACGAACCAAAAATACATACGACGTTCCAGGCTTCAGTTCCGATATCTATACAGAGATGGAGACACCGAGATCATGTAGGAGGAAGCATTAGTTTAATGTTGCATAGCAAAGAAATGTTTATGCCGGAGATGACGTCCAAAAGACACACGCTCCGACCAATATACAACATATAACTGAGTTACAAGAACAGCGTTATAAATGCAAAACAGATATATAAGACGCGAAATGAGGTCTTGGCAGACTTCGTGAGACACATCTGAAAGGAGGATGGTAAGATCGAAACGTACCGTTATTATTTGATCAGGAACACGATGAGCAGCTACGACCCAGCCAGTCTGCAGATCCGAGCTGAAGTATTCCACGTTGTATCTGTTGGAAATCAGTAAAACAGACATTTTTACAATTCCTAGGTTGCAGAGCTACAGTAAATTTAAAGATGGCTTGAACGTAATCAGCCTTGTAAAGTCGCTTGAGATAAGACCGAAGCAGAATAGGACAATGATGCCGGAGAGCGGTACATACCAACATTGTAGCTATGCACCCCAGGTTCATACCTCCCATTTCTGCCGGTCGCCGCCAACCCGGTCAAGTTTAAGTTAAGAAACCGCGATAAGATTGGGCGGTCCGCACCAAACGAAATTACACAGCCTGGTACTTACCCGATCAGTGGACTAGCTCCCGGCTTCTCCTGGCTCTTCGTCCAGCGTAACGTTATTGTACTTTGCGTGACGTTGACCACTTTCGGAGTGCCCGGCGGTGACGGGAACGTACTCGGATCGGCCGAACGATGTAAAATCGATGAACTACTCTTCTCTACCTGTTGATTATTGTAAAAAGAAAAATCATTAAAAGAAGTGGGAAAAAATTGAATAATATAAAATAGCGCACTATCGATCGCATAAGAATTTGTATAAAGTCAGAGTCGATTGAAATTGTGACTTGAAGCGAATCGCTCGTAATCAAGATGAACTCAAATTCAATTATTTTCGCTATGGTGAAACGCTCGTATTGCTCGAGGAGTACGATCGTGCCAAATAGAAACATGTTAAAGTTATACGTCATTATTACTATTTTTTGAATTACGGAACAGACAAGAGATGTATTGTTGCGGTTTTCTTTGTCATAGTTTTATCTGTAGAAATTCGGACTAAATCTCAATATAGAAAAATAACACGTGATCGTATTCATGCGGTGGCGATTGCTTTTTGAATTTTATAATGTTCTTAGTTTTCAGGGTAATCATAATCTTCGAGATGATCCCGATTTTTGCAACAATACCCAGAGTCCAGGTATCAAGCTGAACTTTGTTGCTGGGGCTTGTAACGTTCAGGTTCCTGGTAAAAGCTTTATCTAACTAATGTTGGCAGCCGAGCAAAATGTCGCGATTAATAAAGCAGAACAGAGTGCTATCAGGATGTCTTTCCTTTAATTCGAAATGCATTTCACCAAGCCAATTAAATTACTACTTTTTCCAAGATTAGTTTAATCGAACAATTTAGAGACTATAATAGGTAGCTGAGTATTATTTATTGTTTCAATCAAATCTCCTAATAGTAATGCTATCATTCTTAGATATTTAACCGTGTTGGAGGCGACTCGATTTTGTCGTAAGTGCCCTGAGCCACATTTTCGCAGTTTTGTTAAGTTCGAGAAAGAAAGAAATTGTGATATTACGTAGTTTAGCAATTCGACAAAATTGGGATATTTTTAAGTTTAAATTTGGTGTAAAACATTTTCAAATTATGGAACAGTTGACGAACAGGAATTTCACCGAAAATCTCCTAGTGAGAGATGTCAACGGAACTCTCCTTAATATGAGTGAACACTAGTTGCGGAAGGGATACATCAATGATACTTTAAGCATCTTGTCAGAGGAAGATATTCCAGAAACAGAACCACTACCAGACATCTAGCCGGGACGATCCCCCAGATAAAGAGGTAGTTTCCGCCATTCGGTCAATGGCGGGAAGGAAGGCCCCAGATATAGACGGACTATCAACCGAACTCCTCAAAGTGGACCCGGAAATAACAGCTGATATATTCCTCCCACTCTTAAATGAGGTGTGGAATGAAGAAAGAGTATGAGCGTAGTCTTGTTAGGGTTGATTCTCAATTAATCGAAATTATATTAACTGGTAACAAGGTTTAATGCACTTTGCATCAGTTCACTTAAAGTTGTAGGGTATTTCGTACTAATTTGGATAACTAAATCATACGCATAGGCGACAGTGCAATACTAGGAGCGTTTAGCTGCGTGAGGATACCATTCACGGCTTGCAGCCAAAGTAAAAGCGACAAAATATCTTCTTGTGGTGTTGCAATAAAGCATTTCATCCTCGCCCGAGTGTATTTCTTCTTCGCCCGATCGCTGTCGTTGTTTTATTGATAGAAACCTAGCAGATGTTCAGAATCAATTCGTTCTTGTTCGATCAATACGACAGTAATTGTTATTAATTATTAAACATAACAGGACTACGATTGGGCGTAAAGCCCAATCGTGCTATACTCTAGATGAAGGAAAAATGTTCTTATATTAAGAAATTTTTTTATTTTAAGAAATTTTGTAGGGGAAGTGGTAGAGGGGGTGACAACATTGAACTAATTTCTTCACATCACGATAAGAGTGCTATCAAAATATTTTATACAAAATTTAGGATTCAAAAATTTAATAGGTACTGAAAAACTTAGTGTATTGAATTTAGTGAAATTGTGCAGTTTGTAAGGGTGGTGGTAGAAGGAGGGTGGAGTTATTAATAACTTTCTTAGAAATAACTGTAAACATCATTTATTTGGCGAGAAAAGCCTTTTATTGTCGAATTGCGAAATTGTGTCATTTTGTATGGGAGGGGGTAGAAGGGGTGAAGGTAATGGTCTAATTTTTTTTGGTCTTACTAATAATTCTAAATGAATATTAAGTGCTAAATTTCAGCTCGACAAATTTTATACGCACTGAGTAAATTGGCTTAGAGTATTTCATGAAAAAGTGCAGTTTCTATGGGAGGTGGTGGAAGGAGGAGGAGGACACGTATAATTTTTATACGATAGACTGAAATCATTATAAAAGTAATATATTCAAAATTTCAGACTAATGGCTTTTATATTTTTCGAGCAAATCCGTTTATTGTCAAATTGCGTAGTAGCGTCATTTTGTGTGGGAGGGGATAGAAGGGTTGGAGTGATTTGGCCCGTTCACGAACTTGTCCTTACTCTTTTGTCAAAAACGACGTATACAAAATTGTTGTAAATTTTTTGCTCCGAGCCTTTTATCTTAGCGTTACAAACTTTGTGGCAAACTTGTAATACTCTCAGATTTCATGTAGAGTATGAAAATACCTGGAAGAGAAACTATTGATTCGTTTTGTCTGTAGTTGGTGCGATAATGGGGAATGTGAAGTGACACATAGCTTCTCAAGGATCGACGTGGAATACTTAAAGTTATGGCTTCGAACAAATATGGAAATCAATTTCTCTTAAAATTAATTTAAACGCAAAAACAGTCCTAAGGATAATCCGTCTATTCTCAAGCGTCTCCAGAGAAAGGAGCTTAAGGCGCTGTAAGAAGGAAGACGCAACGTACCAGACTAGGGAAGGTCCCTTAGGGCAAACCTTAAGAGTCTTTGCTGTACTGACTCGATCCTTCTCTTATGTTCCGCGTAATACGAAGCCCACATCTGATAAACATACTCGAGAATAGAGCATACAAAAGCACAGTATAAGGTCTTAGCTCTATAAGGATCATTAAATTTCTTGTACCATCATTTAATGAAACTCGAAAAGGAGTTGGCCTTGCCGAGATAAAGCTTGTCGAATTATCACAGAGATTATCCTGAAGGGTATGAAGCTCTACATACCTTCCAGTCATAAAAGAGTTAGGTCGTCGAAGGACTCTTGGTTCAACAAAGAATGTCTCGATGGAACTCAGACCAAGAAACAAGCATTGCAAACCTTTAAAGGCAATAACACACCTGCCAGCAGGCTCAATGCGTCAAGAAGTGCCTACAAATCCACACTCAAGCATGCTAAATTTGAGCAGGACCAAAAACTTCGACGGAAGATCGATCAGTGTCCTAAAGACTCGAGATCTTACTGGTCATTTGTCAAAACGGTCAATAACAATTTCATTTATTCTTTTATACCACCACTAGTTATTGGCGACCATACCGTGGTTGATCCTAGCGAAAAAGCCAATCTTCTAGCAGCAAGTTTCGCATGAAACTCTCACCTTCCACCTACAAACCAATCGTCTCCCGCTGCTAATCCTTCTGGTTTCTCACCGCCGCCACTGCATTTTCGCACGAGACTTATTTCTCGGATCCTTACAGAGCTCAATATCCACAAATAAGCTTGTTCAGACGACATTTCCCCCATTAGCCTTAAAAAGTGCGCCTCTCTTTAGCTAATTTTCTATCTGTCTTACTATTCTGGGTTCTTTCCGCGTATGTGGAAAGTTGCGAATGTTCAGCCCATTCCCAAGAAAGGAAGCAAAGAGAACCTCACCAGCTACTGCCTAATAGCCATTACTTCAGTGCTCTCGAAAATAATGGAAACTGCTGTTAATAGTAAGATCGTCAAATATCTGGAGGATAAGCAGCTCATCCATGATGGGTGCCGCGTTTGCTAACAGTGGAGCAAAAACGGAATCGCATGACAACTTCGGAGCACTGTTTGAACATGTTGAAGCGCAATGCGAAAGAATTTCTACGGCGTTTCGTGACTGTTGACGAAACATGGATCCATTACTACACGCCAGAAATGAAAGAATCAGTATGGGCTCCGTTCTGGGCAGTCGACGGGTGATCTTTTAGTCTACTTGACATTGCGTTGGAACTCATGCTTACATAAATATGGCGAAGGTCAAGTTCTCGCACTTGACATTGCAAAAGCTTTTGACAGAGTTTAGCATGAATGTCTTTTAGATAAGCTTAGGGCCATCGGCCTTAATGACACTCTTGTTCAATGGATTAAGAGCTATCTCTCTGAACGTACTATACGAGTAGTATTAGATGGCATTACTTCTTCCTCCTACCCAATTGATTCTGGCGTCTCGCAAGGTTCTGTTTTATCTCCAACTCTTTTCCTAATTTTCATAAACGACCTTCTGTCGTCCACTCTCAGACTTGCAGATGACAGTACTTTAGACAACATCTATGAATTTAACTCTGCTGCGGAATCAAACATTTATTCTATTGCTTCCAATCGCAGGGAGTTATTCAGTTCGCTGAACTCGGACCTCAACTTAATCCTGGAATGGGACAGGAAAAACAGAGTAGAGTTCAACGCATTCAAAACACAGGCCTGTCATATACTCCTCAAATGGGATATTTCAGTGTTGTCTCACAATGGAACCTTTGATGGTGGACGGAGAATTTCACACTGCTAGGCGTCAAAATTAGTGACCACCTGAATTGGGCTCAGCACATCTTTGATATTGCCCTTGATGCCTCTAAACGTCTAAGTGTTCTCCGAAAATGCAAAACATTTATCACACCCATCGACATAGCAACCATCTATAAGGCCTACATTAGACAACGTTTAGAGTATAACTCGCATGTTTGGGCTGGGGCACCCAAAACACACCTCACGTTGCTCGATCGTATTCAAAAACATGCGTTCCGGCTGATTGGAGACGAAACCATCACGTCTTCTATAGATTCTCTTGAGCATCGCAGACATATCGGAGTACTCAGAATTTACTATCGATATTTTCACGGTAAATGCAGTACGGAACTAAGCGCACTCATTCCTCCACTGCATACTTTTCCCCGGAATACTCGCCAAGCTGAACGCGCACACGAGTACACGGTCAAACCCTTGCCTTCTCGTACAGTGAAATGTAGGCAGTTATTCATTTCCCGAACGTCAAGACTTTGGAATGATTTGCCAGCTAGTTTGTTTCCCAACAAATACAACCTGCGGTGTTTCAAGAACAATGTCCGCCGTTATTTTCGTCCCACTCCACCGTAATACCTCCACTTCCTATACCGACATAACTGTGCATTGCATTAAAGATTGACCCTCTAAGTTATACTCGGTGTCGTAAAAAAAATCACATGGAAAGTAACCGTTCGGCTAACTAAGAAACTAAAAACGTGAACGACAGAAACTCCACCACTATCACTTTCAAACCAAATCCCTCCTATCGTATCACCATCTGGTTTTTCGCTGCTTTCGCTATATTTTCTCACACGTCTCATTTCGAGGATTCTGTAAAAGATCAATATTCACAAGTCCTAATATCATTCCCTCCATTGCCGTTAAAATATGCTCCTCTTCTCTGGCTAAACCCCTACGCAATCTTTTCCATATATCTTACTCTTCCGGGTGCTTTGCTGGAAAGTTGTGAATGTTCAGCCAATTCCCAAGAAAGGAAGCAAACCAAACCTCGCTAATTACCGCCCAATAGCCATTACTTCAGTGCTTTCGAAAGTAATGAAAACTGCTGTCAATCACGAAATCGTTCATTATCTCGAGTATAAACAGCTTATTTACGATCACCAATACGGTGTCCGTTCCGGAAGGTCGACGGGAGATCTCTTGGTCTGTTTAACGGAACCTTGGAACTCCTGCTTGCAGAAATACAGAGAAGGTCAAGTTCTTGGACTTGACACTGTAAAAGCTTTCGACAGAGTTTGGCACGAATGTCTTCTTGTTAAGCTCAAAGCCATTGGCCTCGATGCTTCTCTTATTCAATGGATTGAGAGTTTCTTGTCCAATCGCACTATACGAGTCGTATTAGATAGCGTTACTTCCTCCTCCTTCCCAATCAACTCCGGTGTCCCTTAGGGTTATGTCTCATCACCCACTCTGTTCTTGGTAATTATTAGTGACCTTTTGCTTTCTACTCTCAATCCAATTCATAGTTGTCCAGATTAATTCGACTCCGCTGCGGAATCTCACAAGCAATCTGTTGCTTCCAAACGCAAAGAGTTATTCCGTTAGCTGAACACTGACCTTGACTTAATCCTGGAATGGGGCAGGAAAAATAGAGTAGAGCTCAACGACGCCAAAATACAGACCTGACATCTTTCTATTAAACGTGATGTTCCAGCAGCGTCGTCTCATTTAGCTCTTACTGAGGTACCACTTTGCTCTTCAGATAAGTTTATTCTATTGGGTGTAAAGTTAAATAACCACCTTGATTGGAGTAAACACATCTTTTATGTTGCCCTTGATACCTCCAAACGCCTAGGTATTCTTCGCAAATGCAAAAAATATTTTACACCTCCCGACGTAGCTATCATCTACAGGCCTACATCCGAACTTGTTTAGTATAATTCACATTTATGGGCTGGGGCTCCAAAAACACACCTGCCCTGCTCGACCGATTCCAAAAATATGCATTCCGACTAATTGGAGATGAGACTGTTACGGTTCTATTGACTCCCTTGCGCATCGTAGAAACGTCGGAGTACTCAACATTTACGATCGCTACTTTCATGGTAAATGTAGTGCGGAACTTAGATCACTCATTCCTCCACTTTACACCTCTCCCCGAAATACTCGTTAACCTAAACACGCGCAAGAGTATGCTGTCAACCCTATCCCTACTCGTACAGTGAAATATAGACAGTCATTCATCTACCGAACGTCCAGGCTTTGGAATGCATTGCCGGCTAACATTTTCCCAAGTAGATATAACCTCCAGTTCTTCAAGAATAACATTCACCGTCATTTCCGTCTGTCTCCACGCTAATTTCCATAATGCACCCAAATTTTATCCATTTCCTTTACCGAATTTATTGTGCAATGCATTAAAGCGCCTAAATTGAACTCGGTTCCTTAAAAAAAGGACTAGTGCCTTCGACGCATTTTGGGAACATTCTGGCCAGAAGTAATCTCAAACGAGGAACTTTCGAGTACAACTCGACAGACTAAAATAGTCATTGAGATTCGGAGGCGGAAGTGGCATTGGATCGGTCACAACAAACGCCAAACAAAGACGTCGGTTTGGTCGACCATGTGCTACATGGAAGCGAGAGTTAACCAGGAGGCTAGTAGAATAGACAAGTCCTGGCGACAACTAAACGCCTATGCTTAGGATCGCGCCTTGTGGAGGAGTACAGTTTTTGTCATATGCTCCTGTGAAGGGTCTTAACAGAAAATTGATTGATTGATTGAAATTCGAAGCCAAAGCTGCTGCATTGATTCTAGACCAGCACCTACCTTAATGAGAAGTAAAAAATCAAAATCAGTTGAGTTTCCACTTTCCAACATCTCCATAAAAAATATATTGATTTCTTTACAATGTCACTACAGCCCAAATCGGACCTTGGCCTCCTGATATTCACATTTTTCATTACTTATTGTGGAAGGATTGTTAGCCCTTCGCACAACCCTCTTTCTACGAATTTTTCATTTTCGTAGATTGAGGTGACCAAGGTATATCCAAGCAGGCAATGCGCTGGAATTATATATTGCGCTAACCGGGATTTGAACTCACGACCTTCGGATTACAAAACCAACACGCTACCCAGTAGGCTCTTTAAAAAATGCTATTGTACAATAGTTTTTGTGGTGTTTTTAAAAATAGATTTACCATCAATGATGAAAAAAAAAATGTTTTCGCTGGCTTCGTGTATGGATATTAACTGATACATAGCCTTGATTAATACGATTTCAACCAATCAAGAAAATTATACAAAATGACTCTCGGCAACCATAACAAATAATTATCCAGAAGCTTGATAATATCAAATTCCAGAACAGAAAGAAAAGCATATTATCAACTCACAAAACCAAAATTAGGATTGGCTTGACCGCAAACCAAAACTATTTCTCTATACATTCGTTTCAAAGAAATAAAACGGACATACAAATTGCCGTCATTAAATCGCTTGCAGCAACGGCTAACTCTCTCAAGCCATGTGATGATCCCATCAAATTTGCATCTGTCGGCTTAAAAGGGCCACCATTCCCACCATTTACGACACCTTTCGCGTTAAGTTACGATTGTGTAAAAGTGTGGGCAGCCCCGTTCCAGCTTTAGACCGCGATAAGATGACGATGCTTCATAAGAATCACATCTTCGAGTTCATATTCTCGAGGTCTTGAAAAAATCTCGCCACAAAACTGTGGAAAAATGCTCGAATCCCGAGTCATGCTAAGCCTAGTTTATGGTCAATTAGGCACTGAATTATATCCCATTTTTCCGAAGAATTCCATTCGAAAAAAGAATAAGAAGATGCCCTCTAGTATTGTACGATTGGATTTTCGTCGCGAGTTTTACGACTGCTATAACAAGCAATGGTGTGTGAACGAGAATTTTAGCGCACACCTTGGTCGCCCCTACCTTACCGGGCAGCGTGTGAACAATTAGGAAAGATAGAAAGGTGTCTCCGACATTTGTACGTGTAACGACACATTAAAAACTCAATGATGGTCATAAAAATCTGGAAAAAAAACCAGGCAGTAAAACTAATAAACTTATACTTACAGTCAAAGTGGCCGACCAGGACGTCTCACCGCTTTCAGACGATGCCGTGCAAGTGTATAGTCCGGTATCCGAAAGCTGTAAATCTGCAAAGGATACGAAGAATAAGAAAGTTATGGTTCTGATGCATGACTAACGCGAATTGTTGAAAGCTTACCATCGATTTTTAGTGAGCCACCCTGGACAATCATGAAGCGATGACCGTTCTGCAGCGGTATCCCATCCTTGTACCATTTAACACGCGGCACCGGGTTGCCCGTTGCTCGACATGGCAGGGTGGCAACGCTGCCCTTCGGCAGAGTCTGATTCGACGGTCCAATTTGAATAATGGGTGGTGGAGTATCATCAACGGACGTTACCTAATAAATAATTCATAAAAGTTCGTGTGTGTGTGTGTGGCTGCAAGCAGGATGACCCGCAATTGGATACCATTTTTGATTGAATTACCTGAAGGAAAGCACGAATTGTTGATGAGCCTGCTGCGCTCAGGGCCGAACACACGAAATAGCCAGCATCGTCCTTTTGTACGCCACGAATTTGTAGCGTTCCCTTGCTGGTAACGTGCAAATGTCCATACGAATTGTCCGGAAACATGAGCATTTGCGAGCCCTCCTTTGTCCAGAAGACGGATGGTGGCGGATTGCCGCTAGCTACACAATCAAAAGTTGCAATTCCATTGAGACCGACCTTTTTGTCCTGCGGTTTAGTTGTGAACGTTGGCGATGCTACATACATGACGATTGGAAACGGAGTTGATTTTAAGTCAGAGGTGAATTCGTATGGACGGTTGCTGTGGATAATATCACGGAACTAGTTCCGTGGTATCCAGACTATCATGTACTTACAGTAGACTATAAGATGAGCTCGGGCGCTTATTTGTCCAACGGTATTGTGTGCCTCGCATATGTAAAATCCCTCATCGGCTGTCAGGACATTCTTGATGATTAAACTTCGGTCCTCCTCTTGTATGTCCGCTCTGCAGGAAGGATGGTAGATATTGTTTTGAATACGAAATTCATGTGCGATGATTTCAATTTGCATATAAGGTGATTGTTGGGTCTTGTCTTACCTGCCAACTGGCATGTTTCCGTCGTCCTTACGCCACAGGATTTGCGGCTGGGGATCTCCACCTACCGAACAATGAAATTGCACTGTTTTTCCGGCATGGACAGTGCTGTCTGTGGGTTCCTTGTTAAAAAAAGGTTTCACTGAAAACAGAAAGATACGATGGTATCAAAATATGGCTGATTAAAAAAACTTATTTAGAATTTGCATTTGTGTACGCAGAGGAGAAAATGTTGTCTGAATTAGCACTTTTTAATGGTTAATTAGATACTCGGTTTTCTTCTGATATTTCCGGTTTCACTATCTCCTACAGCCTGTCATATTTCTTAGTTGACAACACGTTAGAAATGCTCAAGTTCCTTTTTGAAACGGCGTTAAGTGGTTTGACTTCCCTCCATTAATATCTTCCACGTTAGATGCTCATATCTTAGGCTCGCTGCCGCCAATAGAGAGTGATACCATAGACCCTAGATTTGATGTAGGTGTCCACATTTTGTACCCAATCCATAGAATTGATGTTCTTGAACATCCTCCTTTAGGAAATATGCCAACATATGTTACACGACGGAATATTACACAAATATTTCCATATGCGTGCTTAGTACCACGGAAGATACGAAGATCCCGTCGTCCCCAGATCATTTCGAATTAATTTTAACGAGATAATTGGCCGTACTATTAAAGTGCATAACGTTATACCATCATCAATTGAGTGCAGCCCACAGACCTGTCTGCCGGAGTATTGCAGTACATTTCATATGTGCCATATATGCTCGATGTACGCGGCAGTAAACAAGAGGATGCATCTATCGATGCGCTATAACTTCCTTTGGAGAGCTCGCCTGTGATTGCGACCTCATGTATACCGCAGAAACTTCATCATCATAGACTGCAAAAACGGGGAGAAATAAAAATGCTATCCTACAAGCTCGTTAAATTTAATGGACTAATCGACACGGGGAAGCGGGAGGAATCATTGAAGTGGCGCCCAGAGCGATTGAAACCAAAGTGTTCCGCAAACACTTGTCATGACAAATAGCCTGCAAATTGACCTTAACTGACCTGATGAAGCGTGGCTGGTGATCGATTGGGATGGCAGTGCAACCGGCAATGCTGCACCCAACTAGCCGCAAACCTGCTCCGACGAAAGAACCATAATTGCATTTTATGCAACGCTCCAGAAAATGTCAAAACTTCAATTGCAGAATTGTCCAATAAATATTGCTCGTTCGGGTTTATTTTTTGTGTGGGGCTGACATTAAGGTGTCATAACAAATTAATTACGTAATCCACTTCGGTAGATTGGATCTAGGCGCCTCCAAAACGGTCGTCTTATGAATCATATAGCAGCGCCGAGGTAGACCCTAATACCTCCCAAACCGAGGAGACAGGAAAATGCTAATGAGCACGGCTCAAGTCGACTATGCTTTGTGGTGATGCAAGATGATGGTGAAAAACATGGAGGGCAATTAGCGATTTTCTTCGTGGAGCGTAGACCCGCTCTTGTCTTATTTTGCACGACTTCTTGTAAACGTGGTATAGAGCTAAGAAAAAAGAAGAAGAAGAAGAGAACCTGATGAAAAAGAAACGACCAAAAACGGCTCGACTTGACGGAGGCCGATCTGATGTACATGCCCACATTTTCCCTTAAGATACGTTGAAAATCTTTTTTAATTCGGTTAACGTGATGCTTATATGTTGCTGATTTACAGGCATCCCCGCTGTGTGATGTTTTCATCAAGTACGTCAGACTTAGCTCGTTGCCTTTAATCAAATTCTGGAAAATTATTAAGAATTTTTCTTAATGTAATTTTCCAGATTTCCTTTGAAAGATAGCGCTCATTATTATTTCGTGATGTTTTAATGAAAAGAGTGATATTTTTAGATAATTTTTTTTTCGAAATAATTGATTACCTAACGCTGCAATAAATCAAATTAAGTGCAATAATACGAAATGATTGATATCTTTGCTTCGAAAAAAAAGAAACATTTTTTTGTTTCACAAAGAATAACCTACATCAATCATTGCGAAAATCATCACGACAATGCCTCGAAAATTCATCACGACATTCATTGTGGAATGCCATTCATTCATGGCAACAATCCAGGTGAATGTATCAATGTACTCTTGAAACGATATGCCGCCATAGGATTTTCGTTTGGTCGCGATTGATGATAAGTCAGTTGAGTTTTCCGTGTCCGTATATGTGTTGAAACTTCGTTGTATGCAAATTCAAATCTTCTACTTCTATAATGGCGCTACAGCCCAAATCGGACCTTGGCCTCCTGATATTCAGGTTCCTTAAAATTTTTCATTACTTATTGTGGAAGGGTTGTTAGCCCTTCGCACAACCCTCTTTCTACGATTTTTTTCATTTTCGTAGATTGAGGTAACCGAGATATATCCAAGCAGGCAATGTGCTGGAATTATATATTGCGCCGACCGGGATTTGAACTCAGGACCTTCGCATTACAAGACCAATACGCTACATACTAGGCTACACCCTAGGAAATTTAAATGCATTGGTAAATTATCTGGTCAAGAGTTTCCATATTCAAATTTAATGTTTTAGATTTGAGTATGAAAACTCCTTATACAGGGTGTTTTTTTTCAGAGGCGGAGAGCAATGGGCAATACTATTTTCTGTGAAATCCGATTTGACAGTTTCTGGTAGTTTTGGAGTTAGTTTGGTTTGAGAGTTTATCGTGAATAGACTCACACCGGAGCAACATTTACAAACTGTTCAAATTTATTTTGAAAACCATGGGTCGTTTTCTAAACAATAATACACATCGCGTAAGATGTCGTACAGTGCGCACACAACAAGCGGTTGATGGCTTGCAGCGTAGTGTTGATGATGATCCAAATGTGTCAATTCGTCATCGTGCTCAACAATTAAGCTTGTGTCCATCTACTTTATGAAAAATTATGCTTAAAGATCTTGGCTTACTTGCTTACAATATGTAACTTGTACAGAAATTGTCGCCACACGATCATCGTTCGCGCCGTACAATTGGTGAATGGTCCGGAAGCATTGCTATTAATCTACAATTTCATTTGAAAATTTTATTCAGTGATGAAGAATACTTTTGGCTAAATGCCTACAGTCAGCGACAAAAGTCATGGCATCTGAGTGCACTTATCGTTTTGCAGATACATATCTTCTAAAATATTAAAGCCATTCCGTTGTGTTTTAGAAATAATAAATATTGATTAATATAGATTATGAATATATAAAAACAAATCAAATTTCTACAAAAATTCTACTTTTGCCGCGACAAAAGTTATGGCACTTGATTAGAAAATTGTATCTTTTAATAGCAGTATATTGAAATTAATATTTAGTTGGATATCCTTTGGTTTGTATTACCGCTTTCAAGCGCCTTTGCACTGATTGGACTAATTTTAGCGTAAATGATTTGTTGATATTAGCCCATTCTTGCCGTATGATGTCCTTCAGTTGTGCTTTCGATGTTATGTCATGTTTTCTTAAGTTTCTTTTCCAATTCACTCCAAAGATGTATGCTGTATGCTTGGGATCATTATCTTGTTGAAAATAATAATCACCACTTAAACCCAATTTTTCCGCACTATTTTGCAAATATTTCTTCAAAATTGCTAGATATCCGTAACGATCCATTGTCTATAAACTCCATATTTCCCACACCGTTTGCAGACATGCATCTTCATATCATAACGCCACCGCCACCATGTTTCACTGTAGGATGTAAATGTTTCGGCAGTAAACTTTCGCCTTGTCGACGCCACACTCTTATGCGACCACCACTTCCAAAAATATTGAATTTCGATTCATCGGAAAAAATTACCTTGTTCCAGAAGTCAGCTGGTGCATTTAAGTATTTTCTGGCGAATTCTAGACGTTTTTTTGTATTTGCCTTGCTTATGAATGGTTTTTTGCGAAGTTACGACTTCTAAGTCCATTACTTCGTATGACTCTTTGAATACTCCTTGGAGAAATTTTCTTGTTTTTAATTCTGTTTTCTATTTCCTTTCGTTTTATTATATTTCTTACTGTTGACTTACTCCTTTGCATGTATTCTCCAATTTTCTCATAAGTTTTCCCATCTTTCCTCGTATTTAACACAATTTTTCTTTCTTCACACGTTGTTTCTTTCCTTGACATCTTTTTTAATCACGAAACACTTTAAAAATTGACTGAATCAACGTAAAACTTTCTCGAACTAAAATTGATAGACCACTGAATTGATATTTACTTCCAACAGGCTACACAGCTGAGTGCCATGATTTTTGTCGCGGCATTTGTGTACAACAACAAATTTTAGGCTTCATGGACAAACGCAATGCAATATTAAAATCCCGTAAAAGGGAAAATATAGCAGCTATTATAAAGATTATATTTTGAGTAATTTACTTTTAAGAATTAAAAACCATACTGAATGGTACTTATTGTTTTTCTACACAATTAAAGGTGCCATGACTTTTGTCGCTGCCTGTATGTCAATAAGCAGAATTTTCGCATTTGAAGCGATGATAGTCCACAAACCATTGTCGAAACACCATTACATTCAGAAAAAGTCACTGTTTTTCGCGCATGGCCGGTGGAGTCATTGGTGCATATGTCTTCAAAAATGATGATGCCAGAACGTTACAGTCAATGGCGAGCGGTACAGAGACATGATTACTAACTTTTTCGTGCCTCAATAGAAAGGCACTAATATTGCAGATATTTGGTTTCAACAGGACGGCGCCACATGTCACATAGGGCGCGATACAGTTAATTTATTGAAACAAACATTTGATGATCGATTAATTTCACGAAATGAACCTGTCAAGTGGCCACCTCGTTCGTGCGATTTGACGCCATTAGATTTTTCTCTGGCGATATGTCTACGCCGATAAACCAGAAACTATTGATCACTTGGAAGCCAACAGTCGATGCGTTATTGTCGAAATAGAGCCTGATTTACAGCGAGTGTGAAAATTGGACTTCCAGATTACGCCATGTACACGCCAGCCGCGGCAGCCGCATGCCCGAAATCATATTCAAACATTAATGCCATAAAATTATTTTTCAAATAAAGCCAATTTCATGGATATTAAAAACATTTTTCAGTGTTTTAGTTCAACGCACTAACTCCGTAAAGACCTTTGAGCTTTTTTAATCCGCAATAGATGAAACACTACATGGAATCGAGTTCATCAGAACGAGTTCTGACATCGGTTGTTCGTGAATTGAAATCCGACTACTACACCATATTTCTTGATAAGTGCGAAAATTTTTACACGATTTATGCATTAAAATATTCGTAAATCAATCAAATCGCTATATCATATAGCAACGTTAGGTATTGTTAATTATGGCGAAGATTTTCATGAATTAATATCAAATTATTGACAGTGGCGGATATCTATAGTCATTGTCGCATGGGAAAACGGTATAATTAGGTTTAAGTACTCGATACTGAACATTTCCAGGATTGAAATGTAAACATTAATGCGGTTTTGATTTGTAAACTCCATCGCAGATCGAGTTTAGAAAACCCTTTAATTGAGATAAACTCGATTTAAGCATCATTTTTAATAATAATAAAGGCACATAAACTCCAAAAACGCATAAACTTCTATTAAACTCTGTAGTGTGTCTCCAGTATTACTCGAGGTATGCAAAAGGTTGCAAGTTATGAAGTAATATTTTTGACGTTTGTCAATTTCTTTACAGATTGCTCATGATATCGAAGAATACCTCCGAATTGGCTTAAGCAATGTTTAATTTACACTGAAAACTAGTCTGCTAGGTAGATCGCCTCCACGCGGTGCAGACTGGGTAACGCTAAAAGATCTACTGATAGGGGGGATTAAGCCAAATAGCTTGCTATCGGCTCCGTAACCTATCAAGATAGGGGGGATTAAGTCGAACAGTCTTATGTCGGCTCCGTAACCTATCTATGGTCTAGGGCGGATGTGATGGGGGGGATTAAAACCGATCAGCCTAGCTGTCGGTTCCGTATCCTATCACAGCATGGATCCTCTTGAAATCTGGACTGGTCATGTTTTAGGCAGGTTTCAGGGGGCTATATGGTTACAAGGGGATTTATCCCTGAAGTGATCCGCAGGTGTACGTACTACCTATATGGTGACCTTAATAAAGTACGACGCTAGAGGAGTAAACCTCGCATATAAAAATCCCCTAATCCACGGTGGAACAGCATATGCCAATAGATGAATGGTTAGTGGGTAACTAACCATAAATATGCGAACTCTGGATACCGGGCGACCTCCAGTTTTAATAAGCCTTCCCCTGGTAATGCGGAGCTCTGCCAGGGGTGACTTTACTTTCTCGCGCTTCTCGTGGGAATCACATGTATACAACAACAAATAAAAACACACAAGAGGTTGATGCTTCCTCTAATGCATCAAAAACAGCGGTTAATATCGCAACGGAAGAGGGCAGCAATATAAGCACTCCTCCAGAAAATGGACTGTCGACAGCAGAGGTTAATACCTCCGTCGACAAAAGGATAATGAGACCACCATTAAAAGCGGATAGAAAAACCGCAAAAAAATCCCAAACGGACGAACAACTATTAGCGGAATTAAAGCAGTTAAGTCTGAGGGAAAACAAGAAGAGGTTAGGAGGTGCAGCTAGAAGAAGGTATATGTACCATCGTAACTAGGGAAAAAATGCTAACGAGGCATACGATCTTGCCTGCTTGCCTATGAAGGACACGTTAGCACCGGCACAAAAATCTGCGGTAAAAAGAGGTAGAACCTCATCAAACACACCGCCTTCAGCCGGAAACGAAAGCAAGAGGCAAAAGACCGCCAGCAAGAGCGTCGTGTACAGACCCACAGTAGAGGTACAACCATCAACGTCGGGTATAAGCTACAGAGACGCGGTAAAAGGTATTAGGATTGGACTAATACATACCGAGCATCCGCTCAAAATCCTTACCCCAGAGCAGTTAGCTGCAATTCAAAAAACCATTTTGGGAAGGATTCCGGAAGCGTCTAAAGAGGGAGCTAAGCCTAAGTTCTGCGGACTTAGTCTCAAACCAGGGTGGATGCTAGCAGTGTGCGGGGACGAGAAAACCGCATCGTGGCTTGAGCTAACAGCCAAAACAATCAAGCCGGACGACTCGACCAACATCATGGCTGTCCGGGAAGAAAATATTCCGCGATTGGAAGTGGTCACGGGATACTTCTCACAAGAAGAAGACTCGACAGAGGTTATCACAACCCTCATCGACTCGCAAAACGATGGTTTGTGCGCCTCAAACTGGAAGATCCTCGGTAGAAGGAAAGAGGGCACAAACACCATAATTACCTTCTCCATCGACGGCCAATCCATGGAGGAGCTAAAAAAGGTGACTCTACGCCCTAAGGCCAAGGAGGTAAGGAGCGGTAATCCGCAATCTACCAACGATGGCCAAGCAAATTAATAAAATAAAAGTCATCCAGGCAAATCTCCATCGTGCAGCAGTGGCGATGGACGTTCTGACGTGGAGATTTGCAAAGGAGGAATTCCATGTGGCGCTCCTACAAGAACCAAGGGCCACGCATGGTAAAATAATTGGAATTCCAAATAAAATAGGTAAGCTGATATATGATAGAAGAAGCGACAGGCCAAGGGCAGCACTTCTTATATCATCTGAGATCAATTATCTAAATATCCCAATTTTCATTAGGACAGATCTAGTTGCTGCACTGGTGAAAATACCAAGGGCAGGTGGATATCAAGAGGTCATAATCGCCTCGGCATACTTTCCTGGTGAGGAGCCGGATAATCCACCTCAAGGCGTTATGGAACTAGTGGAATATAGCAGAATCCACAAGCTACCGGTCATCCTGGGCTGTGACGCAAACGCACACCACACTATCTGGGGAAGCAGTGACATCAACAAAAGAGGTGAGTCGCTTTTGGAGTTTCTCACTACTAACAACCTAGATATATTAAATAAAGGTAATACACCGACCTTCATAAATTCAGTTAGGCAGGAGGTACTGGACCTTACCATTACTAGCCCCTGCCTGGCTGATAAGTGTGAAAATTGGCACGTATCAAAACATGCGTCGCTATCAGACCATAGGCATATCTGCTTTGATATCAAGACGACATTTTGCTACATGGAACAATACAGAAACCCTAAACGTACCAATTGGAATCTTTACCAGTCAATATTAGAGTACGAAATAGGTATCGAACACAAAATAATAAGCAGTCCGGACTGTATTGATGAAACTGCACACCAACTCGTAAACAATATCATTAGTGCTTACGAACAGAGTTGTCCAGTTCTACACAAAAAAAGGGATAAACAAACTCCTTGGTGGAACGAGGAATTAGCGGTAAAACGCAAACAAACTAGAAAATTGTTTAATAGAGCTAAAACCTCAGGTAACTGGGACGAATATAGGAAGTCCCTTACTGAATATAATAAGCTTTTAAAAAAGTTAAAAAAAGAGTCTTGGAGTAAATTCTGTGAAGAAATAGATGATCTTCCAATGGCATCAAGACTACAAAAAGTGTTGTCAAAAGACACCCCGGTAGACATCGGCCTATTAGAGAGACCGGATGGGTCCTTAACTAAAAGCAGCATGGAAACTCTTGAAATGTTACTGGCAACACATTTCCCAGGCTGTAAGATAATCAATAACAATGAAGATTTAGAGGTAGAGGAAAGGATGAATCGTCAAACTCCGTCCAGCAAAAGTATTGCTGGTAAAATCTTCACTCCGGAAAAGATCAGATGGGCTATCAACACCTTTAAGCCTTACAAATCAGCCGGAGTAGACAAAATATTCCCCGCACTACTGCAGAAGGGGATAGAGATCCTAATGCCAACAATGATGAGGATCTTTAAAGCAAGTTTTGCATGGGGATACATCCCTAAAATCTGGAGGAAAGCGAGAGTGGTATTTATACCTAAGGCTGGGAACCGTCCCAGTGAACAGCCTAAGTCATATCGCCCTATAAGTCTAACCTCTTTCTTTATCAAAACGATGGAGAAGTTAGTGGACATTCACATAAGAACGGGGCCCAAGAGGGTCTGTCTAAATAAGAACCAACATGCCTATCAAAAAGATAAATCAACCGAGTCAGCCCTTCATAGATTGGTTAAACAAATCGAAAAGGCTAAAGACTACAAAGAAATTGCCCTTTGCGCATTCCTAGATATAGAAGGAGCGTTTGATAACACTCCCCATGAAGCAATTATAGCGGCAGCTAGGAAAAAGGGTTTGGAAGCGGCAACAACAAATTGGATACATGCCATGCTAAGGAGCCGAACGACAACCACGGATCTAGGTGATAGCACATTGACTGCACAGACCTATAGGGGTTGTCCCCAAGGTGGAGTACTATCTCCACTTCTTTGGTCAATGGTAGTAGATGAGCTTCTGGACCGTCTAGAAAGCTAAGGATACGAGGCAATAGGATATGCTGATGACATCGTCATTATCATTAGAGGCAAACACGATTCAATAATTTCGGAAAGAATTCAATCAGCGTTAGAGGTGATAATGAACTGGTGTCGGTCTAAAAACTTAAACATAAACCCAAGCAAGACTGAGATAATGCCATTCACAAACAGAAGAGAGGTCAACATTACACCTCCCTCAATAAATGGAACACCTATACCCCTTTCAGATGAGGTAAAATATCTAGGTATTATATTAGATAGCAAACTCAACTGGAATAAACATATAGAAAGGACTCATGCCAAAGCACTAAGGGCGTTTTGGGCCTGTAAAAGCTTGTTTGGCAGAAAATGGGGACTAAAGCCCAAAATGATTTACTGGTGCTACAGAACAATCATTCTCCCTATAGTCACATACGGATCAACGGTATGGTGGACTAAAATCTTACAACGTAAAGCACAGCTTACGCTACAAAAAATCCAAAGGCTAGCATGTCTTGGTATCACAGGTGCTATGAAAACCTGTCCTACAGCGGCAATGGAAATGTTCCTGGACATCCCTCCTATACATCTCCAAATAAAGAAGGAGGCTATTAAAGGGGTGATACGCTTACAGGAGAAAAATAATTACAAACCAGGGGATTTTAGAGGTCACCTCAAAATCCTAAGGGACCCAAAAATGGAGATTTTAACTTCCACTATTTCGGACGCCATGCCGACAAAATTCAACTTTGAAACCCCTTTCAAAGTTATTATCAGGGAACGCAAGGACTGGCAATCCATGCTATCTGACATAGAAGAAGGGTCAACCATCTGGTATACAGATGGATCGCGCACATCTGAGGGGACAGGAGCCGGAGTCAAAGGGCCTAACTTCGCGGTTTCAAAACCTCTCGGTAAAGAAGCCACAATCTTCCAAGCCGAACTAATTGCAATGGAGCTATGCATCCAAGAAAATATAAGGAGAGCTCATCGCAACAAATCTATTTATATCCTATCGGATAGTCAGGCGGTTCTCAAAGCTCTTGCGTCCAATAAACATGGATCAAAGATAGTATGGGACTGCCTTCAAAACCTTATAATCCTGGGGAAAAGGAATAATGTAACCTTAATGTGGGTACCAGGACATATGGGAATAGAGGGAAATGAAGAGGCTGATCACCTAGCAAAAATCGGTGCTCAATCTAATTTTATTGGTCCAGAACCTTTCTGCGGAAAACCAAAGGGGTACTTCAACACTATAATTAGACAATGGGTAGAACAAGAACATAAAATCTACTGGAATATACATCCAGGCTTGTCAATCTCAAAAAAGCTGATCCTACCACAAAAGAACAAAGTGGAGGATATCCTAAAATTCAGTAAGAAGGATATTAGTATTCTAATCGGCCTAATGACGGGGCACAGTGGAGTAAACCACCACCTCAAAAACATGGGCTTAGCTGAAACCGACATCTGTCGCCTTTGTCTCGAAGAATCGGAAACGACAGAACACATTCTATGCCACTGTGAAGCAGTAGCTAGGAAAAGACACAATCTTACTGGGAAAGGGTTCCTTTCTACCGAAGAACTAGCCAATATGGCTCCCTTAAAGATCATCAGATTAGCTAAAGCTACTGAGATATGGTAGGGTGAAGGAGCAATAAACGCACAATAGGCCGAGAAGGTCGCAGTGCTCTCGCATGATCCCCTATTTAAATAAATAAATAATACACTGAAAAAGACTCAACAATTGCTTTGTACAAATATCCCGAAGGGATTTAATGCATTCCTTAAACTTCCTTTTATCTTGTTGTAAATTTAGCACGACCGATATAAACTTTGAACTGTCAATTGCGAACTGTCAATCGCGTCTTTTGAAAAGGTCAATTTGACAAAATTTGAACAAATCGACATACGTTCCGTAATCTGTCATTTAATTTTCAAGTGTACTTAACAAAAGTGATATCAAACAGGAATCACATGAAAACAATTGTTTTGAGACCCGCTGCCGCGTTGTCCCAAGCAGACAATACAAATAATCGATAAAAAGTGCCACTTTTTATTCTCCATACAATTTGTGACAAAATTGTTATGAAATAGAGGACATGGTTGACGTGAAGTACATCTGGCACGACATTTTAATTATAAGGGACATTTGGCACATCAAAAATTTGACAGAATGTTAATTGACGCCAAAATTCATGACATCGGTACGATAATTTAACGACAAATTTTTTACGATTCGGATGTCGGAAATTTTTTGACAATATCGTGACAAAAGTACTACATGTCGATTTCTTGCTGTCGAATTTTTGTCGAAAAATTATTGTCAAATATGCCATAAAATTTCAATTCAAAAATTTAGCGAAAAATGTCGATGGCGTTCGACATTTTTCGCTAAATTTTGTCACAAATTTATATAGTTGTCGTTATTCTATCGAAATTTTATTGACTACGGCTGCACAATATTGAGTAGTATCATAAAAAGAACAACAGAAATACACGTTTATAATGCCTCGTAAGCGCAATCAATCAATTGCTTGGTTTAACAAAAAGTATAGTACTGCGATATGGACCAAAGAGGCAGGTTGACGTGCTAATAAGCACAAGCCATTTGAAGTTTATCGGATTAATTTCAAAAAGAAAGGAATCTCTGTAAATCTAGGTTACTACGAGAAAAATACGACCAGAAACTAAGGCAAAAAATTTTGAGATGTCGTAAGGGTAGCAAAAGTTTCTGGCCTCTCACTCGTTCCATCAGAGGTAGTTCTGCATCATCAATTCCATCTTAAAACTACAACTATGAGGTTATTACGGATCCTAACATGATGTCAAACATCTAAACGGCTCAATTTGCTGCCAACTCTTCTTCACCACCAACGAACGAACTCTAACCTTCCGACGTAAATTGCGCTAAATTCCTCCTTATGACAAATTGACATTCGTTCGCATAACGTATACCGAGTTCTTAACAATCTATTATACGTGCTAGGAAATCGTCCGGTATAGATGGAATTCCAGCCCTTGCTCCTAAAAATTGCTTGGCTTCACTTGCGAAACCTCTATGCAAACCGTCTTTCCATATTCATTCTGTCATCCACTGTCTCATCTTCATGGAAGCTTTCTAATGTTCAGCCAGTACCAAAAAAAGAAGAACGTAGTAATGCCGCTAATTATCGCCCAATAACAATAGCCTCGCTTTTGTCGAAGGTCATGGAAACAATCATCAACAATAGAGTAATAGGATATCTTAACATCAATGATAATATTGACGAGACAAACAGTATGGATTCCTCAAAAGACGTTCCACTGGAGACTTTCTAACCACCCCCACTGAACGTTGGAACAAGAGCATTCACCAGTTTGGCGAATCTTGCAGTATTGTTCTTGATATTTCCAAGGCTTTCGACAGAGTATGGCACAATGAGCTTCTAAGCAAAATTAAAGCTACTGATTTCGGTGACTCCCTTATTTTCCTGGATTGAAAGTTTTTTAAACAATCGTTCAGTGCGTGTTATATTGGATTGTGTGGTGTCCCCTTGTTCTAAATTTAACGCTGATGTCTCTTAGGGCTCGGCTCTTTCTCCCACCCTTTTTCTAATATTTATTAATGACTTCAACTTTCAATCCTATCTATATGTAACTTCGCTGATGACGACACATTAGACATCTCCTATCACTTCATCACTGCTTAGTAGAGCAACGTAGGTCCATGGTTCAATCAATGAATTACAGTTTGGGTAAAATTTTTAGTTGGGGCAATAAGAATCAAGATAATTTATAGCTTCGAAAACTTGTGTTGTCTTGTGTCCCATAAACGTGACTCTTACCTAGATCCAATCACTTTCGAAGGACAGCCATTATCCAATTCTACAAGTGTTAAGCTATGAGGTAGCCAAATAACAAATAACTTGTCTTGGAACGATCATATATTTAACATCGCCAAGCAAGCATCTACATTTTTGGGTTATCTAAGACGCTGTGGAAACTCCCTTACCGCTTCTGGATTAATGACAATTTAGGAATCCTATATGAATTCTTGATTTTAATTTACACCTATGGGCGGCAGCTGCAAAAACTTCGTTCTCCTATCTGGATAGCATCGAGTCTAGGGTCATTAAAATTATAGGAGATTCTGACATCTCTTCATTGCTCGATTCACTTCAGCATAGACGAATTGTAAGCTCCCTATCTCTTTTGTATCGTTACCACAATGGAGATTGTTCGGACGAAATCTCAAATCTCTTACCACCATGCTTGCCTTTACCACGTAACACTCGAGCTGCTTCACGCGCTCATAGGTATTGTCTCAAACCTTTATTCAAATTAGAGTAAAGCTCAATCATATAATACTCTATTGTACTGGAAAATATGTTATCTCAAATCGTTTCGAATAGTGAATAGCGACTTTTGTATGGGAGGTGGTAAAAGCAGAAGGAAAAGGTTTGTAATTTTTGTATATAACACCGAACAGTATACAAAATGTTTCATGCAGAAAAAGTGGGAGGTTTTGAATGATTTCGAATCTGCTTATCAATATCCTAATCACATTGCCTTGTTACTCATCTGTTCGAAGGAGAAATACATTTCTTGAATTTTCAATGCGAAAAATTGTATGGGAGGTGGTAAAAAGAGTGAAGCGAAGTTCATATTTTTCTTAGCATTTATGCAATTATTAAGAGAGAAATTCTGGCAAAGTTTGAAGTTTGTAATTTTCCTAGTTTCAATGAAAATCGATTAAATGCATTTGCCAAAAATTATGCATTTGTATGGGAGGGGGTTGAAGGAGAATTTGAATCAAAACCAAATTTTTCGACTTTAATGATATTTATAATAGTATACTTTTCTCAAAATTTAAAGTTGATAGCTTTGACGGTTTTGGAGAAAAATAATTTAGTTAAAATTCCGAAATTTCGTGAAATTTGTATGGGAGTGGGTAGAAAGAGTGAGGTGAAGTTGATAGCTTTCGCAAAATCGGTTGCAATAGTAATAACATTAATTCTGACAAAAATTGTTGCAATGAATAAATGCATTGTTGAACATTTTGCATTTGAGGTGGTAGAAGGAGTAAACGGATCAGATCAATATTTTTTTACGTCAATGATCGTCACTATGACCTAATTTTCAAGTCAATAGCTGAAATGGTTTCGGAGAAAAATCAATTTTTTTAAATTAAGAAATTTCGTGAAATTCTTATGGGAGGGGGTAGAAGGAGTGGAGAGATTTGGCGCGTTCCCGAACTTAAAGTTACGTTTTTGCTAAAAATGATATAAAAAAATTTCAGTGAGACAGGTCAAAACTTTTGATGTTGTAGACAGATGGACGGACGGACAGACGGCCAGACAGACGGTCACTCGGAATCGAGGTTTTTGAGCGGCAGCAAATATTTCTGTAGCCTTAGCGGCTCTGTGCGAGCATTATTTCTTAGCGTTACAAACGGTAAGTCAAACGCAATATACTCCCAGATTTCATCTAGAGTATAAAAATTATATCAGATAATTGAGTTAACAGAAAAAAATATCTTGCAACAAATCGTTCGCGACTTAATCGTGGGACAAGTTTATGGTTTGTGGGAAGGCAATATGCATGTTAGGGTGGTAGCAGATAGGGCAGCCTAAGTAGAGCTTTTGCCAATTATTAACATTTAATTGGAATTCCGATCAATTCCTCCAGCACATTTAGTAAATATTTCATTTGTTTATTTATGCAAGTTCGAATTTGTATGGAGGGAGGAGATAGGAGGATGGATATTAACAATTGTTTAATTGATTGCTTGCAAAATTATTTAAAAGAATGTAAGTTTCATAGATTAAGTATTTCTTCAATGGTGCTAGAGGCCAAATCGGGCCTTGGCCTCCTGAACTTCAGGTTCCTTAACATTTTCATTATTTATTGCGGAAAGGCTGTTAGCTTCTTCGCAAAACCCTCTACCTACGAAATTTTTCATTTTCGCAGATTGAGGTAACCAAGGTATATCCCTGCAAACAGTGTGCTTGAATTATGAATCGAGCGGGATTTGAGCTCACGACCTTCGCATTGTAGACCAACACGCTACCCACTGGGCTACACCCTAGCTGTATGATATATGAACTGTATTCCATGAAATTCGGAGTAGAAAGAAAAGATTTCCGGATTCTACACTGTTACGCTTTATTATTCGTGACATGACCTTTGTCATAAAGGTCTCGGCAGAGACCGAAACGTCACTAATAAGCGTAACAGTGTAGAATCCTGAAATCTTTTCTTTCAATTCGAAATGCGCTGTAAAAACATTCACCGTACCAAATTCGGAGTAGTTTATATTCATGAAACCATTCATTTGTTTGGTAGGGGGAAGAAGGGTTGGAGGAATTGCGAAATTTTTGATGCATTTTTTTTACATTTGTTTCGAAAAGCTTTCCCAAAAAATTTCAAGATCAAAGCTTTTAATTCGTTGATTATTTATTATAGCTTTTTGTAAAGGAGGGGATAGAAGGAGTTGAGGGACTTCAAAACAAAACAAATTTACATGTTGATAGATTTTATTATGTTAGAGATAATTGATTTATTAAAAAATAATACTTTTGTATTGGAGGGGCTAAACAACTATTCTACGCGAAAAGTCATTCACACATGGCGGATATGAAATGCGCACACAGGACGCCAAGTGAAAGGCAACCAGAAACACATTTCTAACAAGTGCTGAAGAATCTGTGGCATTTGTTGAAAGCAATGAGAAATCCTGGATGTCGCTAAACATATGTTTTGAACGGAGAAGATGTGAGAGATGTGCAAGATTTTTGTTACCTTGGAAGCATTGTCAGCATGGACGGAGGAGTCGAAAAAGTTAGGATAAACTGATCTAAATAAATCTCGTCAGATCGTCGATATCCTTTCCCATTTCTGGAGGTTAGGTTAGATTAGGTTCGCGGAGGGATTGGACACCAATATACGTGGGCCATCAGTGGGTCCATTGTACTCCTCCGTGATTTTACCATGTCGCCAAACATTTCAGTCAGCCAGCCCCGTTCTACCGGTGAAACCAATGAGCTTCATCGAATTAAGGGACCGGAGATCAATCAGCTCGGTGAAGAATTAATCTCCGAGAATTTATCTTCATCTATTCCTTGTCCCGTCTGCCGTTTTGTTTCCAGGTATATCTCGATGCCACGGAACACAACAAAGTTAGTCGCAAGGTGCAGGTTTTTCAAATTCTTCCAATATATTCATACAATAATTCAAACATCTTGCATTGCAGCTGTAAGCGGAGAGGGCTTTCAGTACAGTTTGGCTGTCCGAGTAAAAACTAACTCGCTTACCATTTACTCCTGCACGAAAGGCCAGTTCCGCCCTTTTCACAATGGCCATTACCTCCGATTGGAAGACCGTGGCATATATTGGTAGATGTCTGCAGATTTGTAGATTAAGGCTTTTAGAGAAAATGCTATAGCCTACTCCTTCTTCCATTTTCGAACTATCACCAAATATGGCGATTTCGACAGTCTGCATGACATGACTGTCAGTTCATTGCTGTCTGTCACGTAGAGTGACTTCTTAGTGCTTCATAAAGTGCATCATTGAAAGCATTGCATCACTCTTGTAAGAAGATACTTTGTTCATATTGTTATAAATCTGACAACCTCGACGTCCCCAGCAACACCGAGAAAAGTCCATCAACATTTAAAACGTTATACACATGTTTCCAGACACTTCTACCGAGCTCCACAATGTAGGCAATCATTCTAGACACACACACACAACGACACCTGTCTGGGAGACTTAGTATAAATACCCGCCAACTTTCAGACAACGAGTTAGTTAGATTTTGGCGACACCTATCGGTGGAAGAACGCGAATCGGTACAAGTGATAGATTGGCAGTGCTCCTGAGTTGTACGAATTAAGTTTTAGAGCGAATTTAGTGAAGTGATCAAGAAATAAAGAAAAGTGCGATTAAATAAAATTATTCATTATTTTTAAACGAATTGTGTTTTCCTTTGAAATCAGCGATCCCCTAGCTCGCAACAATATGCTCAAGGATGGTGGCATGAGATTTTTTCTGGAAGTTAAGAGCGATTTCCCTTCGCACGGAGCTGCGAGTGTTAGACGCATGCATCAAATCCGGTCAACTTGATGTTGTGGAAGGTGACCAATATGCCTAGAACATTTGCATGTTATCGTAACCAAAGTGTATTTTATATGGTAAGGAGACTACCTTACAAGGTATTAGAGATGGGGTGTGATGTGACGACTTGTGATTTTTTCTGTGTCACAAATCCGGAGCTGGAACTGGCAGTGATAGAGTAATTAATGTCACTACGACTGTCCGGAACTGTAATGACCCAAATCCATCACAGTCATTGGAGGTTTCGGTGCAATCACTATCACAGCATATTGGCAACCGGTGATTTTCTGTGCAGTGATTCCTCCAGAACTGTAATAAAACAGCTCCATCACAGTGAGTGGAGGCTTCGACGCAATCACTATCACAGTACATTGGCGACTGGTGATTTGCTGTACAGTGACTGATCTGGACCAGTGCTGGTATATTAATCGCAAACAGTGATGGCTTTGGAGCTGGATGGGTCTGTGCCAAAGTAGGCCAGTCGGAAAATGAGATCAAAAAAGTTCATTTTGGCGAAATGCTGCGACAAGAGGATATATAAAATGGAATGCCTGATAGGCTGTCTCATGTAGGACTACTTTTGGATTCGGGAATTTTCGCAAATTGTGTCCAAGCTTAACTTGGCTTCAAACTTTTACAAAAAAAAAACCATAATTTGAATTCTCTCTTGGTTGCTAATATTCAGTCAGCAATAGAGTAATTTTCAGAGCAATGGAGTTTGCTGTTTTATTTCAGAAATCTTGATTTTTTCAATTTTTATTCGTTTTTGGTTCGTGTCTAAGCTAATCACTTTAGTAACGTACAATTTAACACGGAACAGAGGTAATTGCATTGGTCTTAAGTAAAGAAGAAAAGGATCGCAAAACAATTCTTTCGAAAATTTAACGATTGTTTCGGACAATTTAACGCGGGGCAGAGTTGCAATAGGCTTAAATGTGCCAGACAAGGATAGCGAAACGATTGCATTTCGCAATTTTGAGCATGTGGTGAGTAAATGAGGGAAATACTTTCACTCCTATTTTCTTATAAGGCAAAACATGCTCATAGTCTCTCCTTACAATATATGTATCCTCCTTGTCTACGCAAGATTATTCCGGCCACTGGCCAGTGGCGCAGAGATAGCAAAATCGGCAAATTTTTGCATGTTTTAGATTTTTTTTAGATTTCTGGCTGTCTACTAAACTAAATTGAAAAACTAAAAGTCATGTTTAATTGCAGGCATTTAGACCTTTCATTTGAGTGTACCACTTCTACAATGGCGCTACAGACCAAATCGGACCTTGGCCTCCTGTCATTCAGGTTCCTTAACTTTTTTTTCCATTACTTATTGTGGAAGGGTTGTTAGCCCTTCGCACAACCCCCTGTCTACGAATTTTTTTATTTTCGTAGATTGAGGTGACCAAGGTATATTCAAGCAGGCAATGTGCTGGAATTATATCTTGCGTCGACCGGGATTTGAACTCACGACCTTCGCATTACAAGACCAATACGCTACCAACTAGGCTACACCCTAGCTGTGTGTACAACTCAAGTGTATCTATATATCTATGCACCGCCCCTAGTTTAGCCTTCTAATTCTAAAATCACAGCTACTTTGCCACAGCGACATGTCCGGAGCATCACAGGTCGGAATTGTGACAGAAAATTCCAATCACATCCCATCTCTACAAGGCATTATGTAACGATTCCATTCTCTACTGGGGACAAACAAACACAAGCGAATCCCAATTTCACCCGCCGCTGGGCTCAATCGGGTACTGGAACTAAATATAACTTTCGAATCATTATAAGGGGATAATACGACGAAGCATAAAGAGGCAGCGAAAGAGCAAAACGACGAATCTGTTATTTGTCGAACTGTAAAAGTATCAAGTTGAATAGTATTATATCTAATAATTTCCCCAGGAATCAGATACTTTCATATTAAATAGTTATTTTTCGCCCATCACTAATAGATGGTAAAGATTTTGATCTCGTCAGTTCCAGTAGAATGACCCAGAAACTCTGAATGTTTCGGTACTGGTTCGAGAAATCAGTACCGGTAGAGTTCCGGAGAAATTCTGCACAGTTGCACGGCGTACATCATTATTTGGTATAACTTTTAGTTGTGCGAGCATACTAGTTTGCAACTATGGGAGGTCCCTTAAAAGACAGCGTGAAAATCGAAAGTACTGGACTGTGAGACCGCATAAATAGTGCATAAGCCATGTGAACTTGGTTTTGCAATTATTTCATATTTTAGGTGGCACTGGCTGGTTGGCTACTCAGGCCCCTACCTTTAATGAATTTATTGCTAATAAACGAAAGGACTAACATATTTGTTGCTTAGTGTTTTCGAGAGCTCATAAATAGCATATTATTCTGTAATTTTGCCGTAAATTTTCAGTGATGGGGAGGGGGAGGCTAGTAGGGCGGTCGTGACCTGTAGCCTTGTTACCAAGGGCCGATGATATGTATTTCAATTTTCTGTTAGATACTTTAATATGGCAAAGTCTATAGGATAGAGCTTTTCAAGCATTTCCGTGTCACGCAATTATTTCTATGTTCCACTTTTCCCAAGGGTCCTTTTTCAATTTAACTTTTTGACCAAATTTCTTGTATATGTTTTGATCAATGAAATCGGCAAACTGTTGTTCGAAATTCGGTATTTTTCCGACGAAATTCGCATGAATTTAAAACAACAGCTGATAAGGACGGCCGCATTAAAATATACGAGTATCTTGTCTTAACTCAAAACTCCTTAATTCTAGAAAAATATTTTTTAAGACAATTTAGTGTACCATAATCCATAAATTCCATTAATTTATCGTTTGAATTTCACGGCTACAAAATTTAGCCGATTTTTTTTTTTATTTAACTTATTTATTGCTGCGCTGAAAAACATTTAAACCTAATTTCAAATACAAAAAAGAAATTAATACGAAACAAACGACAGTTTTCGGTTAAATATTTATCTTGAAGGAAAAAAATAAAACGCATCTCCACTCAAAACATTGTGACCAAAGATTTAAATTAATTTGCACTTTTGATACCATAAATTCCCAAAATTTTTTATCGCTTTTTAAATTCGTAAATTATATCTTCAGGTCTTTAGTAAAATAATTAAATTGGCTGCCATAAATCAATTAAAAACTAGAAAAAAAACCGTTTAAGATTCCAACTAGAGTAGAATATAAATAAAATCATTTTTTCTCTTCCTAAATTCTTAGCAATTCCAGACGAGATAAATTAAAACATTATGAAATCTTGTAGATCTTTCGAAAGGCAAGATTAATGGTCTTTACGAATTCTACAAATTGTTATGAAAATGAAACAGAAAGAGAGAAGATCACGGGTCTTGACTCTTTGTTATTTTATTGTGTAGTAATCTTTGAAATGAGCAGGATTTTTTTTTTCAGTTTAATATGCCCCATTCATCAAGTCGTCTTCTAGGCGTAACATAAAACACCCAGAACAAGGTATGATTTTAAGTTCATAAAAAGAAACAAATTGTCACGCGACAAAAACAATTTTTTTCCCCGAAAAAAAGAAGTTAAACTGAAGGTAACCAATCTGAAAGAAAAATTATAATACAAGAGACCTACTTAAGAACTTAATTTCCGAATAAAACATCGGGATAGGCAGCCGACTAGAACCGTTGATTTTAAATAGCTCCAAATGAATGGCTTGAAAACATGAAGGCCTAGTTGTACATGTAATTTAATCACCATAATAATTATAATCATGACTGAATGATAACTAACTTGTTGCACTGGGAATGTGTACAGAAGTGCTTCGTCAATTGGTTTAGTTCAGTTCTATACATACATTATAGAATTTGATTATCTGCTTATCTTGTACTTAGCAATTGTCATATTAAAGTTACATATCTTACCTTGGACTGTTAATTTAGCGTCGGCACTTTCCCGATTGCCAACAACATTCTGAGCAATACATTTGTATTTTCCTTCGTCGATTCTTTTAACGTCGCTAATTAGTAAATTACCGCCATCGACAACTCGAATTCGTGACGTTGCGCCGTGTGATTGTCCCCGAAGATCGGTTAAATCTAGAATGACGCCATCCTGAAAAGAGATGAAAAATATAATTATTACCAAACTTCGACATGAGAATCTTAAATAAAGATTCATCCCAATCACCCCTATGATTCTTTCTTGCACACATTATTTATCAACTTATCAAACCGCACTACTCTCCTGCCTTCCCCCAAAATATAAATCCAACTTCGTTAATAGCTCCATAAATAAATTCAATCGAATAATCATAAAAAAAAAACCAAAGATCAAAATCACAACAATAAAAGATACACCATCAATGTAACACCACCACAAATTATGTTGTATCTTCCAGAAGTTGACAATAACGCGATATCGAAATGAAATTACCTTTTGCCAGATAAGGGTCGGTTCCGGATTGCCCTTAGGTGGTCCACACTCCAGCAGGGCGGTCTCCCCGGCTGCTACTCGGGTATCTTTCGGTTCGACTCGGAAGTCCTCTCGTAGCACTGTGAAGGAGAAAAATGAAAATCGTTAAGGTAAAGCTTGTAGTTATAAAATGCGTAAGTAAACATTTAGTTACATGGGGGTATTGTGTGACATAGAAATGTGAAAATATTGGAACCTTTCGTATGTTTCTGAACCTATAGGTCTATGATTTTTAATGTTGTTTGCTTGTCACATCAATAAATCACGGAGCAAACACAAAGAGGCCTGGTCGCTTATTCGATGAATATGTTGCCCATGGCCTTTGAGTTGTCGTAGGTATCCCTGATGGACGGATGTAGCAAACTGGTACGGAGTTGGTTGTTTAATAAAGAAAAGAGGTTCGTTTTTTTCCGTGTAATAGTCCCGAGAAGTCGTCGAGTTGTTTTAAGAAAAATCAATCATTTCTTTATTTGAAATAGCGCTGTCTGTACACTTCGTCCTCCATTGTATCGGAATCAGCCACCCATTTCGATTTCTCTGGTTCTTGCGATGGTACGAGATGGCTTCGTGTTTGACTTTCATTTTACGGCCCGATTTATTTGGTATTATGGTTGAAGCCTGCACTGGCATAATCGCAGTAAAGCCCCGGCTCTACGGTTTCTCTGGAAATCTGACAGAGAAGCTCGACGTTTTCTTAAAATGCGTCTTATTGTACGAGTACCTACAAGCATGCTCCCCATAGATTGCGGGATTGTATATGCTGGCGGGTGTTGTTTTATGGAACACTCCGACCTCTGTTTCTGTACACATGTTTCATGTGAAAATTAAACACCATAAGTAAATAAATCCGAAGATTGGTTAACCCATTAGCTGGCGACGATGGGAAGATGCGCCAGCCATCGTCAACTCTTCATTTTCCACAAAACACACAAAATTTGTTTCGATATTTCAATTTTGTTTCGACTTGTGCAATTGTTGATCTTGTAAACATTGAAGCTATGTGGTCGTATAACATGCAAATCACACACGTTAGTACGATAATGAAATCGAATATGTACAACGAAAACAAAAAAAAGAAAATGGTTGGCATTTAGAGAGACTATGGTTTTGTGACAAACAATTAAATCAGTGCGATATTGAATTACCTACACACACAACAAATAAAACAATAGTTTTAATACTTTTGCGGTTTTCAATGGCCTTTTGGATCATGCGTGGTATGTTTGAGATAAGCAATGCCGGGTCACATCACACAGTTTTCCAATTATTTTGTTCAAATATGTCGAGGATAAAGTGGTTTGTAATTATAAATACGATTCATTGAATTCCAAGTAGGTAAAAGTACATTAATGATTTTTTTTATTTTTACATAACTACTAAACCCAGGCGAACATTCCTAATGAAATGAGTTAACGCTTTATTTTTGTTTTTTTTGGAACTCGAATTTTAAAAGTTGTTTAATTTTATTAATAACTATTGATCGCCCGCGACTTTGTACGCGTAAGAATCGCAAAATAATCAATTTTTGAGAATATAGTTAGTACACTATCCGGGATATATAATCTGATTAGTTTGATGGCTCATTGAAGACAATGGTTTGTATTTTGTTGGAATCAGAACAATAAATTATTAAGAATGAAACCACGATACTCGTATTTGTATGGGATCAAATCAATCCCGTGATCTAAGACCATATTCGTATTGAAGAGCATCAAGGACATGTGGATAGTTATAGCTTGTGTTAATTAAAAAAAACCCAAATAAAATAAGCTTAAAACCATAACAGGACGACGACTCTGCGTAAAGCCCAATCATACGATACTACAGATGAAATTTTTGTAATGTTAAGAATTTTGTATGGAGAGTGGTAGAAGGGATGATACTACTGAACTAATTTGTTTCACATTATTCTAGAGTAGTTATAAAAATATTTTGTACCAAATTTAAGCTTCAAAAATTTAATAGGTACAGAGAAACTTAGTACATTGTATTTAGTGAAATTGTGCAATTTGTATGGGGGGTGGTAGAAGGAGGGGAGTGTTTTTTGGTGATTTTTCGAGAAACAAAACTGATTTATTTTAAATTTTAGTTCAGTAACGTTCACACTTTTTAGGAAAATTGAATTTTTGAAAAGTCGTAAAATTGTATCACATTGTATGGGAGGGGGTAGCAGGAGTGAAGCTAATCGATTAATTTTTTCCTAAAATTAATATCAATGCTAATTGAAGATTCGATACAAAATTTTAGCTCGATGAAAGCTATATGTATTGAGAAAATTGACTTAGAGTATTTCATGAAAAGTGGAGTTTGAATGGGGGGTGGTGAAAGGAATGAGGGTTCTTAGTGATTTTTTGAAAAGCAACTAAAATTATTATGCAATTGATAAATTTCAAATTTCAGATCTGTGACTTTCACACTTTCCAAGAAAATCGAATTTTTGTAAAGTCATGAAATCGTGTCACATTGTACGGGAGGAGGTAGAAATATTAAAGGTAATCGATTAGTTTTTTACCGATATCAATAATAATGCTAATTAAGGATTTTGTGCAAAATCTTAGCTCGATGGAACTTACACGTACTGATGAAACTGGTTTTTAGTATTTAATGAAAAAGTGTAGTTTGTATGGGAGATGAGGGAAAGAGTAGGGAGATTTCAATAATTTGAATACTTAAAGATTGCACTTGTAATAGAAGTAATATATTCTAAATTTCAAATTAATCGCTTTTATAGTTTCTAAGAAAATTTGATTATTACATGTTATTAAAAATGAGTCACTTTGTATGGGAAGGGTTAGAAAGCGTGAGAGGAGGGAAATAAAACCAAAAGCAGATTACATCTCGGAGTATATCTAATAAACTGTGAAAGTTTCATTGCAATCAGTTCAGCCGTTTTTGCGTGAAAGCCGGACAGACAGACAGAGAAGAATTTTAAAAACGTAAGTTTTTGCTTAGTTATTACTAAAATAAAGCAAAAAACTAACTTATGGCCATTTCTAAACAAAAAACAGACATACACTACAATTATATGTGTTTATATGTATAGATAATGTCAACAAATCCAATGAATTTCATTCTGGTTGTTTCAAAGTTTTCGTACGTATAAGTTTCGTATTGGATTTCGTATTGGATTGTGCGGTATCTTCGCGCCATCTTATTACTGCCGGTGTTCCACAAGGCTCAGTTATTTCTCCAACCCTTTTTTAGATTTTTACCAACGATTTTCATTCATCCGCATCTTACCCAACTCTGAATCATTGGATAACCTTTCAAATTTTGTTCAAAAAATAGCTTTGCGTCTCTGAGGCGTGGTCCAAGTATGGACTGTGCATTTTCGGTGATCAAGTCTAAAGCAGCTAGGGTGTAGCTTAGCATGTATCGTGTTGGTCTATAATGCGAAGGTACCGAGAATGCTCTCAGACGTTCAGAAAAAGCAGCGCATCGAGTGTTTAAGGGAATTTTTGGATCTCTGTAGTGCGAACAGGGATGAAATTTTGACCCGGATTGTTACTGGAATCGAAAATTGAGTTTATCATTATGAGCCTGAATCAAAGCAGGAGTCAATAAAGTGGCTCCGTAAAATTGCTTCATCCTCCAAGAAGTTCGAGGTCTCCAAATCCGTCGGAAAAATCATGGCCACTATTTTTTGGGATTCAGAGGGGGTTTTGATGATGAGTATAAAGAAAAAAGAACAAAATATTACAAGGTAATACTATGCCAATTAAAGGATGCCATCAAAGAAAAAAGAAGTGTACTCGGGGTGTGCTGCTTTTGCACGACAAAGCACCTGTTCACAAGAGTCAAGTTGCAATGGCTGCCATACAGAAATGGAACTACAAAATATTGGACCACCTCCCTAATAGTCCAGATCTGGCCCCTGCTGATTAGTATTTGTTCCCAAAACTGAAGAATGGGGAAGAAAATTTACCAACGATGAAGAGGTAAAGTCGGCAGCCTATTTTGAAGGCCTTGATAAAACATTTTTTTTTAGAAGGAATTAATAAATATTGTGAGAGATTTGATAAATGTAATAGGCTTGATGGAGAATATATTGAAAAGGAAAAATAATAACCTGTTTAATTTTACCACCCTCCTCTATCATTCCGCGAAATTTTGGACCTTCCCTCGTAGCTCGTTTTCAATTACTTAAATTAGTAGTTTGAAATTTCATCTGACCATCATTTTGAATGAAGTGTTCTCTGAAGATTGTATTACATGAACGGTGACTCATCTTGTATGGATGTAACAGAATCCAGAAATAACAAAACGAAAAAAAACATAACAGGGCTACGATTGCGCGTAAACTGCAATCTTACGATACTCTAGATGAAATAGAGTTTTTTGTGATCCCAAGAAATTTTGTATGGGGAGTGTTAGAAGGGGTGATAGCATTGAACTACTTTTTTCCCCATCATGTTAAAGTAGCTATCAAAATGTTTTATACAAAATGCTTACTCCAAAAATTGAATAGGAGCTGAGAAAATTAGTGTGTTAGATTTAGTGAAAATGTGCGGTTTGTATGGGAGGTGGTAGAAAGAGTGGGGAGATTTTAGTGATTTTTTCAGAAATAGCCAAGAATATCATAAAATTGACATCTCTTAAATTTTAGACCAGTAACATTCATACTTTTCAAGAAAATAGATTTTTTGTGAAGTTGTGAAACTGTGTCATATTGTATGGGAGGGGGTAGAAGCAGTAAAGCTAATCAAATATTTTTTTCTGATCTTAGTGATAATGCTAAAGAAGCATTTATCACAAAATGTGAGCTCGATAAATGTTATATGTTCTCAGAAAATCGGCTTAGAGCATTTCATGAAAAAGTGTAGTTTGTATGGGAGGGGTTGGAAGGAGAGGGAGGACGCAAATAATTTTTATACTGTATATTGAAATCATTATGAAAGTAATATATCCCGAAATTCAGACTAATAGCTTTTATACTTTTCGAGCAAATCCATTTATAGTCGAATTGCGAAATTATGTCATTTTGTATGGGAGGGTGTAGAAGGGGTAATGCTAATCTTTAATTTTTTTAGCCTTACTAACAATTTTAAATAAATACTTAATGCACAATTTCAGCTCGCTAAATTTTATACGCACTGAGTAAATTGGCTTAGAGTAATTCATGTAAAGTACAGTTTGTATGGGAGGTGGTAGAAGGAGGGAGAGGACACGCATAATTTTTATACGGTAGATTGATATTATCATAAAAGTAATATATTCCAAATTTCAGGCCAATAGCTTTTAAACTTTGTGAGCAAATCCGTTTATTGTCAAATTGCGCATTTGTGTTATTTTGTGTGGGAGGGGGTAGAAGGGATGGAGCGATTTGGCCCGTTCACTAACTTGACCTTACTTTTTTGCTAAAAGAGACACACAAAAATTTTTAGCACTATAGCTCAAAGCTTTCGACAGTTATGCTGTAGACAGACGCACAGACAGACAGACGGACAGACGGTCACTCGGAATCGATGTTTTTGAGCGACAACAAATATTTCTGTACCCTTGGCGGCTCTGTGCGAGCGTTATTTCTTAGCGTTACAAACGGTAAGGCAAACACAATATACTCTCAGATTTCATCTAGAGTATAATAATAAAAGTCTTAGACCCATAGAGAAGGAAAGAAACGCATTTTTTTCACGTCCAGCAAAACAAAAGAATTTCGTTGGCAAGAAATTTCAATATACTTCTAATTCTCTATTGAAACTTTCTTCCAATGTTATCACTTAGCTGAATTTAATTTAAGAAATATAACAAAACTACGATTGCGCGTAAAGTCCAATCATACGATACTCGATAAAACAGAAATTTTTGTGATCTTAAGGAATTTTGTATGGGGAGGGGTAGAAAGGGTGAACTATTTTTTTTTTCGCATCATCCTAAAGTAGCTATAAAAATTTTTTAAACAAAATTTAGTCTTCAAAAATTAAATACATATTGGTCAAATTAGTGCATTGGATTTAATGAAAATGTGCAGTTTGTATGGTAGGTGGTACAAGGAGTAAGGCTAATCAGTCAATTTTTTTCGATATTAATAATAATTCAAATTAAGTATTCAGTTCAAAATTTGTGCTCGATAAATTTTGTATGGGAGGTGATGAAAGGAGTGAAGGGATTCGAATAATTCTTATAGATAAAATTATAGTTTCCTAGAAAATCTGATTAATGTAAATTATTGAAAATGAGTCATTTTGTATTGGAGTGGGAGTGCAATTTGGTCCGTTCACGAGCTCCTATTTAGGTTACGTTAGGTTTGTGGAGGGGGCACCAATGTATGTAGGCCACGATTGGGCCCATTGCGCGCCTCCGTGTTTTTACCATGTGGACCTACATATCATTCAGCCAGCGTGCTCTACCTGTGAAACTAATGGGATTCATCGTTTCAAGGGACCGGAGATCATTCAGCTCGGTGAAGAAGTACTCTCCCAAAATTTGTCGTCGAATTGCTCGGAGGCATGGACAATGGCAGAGGAAATACTATATAGTCTCATTCTCCTCACCGCGGCCCATATATTGTCTCAATGACTCTTAAGGCAATGCCAATATTGTCCGTTTCCTCAACGGTGGCAGCGGCAGAACCGTTTCAGGCCAGTCTGTACGCCATTTCGTTTCTAGGTATATCTCGATGCTCAAGAACTCAACCAACAAAGTCGCAAAGTGCAGGTTTTCCCCAATTCTTCCAAAAGTTTGGTTGTTCTTCAATGGCGCTACAGCCCAAACGGGGTCCTGGCCTCTTGACTTTCAGGTTCCTTAACATTTTTAATAATTGATTCTCTACGAATTTTTCATTTTGTAGATTGAGGTAATCAATACATCCATGCAAGAAGTGTGCTTGAATTACGCGTCGTCCGGGATTTGAACTCACTACCTTCGAATTGTAGATCAAAACGCTACCCACTAGGCTACACCCTAGCTTAGCAAACAATGGTTCAAGCATCTTGAATTGCAGCTGTAAGCGTAGAAAGCCGTCAGTGCAGCTTGGCTGTCTGAATTAGAACTAACTCGCTTACCATTTACTCCTGAACGCAAGGCCAGTTCCGCATCTTCCGCAATACCCATTACCTCCGATTGCAAGACCGTGGCATGTTCTGGTAGATAAATGGAGATTTGCAGATCAGGGCTTTCAGAAAAGATGCCATAACCTACTCCCTCTTCCATTTTCAAACCAGCAGTAAATATCGCAATCTTGTCATTCTGCATGACATGATTGTCTGTCCATTGCTGTCTTGGGAAAGAAGATTCCTTTTTCATACGCTCAGGCAAAACATGGGATTTTCTTAAATTGGTCCCAAGCCATGCGCCAAAAATTTCAAGTCTCACCGCTGTAATGCCCGTCTTTTTCAGAATTACAGCATTCAGAGGAAAAAGACCCAAATTGGCTTTCAGTCCTGCTGTTGGCGTTCTACGCAATGCCTCTGTTATGCAGGCGATTCACTGAATGTGGCTCAATTGTGATTGGATATATTTCAGTTCGGTACTTTCCCACAATACCAACCATATGTAACGAGTGTTAGTAAGATACTGATAAACATCCACCTTACCATATTTGGCTTCAGTCCTCATTTTTTAATAAGCGTTTTTTTACGTGTGAAAAAGTCATTATTTGCTTCCACAGTTTTTTTTTCGACATTCAGTCGCCATCTGAGTTTGCTGTCCAAGATAATTCCCAGATAAGATCCCCTATCTGAAAGGCTTGGAGCAACTCCCTCAATGGATGGCATATTGAAAATATCTATAAGTCATTTTGTAGCGAAGAGTATTAGTGAAGCCTTATCAGGACTGATTCTCAATTCACACGTATTAGACCAACTGGCAACAAAATTGTAGAGTATTTCCCACTGATTTGAATGACTAAATCATACGGAATATCTTTGTTGTGTACGTCGTATAAGGTCTTTCCGAAAATTCTGAAAGGGAATTAAGCCCTATGGTGACAAAGTAATTGGTGAATACCAAGGCGGATTTAGAGCTGAACGATCGATCACGGACCAGATATTCTCAGGTAAATAGGTGCTGAAAAAGTGCTGGGAATATGATCTTGATATGCACCAGATATTTGTTGACTTCAAGCAAGTTTGCGACAGTATCGACAAGCGCGTACTGTATAAAATCGTGTTGGAGTTTGGAGTCACAGCAAAACTGATACGGCTTACAAGAATGACAATGACCGAATCTTTGTCACACGTCAGAGTACAAAAAGAACTGACTTCCAACTTTATATCTGACAATGACCTTAAACAGGTAACGGCCTAGCACCAGTGCTTTTAACTTGACACTCGAATATACTGTTCGCAAACTTATTGTTGACACCAAGGGAGTCATGCTTCAAATTCACACAATTCGTAACATATGCCGACGACATAGACATCCTTGCAAGATCTCTGGAGAGTGCTAAGCAAGTATTTGTAAGCCTTAACTGGACAGCAAGGGAAGTTGAACTACGAATTATCGAAAATAAAACAAAAGTTATGGCACAAACTAGGAAAAAGATGCCAATCAGACCAAATATTACAGTGGGAGATTACAACCTAGAAAATGAATATAGCTTTGTATATCTAGGGGCGAACTTATCAAAGGGTAGAAGCGAACACATCGAAATTAAGAGAAGGACAATGTTGGCAAATACATAGAATGTATTATTCGGTACTTGCAAAAATTAAAAACAAGAACGTGCAAAGGAAGACTAAATTAAAAATAAATAAACAATAATAAGACCTGAGTTATGCTATGGTAGCGAAACATGGACGTTAACTCTGATATCCAAAAAATTACTTACTGCCTTTGAAACAAAGGTCCTCAGAAAATTCCTCGGACCTGTGAGGGCAGACTCTATCCGGAGAACACGATACAATAGAGAATTGTATGCCATTTTCAACAATCCAGAAGTGTCAGCTCACATAAAATTTAAGAAGTTACAATGGGCTGGTCATGTGGAGCGGAACGCACAATAATAGGAAAAGTCAAAGACCGGTCGGAAAACCACGGATGCGCTAGAAGGATTCTATTCAGACAGCAAATTACTGCTAAGATTATCAAACTGAAGGACGCGGTCGCTGAACCGAGATGAATGGAGGCGCAATATACAGGAGGCTCGATTTGGGCTGTAGCGCCATTGTAAGTAAGCAAGTAAGTCATCTGTATTGGTGGCAGTGTAATAACTAGCGTTTATCTGCGAGAGGATACCATTTACGGCTAATAGCCAAAGTAAAGGAAACAAGACCCCTACTTGTGGTATTCCTCTATCTACTCGTTTTATTCTAGAGTCGGTTCTTATTTTGGCAGTAATTTTCCTGTCCACCAACATGCTATGAATCTATTCAGTGAGCATTGAATTTACACCATGTGCAATTAATGCGTCTATTAACGCATTGGTGCAAATATTATTCCACGCGCACTCTATATCCACAAAAGCACTCAAAGTGTACTCCTTGATTTCCATAAACTTTTCAATTTTTGATTCTACCATGTGCAGTGCAGTTTCCACAAACCGTCTTTTCATGTAAGCATGTTGGAAAGGACTAAGGTCGCCGATGGTTACGGTTTTTATAAAGAAAGATGTCAAATTTATTGGCCTTATTGGTCCTCATTTTATCGTCAAAAACTTGTTCGTTTCAAGGTAGAGCGCGCATAGACGCACGAACCGATAGACATCCGGTTTTGCAATGTTAATATTAACTTTTGCGTCATTCATTTTTTTCTCAGAGCTTTATTTCTTAGCATTACATACTTTAGAGCAAACTTATGATAATCGCAAATTTCATCTGGAGATTAGATCTGTGAAAATTTTATGAAAAGAAATCGATAGCTATAACGAAACATAATAAAGAAAAGCATTCCATTAATGATTGCCTCTCCTTAAAGAAACCATTGTAATTTCCTTAATCTAATTCAAAGTACTTGCACTATGCATCGAACTGATTAAAGTTGCCAAACAAAAACTAATCCTTTGAAATGCGAATCAATGTTTCCCATAATGTCACACAAATTCCAAACTCAACTTTATCCAACTAATTACATACCTATCTTCACCTGTGAAACTTTCTCAATGATGAAAACTCTATGCTTAGCGATTTCTCTTTCTAACCAGACAGTTTTCGGATCCTAGCAACTTCCAGAAGATATCATCGGCAATGTTGAGTGTTTCAAGTTTTCCGGAACTGTGCATTATTTATAGTTTTTGTTAAGAGTTCGCTAGTCCTGCCCCAACTGCGGGTCCGTACTGTCAATGACTGACTACAATTGACATAGCAAATGGATTTTCCTCGTTCGAACAACATGACCTAAGTCAGTCAAGAGGCTCCACCAACTCTTATTGAAAGTTTTTTTTCCCACTGAGCCATTAATACCTAACCCGAGGGTCTGTGAATGTTTCCGATGCTGAAACAAGTCGGGAAAACGATTCAATATGTGTAGGAAAGGATGACACAAATAATAATGTTGCTTATACTCGACTTCATTTGGCAGCACAAACATATCTTTTCCCAAGCACATTCGGATCGAACATCGATGTGACGGTTACGCCATTATAAATCGAGAACGTAGCGTAATTTGCCGACGGCAATATTTGTTTGCGAACGTTTGAACCATTCCAATAACAAGGAACGGGTGGTTCTAGCGAAAGCTTCCATCAGTGCTTCCTACTGGGTATTATAATCGGACATCTCGATTGGAATTGAAATAAATGAAGAGTGCATGCATCATGTCGGATGTGTTCGGATGGGATCTGATACCTTATCCCAATGGCTTGGAACCGCATCAAGACCACTGAACTTCTTGGACTGAATAACATGATGGATGAATTGCATTTATTGCAGTTTTGGTATATCTTGTCGCCCGCCCTCCCCGAAAATGTAAATGATTGATGTCGCAGCGGGTGGTGGTTCCTTTTCAAATTTTTTTTCCGACGTCCTCTTTCAAAGGCAAATTTAATTCAACTGTCTATCGCCGCCGTTTTATTCACTTCACGGATGAAACATTTTTCGTTTTTAATCCACCCAGGCAGTCACGTTGTAGTCATCGTCTTTTAATTGCCGCCATGACTCACGGATTATAATTTTATAGGTTTTTCTTAGCGCTTTTTTGTTGTTGCTTTGGTTGTGATTATAGGCGATTCGAACACGCCTACACCATATGTCAGGGTGATTTGCTTTTCTTCCTTTCGCTTCATAAAAACGTACGAGTATGTTAACAGATAAATACCTGTAATATATCAGGCTTTTTCTTGGATCAACACTTAATGTTTGATTTTATAGTTTCTTTTTTTTTATGTAAGTAGAGCAAAATATATATTTCAATTATACACTTGTAATTTAATGGATCTAATTAATTACGATTTCATTATAATGATCATTAACATGTGTATTACTCCGGCTAAGAAATAGTGAGATAGCGCAAATTGTAAGTTATTAGGATCACAAAATTTATAGCATACTCTAGCGCGAAACGAGTGCAACACAACAAAAACGCAGCAAGAGGATATCGTTAACACGTTTCCTATCTGATAGCGCTAGCATTGAGTGTGTGCGTTCCTCGAATGGCTGTGATTGACAATTTCTTTTCTGTATGTGGGCATACACCTTATCATTTTGGCGGTTGAAATGTTCCTCCACCATAAAAATTTTTTCATCGGTAAAAAAAATTTCTCGATGTTTGTTGTTGCCGTACCGCCGAAGGAGCTCTTTCGATCTGGTGCTCCTAATTTGCTTCAACTGCTCAGTCAGCAAATGTCCCGTTGATCGTCGAAAGGCACTCATCCCGAGGTCAGATTTTATGATGCGAGACATACTTCGGGTGGAGATGTTCATATCTCGAGCCATGATTCGTTGTTTACGAAGCGGATTTCGACGAATTCGACTCTCGACCGCTTTGATGGCAGCAGAAGAACGTACATCACGCGGACGTCCAGAACGAGGTCGATCTTCAATAGTCTGGATCGCGTTATATCTCTGGATCGCACGATACACAAATCTTTGCGTTATTTTTAACGGGCACAACAACTTGAAAATTTCACTCGCGGATTTTCCACACTTATGTAGTGCAATCACTGCAGTTCGGTTTTCTATTACACCCCATTCCATCTTCACACGTTAACGAACACACTTTAAATGACCATCAACTGTCAACAACATTATGACGTTTATAAAACTGGCCGATATTGAAATGTCACTCATAAAATAAAGTTGTTGCCAATGTGAGAAATTATGTGACAGAACTTATGGCAGGACTAGGTACATATTAAAACATACATATCTTGCATGTTGCATCCTATTCACTTCACGAATTCAATTTGGGGCTATTTCCCGTAGTTATTTGGTTATCTATTTCGTAATTTACCTAGTAATTACTAGAGTAGCTAGCCTGAGCATTAACTAGTTAAGTAGCGAGTAGATTGCACAATACCGCTCAAATCACTCAGAAATGATGGAACTTGCACTATCGTCTACACACAGTCAGTGCCGGTCCATATTAATTTGCCGCCGGATCATTTAATAGAAACTGTGCCCTTTCAAATAACAAATTCTGGATACATGTTTTTTATAGTCGAGAGCCTATTTAGTGATAGGTAGATTTGAAGCTTACTTCAACTTGGTATCAATGAAGAATTTTTTTTCCTGTTACCCCTCCTGTAAGCGTGATACTTGGCATTTCCACCTTAAGGTGACGTGAGCCCCAAAAAAGCGTTTTCGTTGCAGATGATATCAATTGGAATTGAAAAAATATGCGAATAGCTCAAAATATTTAGCAGTAGTAGTAATATATGGGCTGAAAAAGAGTGATTCGATTAGCTGGATGGCCAGGAGCAGGCTGAAATAAATTTGTACACTTTGAAAATTCGAAGTGTATTCAAATGGTCATCAAATCTAATTGATTGTTTAAATTTATATCTGATTTTTTCAAAGACTAAAAGCACATCAAACTTTACTATGCCAAAACAGAAAAAAAATCAAATATCTCCTGTATAGAAAATTTGTACTACAATAATATGAAAAAATTCAAAATTAAACGTCTTTTTCACATTATATATATTATTATCAACAAAACTTAAAAATATTGAAAACATGTTCAACGCAAAACCTTTTCGTCATCTTTTTCTGTTGTTATAGCAACAAAAAAGTGAGTAGGGGACCGCGGGACACAACGGGATACCGAGGCGGAATCAAGATCGACGTTTTTCGGAGACAAGGAGGTGCTGCCCGCGAGCGGCAATTACTAGAACTAGACCAACTACGGCAGCCATATCAGTTTAGTATTCTTGAGCTTTGGTGCGTGAAGTTTTCGTTCTGTGTTTTTTGCTCTTGTATTGAAACTTCTGAAGATTTTGTAAACACGGTAAGGTATACATACTTCTGTACATTATACCATTAGTAGGTACATGCTTGAAGTACGTTTAATTGTCTTTAGTTTCGTGTAGTTAAATGTTAGTTTACATATCTTTCACGAGTCGCGTCACCTCCCTAACTTGAATCGTGTATCTGGGGCGGAATGAGGAAGTACTCCATAATAACTGTGAATGTCTATTGCGGTAAATTTTACTCAAAATCAGTTGAAAGTTGAATCGCTTATTCCATTATCAGATAATTCCTATGCGGAAATCAAAAATGATGAGACTGTCCTAATGTGTAATTTTTTTGAATAGGTTTAAGAAAAGAACACAATCAATGAAAATTGTAGTAAACTTCCATAGTCAAACTAAATATATATAGAGCAAACTTATTTTATCTGCTTTTCCACTAGTATTATCTGTTTTTATAATTACTTGCCCCTTGCCCTTACCACCCCGTTCTGCCCCATGCTTGGAACAGAACGGGGTATATGACATATTTTTCTATTTTTTAAAACAAAAATATTGACCTTTGTTTTCTTACAATATTATTTTATTTTTGTAATTATCATACTATAATGTAGTTATAGAAAAAATTGCAGCTCCTTAAATTAACTCTTTTATGTTTTTGAAACATATTTTCTTCTTAGTATCCCGTTCCACCCCGAGTTCCCCTATTTGTATTTTGAAATCTAGGTAATAAATTCGATTTTCACCATTTTCGCAGTTTTTAAAATCTATAAGCGGATTACCGGTCATATTTCAATTTCAAAATGCAATTTTTAAATTTTGTTCAATCCAAACTTTAGCAATTTAATTAAAGCTTAAAATGAAAAATAAACGATTTCATTTCTTGCGCCATTAATCAGGAACGTTTGTTCGAAAATAGGAAATTTTTGAAGAAAGTCGGCTTTTGTAATACACGGTCACTCAATTGTTTGCGACTGCTATTTTTGCACTTTGCCAAGTGAGTTTTTATTTTCCTTCTTAGAATACTGGTCATCTCCAGATGTTTTTTGATCGTTCAAGTCGTCTTTTACTTTAAGAATTCCACCCTAAGGCATGTGATGCCATTGAAATGCTTTCTTATGGTTGCCCATTCCAACTACACTTTCTCGTCTTGATCATCTAAGATGATATGATTTGATACATTTAAAATTATCGATTTTTCCCGGTTTTTTTCACAATTTTGTACATATTCCAGTTTCCAGCTATGTTATTACTATATTTACCTGATACTGATCTTAATTAACTCTAATTACCCTTCCCACACTAATAATCTATATAAATATAATTGTAGTGTCTGTCTGTTATTTGTTTATAAATGGCTATTAATAAGTTTTTTGCTTCATTTTAGCAATAACTAAGCAGAATCAAACGTTTTTAAAAAATTTCTCTGTCTGTCTGTCTGTCTGTCTTTCCGGCTTTCACGCAAAAATGGCTGCACCGATTGCAATGAAACTTTCACAGATTATTAGGTCTGCCTTGGGGAGTAATCTGCTTTAGGTTTTATCTTTCTCCCCTCACGCCTTCTACCACCTACCAGACAAAGTGACTCATTTTCAAAAACTTATAATAATCAAATTTTCATGGAAACTATGAAAGCTATTAGTTTGAAATTTAAAATATATTATTTCTATTATAAATGCAATCTTCAAGTATATAAATAGTTTGAATCCCCCAACTCCTTCCACCACCTCCCATACAAACTAAACTTTTTCATGAAATACTATACTCCAATTTTCTCAGTACGTATAACTTCAATCGAGCTAAGATTTTGTGTTAAATCCTTAATTAGCATTGTTATCAATGTCAGGAAAAAATTAACCAATTAGGTTTACTCCTTCTACCCCCTCCCATACAATGTGACACAAATCCACGACTGCGAAAATTCGATTTTCTTGAAAAGTGTGAATGTTACTGTTCTGAAATACAAAATATATCAATTCAATGATAATTGTTGTTGCTTCTCAAAAAATAACTAAAAACCCTCCACTGCTTGCACCACCTCCTACACAAATTGCACTTTTTCATGAAATATTCTAAACCAATTTTCTCAGTACGTATAGCTTTGATCGAGCTAAAATTTTGTACTAAATCTTTAATTAGCATAGTTATTATTATCGGAAAAAATTAACCGATTAGCTTTACTCCTTCTACCCCGTCCCACACAATGTGGCACAATTCCACGACTTTGCAAAAACTCGATTTTCTTGAAAAGTGTGAATCTAACTGATCTAAAATTTAAAACACATCAATTGCAGGGTGATTGTAGTTGTTTCTAGAAAAATTTCTAAAAACCCTCCACTCCTTCTACCACCTCCCATACAAACTGCACTTTTTCATGAATTACTCTAAACCAATTTTCTCAGTACGTATAACTTTGATCGAGCTAAAATTTTCTGATGAATCCCTAATTAGTATTTTTATTATTATCGGGAAAAATTAACCGATTACCTCCACTCCTTCTACCCCCTCCCTTACAATATGACACAATTTCACGACTTTGCAAAAACTCGATTTTCTTGAAAATTGTGAATTTAACTGATCTGAAATTTAAAAGATATCAATTGCATGGTGATGATAGTTGTTTCTAGAAAAACTACCAAAAACCCCCCACTCCTTCTACCACCTCCCATACAAATTGCACAATTTCACTAAATCCAATGCACTAAGTTTCTCAAGCTACCTATTCAGTTTTTCAAGCTTAAATTTGGTGCAAAATATTTTTATAGCTACTCTAGCATGGTCTTAATTTAGTACTGTCATCCCTTCTATCACTCCCCACACAAAAGAGATTAGAAAAGATTACAAAAATTTCGATTTCATCGGTAGTATCATATAATGGGGCTTTACGCACAATCGAGGTCCTGTTATTTTTTAAGCTTAATGTCATTTTATTTCGGCTTTTTTCAATTAATACAAGCTATAGCTATTCACATGTCCTTAACACGTATACATATGATCTCGAATCACGGGTTTGATTTGATCACGAGCCTCTCCCATTCAAATGCGAGTATCATGCTATCATTCTTAATAATTTATGGTTCTGACTCCAACAAAATACAAAACATTGGGTTCAAAGAGTCATTGAAGTAAGCGGATTATATATCCCATATAATGTATTACTAACTACATTCTCAAAAATTGCTTATTAATGCGATTTTAATGCGGACAAAGTCGCAGGCATTTGCTAGTAATATAATAATCATAAAATCATAATCTTCGGTAGTTGTCGATCAGTTTGAGAAAGGTCTCAGCAGAGACCGAAACGTCACTTTTAGTAAAGCGTAACAGTCTGAAATCCGGAAATCTTTCTTTCCAATTGATTTACTGTACACTTATGCCACGGGAGTATAAAAATCATCTCGATTGTTTCTGCTATGTTTGCGGGGGGAATAAGCTTTCAAACCGCAACGAAAACGCCTTTCTCCGCTTCTTAAAACTGCCTACCAATTGTGCTTTGATTGCAAAGTTGGCTATCACGATAAGGATAGAGCTCCAACAGTTTGATGTACTACATGTTAAAGTAACTTGACCAAATGGCTCAAAGATGCCCGTAAATCAATGCCATTTGCTGTGCCCATGGTTCGGCGCGAACCTCGCTGTCATTTCACAGATTATTACTTTTGTATAACTTTCACCGTCGGGTTCTCTAGCAAAAGTAAGCATACAATTCAGTATCCAAATATCCCTTTAGCTCTTAGACCAGTTCCTCATAGCGAATCTTTGCCAATCCCAGCGCCCCCGAAATCCTACACTCTAGAGCCAAAAAAGGGATTTGACAAACCCAGGCCACAGCCTGCACCATCAAATGATTCGTCCATCGATGATGAAGAGTGTTCAGCAGATTCAGTTCATCAACAACCACACCTCGTTACTCGGTCGAAGTTAAACGATCTTGCCAGGGATTTGGAGATACCTAAGAGAAAATCTACACTTCTTGCATCTCGACTTCAGCAGTGGAATTTCTTAGAAAACGACCTACAAATCTCTTCTTACAGGGCCAGGCAGTCAATTCTGAAATTACCTTTTTTCCAAAAGATGAAGGCTTAGTGTTATGCCCATAATTCAAATGCATTAATGTTAGAACCAAAGATGCCAAGTGAGCCAAGAAAATGGAGACTGTTTATCGACTCATCTAAGACAAGCTTAAAAGTCGTCCTGTTGGCCAATGTGAATGAGATACCAGTAGTCCCCGTTGCATACTCTGTGGATATGAAGGAGACGTACGAAAACATCAGCCGTATCCCTAATAAAATCAGTTATCGTGATTATAATTGGAAACTTTGCACTAACTAAAAAGTTGTCTACACATGGGCCTGCCACCCGACTTCACAAAATACTGCTGCTTCCTATGTATGTGAATGGGACATTACATCGTACGGAACTGGCCTCTGCGAGAAAGTCAGATAAATGTCGGTCACAATCCTCTGGTCCCGAAAAAAATATTTACTTGTCGGCTTTGCACATCAAACTTGGATTGATCAAACAGTTTGTGAAATCAATGGACAGGAGAGCTGACGCATTCTAATTTTTAAAAACTAAATTTCCTGAATCAAGGAAGGAATTTCCGTGGCCCCCAGATTAGACAAATTTTCCGAGATTATATTAAACGCATGAGTCGAAAAGAAAAACGAGCTTGGCTTGCATTGCATTCCAAAAGGTGTGCATTTCCTTCACTCACATCTGGACTTCTTCCCTGAAAATTTAGGAGCAGTTTCGGATGAACACGTGGAAGGGTTCCATCAAAACATCAGCAAGTTCGAGGGAAGATTTTCAGGGAAGTGGAATGTACAAAAGGAACGCAACCACCAAATGAAGGTACTACCTTATTTATTTATTATTTGAACTGCAGGTATATATTGTTATTATTGTTTCTATTTATTTTTATTATTTAGGGGTGTTTGGGGAGGATGAAGGAGGCTGGAAGTTGGAATATGTACAAAATTACGAAAAAAACGGAAACATCTATCTTTTTTAATGTTTTTTTTTCATAATTTAAGGGGGCAAATCGCCCAAAGCTCCTTGCAAGAAATGTTCATGTTTTAGATATTTTCACATCTCAAGACCTTTAAAAGGAATCGAAATTATAAGATAATCCTTTTCATCCCTCCAAATTATAGAAAATTGATAAAAATAGATGGGGGGCCTCCCCCGAAAACGGTGGGTGATGGGCGAAAAATGGAGACAATATTCGAATTTAGGAGGTCATTTTATATAAGAATCAGCAGGAATGGTGTCCGGTCTCTGTCGAACAGTGTAATTTATAGACAGACGTGGATGAAAAGTGCTGATTATTTACAATCAGTAATTTTATGTTCTAAATTTGATCTGGACTCCAGAATTGAAAATTTCCAGCTTCAAAAACTTCATCAATGATTTTAGTTAATGATAATTCATACATATCTATGTATGTGAATAGGTACATACCCTGTCGGACAATTCGCAAGGAATGAATTTGTAATTGATTATTTCATCGAAGAAATTCGTTCGCGATTACCCGGTGTTGCAGATTGTCATGGCTCTACGGAAATTTTAGCATGAGCTCAATCTTGTCAGTCCTGTTGTATTCGATTACATTAGAATGCGACAAGTAGTGACCATAAGACAAAGCATGAACGGATTTTAAACTCTGGTAGTTATATTTTTATTGATTCACTAGCAAACGCCCGCGACTTCGCCCGCATAAAAATCGCAATAATAAGCAATTTGTTGAGAATGTAGTTAGTAATATATTTTGTCGGATATATAATCTGCTTACTTTAATGGCTCTTTGAACACAATGTTTTATATTTTGTTGTAATCAGAACCATAAATTATTAAGAATGATACCATGATACTTGCATTTGAATGGGAGAGGCTCGTGATCAAATCAATCCCGTGATTTGAGATCATATACGTACTGAAGAGCATTAAGGACTTGCGAATGCGAAATTATAGCTTGTGTTAATTAAAAAAAAAGCCCAAATAAAATAACATTAAGCTTAAAAACGTAACAGGACTACGATTGTGCGTAGAGCCCAATCATACGATACTATAGATGAAATCGAAATTTTATATGGGGAGTGGTAGAAAGGGTGACAGCACTGAACTAATTTGTTTCACATCATGCTAGATTAGCTATAGAAATGTTTTGTACCAAGTTCAAGCTTCAAAAATTGAGTAGGTACTGAGAAACCTAGTGCATTGAATTTAATGAAATTGTGCAATTTGTATGGGAGGTGATAGAAGGAGTAGGCGGTTTTTGGTGATTTGATCGAAAAACAACTTAAACCATCATGCAATTGATATATTTTAAATTTCAGATCTGTATCATTTACGCTTTTCAAGAAAATCGAATTTTTGTAAAGTCGTGTTACCTTGTATGGGAGGGGGTAGAAGGAGTAAGGCTACTCGGTTAATTTTTTCCTGAATAATATTGATTAGTATGGATTGGGTACAAAATTTGAGCTCGATGAAAGTTATGTGTACTGAGAAAATTAGTTTAGAATATTTCATGAAAAAGTGCTGTTTGTATGGGAGGTGGTAGAAGGAGTGAGTGGTTTTAAATGAATTTTTGAGAAACAACTAAAATTATTATGAAATTGATACATTTTAAATTTCAGATCAGTAACATTTACACTTTTCAAGAAAATCGAATTTAAGTAAAGTCATGGAATTGTGTCACATTGTATGGGAGGGGGTGGAAGGAGTTAAGCTAATCGGTTAATTTTTTCCCGATATTAAAAACAATGGGAATTAAGGATTTAGTACAACATTTAAGCTCGATGAAATTTACACAATTGGTGCATAGCATTTCATGAAAAAGTGAAGTTTGTATGGGAGGTGGTGTAAGGAGTAGGGGGATTCAAATAATTTGTATATAATAGATTACATTTGTGATAAAAATAATATGTCCTAAATTTCAAATGATTTACTACAATGGTTTTGAAGAAAATTTGATTATTATATATTTTTGAAAAAGAGTCATTTTGTATGGGAGGGGGTGGGAGGCGTGGGGGTATTGAAATAAGACCACACGCAGATTACATCTCGGTGCATATCTAATACACTGTAAAAGTTTCATTACAATCGCTTCAGCCGTTTTTGCGTGGAAACCGGAAAGACTAACATACAGACAGACAGAGAAAATTTTTAAAAACGTGTGTTTCTGCTTAGTTATTGCTTATATAAAGCAAAATACTTATTTAAAGCCATTTATAAACAAATAACAGACAGACACTACAATTATATTTATATGTATAGATTGAGACCTCCGTGGCTTTGTGGGCAGCGTGCTCGCTTCATAGTCAATATGCCTCGGGCTCGATTCCCACTCCAGACTGCAGGAATTTCCCACTCCAGGCAGTATAAGGCGTTACTTAGTCAATTCGCTAGTAATGCTGAGAGTTAATGCTGACCAATGCGGAAAACAGTATGGAAAAGTAATCGATTCTGCAATCCTAAAAGTAAGCCATTACAGAATCGATGCAGTAGTCATTACTGGTCCGGCTGGGTATCCATACGTACCTGTACATAATTACGTTCAAATACATACAACAATTTTACAATTTAAAAGGTTAAATAATTTTGCTAACGAATTGTTTCCTCTCCTCTCCGCACGCCACGCCACTAAGTTTAACTCATACAGTTTTTTCTAAAGTGAAAACCTGTGCACATTACACTTAACGAATTATTTCCAATCTAATGCCTCGATTTATAAACTATAAATAAGTCATGAAACAAATAAGAAAGTCCTGATGATTTTGAGCAAGAAGTAACTGGTTAAGTCGAAAAATAATCTGTACAATATTTCATACACCAAACATTGTTGGGCATGAACGATATGGATGTAAACCTGAGAACCTTTCTGAACAGCCTCTTTTAAGAGGTTATTATTCAAATCTCAAGAAAGGCTTAAGGCTAAATTGCTCAACATAATACGAGATGTTGTAAAATGGGTCAAAGTTTCAAATATATAATTTTCAATCGAAGAAAATTATTATTCCGAATTCTTGAAATTCTGTGTAGCCGAAACGCACAAGAAAACTGAGTGAGTAGGATTTCTTCTTTTTCTGCAGTTCATTAAAACGTTGATCAGACGAATTAAATGCAGCAAACAAGTCGCCATTATTATGCTGCAGCGTGCAGCTGAGCAGACAGCAGCAATAAACTGAACTCAAGCAGCAAGTTAACTTTGGCCAGGTCCATATTTAGAATTAGAGATTATCATTGGCAGGAATGCATGCCACGTGCTGAACGTTTCTCGTATACACGAGCAAATCGAAACAAAAAAAAAAAAAAGAAGCAAAACGAAGAATTGATCCGATGCGGCCCTGACCGTGCCGCGCCGAGCACAATCTACAATTTATAAGAAAGTCTCGTGAAGGTGCCATTTAGTTGACTATAAAATGCTGTAAGAAACTAAAAACGGACCATAAATTGACTTTATCTGTTTTCTGCGTATCTGCGCCAGCTCTTTCTAGTATATAAACGCCTTTGTGTTTTCCTTCTTTTCATCGCGACTCTTGCTGCGGAATTGATGCTTCTGCAGCAGCACTGCCTAAGTATCTACGTAAAATGGGCTCCGTGAAAATCGGATATCGCTACTGCGCGTGCTGTGGGTTTTTAAATTTATCTTCGCGCTGCACTCAGCCTAAAAAAATTTATTTATAGGATTGTGCCCCGATTCCCTAGACCGAACAACGAAACCAAAGTGTTCAGATAAATTAAAATCGTGCATGTGTGGGGCCGAAAATTGCCAGGGACATAATGGGGATAGACCGCAAGCGAGGTGGACCGAGCACAGCAAGATGCATCTTAGTTCGTCCATAGACTTGGCAATTTGCTCGTTCACTAATTCTAGCAAATGGAAGGTTAATGGAGCGAAACGGTAAGGACTGTAAAGGTGTTGTGAAATTTTCGTATTATAGATACATACCTGCTATTTGGAGCGTTGCATTCCGACTATAGACTTTTCCGGCTTGATTTTTCGCCACACACCAATAGACTCCGCCGTCCTGCTCCTTTTTTCCGTGGACCGTTCTGAGGAAGAAAAGCGAACCGGATGGCAGTAGGACTCGATGAGATTTATTATCGTTGGGACTCGTCTTGACTGGTTCGCCATCCTGCGTTTTTTTGGGGGAAGAAACCAAAGAGATTTATTAGTTTCTTCCTGGAGCTAGCTCCACCACCACCCCCATAATTCGGGGCCTTAATCTCGAGTTATAATCTAAAAGGATAGGATAGGACTAGGGCATGCTACTCTATACGAATGCATAGATGATATTCTATAGTATTTTATATCTGAACTTTGTGGTCTGAAAGATTTATGTCTTACCTTAAACCATTCGATTGTTGGTTCGGGCTTGCCTTCGGCCTTGCAATTCAGGGTGACTGGTTCGTTTTTCGGTACTACTATATCACTAGGATGTTCTGTTATCTTCGGCGATCGGTACTGGCCTGCAAGTAAAAAAAAATAGATAAAGTTAGGAATAGTGTTAAGTTCGATCAGAAAAGCTTAAGATAATGCTGTTTACGATTAATTTATAGCAGAATAATGAAGAAGGGAGAGGTTTGTTGATACAAACTTGAATTTTACAAAAAATAATTGGGCACGAATGCTGTAGTCGTAAGTGGAGCAGAGTGTGTACTCTGGTAAATTTATTTCTTTTTAGCAAATACCCTTTAGTATCTCTTCTAGCCTTGCTGCCTTAAGACGTGGTAAAAGAAGTGGTGCCGATTTCAGCTTTTGGCGACAAATGTGCTTAGAAATACTTAACACCTTGTGGATTGGTGAAAGATGTTAACGGAACTCTCCTTATATAAGTGAATACCAGTTGCGGCGTAGGAGGAAATATTTCTCCGATATTTTGAACATCTTGTAATAGGAAGATATTCCAGAAACAGAACAACTACCAAACATCCAACCGCAACAATCCTCTATTAGGGACGATCCCCCAGATAAGGAAGAGATGGTTACCGCCATTCGGTCAATGGCGGGAAGGGAAGCCCCAGGTATAGACGGACTACCAACCGAACTCTTAAAAGCGGACCCGGAACTAACAGCCGATATACTCCTACCACTTACTGAGATGTGGAATGAAAGAAGATATCCGACTGAATGGAAGGAGGGCGTCATTGTGAAAATTCCGAAAAAGGGCAACCTTCGAGATTGTGGCAATTGGCGTGGTATATGTCTGCTTACTGTCTTATCAAAAATCATGGCTAAGGCAATTCTCAGTAGGATTAGTCATGTCGGAGAGACCACTCTCGAAGTTTATCAGGCTGGATTCCGTAAAGAGTCGTCTTGTACTGACCACACAAATACCCTACGGATAATAGCAGTCCGTCGAAATGGGTTCGCCACTACATCTCATGTTTGCGGACTTCAAGATGGCTTTCGACCGCATTAAGCGAGATTACATACGGAATGCTTTGTGTAGGAGAGGCATTCCGGATAAGGTCATAGGATTAAAGAATCCTACGAAGATGCAAGGCGTCGCATCTTGCATAGAGGAAAGCTGTCCGAGAGCTTTCCTATGCGAGTGGGTGTCAGACAAGGCTGTATATAATCACAAGCCCTGTTTCTGGTGGTAATGAATGACATCTTGAAAGCTGTACTGTGCGAAAGATAAAGATCTTCAATGGAGACTACTTAACATCTTAAGTCACCTTGATTATGCTGATAACGTGTGTTTGCTTGCATATAAGCTTTCGGAGTTAGAGTCAAATGTTCGTTCGTTGCATTCTAAATGCAAAAAGGCGGGATTGAAAATAAATGTGCGTAAAACCAAGTACGTGCACATGGGTTCGAACGCAAGCGCACCGATTGTTCTTAACGGACAAGATGTGAAAAAGGGGGAAGATTTTTGTTATCTCGGAAGCATTGTAGCATGGACGACCGAAATAAAGCTCGTCAGGCCTTTATTATCTTTTCCCCTTTCTTGAGGCTAAGAGAGATCTTTCTTCGCACGAAGCTGCGAGTTTTTGACGCATGCGTCAAATCCGTGATGGTATGTGGTTGTACTACGTGGAAAGTGACCGTTCGCCTTACCAAGAAACTACAAACTTTCGTAAGCCAATGCCTCCGACGCATTTTAGGAATATTCTGGCCAGAAGTGATCTCAAACGACGAACTTTTGAGTACAAATGGACAGACTAAAATAGGCATTGAGATTGAAAGGCGGAAGTGGCAGTGGATTGGTCACACTTTGAGGAAATCAGAGCGAAACTTCGCCAAACAGGCTCTGGATTAAGGAAGACGTCGGGTCGGTCGAACATATAGCACAAGAAACAAGTTCTGGCAACAGCTAAAGACCTATGCTTGAATTCGAGCCTTGTGGTTGCCCTTATAGGGTCTTAACAGGAATTTGATTGTATAGATGAGTTCATTGTTACGAAGTATATATTGCCATTTACAACCTCATACAAGAGTTCCTGCCCTCAGAAGTCCGCCAAACATAGTAAGAACGCTGTCTGGTGGAATAACGATCTTGATATTCTGAAAAAACGGGGAAGAAAACTCATTAATAAACCTAATTCCAGCAATCGTGACACACACTGTGACAAATACCAAGCATCACTTACTCTGTATAAAAAACAGTTAATAGCTGTCAAACGAAATTCAGAGAAGAGATTCTGTGAAGAAATCGATAACGTAAACGATAATTGCATTCATTTCCTTCAAAACTTACAAATCACCAGGACTGGACGAAGTCTATCCCGCAATGATCCAGAATGCGGATGAAACAATAATTCAGTACCTGGTTGACATATGCAAAGCATGCATCAGTTTTTGCCACATACCGAAATTATGGCAAGAGGTTAAGTTAGTTTTCATACCTAAACCAGACAGAGCCTTCCATAACACCCCGAAGGCTTTCCGACTCATCAGCCTAACTTCGTTCCTTCTTAAAGATTTTACGTCATTAAAATCGCAAATTCCCTTTTGGACTGAGAGCATGATTGCGTGAACTAACCACAGGTTGAGAAACGGACGTTTCACATTAAGTTTCCTGAACAAATCGAATGGGCAACAACCACGACACTCAGCACCTGCACAGGTCCTCATATCCATACGAACGGATCTAAAACAAACCAGAGGACATGTGCAGGGATTCTTTCCCACGATTTCGACATCCATTCCTTCCAGAACACGGGACTGTGTTTCAAGGGAAGTATTAGCTATTAACAAGTGCACAAAAATTATCTTAGATATGCACAACAATCGCGGAAATTGTTACATTTTCTCGGACAGCAGGGCTGCACTTCTGGCACTCCAATCCCAATTCCCAATTCAAAATTGGTAACTATCTGTCTTTTTCAGACACCTGATGGAGGGTCTTAAAAGCGATCTGGAGGAGAAGGTGGAGCCCATATTCCCTGGCATACACAGGAACCTTGAAGTAGGCCAAATTGATAGAGCAGTTTCGAGGAAGTAGTTGACAAGCGGGCTAAGAGTCCAGTGGCCAACCCGCTATTCGGAAGCCTACATTCTCATATCAAAAAGTAACTTCATTATAAGGAAAAGTTGGCGAAACCTTCGCAGGAGATGCATAAAACCAACCTAGGCTTACGGAACAATGAATGTGAAATACTACAGAAATCGATTACAGAGCTTTTCAGATAGATTGACCTAAGATCAATAGACACTTCAATAAACAGTTACAGGAACCACTGAGAGGACTAAACCCCGGTCCAAGCACCTTTAGAACCATAAACGGGGGAAAAGAACATGATAGTAACATTGCTAGCATCATCAACACTGACTGTCACAAGACTAATGTGGAGATTCGAAAAGCCTTTTCCAACTTTTATAAGGACTTGTACACCCCTTGCATTCCGGATTTTCATCCTGACAACTCGAGTACCGTGTTGGAAGGAACTAGAAAGTTTGAGGACGTCAAGTGCTTGTTTTTTTCTCGAAAGGAACCCGTCGCTGGAAGATTCCCATTTATAAAAGCCAAAACAGTGCAGGGCAGATTCATGGAACCGCGGGTAAAAAGTACTCCGGCCCGTATTGAGTTACAAATTACAACCATAAAAAATTACTACTGAGAGCGATAGAATTCCTTAGGATTGTTTTCAGCAGCTGTATCTGCAGGAGATACGTAGCACGCAGCTTAGAAACACCCAGACTTATTCCCATTAAAAAAAGGTTTCGTCTAAAGAGGTGGCCGACTTCAGACCAATTTCGTTATTGTCCAACCTGGAAAAGCTCTTTGAAAATTCTGCTCGGAGATGAATATAATTCCGTCAGAACAATTTAAATTCAAAGAGTCAAACTTTACGGAGCAGCTCATCAAGTTGGTTGACGATATCATAAAGCGATCATAGAATAAAAAGGCGACAGTGATATCTACATTGGATATAAGTAAGGCTTTTGACACGGTCGGGATCGATGCTTTCCTATATAACGTGCTTGTAATCGAACTGCCTCTCCCCTAGTTCAGAGTGATTTACAGCTTCTTAAAAGATGCGAGCCGACGATAACGCAGAAAGCTCCGAGGAGCACGCAGTGGGCTGCGGAGTGTTTCAAGGATCCATACTGGGACCAAAATTATGCAACACATCTAGTATGACTTTCCACAGATAGACAGTCTTTCAAGGCAACTCCAACTCATTACTGAACGCCGATGGTACATCTAAATAACGTCAAACAGGCCTGAAACTGTCCTTAAGAAGGTTGCTATGCATTTAAGGCTGATCAACTTATTCTATAGTACGTGGGAGCTTGGAATAAATCTTTATAAATCATAGAAAAATATTTGCCAACAACGTCCAAACTGGTATCCATTTAAAGACACAATTTGAATCGCCTAGCGGCTATAACCGGAGTATTTCTAATTTGGATACCGGGTCATAGCAAGGATCTGCAACAATAACTCTACTAGAAAGTCAGTCGATTTAGCACCAACAGTACTGAAGACTAGTTTCAAACAGACTATTTTGGATTTTTTCTTGGATTATTCTTAGTGGCGGTAGCTGCAGAATGGCCAAATCCTTTTGGGAAGAACCCAATAAAAATATTACAGCTCAACTGTTACAACGTAGTCGCTATAGCGTCTGAACTATTGTTGGCCTGACCACAGGTCATTACCTGCTAAAGCTGCACGCATGCAGGTTGCGAATCGTGAGCGTCAGCCTTTGAAGAGGTTGCGAGGAAGACGAAGAATCTATCGAAAATTATCTTTGTTACTGTCCGCAAATCTTTAACAGCCGTCCCCTTTGTTTAGGTTTTAGAATCTTTTCAGAACTAGACGACCTCAGAGTCGTAAAAAATTCGAGCCTGCTTCGGTTTGCAAATTAAACCAAGTGGCTAGCACAGGAGGAGCAAAACCATCTCATAATGAAAAGGGGGAGTACAATGGGCCCATCTAGAAGGCCCCAGTTCATTGTGGTTCTACAAATCCACCCTCCTATAAACTAAACCTAACATCGCCCGGCTTACATTCCTACAGCGGTGTAGGTATGCCACATATATTCTCAGGTTTTATTCTGTTCTGACATTTATAAACAGTGTTGAAGTAAAACGTAACAGAATTATGATTGGGCTTAAAGCCCAACCATATGATACTCTAGATGAGATGGAAATGACTTTAATATACCGGAAAAGATGTCATCTCAAATTCTTTCGTATAGTGAATAGAGACTTTTGCATGGGAGGTGGTAGGAGTAGAGGCGGAGGTTTGTATTTTTCGTATATGACACCGAACATGGCATGCAAAATATTTTTTGCTGAATTTAAAGTTTTTAGTTTTCATTATTTTTAAGGAAATTGGTCATTGATTTTCCGAAATTGGGGCATTTGTATGGGAGATGGCAGAGGAAGTGGAGCGTTTAAGATGATTTTGAAACTGCTTATCATTATCCTTATCATCATGCTTTGATTCAATTTCAAAGTCGATAGCTCTCATATACTTGAAGGAGAAATGCTTTTCTTGAATTTATAATACAGATATTTGTATGGGAGGTGGTAGAAGGAGTAAAGCAGAGCTGATAATTTTTTCTAACACTTATTTCAATTATTAAGAAACAAATTTTGGCAAAATTTGAAGTTTGTACTTTTTCTAGTTTGAATGGAAATCGATAAAATGCATTTAACACAAATTATGCATTTGCATGGGAGGGGGTAGAAGGAGTGTACGGATCAAAACAAATTTTTTTCGCATTGTTAATATTTCTATTTGTGTACTTTGTACAAAATATCAAGTTGATAGCTATAACAGTTTCGAAGAAAAATAATTTAATTTAAATTTAAAAATTTCGTGAAATTTGTATGGGAGGGGATAGAAGGAGTTAGGTGAGGTTGATAATTATTTTCAAAATAAATTAAAGTTATAGTAAAATTAATTCTGACAAAATTTCGTCTTTTCAGCTTTACTAGTTTCAATGAAAATCGAAAATATGTATTTTTGAAAATTGTCCATTTGTATGGCAGGGGGTAGAAGGGGTAAGGGGATCGGGTCAAAATTCCGTGATTTTTGAATTAATGACATCTATATCATAATACTTTGACCTAAATTTCAAGTCGATAGCTTGAATAGTTTCAAAGAAAAATCAATTTCTTAATATTTCGAAATTTCATGAAATTTGTATGGGAGGGGGTAGAAATAGTAGGGGGATGTAGCCCATTCACGAACTTAAAGTTACTTTTTTGCTAAAAATGACACACAAAATTTTTTAGCACTTTAGGTCAAAGCTTTCGAGAGTTATGCTGTAGACAGACGCACAGACGGACAGACAGACAGATAGACAGACGGTCACTCGGAATCGAGCTTTTTGAGCGACAACAAATATTTCTGTACCCTTGACGGCACTGTGCGAGCATTATTTCTTAGCGTTACAAATGGTAAGGCAAACACAATATACTCTCAGATTTCATCTAGAGTATAAAAAATACAAAAAACGATATAACCAGGTTCAGGTTTGGCCAAAATTTAAAACCCAAAGGGCTATATATACCCGGAAAATACAACGGCGGAATCTATACATATAAATATAATTGTAGTGTCTGTCTATTATTTGTTTATAAATGGCTATAAATAAGTTTTTTACTTTATTTTAGCAATAACTAAGCAGAAACACACGTTTTTAAAAATTTTCTCCGGTCTTTCCGGTTTTCACGCAAAAACGGCTGAAGTGATTGTAATGAAACTTTCACAGTTTGTTATATATGTACCGAGATGTAATCTGCGTGTGGTCTTATTTCAATACCCCCCGCCTTCCACCACTCCCATATAAAATGACTCATTTTCAAAAATATATAATAATCAAATTTCCTTCAAAACCGTTGGAGTAAATAATTTGAAATTTAGAACATATTATTTTTATCATAAATGTGATCTATGGTATACAAATTATTTGAATCCCCCGACTCCTTGCACCACCTCCCATACAAACTTCACTTTTTCATAAAATGCTACACCAATTTCCTCAGTACGTGTAACTTTCATCGAGTTTAAATGTTGTACTGAATTCTTAATTCCCATTGTTATTAATATCGAGAAAAAATTAACCAATTAGCTTAACTCCTTCTACCCCTCCCATACAATGTGACACAATTCCACGACTTTACAAAAATTCGATTTTCTTGAAAAGTGTCGATGTTACTTATCTGAAATTTAAAATACATAAATTGCTCAATGATTATAGTTGTTTCTCTAAAATTCACTTAAAACCCCCCACTCCTTCCTGAAATTTTTCATGAAATATTCTTAACTAATTTTCTCAGTACATATAACTTTCAGCGAGCTCAAATTTTCTACTTAATCCATAATAATCGTTATTATTATTTCTATCAAATCACCAAAAACCACCCACTCCTTCTATCACCTCCCATACAAATTGCACATATCATTAAACTCAATGCTCTAGGTTTCTCAGTACCTACTCAATTTTTGAAGTTTGAATTTGGTACAAAACATTTCTATAGCTACTCTAGCATGATGTGAAACAAATTAGTTCAGTGCTGTCAACCTTTCTACCACACCTTATACAAAATTTCATAACATTACAAAAATTTCGATTTCATCTATGGTATGGTATGATTAGGCTCTACGCACAATCATAGTCCTGTTCCGTTTTTAAGCTTAATGTTATATTATTTGGGCTTTTTTTTAATTAACAAAGCTATAATTATTCGCATGTCCTTAATGCTCTTCAATACGTATATGATCTCAAATCTCGGGATTGATTTGATCACGAGCCTCTCCCATTCAAATGCGAATATCATGGTATCATTTTTAATTTTTTTATGGTTCTGATTACAACAAAATACAAAACATTGTGTTCAAAGAGCCATTAAAGTAAGCAGATTATATATCACACATAATGCATTTCTCAAAAATTGCTTATTATTGCGATTTTTATGCGGACGAAGTCGCAGGCGTTTGCTAGTACTAAATATATTAGAGTAAATTCTCCTCCATTGCGTATTGGTCTTGAATTCGAAGGTCGCGAGTTCAAATCCCGATCGACGCATAATACCAGCGCATGCCTAGTACATCTGATGACCGATTTTCAAATTGCGCGTGGATGACGTGCGTCATTCTACACCTTTTTCTCCAATCACACTTGCATATGGCGGAAAGATAATAAGAAAACCAATCTTTTGTTCTATCAATGAAAATGCAGTTTAAATTGGATTTAATTCGCATGCCAATAACCCACACATCTAATACATATAAAATAAGTAAATCGATAAATAGAAATTTGCATGGAACTTTTAAATTGAATGAACCGATCGATTTGGCAATACACCATGCACAGACCACACTCACACACATATGGCAATGGTGTTGTTTACTTAATTGCCTTTTAATTGATTTGAATAGATTTCGAAATGATTCGTTATTGATAAGGTCAATAGATAAAGTTCGTGTTCTAAATTTTTGCCTAAAATACCAAAAAAATTAATCAATTCCGAACAAACAGTGTTCGAAGTGTTGAGCACGTCATGTGTAATTTTTGTGTGTGCTAACGTTCCGGTTATGCCTGGCGTGTTTAGGTGTTATCCAATGATTGGGACGTCTTTTCATAATTTTCCCTAATCTTGGCTCGACAAATATCGGCGCAGCTATCAAAATAGCTAATACGCGATCGACATGGGGCCTATGATAAACTGATTGCTATCGTTCGTAGCGCACAAAACAACAACTCAATTGCTCGAGAAAAAAAAACCAATTACATGGACCTATCCTATCATTTCGGTGAAATAACCGTCTAATTTGTTCCGATTCATTTTCACAACGGACTTACCTTAACCCGTGAAGTTTTTAATTCGATTTCGACATTTCATCGCCATTTCATTTACGTCATTTCTTCTGTTGGTATAAATTTGGATCAGCAATTTAAAAATCTTTTTTTTGGATCCACCCGCATCAGTCAAGTACCTTCAACGTATTTTAAATGGGAAGGTAGGCTCATATCCTGGGCACGTGTATTTTGACAGTTGGGAGCTATATTCAAAATTCTAACATGGCCCTTAATTAAACGCAGTTTCCGAACAAGATGTCATCGGCGAGCGATACCATGTCAACAATTTCTTTCACATGACGGGGCATAAATTCGAAAATCTCTTTTCCAAAAAAGAAAATCAAATCAAATTAAAAATAGCCGTTTTTCTCGTGAAATTTCCTGCCAGTTGGAATTGAAAACGATGTGGAAAAATCCCAGATGACTTATCAAAAATCCGGGACGGCTGCCAATGACAGATTCTCCTCGCAGAGTCTGAACCCTTCCGTCGGGATTATCTTCGATTAGCTGTCATGTGGACGTCTATAATACGGGACGCACTTAAATCTAGCGCTTCAAATGGCTCGAAATAGATGGAAATGTGCGACGAGCCGTAAAGGAAAGCCTCGCTATAGCGGGGGTGAAACAAGTGGCCCGCGTGACATGTTTATCCTGCCATTTTGACATGTTCTTGGTCGGGTTAATTTCCAGCTTGCCTGTTGCTGTTCAGCCGTGATACGGTAGACGTTGTGGAGCGTTTTTAATGTTTACAGAGAGTCGCCTGTTCGGAAACAATACTTACGCGGCTTTGTAGCAGTTCGGGTTTATGGGAATAACGTGCTGACATCCGGTTATCATCTAAAAATGTGAGAACGTTTTTACGTTCTCACTCGGCAAGAAGTTTTGAATAATTACATCGAACGCAGGAGCTCATTGCTTTTACGATTCGAAGGTGACATGAACGCTAATTAATTTTCATACACTTCCGTACGTCATTTCGATGAGCGTTTAACGGGAAGAAAGTGATGTTTGATTTTGTGTAATTTTTTATTTTATTACTTCTAACGGATATTTTGTCATTTTCGCCGTTTAATAATGAATAATAAACTTAGAATTAATGTTTTGATAATAATTGTACTCTTTCGTAATAGTGATGTCAAAAAAGTAACTATTCGTTACACGAGTATTCGTTACCGACCGAAATTCGTAGTAGCGAGTACCGAGGCAGATTTTTATTCGTCACATAAGTAACGAAATGAGCTCCCGAAAAAGTAACCGAGCTGTCACAACGTTTCGTTGCTCGAGTATTCGTTCCACATACAAAAAAAGTACCTACACCGAAAGTAACGTAGCTGTTTTTTCCGTACTTCACAGGAAGGAAACCCGCAGTTATACATAACGCCATTCTGTCAATGCAAAGCCAGAACGAGAAGGAATAATCTTACTCTATCTTTCAGCAAAATCTACTGGGAAAATGATGTTTTTCATATTCTAGATGAAATCTGAGAGTATTATAAGTTTACTCTAAAGTTTGTAACGCTAAAAAATTAGGCTCGGAGAAAAAATGAATGATACAGAAGTTAATATTATCATTCGCTCTCTAGCTGGAGAACAAGTTGAGCTAGAACGTCAAAATCTTGTACACGTTGTTTTTGACAAAAACGTAAGATCAAGATCGTGAACGGACCAAATCGATCCACCCCTTCTACCACCTCTCAAACAAAATGACGCATTTTTGATATTTGACCGATTTTCTCGAAAAGTAGAAAAACTATTGACCTGAAATTTGAACTATATTTATTTTTATAACAATTCCAATCAACGGTATAAAAATTATTTGAATCCCTTCACTCCTTCTACCGACTCTCATATAGACTGCACTTTTTCATGACATACTATAAACCAATTTACTCAGTACGTATACAATTTATCGAGCTGAAATTTTAAACAAAATATTTATTTAGAATCATTAATAAAACAAAAAATAGATGATAAGCTTCACTACTGCTACACCCTCACGTATAATGTGACACAATTTCAAAATTTTGCAAAAAGTCGATTTTTCTGAAAAGTTTGAATGGTACTAATCTGTGATTGATTTCTGAAAAAATCACTGAAAACCTCTCACTCCTTCTACCACCTTCCATACAAACTGCACAATTTCACTAAATCCAAAACACTAACTTTCTCAGTACCTATTAAATTTTTGAAGCTTAAATTTTTAATAAAACATTCTGATAGCAGCTCTAGCATGATGTAAAAAAAATTGGTTTAATACCGTTGCTACTACTACCACTTCCCACACAAAATTTCTTAAAATCAAAAAATTGTCTCTTCATCTACATAGAGTATCGCATGATTGGGCCTTACGCCCAATCTTAGTGCTGTTATGTTTTTCGTTTCGTTTCTTTCAACACCAAGAATATCGCGAGAAGAGATCTGCCTCGGAGGTAAACTGCGCTATGTCATTTTATTCAACTTTTCAGTGGAGCAAATTAAAAACTACTGAGATCATACATCATACACATACAAAGTTCCATATTTATACTCTAGATGAAATCTGAGAGTATTATAAGTTTGCCACAAAGTTTGTAACGCCATGAAATAAGGCTTGGAGAAAAAAAATGGATGAAACAGAAGTTCATATAATCACTCAAAAATTTCAAAACCGGATGTCCGCCCGTCCGTCCGTCTGTCTGTTTGTCTGTCCCTCCGTCCGTTCGTGTCCTCTCTAGCTTGAGAACGCGTTGAGCTAGATGGTTCAAATTTTGTACACTTCGTTTTTGACAAAAAAGTAAGGTCAAGTTGTGAACGAGCCAAATCGCTTCACCCCTTCTACCCCCTCCCATACAAAATTACACAATTTCGTAATTGGACAATAAACGGGTTTACTCGAAAAGTATAAATGCTATTGATCGGAAATTTGGAATATAATTCTTTTATGATGGTTTTAATCTACTGTATAAAAATTATTTGTGTCCTCCCCGCCTTCCACCACCTCTCATACAAACTGCAGTTTTTGATGAAATGCGCTAGACCAATTTACTCAGTGCGTATAAAATTGAAATTGTTTTAAATTGTGCACTAAATATTTATTTAGAATTATTAGTAAGACCAAAAAAAATAATTAAAAAAATAAAACTGTGTATCATTGTTTTGGTACAGGTACTAGGCCAACGCAATTCAGAGCGGTTCACAAGCGATTTTTTTCTTGCATATAGTTATTGCATGGGAGACTAAAGGCGATTTCTTCTATTTGGTGATCACTTTTATTTGCAGAACTTGCTTATCCATTCCTACAACATGATATGGCGGTCAAATAGAATAGTGATGAAAAGTAATGAAACTTGAAGTAATGGAATTTGTCTTCTTCTTCCACCACCTCCCATACGAATTGTACGATTTCACAAAATACAATATATCTAAATATTGTTTCAAATTTCATGAGCTTAAATTTCGCACAAAATACTTTGAGAGCAAAATTAGAAAAAAAAGAGAAAAAATTTACCCAGAATGTCACAATTACACCCGATACCCTCCTTTTCCGATCACTATGCCATCAGTCTGAAGTGCAGACTCTCAGCCCATTCAAAATTGGTAATTATCTGTCTCTTTCAGACACCTCAAGGAAGGAGATCTTAAGATTGTAACCAAATATTTTTGATTTAATTGTAAAGCCTTTTTCGAGTTCTAAAAGGAAATGTACCCTCCTCGTGTTCCGGATTTTCATTCGGAAAACTCGATTAGCGTATGGAAAAGAATTAGAAGGCTTGAGCACACCCAATGCCCGTCCGGGTTTTTTGGCCTCATTGCTGTTTTCCAGAGGAACCCGTCGCTGAAAGATTTCCAAGTTTGCTTTATAAGAGCCGAAAATGTGCAATAGTAGATTTGTTGAATCGCGGAATCCTGTGGCTCGGATGGAGTTACAAATTACATCCTCAAAACATTACTAGTGAGAGCGATAGAATTTCATACGGTTGTTTTCAACAATTGTATCTGCAGGGGATACGTAGCACCTAGCTGAAAAAACCCAGACACCCATTAAAAAAAAGGTCTCGTCTAAGGAAATGCCAACTTCAGAAAAATTTCGTTATTGTCGAACCTGGGCAAGCTCTTTAGAAATTCCATAGCACACGCTTTGGATAAATTCTGCTCGGAGCTGAACATCATCCCTCCAGAGCAATTAGGATTCAAACAGTCACACTCCACGGAACACGCACTCATCAAGCTGGGTGACTATGTCATCACGCGATTATGAAATAAAAGTGCTACGAGTATCTACATTGGATATATTTAAGTTAGGCGTTTGACTCGGTCTGAATCGAGGTTCTCCTATATAACCTGCTTGTAATAGAACTGTCTCTCCCCTAGTTCAGAGTGACTTACAGCTTCTTAAAAGATGCGAGTCAACGATAACGCAGAGAGCTCCGAGGAGTTCGTAGTGGGCTGCGGAGTGCCCATACAATCAAATTATACAACATACCTAGTATGACTTTCCACAGATAGACAGTTTTTCGAGGCAACTCCAACTCATTACTGAACGCCGATGGTACGACCATCTATCATACAGGCTTGAAACTGTGCTTAAGAAGGTTGCTATGTATTTAAGATTGATCAGCTTATTCTATAGTACGTAGGGGGTTGGAATAAATGTTAATAAACCATTGAAAAATATCTGCCAACAAGTCGGACGCAACTTTATTATGTTTACGACATACAAAAGTATGATTTCGACCAATTTAAATAAACCAAATAAAACCCAACAAATTAAATGGTACGAACTTGAAATTTCGTACGAACACCTTTCAAGAGAAAAGAAATAAAACTGCATCACAAATTTTACGATTCCACCAACTATTCTACCCTCTACCTCACAAATGCATGGTTTCGAAATAAATTCTATGAAATTCGGTGCAATTTAAATTCATGAATCATACATTTGTATGGGGATAGGAGAGTTGATTTAACGCGAAAGTGGGCAAAGAAGAGACTTACATAGGGAAAAAGTAATTGCGAAATATGTATCAGCTTTTGAGAGACATTTCTCAGCAATATTGAACAGCAACGCCAGCATGCCACTAGAAGATATGTGGCAAAACATGAAAGACGGCATTACATCCATTGCAGAGTAGGTGATAAGACAACAACTCCAAAAGAAATGATTGGATCGACAACGAATGCCAAGATGCCTTAGAAAGAAAAAATCAAGCTTGCAAAATATTAATGAATCGACTGTAGTGTACTCTCGCCACTACTGTAAACACAGAATCTTAAGATAATGTAAACACAAAATCTTGAGATCATCCGGATCTCAAATCCTACCTTATCGCAGAAATAATAACATTGAGTGATCCAACGTAAACAAACAAGACACTCAATGTTATACATTAAATATCTCGACCACACAAGGTCAAGCACTTATTATGCTCGCCTTCTCCGTGCAATATGAAATGCAATTGTCTCCGATTGCATTTCCATATAAAAAAGGGACAGAGAAATTGTGCGAGATACTGACGCGTGCTAATATACATGAAAATATGTTTCATGTATATCGACATAGCAATACACTTTTTATGAATAAGTTTAGATAGGAATTTACCCATTTAATATGATTTTTGTATAAGCACATTTTTTATGAATAAGTTAGATAGGAATTTACCTATTGAATATGATTTTTGCATAAGCACTTTTTTTATGAATAAGTTTAGAATAGAAATTTACCTACTAAGTATATTTTTTGTGAATACGTTTTTTATAAGTAAGCTACAATAGGAACTTAGCCACTAAGCATATTTGTAATAATCATTTTTTTTATATAGAGTTTAAGACAGAAAAATGTATAAAAGAAAAGTGTTGGCCCATGCTCGCCGTCATTTGATAGAATAAAGTTACGCTCGGCATACGTGCCTTTACAAAACTTACGTTTCTTTCACTTTGACCAAAAAACCTATTTCGGCATTCTTGCCTACACCATACGCGGGACCAGCCGCTAAAAATCTGGTAAGTCCCCCCTTTTAACTTACCATTCACATAACATGGCGATCCTGCCCACCATACATAACACGACCAACACACGCTAAACTGGACAAATATAGTGATCTTAGATGATTTGCAAACAAAAACGGGAGTACAATAATGACGAAATTAAAAACAAAAGTGATCATTTTAAATACACAATACAAGAGCCGCGTATTCCCTACTTAAAAGGATGAAAGAGGGATACCAATCGAAGACCACCCTCTGCAAGAATACAGAAGGCAAAATTATTAGTAGTATGCGGAACATATAAAACAAAGATGAACACCTCCACTATCCGAGCCCAACATCCGCATGAACAGCAGCAGAACACATCAAAGTAGGCACAATTGATGTAACAGCTGATGAAGAATCCTTTTTGAATCCTCCCACACTCGAAGAACTGAAAACAGCTCTGAAGAAGCACCCAAACAACAACAAAGCGCCGGGCTCTGATCAAATCGAGCTGAACTTCTGAAAGCCAGTGACACCTGTTTAGCGCATCTATACAGATTAGTCACGGATTTATTGACACAGGAAAAACTTTCCGAAGATTGACGCAAGAGTGTCATATGTCCAATTTATAAAAAAAAGGTAGCAAACACTGCTGCGAAAATTATCGAGAAATATTTTTAGTGTGTACGTCTTATAAGATCTGGACGAAAATTCTAGAAAAGAGAATTGAACCGTAAGCTGACAAAGTAATTGATGGATACCAAGGCGGATTTAGAGCTGAACGATCGACCACGGACGAGATATTCTCAGTTAAACAGGTGCAGGAAAAGTGCTGGAAATATAATCTTGATTGACCAGATATTTATTGAACTAGGGTGTAGCCTAGTAGGAAGCGTGTTGGTCTTGCAATGCGAAGATCGTGAGTTCAAATCCCGGTCGACGCAATATATAATTCCAGCACATTGCCTGCTTGAATACCTCAATCTACGAAAATGAAAAATTCGTAAAAAGAGGGTTGTGCGAAAAGCTACCAACTCTTCCACAATAAGTAATAAAAAATGTTAAGGAACCTGAATATCAGGAGGCCAAGGTCGGATTTGGGCTGTAGCGCCATTGTATAAGAAGGAGAAGTAGAAGATATTTATTGACTTCACACAAGCATATACCAGTACCGGCAGGCGCGGAGTTTGGGGTCTGGAAACTGGTTCGGCTTAAAAGAATGACAATGACCGAGCCTTTGCCAAAAGGCAGAGTAGATAATGATTTGGCTTCCAACTTTAGAGCTGATAACGGCCTTAAACAATGTGACGGCCTAGCACCAACGCTTTTCAACTTGACATTCGAATATGTTATTTGGAAATTTCACGTTGATACCTAGGGAATACTATTCTTCAAATCCACACAACTCGTAGCATTTGCGAAAGCAAAACAAAAGTTATGAATATATACATACAAACTAGGAAAAGACGCCAACCAATTATTAAAATAATAAAGTAAAATATATAGAACAATAATGAGACCTGTGGTATGCTATGGTAGCGAAATGTGAACGTTAACTCAGGCATCAAAAAAATTACTTAACGCCTTTGAAAGAAAGGTCGTCAGAAGAATCTTCGGAACTGAAAGGGAAGATTTGACCTGGAGAAAACGATACAATAGAAAGTGGTTTGCTATTTTTACAATCCACAATTATCAACAGTCATAAAATTTAAGAAGCTACAATGGGCTGGTCATGTGGAGCGGATGGATGACGGGCGAACTTTGAAAAGCACAAAAAAAATTCAATGGAGAAAGACCGGTCGGAAAACCACGGAAGCGCTTAGAGGATTCTATTGACGCTAGTTCTCAAACTGGTGGCCGCGGTCACTGAATCGAGAAGGGTGGAGGCGAAGTATACTGGAGGCTAAGGTCGATTTGGGCTTTAGCCATCGCAATCGTAAGTAAGTAAGTAAATTTAGATGACAGATATAGCAGCACCATATACACTGGATAAAGATTTGTCTTTCCCCAACGGGAACCAAAACAAGCGCTTGCAAAAGAAACAAGTGAGTTAAATTAAATTTTTACATAAACAATAATTGCAAATAGTTTTGTTAATTTCACAGGGGCAGTTCGAATGGAAGAGTTCGGCTACGAATGTGAAAGCGATGAAAGCCGGTTTCCGCAAATAAATTCTACAAATCTAATCTTAAGGCAAAAAAAAAAAAAATTAAATGAAAATCCCATATGCAAAGCAGGTCCATATCACCATTTTGAATTATTTTTATTTTAAATATAATTTTTTATTTTGTTAATATATTGAATATAATTTTCTGTTTTAAGCATTTATTTTTATTAGGGTATTAATTCTATGCTTCTAGCTCAGTTTAATTAGGGTAGCGCCAATGATGCGATTTTTAATCACTGTTTAAAGTAGCACAAATAATAAAGCGCTTTCATTCATTACTCAAAGCAGCGCAATTGAAGGGCTTCCCACTTACTACTCAGAGTAGCGCAAATGAATCGCTGCTCATTCACTGCTCGAATCAGCACAAATACAGTGCTTCTTCTTCACTGCTCAAAGCAGCACAAATGAAGCACTTTCGTTAGCGGACATGGTTATGTTAAAAAAAATTAAGCAGGGTATACGAAAGAAGCGCTACTGAGCTCTAAAAGCGCCCTTTTTCCCGTTGGGCTACTTCTCCTCAAACACATACACCCGATACAGCCTGATGACACATTTAATAGGGACCCACCATTTTGTGATGGTTGCTTCATCCTTTCGTCTCTCTCTGCGCGTGTTTGTCCTATTTATTTATTTCTTGAATCTGAATTTATCATACAGTACTTAATAGCTTTCGTCTTTCCAGCGGATAACTTTTATTTAACAAAAAGAAGAAAACGCGCATTTTTCAAACTAGTAAGCGCAACTGCTGCGCCCATGTACACATATACAAATAATTACAAAAAAAGGACTTAAGAGTCATTCAACAGACATATCTGGGAAGAATCAATTTTGTAATAATTTGTAAGATTTTTTAAGCGACAATAAAAGAATTGATCTGAATCGTCACAATTAAATAACTTTGTAAAGAATCGACATTTTATACTCTGAATAAAATCTGAGAGTATTTTGTGTTTACCTTACCCCCTGATGGTGTTACTCAGAACCAGATCGACCATTTGGCTATAAGTCGCCAATGGAGAAGATGTCTCCTCGATGTGCGAGCGAAACGTGGAGCTGACGTGGGGAGCGATCACCACTTGATGGTTGCCTGCTTGAGATTGTGTACAGCAGCTATCTGACGACCACAAATTCTTCAAATGAAGCGCAAGCTTAATGTGGATAAACTCAGAGATCTCAACAAAAAACTCGAATACACCACCATTCTACGCGAAAAGTCATCCACATTGGGTGAACATGAAATGCGCACACTGGACGCCAATTGGGAGGCAACCAGAAATACTTTTCTAACTAGTGCTGAAGAATCTGTGGGATATGCGCAAAGCGGTGAGAAACCCTGGATGTCGCAAGACACATGGGACAAGGTTGGCAATCGGAAAAAAGCCAAATTGGCAATCATCTCTCAACCCGATGTCAACCAACGAACGCCCGACTTGAGGCAGAACTACCGCGATGCTCATATACAGCTTAAAAAGGCTGTTAGACGCGACAAGAGAAAGGCCATTGAAGATCTGGCAAACAAGGCAGAATCTGCGGCTTACCTTGGGGATATGGGTTCACTTTTCAAAATCATGAAACAGTTGACGAACAGGAATTTCACCGCCAACCACCTGGTGAGAGATGTCAACGGAACTCTCCTTAATATGAGTGAACATCAATTGCGGCGATGGAAGGAATACTTCTTTGATATTTTAAACATCTTGTCAGATGAAGATATTCCGGAAACAGAACAACTTCCAAACATCCAACCGCAACAATCCTCTATTAGGGACGATCCCCCAGATAAGGAAGAGATAGTTTCCGCCATTCGGTCAATGGTGGGAAGGAAAGCTCCAGGTATAGACGGACTACCAACCGAACTCCTCAAAGCGGACCCGGAAATAACAGCCGATATACTCCTCCCACTCTTCACTAAGGTGTGGAATGATGGAAGATATCCGACTGAATGGAAGGAGGGCGTCATTGTGAAAATTCCGAAGAAGGGCGACCTTCAGGATTGTGGCAATTGGCGTGGTATATGTCTACTTACTGCCGTATCAAAAATTATGGCTAAGGTAATTCTCAATAGGATTAGTGATGTCGTCGAGAGCACTCTCGAAGTTTATCAGGCTGGATTCCGTAAAGGGTCGTCTTGTACCGACCACACAAATACCCTACGGATAATATTAGAGCAGTCAGCCGAAATGGGTTCGCCACTACATCTCATGTTTGTGGACTTCGAGAAGGCTTTCGACAGCGTTAAGTGAGATTACATATGGAATGCTTTGCGTAGGAGAGGTATTCCAGATAAGGTCATAGCTATGATTAAAGAATCCTACGAAGATGCAAGGTGTCGCGTCTTGCATAGAGGAGAGCTGTCCGAGAGCTTCCCTGTGCGAACGGGTGTCGGACAAGGCTGCATATTATCACCAGCCCTGTTTCTGGTGGTAATAAATGACATCTTGAAAGCTGCACTGGAAGGTGGGGAAGGTAAAGGTCTTCAATGGAGACTATTTAACATCTTAAGTCACCTTGATTATGCTGATGACGTGTGTTTGCTTGCACATACCCGTTCGGACTTAGAGTCAAATGTTCGCTCGTTGCATTCTAAATGCAAAGAGGCGGGACTGAAAATAAATGTGCGTAAAACCAAGTACATGCACATGGGTTCGAACGCAAGCACACCGATTGTTCTTAATGGACAGGATGTGGAAGAGGTGCAAGATTTTTGCTATCTCGGAAGCATTGTCAGCATGGACGGCGGAGCCGAAAAGGATGTTGAGGCTCGGCTAAATAAAGCTCGTCAGGCCTTCGGTATCCTTTCCCCTTTCTGGAGGTTAAGAGAGATCTCCCTTCGCACGAAAATGCGAGTTTTTGACGCATGCGTCAAATCCGTGTTGTTATATGGTTGTACTACGTGGAAAGTGACCGTTCGACTTACCAAGAAACTAAAGACTTTCGTAAACCAATGCCTCCGGCGCATTTTAGGAATATTCTGGCCAGAAGTGATCTCCAACGACGAACTTTGGAGTACAACTCGCCAGACTAAAATAGGTATTGAGATTCAACGGCGAAAGTGGCAGTGGATCGGTCATACTTTGAGGAAACCAGAGCGAAACATCGCAAAACAGGCTCTAGATTATAATCCTCAAGGAAGACGTCGGGTTGGTCGACCATGTAACACATGGAAGCGAGCAGTTGAGCAGGAGGCCAGAGGAATAAACAAGTCCTGGCAACAGCTTAAAGCGGATGCTCAGGATCGCGCCTTGTGGAAGAGATTTGTTTCTGTCCTATGCCCCTATAGGGGGTCTTAACAGGAATTTGATTACCGTTTGTAACGTTAAGAAATACTGCTCGCACAAGGTCGCCAAGGGTATAAAAATATTTGTTGTCGCTCAAAAACTTCGATTCCGAGTGACCGTCTGTCTGCCTGTCTGTCTGTTTGTCCGTCTGTCTACAACGTAACTTTCGAACGCTTTGACCTATCGTACTGAAAATTATCATATGTCATTCTTAGCAAAAAAGTAACTTTTCATTCGTGAACGGGCCACATCCCCTACTCTTTCTACCCCCTCCCATACAAATTTCATGAAATTTAAAAATTTAAAGAAATTGATTTTTCTCCGAAACTATTTCTGGTATTGACTTGAAAATCAGGTCATAGTATAATGATGTTAATATCATTAACTTCAAAAAATGTTGATCTGATCCCCTTACTCCTCCTACCACCTCCGTTACAAATGCACCATTTTTGAAAAATGCATTTATTCGGTTTGCATTGCAACTAACAAAGCTAAAAGAACGAATTTTTATCATAAATAATTTTATTACAATTGCAATCAATTTTAGAAAAACTATCACCTTTATCTCACTCCTTCAACCACCCCTTATATAAATTTCACGATATTTCGGAATTTCAATTAAATTATTTTTCTCCAAAACCGTCAAAGCTATCAACTTTAAAATTTGAAAAAAGTATACTATACTATACCTGTTTTGATTCGAATACTCCTTCTACCCCCTCACATACAAATGAAGAATTTTGGTAAATGCATTTAATCGATTTTCATAGAAACTAACTTAATAATTGCAATAAATGCTAAAAAAAAACATCGCCTTCACTTCACTGCCTCTACCACCTCCCATACAAATTTTTGTTTTGGAAATTCAAGAAAAGTATTTCTCCTTCGAACATATAAGAGCTATCGACTTAAAAATTGTAGCAAATCAGTATGATTAGGATGTTGATAAGCAAATTCAAAATCATCCAAAGTCTCCCACTTTCTTTGCCACCTTCGATACAAATACCATTAATTCAAACAAAAATTGTTCATTTTCCTCAAAAATTATGAAAGCAACAAACTTTAAAATCAGCACGCAACATTGTGTATACTACGTTCGGTGTTACATACAAAAATTACAAACCTCCCCCGTCTGCTTTTACCACCTCCCATACAAAAGTCACTATTCACTATTTGAAAGAATTTGAGGAGACATATTATCCGGTACAATAAACTCTTTCCTATTTCATTTAGAGTATCACATGATTGAGCTTTACGCCCAATCATAACTCTGTTATGTTTTTAAATGTTTATGATTTTTTAAATTGGCTGCAATAAAATTGAAAACATCTGCTTAACCAAAAAAAAAGCGCATTATTGATTGTCGAATTGAATTGGCTACTTAACCTCTTCATTTATGGATTTATCGAACCGCACATACACCTACAATAATAAATCTATAGATTAATACGAGTAAATTATTTTCGTCTAATTATTTGTATCACATTTGGATGGAGGGGTTAATAGCCCGATATGAAGTTACTTGCTTATTTTTCTCACGTAGAATATTCCTAACCCCAATGGCACAGGGACGATACTATATACCATCAGAGGGCATTTCCTTAAAGACTTTGCTAAGCTCTTTCAACTCGCACACTACGACGTACCTTATGTCTCTCGGTAATGAGAACCGCCATATCAATATTCAATGCATGTTTCAAGTAAAAGGCGTCAAATGTATTCCTGTCGACAAAAGCGGACGTTTTCGAATAAAAAAGGTAAATAGAAAAGGCAGGGAAAATATGTCCTAAGTAACAAGCTAAAAGAATTACTTGCGTCTCGAAACGCAAGCGCTCAATTAATTTTATGATTGCTTTCACCGTAATATCGAGTTATTGTTGTGGACATGGGAAGCGCCCAATTTTCCTCTCAGGTCTAAAATACGAACCGTCAAGAAGCCAAAATAAAGTCCAGACGAAATTGACAGAAAAGTGTAATCGTCGAGTCCAGGGTATTAATTAGGTGTTCACTAGTCGCAATATCAATTAAAAATTCCAGGGAGGTATCGATGTAATTACTCAACGATCGGAGCATGCTAATTAGACGACCGACGGACGAACGTGTCTTCAGTGGTTAATCAGTCGCATATAGTCGTCTATAGCTGCATCTCGGCATCGTCTGCGGAGGGCCTTCTATTACCGCAACAACTACAAGCACTCTCACCTGTAATAGAAGTCGAAGCCCAGCCACCACTTAATTACCGGCAATAGAGTTTCCCAAGATGAATCTCGAGGCGGCCTGAACTTCTTACCCGGTCTAATGCGGCTTTCTAGCAGATTCCTGGGAATGGGAATACGTGGAGTGCGCCAGGTATACGACTGGAGCCATGTTTACCCATTGTTATCGAAAACTTGGTCTAATGTTGCTGCTCAAATATGCAAATCGAAGGAGTAAATAGCGATGTGAACGGAGTCGATATTGCCAAGAACTGCACCGAGCACATTATGCAGCCATGATATTGCGTCTATCCCGAGTCTACACGGTAATTACAAACCACGCACGCATATGAAATGAGATCGAGTGCAAGGCTCCCTTACTGATTGCCTTCATATGGCACATTCGATGGAATAAACTGGGCAAAACGGACGGCAGGCCATGGCTAAAGGGCCTGGAAATCTCCAGGCCAGTTCCATCTAGACGAACAGTTTCACATATTGGATGGGCATCAGAGGCAACTATGACTACTGCTCCCCGAAACATAAGGGCCCCCGTGGACATACCTACTCCGTTCCTGTTGTCGTGGTTTAATTTCGCTGGCAATTACACGCAGAGCTAAATAATTTCGCTCGAAACGACCGACGACATCAACAAACGCTGCCAGCTCAGTTTATCGTACAACAAGCTTGCGGCTACATTTGAAGTTTTATTTATAGGCGCTTCCATGCTCCAAGATACACACATACGGGTTCTTCCTTTTTTTTCCCCAAGTGCACTATCATGACATGATGGAGGTATTTTAGGGACTTACTTTCGAATTCTCAGATCGCTGGCAATTAAAACTTCTCTGCCGGGTTTATCGAGCCTCGAAAGCGGTCGTATGTTGCGAACGCACACCACACCTTTATGCAACAACAACGCAGCGTTTTTAGTTTGTAGTTCGAGGGAGTTTGCTGCTAGATTAGGACTACATAATGGACAGAAATAGAATCGAAACTGACAGCAGAGTTAAGGGCATTTTATGCTCAAACGTTGTCCACACCCTGCACCTATAGATTGACCTCATTTAATTTTAATGGACGCACGAGGACTTTATTGATTAGCTATCTATCTATACGAAGGCCGAAAGGCAACTTAGATCGCCGGAAATGACTTCAGACAGGTGATTACTAGATAGTACGGAAAATTTAATAAGGAAAAGGCAATGCACTGCGCAAGCAATGGTATCATCATGACATGACTGTCATGAGTAAGTTTTCAGATTATGTGAGAACACATGCATATGGGCGGTTTGTTGATTTCAGGAGGTGGTTAAGTTGTTTTATTATAGGTTGGCTAGGTGATTCGAAGGTTGTTGAGTCCGTCGCCCGGAAAAAAAGAAAAAATATATATATATAATATATTTTTTTAAAAAATTTTCCCGCCTTCGATGCAAGCATCGGATCATCGAAAAGGTTCGCCAACCCTGAGCCTTTCGACATAGCGACGGATCAAAAAAGAAATGCCGTTAGTTTTTGTTGCCGGCCGACGAAGAAGAGACCGCGTGGAGACGAAAGTTTTTTTTTCTGCATGAGGCAGAAGCGTCTGTAGTCGGGATTTCTTTTATTTCTTATCGTGGAAAAAAATGAATTTTGCCGGATTTTTTTTTTGAAATCGGTTTCCGCTAAAGTCTCACGAATGTGTTCGAAAACCATTGGTTTACGCGTTTATTAAAAAGTGACGCGTCTGTGCGTTTTTTTTTTTTCTCAGCGCAGAGAAAAGGTCGAGCTGGACGGAAATATCGCGGGGCGGAAAAAAAAAAAAAAAAAAAAAAAAATCCCAATTGGAATTTGTGTTTGTTTCTTCGTCTTAACGCCTCTCATTGAAAACCACCTTAAAATCCGGGAAAATATTAATGGAAAGGCAAAATATTGTGCAGGGGCGAAATTATTGTGCTCAAGGCTGAAGATAGTGGCGATTTCGTTCGATATCGAAATTAAAAGAAAGCGATCGGAGGAAAATTGTGGATAGGAAAAAAGTAAAAGAAGAAGCGAAAGAAGATCGGGCGGAAAATTTGCAAGTGAAGTGGTTTCTCGGGAGCTTCGTACGTGAGATTTAATTTCCCTCCCCGAGATTTTTTTTGTTGTGCAGCCTTCTCAAGGGGTGTTCACAGCAGCCTCACCCCGTCTGTGGGCCTAGAAAAAAAAAGAGTTTCGATCATTCGCAAAGTTCCGCGGCAAATTTTGGAAAAAAAAAAAAAAAAAAAAAAAAAATTCAATTAGAAGAAAATCGTGCAGTGAAATCCGATTGGAATTTCAAACAGAAAAAAAAGGAATATTAATAAAAATAGGATAAATGAAATAAAAATTAATAAAAATAATGTAAATTAAAATTAAAAAAAAAATGAATGAATAGAAAAGTTAATAAAGTAGTATAAACAAATTAAAAAAAGTAAATTTAAAACAAAGATGGACAAAAACTGACAGAACCGCCGGACAGAACCAACGGACGGACGGATTGACAAAATTAAAAATGAAAAATTAAAAATTAATAACACAAAGAGGAGAAACAACATAAGAAAAATTCATGACTGGGTAAGTTTTTTTTTCTTTGGTTTTTTTTGTTATTTTGATTTTTTTTTCCCTTTTGCCTATCGATTTTTTTTCTGAAATATTTATATATTTTTTTTTCTCGACGCGATGATTAAAGGCTAAAAGAGCCATTTTTTTAGAATGAACCCGAGCGCTTAGCTCCTTTTGCCCCGAACCTCGACGTGGGGCCACGACCCAAAAATGATTTTTTTTTAAGGAAAGTCGTGGCTGAGGTAGGGAGGGCAGAGAGGGCGCTAAAAACCACCTTAGCGCCCTAACACAAATCGCGAAGTCGGCAACTCCATCGCTTCATGGTCTTTCACGACCACTGGGGAAAATTATCCCAATTTTCACCCTAACCCGGAGTAAGCCGACACGAAATTTTTGTTATACAGGCCATGGGTTTTATGGTCTGATTAAGGAACAAGTACCCCCCCACACTGCCGTAGCTAGTCCCGGCCGCCAGCAAGCGTGTCGCTTCCGTTCCTTAGTCAGCCACCAATTCGGAAGTAGGAGGAATTGGCCCTTTCTTGTCCCGAACATTGACGTTTTCGTTTCCTTTCAGAATTATTTTGGCTTTAAGTCAAAATAATTCGTTCCGCGGGCCTAAAACATAACAAAATGGCGCCCAACGTGGGGCTAGCCAGATCTACGCTAGGAGCACATAGCGTAGCCCGTCAACACGCGCGAGTCGGAAAAATTCCGTGCAAAATCGTTGATGAGCAAAAGGACTAAATTTCGTCGTTCTGCGACAGAATTTTCGCCTGAACGGCAATCACAGTCCATGTGCCAAGCTTTTTTGAGTTTCGTCGGCTAAACATCGGATTGGTTTTGTATGTAGACAATGTGGAACTGACCTATTGACGAACCGTTTGGCAACCCTTAGGCGCCACTCTGTTCCATAGGAAAGGGAAACATTGTCTGCATGCAAAATTGGTTCTATGTTAGTCGACAGGTTTTAGTCTCTCGAGCCATTCCACTTTTGGTTCGTGAGCACCCATCTGAGAGCTGGGCATGCCTTGTCTTGGCGGGCGTGTCGTCAGACAGAAGGGAAAAATGTTTGCGAATCATTGGTGAGTTTGGTGATGGAGACTATTGCCGAAACTTCAGAAAAGTTCCTTAAATCCCTACCTTTCCTTTTAGAGTTCCTCTAACGTAGAGTTTTTTTTAACGTAGAGATTGATTTTTTTTTTGATATAAAATTTTCATAAGTCTTCGGACAAAATATTTTCTTAGAGTTTTTTCGATGATATTGTATTTGCTTTTCTCCCCTAAAAATTTTTTTTGAAACAGTTTTCTCGCGATCCAGATTTTCCCAGTGAGTCGGGAAAGAGCATGATCGGCTTCGCGATTTGCTGCAGTTGAGGGGAGGGGAAAAGAGTGAATGCGTGAGGGTTCATTTTGATCATTCATTAAAGTCAAGTATACATACAATCACCTAATATTCATTCGCTCATTCGTACATTTGTTTTTGCATTCATCTAACATTCACACAAGCATTTATCCGAAAAATTTAAAAATCGATGCATTCATTTATGATCGGAAAATTCATTCGCTCATTTATTCGAAATTTCGTTCGTACATGACGCATTAGTTGATTATATTCGGTCATTCATTATATCGTTCATTCGTTTTTTTTCGCAATACATACATTCAATATTCATGCAATCATTTATCCATAAATTCAGAAGTTCATTCAATAGTAGTTTATTTGAGTAATTATACATACAAACACACAAACATTCGTTTATTCGTTCATTCATACATGCTATTACATTCGTTCCAACATTTACACAATTAATTTACGCTCACTTTTCGAAATTCAATTGATCTTAACATTAAATTCGTTCGCTAAATCATTCGGTATATCGTTCATTCGCTTCGTTAACGCTTACCTTCAATCATTCAACATACATTCGTTCGTAATAATTCCTTTTTACAATCTTAGATTCAGTATTCGATAGTTCATGAATTTTACCTTCTCAGTGTTCTTTATATACATATCCTTTATCCAGACAGTCAAGAATCCATTCATCGATACGCACAATTAGTCGTGAAAATTTTCCTATTCCAACCACTCGTTTTTTTCTCTATTTCGTTCAAACACTTAATCGAACTTTGTCGTTCGCTGCATTAACCTATTTTGAGCATGTCTTTGATTCATTCTCCGAAAGCGAGCGTAGATGTTGTCTGCTCAGCTTGTCAGGAAATTATAGATCCGGTGAAAGAAGTAGTCACCAAATGTAGTCATCGATTCCATGGCCATTGTTTGGAAGCATGGATCGTTGACCATCACAATTGTCCGAATTGTCGTGGACATTTGGGTCCTAGAGACTATTGGTCCGTCCTGGGTGTAGAGGGCGCGTCCGCTAAACTAGGCCCAGTGACACGCGGCAAAAAGAAGTCACAGGCCACTAATGCTCAAAAAGTTGGTATGTCGCCTGTGGGGTTAAATTTGGATATGCCACACGAGACAGGAGGCGGACGAGCTTTCTATGCCCCGGACGGATCGATGGTCCCGACGCCCAGTCCATTGACTGAGCCAGACCTGAATTCAATGTTTGCAACAGACACGAGTGAGAGGGAGAAACAAGTGAGATGGTCAGACATCAGAGTTGAACCGCCGGCAGAGTCAATACTAGAGACGCCGTTGGCTATGAATTCACTGAAGATGGATGACTTAGTGCGAATTATACGCTCGGTGTTGCGTGAGGAACAGACTCAGCAACAGCCAAGCATTAACAATATCAACGTAGATTTACCACCACCCTTAAACCGACGTGATGCACTGGACGAACAGGTGCGAACTCGTGGCCGACTGGCCCATGCGACCGCTCAGATTGGCGAACGCAATGGCAACGGCCCAAATTTAAGACACCGCAATCCAGGCAGTCCGATACGCCATTGGAGATTGCGTTTTAATGGAGAAAGCCATTCATTGCGAGCAGAAGAATTGGTCTTCAGGGCCGAAGCTCTTGCAATAGGAGATCTGGGCGGGCGCATGGACCTGTTGGCCCAGAATTTTCATCTGTTGTTGGACGGTCGTCCAAACCAGTGGTATTGGCTCTGGCGGAGATCCAACTTAGAGACCCACTGGACTGATTTACGACTTGCTTTCTTAGAAGCTTGGGGAGAGAGTAGTGACGATTGGGAGGTGCGCAAGCAGATGCTAGGAAGACGTCAGGCACCAAATGAGCCATTCTTGCTTTATGAACAAGACATGACTGTACTCCGCACATTGCTGCCCACTCCTATGTCAGAAAGAGAATTCGTTGGAATCGTTCGAAGTAATTTATTAGCTAGCACGCAACAGCAAATGTGCTTTTACGAAGTACAAAATATGGCTCAGCTACGTCATCTTGTGAAGCGTGTAGAGACTGTACGGAAGACTACACGAGCGAATTCTTGGCAATCGAACAGGGTCCACGAAATCATCGAAACCCAAGTGGAAGAGTTAGTAGATCCCGAAGTTGACGAGGTAGCTGGTTTGTCTAAGCCCTTGACTTGTTGGAACTGTGGCAAGGATGGACATGGCTATCGAGAATGTACCGAACCACCTAAAGGCATTTTCTGCTATGGATGTGGAAGGGCGGACGTGGTGAAGCCCAACTGTGTTCATTGCAAGGCGGGAAACGGCCGAAGGGACGGAAGGACAGCGGGTCCCTTTCGTCTGAACACTGTACCCCGATCGTAGAAAGAAGCGTAGTACAGAAACCCCTTTCCGATTCCCCATTTAATTTAGAACTCCCGCATAAAAAAATTTCTACCAATTGTTCAACCCCTTTAATTACCCCTCCAAATTTTACCACTACACCTTCAACATTTTCTGAACCTGATTCCCATCCTTTTAAAGTAAAATCATCCTTACCTATTCCTCGGAATCTTATCACTTCGCAAGTCACTATTCTGAAAAGAGTAAATGATAATACGGAGTTGGCTGTTTCTCGACCTGAAAATGACCTTATTGTACCCAAAAATTTAAGACGACATTCCCGCCATCCTTTCAAGCCTTATCACCTTCGACTAAAAGAGTATATGGAAGCTCGAGAGCGAATTTTTGCACCTACTTCAGTCACTAGCGTTGATCAAGTATCATCACTAGCGGGTGGATTCGGTCGTAGAAAGTCAATCTTACGCCTTCGTATGTTCTGGAGGATGGTGCGTGAAAAAAAGAAAGCGATTCTGTCTACCATCATTACCGAGCCGTTCGATATACGTCCGTACGCCATGGTATCCCTATACGGAGTGGACGTTAAAGGACTCCTCGATAGTGGTGCGAGCATTAGTTGCCTTGGAGCAAATGCCCTACAACGCCTTCAAGATGCACAGGTGAGTTATCGACCAGTCTGTCAAGACGTGAAGACAGCTGATGGTGTTGCACAAAGAGTTTTGGGCACAGTAGTTACCGACATTACCTTTCGTGGTGCTACTAAAGCTATTACCTTATATATCGTGCCGAGCCTATCGCAGGAATTGTACCTTGGGGTAGATTTCTGGCGATCATTTCATCTAGCTCCTAACATCATCAGTGCGGTCGATATTCCCGATACTGCATCGCAACTAATTGCTCAGGATGCCCACCATTTAATGCCCTCAGATGTAGAGAGGTTGGAATTGGCAAAGTCCAAATTTCCATCGTACGAAGAATACGGACTCGGTGTAACCAATGTCGTTGAACATAGTATAGACGTTGGGGATGCTAGTCCCATCAAACAAAGACATTATCCCGTTTCACCTGCGATCCAAAATCTGTTATATGACGAGATCGATCGTATGTTAGCACTTGGCGTTATAGAGACCAGCCAGAGTGCATGGAGTTCACCTGTGGTTCTTGTGAGGAAGCCAGGCAAGGTACGGTTATGCTTGGACTCGCGCAAAGTCAATGATGTGACGAAGAAGGATGCTTATCCATTACCACACATTGACGGTATCTTAAGTCGTTTGCCGCGAGCCAATTTTATAACCAGCCTAGACCTCAAAGATGCCTTTTGGCAGATTCCTCTCGAACAAAAATCTAGAGAATACACAGCGTTTACTATTCCTGGTCGGCCTCTATACCAATACACTCGCATGCCTTTTGGTTTATGCAACGCGCCGCAAAGGATGTGTCGTTTGATGGACAAAGTCATCCCACCCGAGTTGAAGGAGCAGGTATTCGTATATTTGGACGATCTGCTGTTGATTTCTGAGGATTTCGACTCACATCTGACTTTATTGAGCGAAGTCGCAGATTGTATAAGAAAAGCTGGCTTGACGATCAATGTCAGCAAGAGCAAGTTTTGTTTGAGAGAAGTGAAGTATCTCGGATACATCGTTGGAGATGGAGGCTTGAAGACAGACCCGAACAAAGTCTCAGCCATAGTCGATTACCCTTCGCCAAAGTCCGCACGTCAAGTTCGACGCTTTCTTGGTATGGCAGGCTGGTATAGACGATTCGTTCCCAACTTTGCTGCTACCGTATCACCGATCTCAGACACTCTAAAGAAGTCCAACCAGTTTGCTTGGACTACAGAGGCACAAACTTCCTTCCTAGTAGTGAAAGACTTGCTGACGAAAGCACCCGTTTTGATCAACCCAGATTTCAAGAGGCCTTTCGTAATACAATGCGATGCTAGTAAGTCAGGGGTGGGTAGCGTTCTCTTTCAGGAAAACGACGACGGATCAGAATCTCCAGTAGCGTATATGTCACAGAAGCTCACTTCCGCTCAACGCAACTATAGTGTAACCGAACTCGAGTGTTATGCAGCTGTGTTGAGCGTGAAAAAATTTCGAGCCTATGTAGAAGGGACTGCGTTCAAAGTCATCACGGATCATGCAAGTCTCAAATGGCTTATGTCGCAGAAAGACCTACAAGGACGGTTAGCGAGGTGGAGTCTGAAGCTTCAAGGTTTCGACTTCGTAATCGAGCACCGACGAGGGAGCTTGAACGTTGTACCCGATGCCCTCTCTCGCGTATACGAAGAGGGACTAAATGCGCTGATCGACGTGGCACCGATCGTGGACATGGATTCTCCAGAATTCTCTGGCAAAGAATACAAAGAATTGGTGTCCACGGTTGATGCGAACGCCGATCGGCTTCCTGACGTATGCGTGAGGGATGGTTTCGTGTATAAGCGGACAGAGCCTCACGTCGGTGACCCGATTGCGGAGGACAGGGCCTGGAAGCTATGGATTCCATCAAGCCTTACGTCAACTGCGATTGCTCAGGCGCACGAAGCAGACACTACGGTCCATGGTGGTTACGCTAAAACGCTAGAGCGAGTCAGACGATTTTTGTATTGGCCCGGGATGGCTACACAAGTACGCACCTACGTTCTGGCGTGCGACACTTGTAAAGAGACAAAGTCCCCGAACAGACCTCTACGAGCGCCTATGGGAGAACCGTTCCGGACAGATCAGCCATTCCAACACCTTTACATCGACGTATTGGGACCATATCCACGTACCAAACGGGGTAAAATCGCCATTCTTATCGTCTTGGACCATTTCACCAAATTCCCCCTTTTACACCCCTTGGGGAGAATTACTGCTGAAGAAATCACTAAATATCTGGAGGGGCAGGTCTTCCACACGTTTGGGACACCTGAGACGATCCTCTCCGATAATGGCTCTCAATTTAAGTCAAAAGTGTTTAACTCTATGCTAGATAAATACGGAGTTCAACACCTGTACACCCCGAGCTACTCACCGCAAGCAAATGCGTCGGAACGTGTCAATCAGTCCATCCTAGCCGGAATTCGAACATTCATCACTGATGACCAAACACGATGGGATGAGAGTCTAAGCAAAATAGGATGTGCCCTTCGGAGCTCACTCCACCAAGCCACTGGATTTTCTCCTTATCAGGTTTTGTTTGGGAATCATATGATGTTACACGGGAAGGACTACGAACTGCTGAAGCGTTTGCGAGCGTTGGGTGAGTCAAATGTACAGCTTCGACCTCGAGAGGGAATTCCTATCGTGAGACAGCTTGCACAGACGAAAATAAGGGTCGCACATGAGGACAGTAGCAGGCGTTATAATCTGCGTGCTGCTCAAGCACAATTTCGTGTAGGACAAGAAGTATTCCGAAGAAACTTTTCCTTGTCCACAGCCGCGCAGAATTATAATGCTAAGCTGGCGAAAAAGTTTCTCAAGTGCAGGATTCGTCGTGTGCTTGGCAACTCACGATACGAATTGGAGGATTTAGGAGGCAAACGTGTGGGAGTCTACCACTCCAAAGATCTCCGGCAGTGATTCTTGGAATACACCACTTATTGCCCGGCTCTCAGTCGTGAGCACGAGACACCTAGCGACGGCTTTTCTTAGTCGATTCGGCGCTGGAAATCAACGGCGAACCGCCTATGTTGTTGAGTCCGTCGCCCGGAAAAAAAGAAAAAATATATATATATAATATATTTTTTTAAAAAATTTTCCCGCCTTCGATGCAAGCATCGGATCATCGAAAAGGTTCGCCAACCCTGAGCCTTTCGACATAGCGACGGATCAAAAAAGAAATGCCGTTAGTTTTTGTTGCCGGCCGACGAAGAAGAGACCGCGTGGAGACGAAAGTTTTTTTTTCTGCATGAGGCAGAAGCGTCTGTAGTCGGGATTTCTTTTATTTCTTATCGTGGAAAAAAATGAATTTTGCCGGATTTTTTTTTTGAAATCGGTTTCCGCTAAAGTCTCACGAATGTGTTCGAAAACCATTGGTTTACGCGTTTATTAAAAAGTGACGCGTCTGTGCGTTTTTTTTTTTTCTCAGCGCAGAGAAAAGGTCGAGCTGGACGGAAATATCGCGGGGCGGAAAAAAAAAAAAAAAAAAAAAAAAATCCCAATTGGAATTTGTGTTTGTTTCTTCGTCTTAACGCCTCTCATTGAAAACCACCTTAAAATCCGGGAAAATATTAATGGAAAGGCAAAATATTGTGCAGGGGCGAAATTATTGTGCTCAAGGCTGAAGATAGTGGCGATTTCGTTCGATATCGAAATTAAAAGAAAGCGATCGGAGGAAAATTGTGGATAGGAAAAAAGTAAAAGAAGAAGCGAAAGAAGATCGGGCGGAAAATTTGCAAGTGAAGTGGTTTCTCGGGAGCTTCGTACGTGAGATTTAATTTCCCTCCCCGAGATTTTTTTTGTTGTGCAGCCTTCTCAAGGGGTGTTCACAGCAGCCTCACCCCGTCTGTGGGCCTAGAAAAAAAAAGAGTTTCGATCATTCGCAAAGTTCCGCGGCAAATTTTGGAAAAAAAAAAAAAAAAAAAAAAAAAATTCAATTAGAAGAAAATCGTGCAGTGAAATCCGATTGGAATTTCAAACAGAAAAAAAAGGAATATTAATAAAAATAGGATAAATGAAATAAAAATTAATAAAAATAATGTAAATTAAAATTAAAAAAAAAATGAATGAATAGAAAAGTTAATAAAGTAGTATAAACAAATTAAAAAAAGTAAATTTAAAACAAAGATGGACAAAAACTGACAGAACCGCCGGACAGAACCAACGGACGGACGGATTGACAAAATTAAAAATGAAAAATTAAAAATTAATAACACAAAGAGGAGAAACAACATAAGAAAAATTCATGACTGGGTAAGTTTTTTTTTCTTTGGTTTTTTTTGTTATTTTGATTTTTTTTTCCCTTTTGCCTATCGATTTTTTTTCTGAAATATTTATATATTTTTTTTTCTCGACGCGATGATTAAAGGCTAAAAGAGCCATTTTTTTAGAATGAACCCGAGCGCTTAGCTCCTTTTGCCCCGAACCTCGACGTGGGGCCACGACCCAAAAATGATTTTTTTTTAAGGAAAGTCGTGGCTGAGGTAGGGAGGGCAGAGAGGGCGCTAAAAACCACCTTAGCGCCCTAACACAAATCGCGAAGTCGGCAACTCCATCGCTTCATGGTCTTTCACGACCACTGGGGAAAATTATCCCAATTTTCACCCTAACCCGGAGTAAGCCGACACGAAATTTTTGTTATACAGGCCATGGGTTTTATGGTCTGATTAAGGAACAAGTACCCCCCCACACTGCCGTAGCTAGTCCCGGCCGCCAGCAAGCGTGTCGCTTCCGTTCCTTAGTCAGCCACCAATTCGGAAGTAGGAGGAATTGGCCCTTTCTTGTCTCGAACATTGACGTTTTCGTTTCCTTTCAGAATTATTTTGGCTTTAAGTCAAAATAATTCGTTCCGCGGGCCTAAAACATAACAAGGTCGACAATTATTTGTCAAGACAGAGCAGTTCTTCACAACTTCTTCGCATGAAATACTTTCAATCCGTAATTTTTAATAAAACGACTCGCCATAAATATATATTTTGAGTAGGATAATTATTTTCACGCGAAAAAGTTTAATTCGGGGTTTTGAAGGTTTAATTTTTTCAAAAGACTTTCGTCTATTTAGAAAGAAGATTATGTTTTGGAAAAAGTTGTATTTGACTTGGAAATGGTACAACCAAAACAAAAATTATTTAATTATAATTAAATTAAGTGGTCAAATGGTAGTAAGGGTCACAGAGCGTAATCGTGATCTGGTACATGACGTAGCATAAATTCTGTGAAAAGTCCACTGTTAATAACATCAACAGCGCCGCAACAGAATCCTATCTTCACCTCCTCGCGGTGACAACCGGGTGCTTTCTTGAAAACAGCGGACGAAGAAGGGTAAAGATGAGTGTTCCGCGCCTTTAATCGGAACGGCCATCTAGAGTGGCCCACCAGGTTGGGGGTTGGGTGAAACGCTGGCAATGTCTCCCCGAAAAAAAATTCGCGTCTCCAGAAACCCGGACTATAGCCTCGGATTGGACGGATCAAACGGCAACGGAAAATGGACTATTCTTTTGGATCTTGGAATGTGCGTTCACTCTATCGAACGGGTGCACTACGGGAACTTCTTCAGGAGATGTCTCGTAACAACATCAGCATTCTCGTTCTCCCAGAAACGAAATGGCGAAGTTAACGATTGCAGATTTCACACAATTTTTGCCAGCGACAAAAAGCAAAGAAGGTCCAGATGTCAGGACTCTACGTGGCGCGAACTGTTAATCAGCTCATTTTCTTGTTTGAGCTAAAAGGAGCTGGGCTCCTAAGCTTAATGTGCAAAAACTGAAGGACGACACAACGAACGTGGAAAATATGACCACAATCAAAGACCATATTGAGGCATTACCTCAGACCGAGCCTGAATAAAGTATTGACCAAATTTGGCGGAAGATTAAGAATAGTATTCAGCGCGCAGCTAAAGACAATTTAGGACATTTAGAGCGGAGAAAACGAAGTGACTGGTTTGATGAGGAATGCCAAGAAGCAATCACCAAGAAAAACGAAGCTTACCGGCTGTGAACATGCGCTAGAGAGGACAACTATCAATGGCTCAGGCGAGACGCCAAGAAGACCTGCAGACGAAAACAATGGAAAATGAACAATGACAAAATTTTATCACTGGACGAAAAATTGAAGAAAAATGACGTGCCCGCAGCATTTAATACCGTGAAAAAAATGAGACAACCGCAAACTACCCTCTGTAAGGACGAAGAAGGCAACATCATAAACGACGCTACCAAAATCAGTGCACGATGGGATCAGTACTTCCGACATCACAGACTGAATCGTTTATAATTCCGAAAGATCCAGATGGAGATCAACTGCCCATTGCTCCAACGTATGACGAAGTAGAGACACCCCTACATAATTTAAGATCGAATAAGGCGCCCAGAATTGACGGAACCCGTGCAGAGCTCTTGAAAGAAGGTACAATAGCTTACCAGTCGAATATTTAAATTAATTGCTAAAATCTGGACAACTGAAAAATTACACGATGACAGTGACTCAATAAAGCAACATCATCGGATAATGTCAAGGTGGCTTCAGATTCGGACGATAGACAACGGTACATTTATTCTCAGTAAAACAGGCGCTAGCAAAATATTGGGAACATGATATTAATGTGCACCAACTGTTCATAATGCTGTACTGAATAACGATTGAACTAGGTTTTCCACCGAAATTAGTTCGGTTAATAAAAGCCAAGATGGAAAACAATGAGTGCCAAGTAAAAATCCAAAACGAGTTGACTCTAAGCTTCCCAATAGAGTCAGGTCTCAAAAACGGAGATGGTCTCGCCCCATACTCTTCAACTTGGTGCTCGAGTATGTCGTCAGGAAGGCAACTTCAGTAACCTTAGCAGACACCAGAGGTATGCTACTAGTAAGATCCGCACAGTTGGTAGCGTACGCAGATGATGTGGATTTTCTGGCCCTATTAATACTTTGTGTTAAGGAGGTATTTCAGGAGTTGGAGTTAGCAGCGGGTGAAATAGGGCTCAGAGTCAATGAAGCGAAAACTAAATACATGATCCAGACACGAAGGACTGTCCCAGGAGGTAGAATATCACTATAGGCGAATACAAAATCGAGCAGGTGGATGAATTCGTATACCTGGGAGGCCTTCTCACTAAGGAAGACATGAAATTGAAAGAAGAATCACGACAGCTAACAAGGAATTTTATGCAGTGATGCAATCAAAGAAGGTACACCGAAACAAATAACGACGCATCTTCAAAATATCATTCGTCCTGTACTGCTATGTGGATGCAAAACGTGGGCCTTGACGCAGGTTTCGGAGAAATAAATCGACACGTTTGAGGGAAAAATTCTTCGGATGGTGTATAAGCAGTTAAGGAAGGAGATGACTGGCAAATTCAATACAACCATGAGCTGCATTAACTATTTGATGATCCACCAGCATCTATCGTGATCAAACTGCGCAAGCTTCAACGAGCTGGCTAAGTGGAGCGAATGCACGAGGAACGAAATCCAAAACGAGTGCTCAAGGGCAAAGATCAAGCCACGAAAGCAATGGGAGGACTTAGTCGACACAGATTGCAGATCTCTTCTCGATTTTCCAAACTGGAGGATGCGGTCGCTGGACCGAGATAACTGGAGAAAGTGCATCCAGGAGGCCAAGGCTCGATATTGTCTGTAGCGCCATTGCATCATCATCGAAACAAAAATTAACCCGCCTATTTTGAATTTAGTTCTTTTTTGTGTCGGTCGTGCAGTGGTGAGGATTAGTGATGGAGAATTTTAGGGACGTACAACGTATAGGAATTGTGAAAATTAGCTACCGAAATGGTGAGAGTTTTGCGGAGACGATTAGAAAATGTCATGGCTTTCTCGGTCACCATAACGCACCTTCTCACCCTAATCCAGAAATTTGAGACGAATGGGTCAGTTCAAACCCAGAGAAGACCTGTCCGTATTCGTGAAGTTCGGTCTAATGAAAACATTGGAGCTGTTCTTGAGAGTGTTGACCAAAATCTTTCCACCTCGAGTCGTTATGGTTCTCAGCAATTGAAACTTTCACGAAGCAGTTCACATCTTTAGTTTAAGATCTGCATTTGCATGCTTACATGATTCAGTTGGCACAACAGTTGAAGCCAGAAGACCATGCACAGCGCCGAACGTTCACACATTGGATTTTAGAGCAACAACAAGTGAATGCTGATTTTTCGAAGTCAATTATCTTCTCTGATGAGCATTTCGAACTTTATGGCTATGTCAACAAGCAGAATTGTCGCATTTGGGAGCTGAGAATCTAAGAGTGATCCTTGAACGTCCCACGCATCCACCGCGAGTCATTGTTCGGTACGCATTTTGGCCTGAGGAAGTCATTGGACCTTCCTTCTTCGAGAATGCCGACGGCAATGCAGTCACCGTCAACGACTTTCGTTACCGTGAGATGATAAACAACTTCTTCTAACCTCGAATTGCTGAAATGGATCTTGAAGATATGTGCTTTCAATAGGATGGCGCAACCTGCCATACACCGAACAAAACGATGGACTTGTTGAAAACGAAATTTGAAGGGAGAGTTATCTCGCACCCCGGCGATCTGAATGGGCCACCAGGATCATGTGATTTGACGCCATTGGATTTCTTTCTTTGGGGCTTTTTGAAATCAAAGGCCAATAACGATTCCTGAATTGTCGAGATTTGTCGCGCCATTGAAGAAATTGAGCTGGTACTATGTCATCGGAAATTTCGTCAAAAGGATCAAAGAGTGCCACGAGGCGGCCATTTGTCGGATATTCTGCTACATTAATAACCTCCATGTCTACACTCTTTACTAAAATAACAACATCAGAGCATTTCAAAAAACACTGCGTTATTTTGTTTTCAAATTTCAATAGGCATTCTGAATGGGACATCATTTAGCTATACTATAGCTTCACTCGGTGAATTCGTATAATTATATTAATTTTAAAAAATAATTTTCGACCGAATTTCTTTTTGAAAATAAATACACGACATCTTAATACTTTAAACTCAAATTAGAGTAAATTTTTCATAACTACTTTTTAAAGGGGAAAAAAGACACCACAGACAAATATTACAGGATAAAGTCTTTTCAGATCAAACCCTAATCCTCTGTTTTCATTATGTTTGATCCGAACCCTTTGAGCTGGGACCAAAAAACTTGCTTTTATATTTACCTTTGTACACAAGGAGCAAATTTGAATATTAAAATTTTACCTGAGTATTTCACCCAAGTACGACGTGTAAGCCCACATCATTTCGCTTCGTACACACACGAAAATTTTTACTTAGCTTTTCTATCATACATAACATAGACTTGTTGTTTGCTGTTCCGACCTATAAATAATGAATTTCGGAGGATTATTTACATAAATACGATTAATTACGAATGCAAAGGTAAAACGAAAAACCTCTCCATATGCCGCGTTTATGCTTAAGAAAACATATAACTACAACGCTAGGCCCTAGTTACATGTAAGTAAGTACGTATCGTGTGTAATTACGTATGCTGAGGTGTAGCTCAAAGCTCTAGTGTTTCGTGCAGTGTGGGATCTGTGCGGAGAACCAGCCAGGCTGCTATACCCCATGCATTACGGCTTTTACTATCAACTGCGTTTGATACATTGCCGTACCTTAAGTTTTTGTTAATCCACTAATCAGGATCCGCCATAATCGTGTAGCAACAGCCGCCACTCCGAATAAATTTATCTGCATTAAAAAGCCACCTACATTTTTATAAGTGTATGTTCTCTGTTGTTCTACAATGTTTCTAAGACGTTGCGTTATGTTATTCCGGTCCAACCAACCTAGCTCGGATTAAGAAATAAAACGCTGATCCATCGCAACCGCTTGGCATTCAATTTTATTGAGAACACCAACCTCTCAGGCTCGAGAGATGTAAACAATCTTTACACTACAATATCGGCTAAATTACCAGCACGAGCTTGCTTAACTATAGGCGGCGAAAATTTGCGGGGAACTGGACAGGACACTAGCCAAGAGATTAAGTCATAATAGCACAATTATTTTGTACGCCTACAGATGATATCGATTTGATCGGGTTTCATTTTAAGTCTCATTATTCGACTCGGATTTATGGTAAACTGTTGCTCTACTTGCTTACGCAAGCATCTTAAGAGGTGCCTATTTTGGTTGCCAATCAATCGTGTGCCGGAATGTTTATAGGTTCGATGGAGAACATCAGATATCAGGAGCGGTAATAGGCTTAAATTTCTCGCGAAGTATGTTGCTTATCAACGGAAGTATCATAATAATCAGATACAATGTTTTTGTTCGATTTGAATAAGCTGCAGTTTTTTTCAGAATATTTTTACAAAATATTATTCAAATTTTCGACTATTTAATTTTTCATGTTTTGCAATTATCTAGCGAGAGAGGACTTCAAATAAAATTCACATTGTCTTGAATGTCTTAGATCAATACAATGGAAACTGCAGCCCTAAAGGAAAACCCCGGAAAAACATATTAAGCTGTTATATAAATAACGAGAACATGATGATAATGAAAGGTCAAAAGGTAGTAACTCTTATAAAAAGGAAAAATCTTCATTTTAAATTCTTATGGCGAATCGGACTGCTCCTCAGATCAACCATTCTTTATACGATTCGAAATCTTCAAACTATAAGCCCAACCTCTTCACATCCTGATGTATTAAATAAGAATCTGTTCCTTGATCTTTTTCCTATTTTTCACATATGCGGAAGACTTTTATCTGCTCGAATGAATAATGCGAGTGTACCCATTCGACCTTATAGCATCCTCCTCATTTGTACAAGGGATCAATACGAACAATACGACAATATTCAACTCTTGCGATAACCATCGCCAAATGGGCCCCGGTTTTACAATGAACGTAAAATTTTCAATTTTTTTGGGTTCCTCCATTATGTGTGCGAATGCGATGTGTGTATGGTGCTGGGAGCAAGGGTAATACGGGAATCCGTCAGAAAAAAAGACTCATCATTTGTGATATCGATAGATCGATCGATCTGTTCTATGGCATATTTCAGTCCCATATATAGGGAACGTTATGTTCCTCTTCCGTCCGATTCAAATACTCCGATCGATCCGATAGCTAGTTGCCGTTGCTGTAGCTCTTGCCTGACGTACATATTTAATGAGACGCACGAATTCAAATTTCAGAAGTGTGTTCGATTTTAGGCCCCCGTTCGGATATTACATGTGTGGTTTTTAAGCCTTTTCGGGGTGAATAACATAATACTCGGGAGGCATCGCATTCAATAGGGCAACCAAACATAAAATACAACAATTGAGAGTGCGAGAGAGACCCCGGATGGCGACTGTAAATTGACATGCTTCTGTTATGTCTAGTTTGGGTTATTGCTTCTATAGGGTTCGAAAATAATGAAGACGTTAACAAACCTATTATGGGATAGTTTGTAGTTAGTCGGGGATTTTTTTTCGTATGACTGACGTCAATTTGCTTGCTTGTTCGACACACGAAAACGGACTTAATCGAAAGAGATATGGAGCCGATAGTCGCGGTTGGACAGAGAAAATATTGATGATCTAAATTGGTAACAAAGCTGGAACAGAATTTATGATTACTGAACCAGATGGATAGTTACATATTGCATTTTTTTTCTTTATTAAGGATATGAAACGAATTAGAGCATTGATAGCGACAGTGATAACGAAAAACTACATTTTGAAGTGTTTGAAGGCAATTGGCAGTTTCATCAGATGATTCCAATGATATGAGTAGGAATTCAAAAGTCATAGCGAAGGCTTAAGCCGGAAAACTTAAAAACTAATTAAATTGCCCGAAAATGTGGTTTTTGAAGATAACATTATTGTTAGACGAATCGTAAATCGCAAAAATGTTAAAGTAATTCCAAAAACAATCAACCATTAGTAAGCATGAGCAGCTTTCAAGTATCCCAAAACACGTTTCCAAAATGTTTAAATCAGAAACATGTAAATTTAATGCAAAATATCACTTTCCAAAAATCGATTGAAATGAGTCTATTTTTGAAGTTATGGTTGCGATTAGAAGTAGTAACGGCTTTTTATATTCTTTAAATTTGTAGCTTATTTTAGTTACGTATTGCAGGTAACTAAAAAAAGTACGATACTAAGACTAAACTATTCGCAGAACTCTGAAAAGAAATTTTGACAAAATAATTTAATAATTTATTTTGCAACTCATACCAGTAATTGCCAGGACATAAAAACATCAATAGAATTATGATTGAGAGTTTATTGCACCAGTTAATTAATATCTTATTTATTTTTTAACACTTTATTTAAATAACATTTTAAATAACCAGAACAATATTATAATTATTTCATTGAATATTTTTAAATTAAATTAAAATTAAATTTCATAATAATTTTTATTTTTTATTTTGATATCTTTTTTTTAAGATCATGACTTGCTTATCTCACAGTCGTACAATTTAATATTTTTTTAATAAGATCAGATCTAAGTAAAATCACGTTAGGATTTTTATGTAGTAATCCGATTTATTAACTGAATTAAAACTAAGTGTCGATACTGCTACAAGTTTATGGTATCGGAAAATATGTCATCTCAGATTCGTTCGAATAGTGAATAGTGACTTTTGTATGAGAGATGGTAGAAGCAGACGAGGGATGTTTATGATTCTTGTATTTCACACCGAATATCACTTGCAAAATGTTTCGCGTTGAATTTCAAATTTATAGTTTCATAATTTTCAAGTAAATTGCTTTTCTGAGATTCTGGCATTTGTGTGGGAGGTGGCAAAGGAATTGGAAGATTTTGGATGATTTCGAAACTGCTTATCATCACGCTTTGTTCCAATTTTAAAGTCGATAGCTGTGAATAAATTTCAAGTACATTTGTGAAGAGTAATGTTCCTTAAATTTATTTTTTGGTTATCTAAGCAGAAATAATTATTTGTAATATTATTTACAAATTTAAATAAAATTTTTAAAATCTACTTGATGTGAGTCACGCAACTTCAATTGTATGCACAGTTTTTGCTTATTGATATGGATTACATCATAAGATGGTTGAAACGTTACAAATGGCTCATACCATTGACACAGCACAGCTAAATTATTAATTAGGCCTGAAGAATTAATTACCGGCTGTGTGTTATATACTAATTAAGCCTAACCAATTTGTCAAAAAAATTTAAGAAGTTACAATTATATGGAGTGGATGACTAACGAAAGAATTCTCAAATTCACACTAAGAGGAAAAGTCAATGGGCAAAGACCGCTTGGAAAACCACGGAAGCGCTGGCAGGACTCGATTGATGCAGACAGCAAATCACTGCTAATAACTTCAAACTGAAGCACGCGATTACAGAGCTGAGAGGGATGGAGGCAAAGCATTCAAGAGGCCAAGGTCAGATTTGGGTTGTAGCGCCATCGTAAGTAAGTAAGTATGTAATTTACCAAAATATTCATCATTTATCAGCTAAATGATCTCAGCTAAATTTTCTCATTTCTCATATAATTTAGGCTATAATGATGAAGAATGTACTAGAGCCGATTTCATGTGTGTTCATCCAAGAAAGAAGAAGAAGAGTCATTTTCTGACAGCTCTGACTTATACGAAACCATTGAAGGGTGATTTAATGGCTCAGCCATAGTGACTTGCAAACGGCTCCAATACAGGACTCCTTTTCTTCTTTTGGAGCGATCCTTGAACAATTTTATTGCCCACTGGCTGTTTAATTTAACTTTTTTAAAAATTTGGCAGATCAGTGGGTGGCTCTTCTTAATTATGATAGTGCTATGTATCGCCACTCTACTATCGATTAAGGCGAGTTTAATTATTATTAGTAAAATAATAATTTAGTTCACTATATGTCACTGGTATTAGATTCTGAAATTTAAGTTGGTTCTGATAGCACTCATAATTAGTCAAGCACTCTTAGCTCTTCAGCCCATTGAAAGTTTATAGCAAATCGTTCAATGAAGATTCATTTCGCGATATTTGGGAACAGACAAACCTACCTATTTTTGATAAAAAGAGGCGATGAAAATTATTTTTTTTTGAAAAATATCACCCTAAGAGCAGATATTTAACGTCCTTAAACTTTGGTAAAATCTTTGAATGTCTAGTACAAAATGAACTCTGAACTCTCATATCTTATCGGTCCAACATGGCTTTATGAAGGAGCGATCGACTTTCCTAACACTTGTGTTTTTACGAATTACGTTGCAAAATTATTGCAGAATAATAAGTCTACACCTTCGACAAGGGCACCATAGCCCAAATCGGGCCTTGGCCTTCTGACCTTCAGATTCCTTAACATTTTTCATTATTTTCTGTGGAAGGGTTGTTAGACCCTCGCACAACTTTATATTTATGAATTTTTCATTTTCGTAGATTGAGGTTACCAAGGTATACCTAGGCAGGCATTCTGCTGAAATTATGCACCGACTGGGATTTGAACTCACGACCTTTGTATTATAGGCCAACACGCTACCCACTAGGCTACAAACTAGCTAGAATAATAAGTCATCATGATTACCCATTATTGCTTTAGATTATTTTGCATACATCTACACTATGTATAATAAGCATGAATGCATATTTATAACACAACACACATTTCGCAATTTAACGAAATGTTGCGTCAGGTAATGCGCAGTCTGTCAAAAATTACATTTGATCAATTAGTTGATTTCAGTGACCTGAGGCGATAACACTACCGAAATAAAGTTTTTGCGTCTATTTTCTTTACAAATTTGTTTTATTCTTAATACACGGTAAGAAATAAATTAATTATGAAAAATTGTTGCAGTTTTTTTATGGTCTTTGTAGATTAAATTAAAAATCACGAAAATGCGCCAATTAAGTGCTAATTTCAAGAAAGAAATAGAGAGATTGCTGATGGCTGGACGCATCGTAAAATTGCTGCTAAAGTAGGCTGCTCGGTTGGAAGTGTATAATGTCCGTAGAAATATGGAAATATCCAATACGTTAAATGAGGCAGGACGAAAATACATCATTACAGAGCATCATAGGCGCCGAATTTTATGTGAAATCTGCCATGGTATACATGATAATGCAGCCCAAATAAACAAATCACTTCGCCAATCTGAAAATGTTGTCGTTAGTAACGAGGCGATTCGAAAACACTTGCGAAAGGCTGGCTATAAAGGTCGAGTAAAAGCAATTTGTTTAGTAAGCAGCATCGAAAATTGAGATTGGTGTTTGCTGCCAAGTACAAAAACTATGACCAGAATGACTGGTGTAATGTTAGTTGGTCAAATGAAACGAAAATTAATGGGTTTGGATCCGACGGGCGTCAGTGGACGTGGAAAAAAACCTAAGGAACCTTTGGTGGAACGACATGTCTGCCCTACTTTTAGGGGTTGCATGATCACCGCAGGGGTTGGAATGGTAAGAAAAATTGAAGGACGTATGACAGCTCACGATTATATCAACGTGATTGATACTAAATTGCTGGGACTTCTGGAGAAATGGGGCAAAAGTGTTCAAAATGTTCAATTCCAACAAGATAACGACCCCAAACACACGACCAAAATCTCAAAGCAGTGGTTCCAAACTAAGGGATTAAAGGTTTTGGACTGGCCTCCACAATCTTTCGACTTAAATCCAATTGAACACCTTTGGGGAGAGCTGAAACGAGATTTGGACAACTACAATAATGACTCCCAAAATGTAGCTGAGCTATTGGAACGTGTTCAAGAAAAATGGAATATGATAACACCCGAAACATGTAAAAATCTTACTCACAGCATGCCAAGACGTATTCAAGCTGTATTAAAAGCAAAAGGTGGCTACACGAAATATGAAACAATGAAAAAGATTCTAAAAATTTAATGTCAACTAATAGATCAAGTGGATTTTAAAAGTAAAATTAGAAAAAATAAATAAAACATAAGTGAACTTAATTTTTTTTTTGTATGTTAATTTTATTGATGTATGTAAAATAATAAAAATAAAAACAAATTTACTCAAATTAAACAATTTTCAATCAGTAAAAACAAAATAAATCAGGTTAGTCTAACATATGATCAAAAAGTTGACATACTGTATTCTGAACGCAAGAAATAAATCATCTTCCCTCTTAGTCAAAGCTGCATTGATTTCTATATTGTATCAAATAATATAGCAAACACGTTCACAGAGAATTTCAAGTGCACTACAATAACTTCCTTTTCTGACCACTATTCCGTCCAAATAACTAAAACACTACATGAATTCAACCCGGTAGTAGTAAGACCCAGAACATTCGTGTCGTTCACAAAAACAAATTGGAATGCATTTAGACACGACATGGACAACAAATTTTGGACAATAATAGAAACGTTAATAACGACAAAATCGATTTATAAATTAATGTAACCAGCTGACATCAAAACACTATAAAATCGAAACAACCAACCACCAATATACAAAAATTATTCGATTTTCGGAAATCATGGAAGGATCCTAAAATTACTTTCATCAGGAACTTCAAACCAAACTAAAGCCACCTAAACCCGAACCTAAAATCTACAAAGAAATCAACAATATTACTGGTAGAACCAACACTAAGCCGCTTGGTGTAATTTCCGCGGAGGGTGCAATTTACCATGGCATAGACGATAGAAGCCTATTTCGATTTCCATGCAGAGCTTTACTCTGATAAAGAATCTAGTTATAACATAGAACATACAAAGTTAGTTCTTGAAACGGTAGCCCAATTCGAAGCTACTAATTAAGTTGACAATAAATTTCTTCCACTCACAGTATTCAATCTTTAACATACCTCTAATGACACTGAGCCAGACGCTCCTTTCATAATGCTGGAATCGTTGAACTATAAAATCCGAGGAATTAACAACAAGAAATCAGCTGGCCCAGATGGTATTACCAACTTTATCCTTAAAAGAATGTCAAACAATACTTTGGGCATCCTATATTAAATAATTGCAGTAATAACGGTTAATTTCCCGATTCGTGGAAAATCGCCAAACTAATTTCTATCAAAAAATCACAGAGTTCCAATGACATCAGTAACTTCCGACCAATATCTATGTTATCTAATACTGATAAAATTTTGGAAAAAATTATGGTATCCAACTTCGATGAATTTGGCGAAGAAGAGTCGATTATTCCAGACGAGCAGTTTGGCTTCAAGAGAATACATTCCACCGAGCACGCACTTCTAAAATTACACAACGATATCACATGTAATCTGAATAATAAAACGACAACAGTTATCTGCTTCCTTGATGTCAAAAAAGCCTTTGATTTAGTGTGAATAAAGGGATTACTGTACAAACTCATAGTAGTACATACTCTAATGTGAATGCTCCGAATGTTATAGGAGGACATAAGGACATATGTAGATCCGCTATCGTTATTGTCAACTCAGGAGTTGCTCAAGGGTCTATCACTTCCCTCATGATGTAGAAGAAAATTTACTAGCCCTACTTTATGCGGATGATACGGTCATTTACGCGAGCTCTAGAGATTCTAGACTAGCTCTCTCCAAAGTCAACAGCCACCTGCAATTAATTCACAAATTCTATCAAACCTGGGGCATCACTATTAATCCGGACAAATCTCAGGTAATTTGTGTAAGAAATGCTAGCGGGAAGATTCATACGAATACCGTAAAACATAGTAAGTCACTCAAGCCTTAACTCAATGGGAGATTTATTCCCCTAAATCATGACTTGAAATACTTAGAAATTTACATAAATAACTTATTTAAATTTAACACTCACAAAAAAACAGAGCTACAGAAAGCTAACGTTCAACATATTGGCACCATTAATACATAAGAAAAAAAGAAAACTCAACACAAAAACTAAACGTCTCCTGTACAAGCAACTCATAACGCCTATCTTGTCTTACGGTTTTCCAGTGTAGTTTTCTATATCCCCAAATAGCTAAAAAGATAGAAATTTTCGAAAGAAAAGTCATACGTCATTGTATTGTTAAGAAATATAGAAGTAAAACGAGACTGTTCTCAAACTTAGCCACATATTCTGAATCCGAAATCGTACCCTTCATGGGTTACGTTTCTAATACGTGGTCTAAGAGAATGGATAAATTTAGAGAACTTCCTAATAATATTATAAAAAACAAAAAAAAATTATGAGTTTTACCCATCTAGTTCTTCCGTGGATAAATTTTACGCGTCACCAATGATTCTATGCAACCGGAACTAAGTCCGATTGCCAACACGAAAACTACTATAAAGGGCTACGCAGGTAAAGATGCAATGCATCATCATGGATGAAAATTATATAAAATAAATTGCCAACAACTTTATTATTCTTGGGATAAGTTTAGGATGTGTGGAAAGTCAATATGCAGGTTAGAGTGGTGAGGGAAGACTAAGTGAAAAGGGGTTCTTGCACTCAGAAAAATAATTTGAACTTTTAGGTCAAGCACTCGTGCTTAATTTTTTATGACAAAATCGAATCTCAAATTAAGCACAATTCCACATAAATCATGATGGTATATCAATATTTTGAATCAAAATTTGTTGAATTCAAGTAAAACATACTTAAGTTATTACAGACGTAACAATTTTAGAATTCGCATTTACAATTTAAGATGTGGTAAATGAAATCAAGCATTTCATTAGTATAATTTTCATTCGTAAAGGTTGATAACAGAAAAATTGTTGATTTAAGCATGTACAGGGACATTATTTTTTCAGACTTGCTTAAATCATAAATGCAGACACAGAATTTAAGTGCACAAACGTAACATTTTTAAGAGTGTACAAACCATTTAAGCACGCAAAATGGAAAATGGTTTTTTGATTAAAAAAGCAACAACGCTAAAGCGTCGCGTCTTTTTCTGCAGTGTTTCACCGTGTAGTAGTCATTTGTTTGCGCGAGTGAAAAGTGAGTGTTGCAGAAAGTGGATGCGGAACTCCAAATAATATTTTTATTTCATAGTTGGAAAACCCCGAATCACATCAGAAAAAGATTTTTAAGGAATAATAAGTTTACATTTCCTTCATTTTTGATAGGGCCGTCGAAACGTTGTTTCAATATAAATAAATAATTAATGCGCATTTTGAATCCGTGTTCTTCGTGTTAAAAATTGAGTTTAATATAGGGATAAATGTGTAAATTGAAGTGATAAAATTTAATTTGATTGTTTGATGCATTTACATTGTAAAGTAATGTTTTTTAAATACTAAAAAAAAACAGTATGCAGGGTAGATTGGTGTAAAATTTGAATAATTGAATAATTTTTCAACCCAATGAAATTTTGGAAAAAAATAGAATTTATTTCTCAAATAACTGGAAAAAGATTATTGCAAAAATTTGAAAAATGAGCCACACTCATTGAAGTAATTTCTCAAGAGCAATTCGATCTTCAAAATATTTTAAAAGACTCTGGAGTTTTATTTGCAGATATAATAGAAGAATGGTCCATTTTAAAAGGCAATGAATCCAGCTTTTATGTATGTATAATCAGAAATAATTAAATATAATAGTAATAACATATTGTTGCGAGCTAGGGGTTCGCCAGATTCCAAAGGAAAACACAATTCGTTTAAAAATAATGAATAATTTTATTTAATCGCACTTTATACACAATTTCCCGATCACTTCACTAAATTCGCTCTAAAACTTAATTCGTACAACTCAGGAACACTGTCAATTTATCACTTGTACCGATTCGCGTTCTTCCACCGATAGGTGTCACCAAAATGACTAACTCGTTGTCTGAAAGTTGGCGGGTATTTATACTAAGTCTCCCAGACAGGTGTCGTTGTGTGTGTGTGTCTAGAATGATTGCCTACATTGTGGAGCTCGGTAGAAGTGTCTGGAAACATGTTGATAGTGTTTTGAAATGTTGATGGAATTCTCTCGATATTGCTGGGGACGTCGAGGTTGTCAGATTTATAACATTACCCTCTCCTTAGTCCCTGTTCGTCCCGAACAGAGTTGTTCACTTCCTCCATGGCACCCTGGTACTTTGTTAGTCGGTCTAGATGTACCACTTTCATTTTAGTGCGAGGTTTTTGATATAGTTGAATCCGATAGACGACATCATTTAATCGGTTGATGATCTGGTAAGGGCCTTCCCAGTTGCGCTGTAGTTTCGGCGATCTGCCCTTCTGTCGTTTGGGATTGTATAACCAAACCAACTCGCCCTCTTGGAATCCTGATGAGTTCGCCCGTTGATCATACCTCGTCTTCATGCGGTCGGACGCCAAATCAATTTTATCTCTGACCAGGTTATAAATTGTCTTTAGTCGACATCGAAGATCCGAGACATAATCTTTAGCATTGGTTGGTTGGTCTGGTGGCACTCCAAACATTAGCTCCGCAGGGACTCGAATATTTCTTCCAAAGATGACTCGGGACGGAGTTTCTCCTGTTGTTGAATGCACCGATGTTTTATAGGCCATTAAAAATAGAGGGATGTGCTGGTCCCAGTCCTGTTGCCTCTCGCTGACGAGTTTGGATAGGTTTGAGTTCAATGTCCTGTTGAAACGTTCCACCATTCCATCGGACTGTGGGTGTAATGGAGTTGTCCTCGTTTTGTTTATTCCCAGCATTTGGCACACGCGTTTGAATATTTGAGATTCAAAATTGCGCCCTTGATCGGAGTGTAGTTCACGTGGCGCTCCAAATCTGCTCACCCAGTTAGTAACAATTTGTTCTGCGACGGTTACTGCTTCTTGGTTTGGAATTGCGTAAGCTTCTGGCCACTTGCTGAAATAATCAATGACCACTAGAATGTAGCGATTACCATTTTCTGATTCCGGAAATGGCCCAGCAATATCCACAGCAATTCTCTCGAATGGGACTCCCACGTTGTATTGTTGCATTTCTCCCTTTGATCTGCGGTGTGGGCCCTGACTCGATGCACACGTAGTACATTTACGGCACCAGTTTTCGACATCATCTCGGAGATGGATCCAATAGAACCTTTCTCGTATCTTTGCCAAGGTTCTGTTTACTCCCAAATGCCCACCGGAGGTACCTCCATGATATTCCTTCAAAACCTCCTCGACTTTACAATGCGGGACGATGGTTTGCATGTGATACGACTTTCCATCAGCGTTCTCCCATTTCCGTTTTAATAATCCGCCGTCTAGGTGAAGGGAGTTCCATTGTGCCCAATAACACTTTAAGGTTTCACTGAATTGTGAGATGTCTTTCCACTCAGGCCGTTTCATTTCGTCCTTCCATGCCATGATCGGTGAAATATCTGGATCTTTACGTTGGGCATCTTCCAGTTCTTGCTGATTCCATCCAGTCTTTGGTTCGGTCGTTATCCTCTGAATGGTTTCTCCGGCTTCTTTTCCTTCTACACGGTGACAATGCTTGCAGTTCGGTGGACAAGGACGACGTGAAAGCGCATCGGCATTTCCGTGGATTCTTCCTCTTCGATGAACAATCTCGAAATCGTAGGATTCGAGCCTTTCGATCCATCTGGCTACTTGGCCTTCGGGGTTTTTAAACTGAAGTAGCCATTTAAGCGATGCGTGATCCGTTCGAAGAAGGAACTTTTGACCATAGAGATATTTGTGAAAATGTTTTGTTGCTTCTACTATGGCTAATAGCTCTCGGCGAGTTACGCAATAGTTCCTTTCTGATTTTGAGAGTACTCGGCTGTAGTAAGATAGCACTCTCTCCTGCCCATCGATCTCTTGTGATAGTACTGCTCCGATACCGACATTGCTGGCGTCAGTGTCTATGATGAAACCATGACCTGGTTTTGGATACGCCAGAACTGGGGAGTCGCAGAGTTGGTCTTTTATCCTCTCGAATGCTTCCTAGCACTGTTGACTCCATGTAAATGGCTTCCCTTTTTCTGTTAACTGATGCAGACATTTCGCCGTGTTAGCAAAGTCTTTTACAAATCGTCGGTAATATGTCGCTAAGCCTAGGAAGCTGCGCAACTGGTGTTTATCACTCGGAGTAGGCCAATTTTTCACCGCCAGTATCTCCTCCGGATCTGTCTTTACGCCATCAGCTGAAACGATGTGACCCAAGTACTTGACTTCTGCACTAAACAAAGTGCACTTTTTCGGACTCAGCTTTAATTTTGCCGCTCGCAGTCGCTGGAAGACTTCCTGCAGATTTTTTAGGTGTTCATTGAATGTTTTTCCGATAACGATCACATCATCTAGGTAAACGAGACAAGTTTTCCAACTCAGACCACGCAAAACGAATTCCATCAGTCTTTCGAACGTAGCTGGAGCATTGCACAGGCCAAATGGCATTACGATGAACTGCCACAGTCCACTGCCGACAGAGAATGCTGTCTTCTCTCTATCTTTTTCATCTATCTCCACTTGCCAGTAACCACTCTTCAGGTCCAACGTTGAGAACCATTTAGCATCGGTCAGGGTGTCCATGATATCGTCGATTCTAGGTAGTGGATAGCTATCCTTTTTCGTAACATCATTTAGTCGCCTGTAGTCCACACAAAAACGGGTACTGCCGTCCTTCTTCTTTACCAGCACTACTGGCGATATCCACGGGCTCTTTGATTCTTCGATGATTCCCTGATGCTCCATAGTTTTGACCATTGAATTGACTTCTCCTTGTTTCGCTAATGGTACTCTTCTTGGAGGTTGACGTATCGGTGTAGCACTTCCGGTATCTATACGATGTTTCACTAAGTTTGTTCTGCCATAGTCGTCATCACCGGTGGAAAAGACGTCGCTGAATCCTTCGATTAGATCTACTGCTTGCTTGTGTTGTTCTCCTCTAAGGTTGCTTGACTGAAGAAGTGTTGATGTTACATTGTCCTTCCTTCTTGGCTTATTTTTAGAGGGTACGTCATGTGGTTCTGCCTTGTCGATACTCGTCACCGCCGATATTGGTTCACAGCTGCCAATTACATCTCCTTTCTTTACGCTGGTAGTGCTGTCCGCAACGTTCAGGACTCTTATTGGTACCATCATCTTCTCATTCCTTTTTACGAGCGTTTTTCCTAGTATTAGACTTCGTAATGCAGGTGTCGTTTCCGGTTCTATGAGGTAGAATCGGTGGTTCCCGGGATCACCATCGAGCTCTGCCCAAATAACATTCTCAGATGACTTTGGTATGTCCGCATCTTCGCATAATACAACTCGCAGCTTTGTTGTGTTGGAGGATGTTATTTCCATCGGGATTTCAATATTCCACCACTTCATTATTCGTTGTCCTAGGTCCAGCTGGATACTGTGTGGTTTCAGAAAATCCATTCCAAGGATACACTCATCGGTAATGTCAGCTACCACGAATACATGCGAGAAGGTCAAATCCCCAAGTTGTATGTCACGAGCTATTTCTCCATGGACCGTTGTAGTTTCTCCTGTAGCAGTGCGAAGTGCGTACTTCTTGGTGTTGTGAAGCCAAGTACGATCTACGAGGTCAGATCTTAACACTGACCGTGTTGCGCCTGTGTCGACTGTTATGATGCAGTTTAATTTGCCGACTCGACCACTCATACATAAGTCTTTTTCAGAACGATGTAGTCGAGAAACTGCGATGATGGTTCCGGGGGCGTCGATTCTACCAGCCAACTTCTGCCCCATGAAGTTGGCCTTTACTCGTTTCCCGGACTGTCATTAGGCGAAGCGTGCTCTCGTGACGGTTCGCCCCTTCCTCCTCTTTGTTTAGCAGCACAGCCGGAACAGTAGTTGATCGCTTTTCTGGGTTTGCGGCAGTCGCGTCGTAAGTGTCCTGCCTGTCCACAATTCCAGCATCGAGGAGCACCAGATCCTTCGCTCCGCTTGGTGTACTCGGCTTTCTGGCACACACATTCTTCTACTATTTCTCGAACTCGATAGTTACTCCGCGAGCTTTGCTTGGCAGCTTCGAACGTCAGCCCATATACTAAGGCTTCGCCAATCGTTTTCTTACCTGCCAGTTTTAACGCCTGTTGCAGCTCTCTGTCCTGTACAGCATTGTTAAATGCGAAAACAGCTGTATCGTTTCGTTGCTCTGTTTGCGCATTAGGCAGCGATAATAGTGTGAGTCGTTCAATATCGCGTGCCAGCTCTTGAAGTGTTTCACCATTCTTTTGAGTTCGGTTGTACAGTTGCGTTTTGTAGATCTCTCGCATGTGGTCACTGCCATAATGAAGATCCAATGTCTGGACTAACGTTGAAAAATCTTGTTGTTGCTCCTGCGGAATCGTTTGAAGAACTTCTGCTGGTGGACCTCTTAGCGCCAATATAAGAGCTGTTCCCCGTTCCAGATCATTCCAATGGTTGTTTCTTGCGGCGGCCTCAAATTGGGTCTTATAAATAGCCCACGGTGTTTGTCCATCGAAGATTGGAGCCTTGAGACCCTTGTGCGCAACATGTTCTGTCTTGATGGCGCCAGTCGCCTTCACATTATCGAAGTCTCTTTTTAGGCGTTCGACTTCTTCTGCAATTCCGGATGTCTTTTCCGTAATTTGTTCTTCGAAGATTCGAAGTTTCTTTTCAACGTTTTCTTCTATTGCCTTACCCATGGTGTCTATTTTATCATTTTGCAGCTCCAATTTTTGGTTAAGGTCCTTTGAAGTCTGGTCTAATTTCTCTAGTTTCTGATTAATGTCCGCTGATTGTTGTTTAATGTCCGCAGATTGTTGTTTAATGTCCACCGATTGTTGTTCTAATTTCCGATTCATGTCCGTTGTCACAGCTGATTGTTGTTTAATGTCGACTGATTGTTGCTCCAATTTGTTCACCATTTGTTGCATTAACTGTGTTAAGGCATCCGATGTACCGGAGCACTCCTCTTCACGAGTTTCTTCGCTTTGGAACTCAAAACTATCTGCATCCTCGCCCTCAGCCTGGAGTGTCTCGATCATACGGCTGACAAGTTCAGACTTGCTCCCTGTCGTAGATAACTTGCGTCTACTGAGCTCTTCCTTCAGCTCCGTTACTTTTAAGTCCTTTAAATAACGCGGCATTTTCACTACCGATTATTTTCCGCGATCGAATTCACTTAAATTTACGTCACTAATTAAAGTCACTGCTCACTCGAGAATATTCGTTTTCACAAAATTCTCACTGTCCGTTCGAGAATTTTAGTTCCGCGATTTTACTTCGGTAATTTACGTCACTGCTCACTAAATTACCCGAGAATATTCGATTTCACAAAATTCTCACTGTCCGTTCGAGAATTTTAGTTCCGCGATTTTACTTCGCTAATTAAAGTCACTGTTCACTAGAGCACTCGAGAATATTCGATTTCAGAAAATTCTCACTGTCCGTTCGAGAATTTCACTTTTTCGCTCTCACAAAATTATCCGTTCCGAGAATTTTTAATTTCACTCGCGATTTTTTTTTTTTAACCCGAATTTATCCTTGGAATCCCACTCTTCTGACACCAATTGTTGCGAGCTAGGGGTTCGCCAGATTCCAAAGGAAAACACAATTCGTTTAAAAATAATGAATAATTTTATTTAATCGCACTTTATACACAATTTCCCGATCACTTCACTAAATTCGCTCTAAAACTTAATTCGTACAACTCAGGAACACTGTCAATTTATCACTTGTACCGATTCGCGTTCTTCCACCGATAGGTGTCACCAAAATGACTAACTCGTTGTCTGAAAGTTGGCGGGTATTTATACTAAGTCTCCCAGACAGGTGTCGTTGTGTGTGTGTGTCTAGAATGATTGCCTACATTGTGGAGCTCGGTAGAAGTGTCTGGAAACATGTTGATAGTGTTTTGAAATGTTGATGGAATTCTCTCGATATTGCTGGGGACGTCGAGGTTGTCAGATTTATAACAATATTTATATTTTATAGATTAATCTTGATTTCGAATATTTGCATGGCGAACGTGGTAGCAAATTATTTAGCAAATGGGACTTGTTTATTGAAAAAGCCTTACATATTATAAAAGAGAGCATTAAGGATAAAACCACAAAAACCTTATTCAAGCAAATTGACGATACTTCTTGCAAAGGTATATATTTGACATACAAAATCAGGTATTAATTTTCGATAACGGTGAAAATATTACAGATTCTCAAAATTTTATAGTTTTGAGTGCCTTACATGCCATCTTGCGCGTCTTCAAAAGTCTTGTACAAATACTGAGAGATGGAAAATCAGCATAAGAGATTCTCAACTGGCACAACTAATATATATTGCTGCAATCAATGACCTGGAACGAACAATAGAGGAAATTCGTCGAAAGTATATTACTATTAAGGAGATATTACAACCTTGTATTGTCGTTATAGGCGATACGGTCTTAGAACTTAAAACTTTTTATGTATATTTGAATAATTGGGGAAACGGTGTAAAAGTGAAACAGTTCCACTTCAAGAAGGCCTAGATACTCAGTAGATGGTCTCTGTTCGCTTTCTATCATTCAGTCCCCCATAACATCTGCAAATATTTGTCAGTAAGCAGCCAGTACAACTGAGCAATATACCAGCTTCTCCACTCGCTACGGTCGTTCTCACTCCCCTTCCCCAACCTTCCCAATCCCATTCCTTCCCTCCATGACTGTGTTTGTGCATTGCACATAAAGGCCGAAATTGCCTATAACACAGGTCATTCTGTAAAAAAAAAAAAAAAAAAAAAAATTTCTACTTCGAATTTCCTAATTTCTTGAAAGCGGTTGATTTTTGCTTCAAAACGATCCAAGTTTTCAATTTTGCATACCCTAAAGAATGCGAATTCGTGTAATTGTTTTTGCAAAAAATTTTCTATGACATTTACTATGTTTATACGGACACCAAACTTCACGAGTGAAACTTCAATCGCGAAGTAAAACATCGTATAAGCAGTAAGTGAACTGACAGCCTACTATACCCAGAAATGAATTTATTTTTCGTCAATATCGAGCATGCGAAATACCATTTTTATGCAATTCTCAACACAAATTAATGAAATTTGCAATGTGTTTTGGAATTATACAGCAAATTGCTGATAAAAATTGCAAGTATTTACACTTTCAGGGGGTGAGGAACTGTCATCATAATTGCTATCTTAATTCGGAACTTTTACATTGGAAGTATAACTTGCGTATAAACATATCGCAAGTTTCAATCGCAATTCTCAATCGCAATCGAAACTTCCCCGTATAAACATAGTAAATGAGACCTAATTCGACATTTATTGTCCGAAAATAGATGATTTTGTATCATCACTGTGCGCAGAGGATTATCATTCAACTGAATAATTTTTATGAAATCCATTTATATTTTATAATTTAATTTTCATATTGTTCTTATATTTATGGTCGATGAGATTTGAGGCGAAGCACAAGGAATTAAAAATGTATGCCAGAAATACAAGTTCCAGGCGAAATATACCTAGCTTTAAGTTTAGCTATTAAACAAGTTCTACAATTTTCCCAATTAATTTTAAATGATTCTTTTTTTAATGATAATTTTTTTTTTTCGACTCTAAAATACAAAAGTCTAAACTAAAATTGAAAAAATATTATGAAAATGTAATTAACAATATCGTTTCCTTACACGTACATTTGGAATTTTCAACTTCAGTGATATTTCGAGGTACAAAATATAAACAAGGCTTTTTTATGGCTATCGAAATTTTCAAAATACAGGAATGTTTTAATTATAATAATGAATTACATGCTGTGCTGCAGCACTATGAACAATCAGTTTTTGATAATCATTTGAAATCTTTTATTATAAGCAATATACTTAATGAATTTTCTATAAAAAAATAAAGATTTTCCTAATACGCCAATTCACACTTGTGTTCTACCGGATGGTAGATTTGCTTATAGAATCAAACCCTTTCTATTCAATTTCCATCATTTTAAATTTATTTTTTGTACTACGTCAGAATAAATGAATAAATAAAGAAGCCCTGCCCATGGGCAGGGCAGTTATCAATTTAACATTTAATTGTGGGTACGATCAATGGCTCCAGTACATATAATGAATATTTTTTTCGTTTACAGAAGTTCTGAAGGTATTCAACCAGTTGATATTTCATACATTTAGGGATTTTTTATAAATGCGTTCCGCAAATTATCAAATTTCTACCTCAAAATTTTTTTTAATAATTTTCAGTTCTTGTGTTTTTTTCATTGCACATGGAACATCTTGTGATCGTTCAACCAGGCGGGTCGGTGCATAGCAATTATGGAACAAATTATTATTTGTTTTTCTATGTCTATCAAATAGTTGTATTCACATACAAAATTTAAACTTTGCATCTTTCACCAGAGCCATAAGAAAATCCCTCAAAATTTTCGAAATTTTTGCTTACCACCTCACTCCCCACACACCCCAACTTAAGAATTTTACCAAATTAAGAACTATATATCTATCTACATTCTGATAAATTTTCGAATCGATATATGTACTCAAAATTGAGAAATAAAAGTTTGAAATTTTGAAAAGTACCCCATTTTTGAATTGCTCCCCATTACAGGTATATATTCATATTTAAGTGTTTTCTTTGCACTCCTCCTGAACCTCTCCCTTACAAGAATTAGCCTCTCTTATAGCTGATTTTGTTGGATTTTTATGCCACCTTAATGGTCCTAAAGTATTTTTGATAGTAAGTAATTTCGAAGATATAAACATTTAAAAAAAAAAAATCGGCCGACAATTTGTTTTTAGCCCCCCTTTTTCGAACGCCAATGGATAAAATGATTGAATTATTAAAAAAAGTTTTTGTCACTACCCTCTCTATACGTATAATGATTTTCAGCTTCCTATCTGCATTCGTGATGGAGATATTAGCAAGTGTAGTTTTTGACTTTTTCCCTCCCCCCGCCTCCTTCTTCCACCTAACCCCTTCCAAAATTTAGAAAATAGAACTCACTTACCCAATCAACAATCCATCCAAAAACGAATATTCTACCTTTAACGGTCTCGGAGTTATGAGTCCATATGTACTGCGTACGGCGGGATGGATTGTTTTTTGAATTTTTAGGCTAATTTAGTTAAGAAACGCGAAAAAAAAATTTCAGGGTAGCAAATTTTTTTTTCTTGTGTCGATCACAATACTTTATTATTAGAATAATAAAGTAAATGAGTCAGCCAGTTAAGCAATTCGAAATATCTCAATAGAGTATTGATTTGCCAACACAACTCTCGATATCGTACCCAATACCAACCAACTTCCACGCTCTCCCTCTTCCTTTTCCCTATACATTGATCGGTCACTGGGACATATGCAATAAAATTAGATTAATATTATGTTACATTGTATTGTAATGTGCTTAAATTAAAATTATAATACCAACAATTATACTGAATCTGGGTATCCTTACTATAAGCTGTAACACTTAATGTAAAACCTATTACATAGACCTAATTAATACATAATATATATGTTAAATTGTTTTTTATATATGACTAGCAAACGCCCGCGACTTCTTCCGCATAAAAATCGCAATAATAAGCAATTTTTGAGAGTGAAGTTAGTAATATATTATGCGGGATACATAATTTGCTTACTTTAATGGCTCTTTGAACACAATGGTTTGTATTTTGTTGGAATCAGAACCATAAATTATTAAGAATGATACCATGATACTCGCATTTGAATGGGAGAGGCTCGTGATCAAATCAATCCAGTGATTTGAGATCTTATACGTATTGAAGAGCATTAAAGAGATGTGAATAATTATAGCTTGTATTAATTAAAAAAAAGCACAAATAAAATAACATTAAGCTTGAAAACGTAATAGGACTACGATTGTGCGTAGAGCCCGATCATACGATACTATAGATGAAATCGAAATTTTCGTGATATTATGAAATTTTGTATGGGGAGTGGCTGCATTGAACTAATTTGTTTCACATCATGCTAGAGTAGCTATAAAAATGTTTTGTAACAAATTTAAGCTTCAAAAATTGAGTAGGTACTGAGAAATTTAGTGCAATTTATGAAATTGTGCAATTTGTATGGGAGGTGGTAGAAGGAAAGGGGGTTTTTAGTGATATTTCGAGAAACAACTATAATCTTCATGCAATTGATATATTTTAAATTTCATATCTGTATCATTCACGCTTTTCAAGAAACTCAAATTTTTGTAAAGTCGTGGAACTCTGTCACATTGTATGGGAGGGGGTAGAAGGAGTGAAGCTACTCGGCTAATTTTTTCCCGATATTAATAATGCTAATTAATGATTGAGTACAAAATTTTAGCTCGATGAAAGTTTTATGTATTGGGAAAATTAGTTTAGAATATTTAATGAAATAAACTGCCAACAAGTCGGGCGAAACTTTATTATTCTTGGGACAAGTTGCGGATAAGTGGAAAGTCAATATGCAGGTTAGAGTGGTTAGGGAAGGCTAAGTGAAAAGGAGTTCTTGGGCAGGGCTGTTGTCAATTTAACAATATTTCATTCGTTTCTGCAAGTTTGGGTTTTTATGAGGGAAGGAGGAGGGGTAATAGTAAGGGTGGGTGGATGTTAATAGCTTTCTAATTAATTGCTTGAATCACGTCCAATATTCTCTGTAAAGAATCTGTTTCATAGACGAAGTTGCATAGAATTTTCATAAAATTCGGTGTATTTTACGTTCACGAAACCGAACATTTGTATGGGAGGGGGTAGATAAGGTAGGGGAAACGTAAAATTTGATATGTTGTCTTATTCCACTTCTCTTTTAAGGTGCTTGTATAAAATTTCAAGTTCGTAGCTTTTAGTTTGTTGGTTATTAGTTGATTTAATGAAATTGGTCGAAATCATAGTTTCGTATGGGAGGGGGTAGAAGGGCAAACGCGATTTCAAAATTTTTTAAGCATCTTCATTTGAATTATTTTTTTAAGTTATTATTCAAAATTTGAAATTGATAGCTTTTAAAAGTTAGCTGATAACTGATTTTTTAAAAATGCTCGAAAAAATAATTTTGTATGAGAGGGGGTAGAAGTTTTAAAGGTTTTCGACCAGTTAATATTTCGTATATTGAGGAATTTTTTTTAAATTCATTTCGCAAATTTTCAAGTTTCTACCTTAAAATTTCACTCAAAAATTGTCAGTTTATGTTTTTTTTTCAATGCACATGAGACACCTTGTGCACGTTAGACCGGGGGGGTCGGTTTATAACAATTATCGATCAAGTTATTATTATTTTTGTATGAACATGAAATAGACGTATCTACATGCAAAATTTAAACTTTGTGTCTTTCGCCAGAGCCCTAAAAAAATCATTCAAAATTTTCAACATTTTTGCTTATCACCTCCCTCCCATTACACCTTCCAACTTAAAATTTTTATCAAAATTAACCGCTATGTAGTTCTACAATCTGACAAATTTTTTATTTGATATCTGTATTAATTTTTGAGATATAAGGATTTGTAATTTTGAAAAGTACGCCATTTTTGAAATGCTCCCCATTCCCCCCACTACTTTTATTCGAACATATCATATTTTTTTGTATTTCCCTAATATAGCTTAACACACGTTTAAAGTTTCAATTACATAGCTTAAGAGGTAGTTGAGATATTCATTTTTAAGTGTTTTTTTTCACCCCCCCTGACCCTCCCCCTTACAATAATTAGCCACTTTGTAACCTGATTCCAATGAAACTATATGCCACCTTAATGGTCTCAAAATATCAATTTTTTATGACAATAATTTCGAAGATATAATCATTTGAAAAAACAATTCGGCCGACAATTTGTTTTTAGCCCCTCTTTTTCGGACGCCAATGGATAAAAAAATTAAATTATTTTTAAAGTTTGTCGCAGAACCTTTTTTATATCTCTACTGAATTTCAACTTTCTATCTGCATTCGTGGTGGAGATATTAGCAAGTGTAATTTTCGACTTTTTCCCTCCCCCTGCCTCTCCCTTTCACCTGACACCCCCGATAATTTGTAAAATAGAGCTCACTTACCCAGTCAACAATCCATCCAAAAACGAACATTCTACCTTAAACGGTCTCGGAGATATGAGTCCATATGTACGGCGTACGGCGGGACGGATTTTTTTTTTTTTTATAGCACCGATTATAATATAGGGGGTCACCCTATAATGCATTGCACAGTTATGTCGGTTTAGGAAGAGGATGAAATTTGGTAGTGTTATTGGAATTTTGGGGGAGAGAGACTAATTTAGTTATGAAACGCGAGAAAAAAATATTTCAGGGTAGCAAACTTTTTTTTTTCTTGTGTCGATCACAATACTTTATTATTAGAATAATAAAGTAAAAGTGCAGTTTGTATGGGAGGTGGTGGAAATAGTACGGGGTTTTAAGTGAATTTTTGAGAAACAACTATATCATTATGCAATTAATATATTTTAAAGTTTAGATCTTCATCATTCACCCTTTTCAAGAAAATCGAATTTTTGTAAAGTCGTGCAATTGTGTTACATTGTATGGGAGGGGGTAGAAGGAGTAAAGCTACGCGGTTAATTTTTTTCCCGATATTAATAATGCTGATAATTTAGGATAGAGTACAAAATTTGAGCTCGATGAAAGTTATATGTACTGAGAAAATTAGTTTAGAATATTTCATGAAAAAATGCAGTTTGTATGGGAGGTGGTGGAAGGAGTGGGGGGTTTTAAGTGACTTTTTGAAAAGCAACTCTAATTATTTTGCGATTGACACATTTTAAATTTCAGATCAGTAACATTTACAGTTTTCAAGAAAATCGAATTTAAGTAAAGTCTTGGAATTGTGTTACATTGTATTGGAGGGGTAGAAGGAGTGAATCTTATCGGTTAATTTTTTCCCCGATATTAATAATAATGCAAATTAAGGATGAAGTACAACATTTAAGCTCCATGAAAGTTACACGTACTGAGAAAATTGGTGTAGAGTTTTTCATGAAAAAGTGCAGTTTGTATAGGAGGTGGTGGAAGGAGTAGGTGGTCTTAATTGAATTTTTGAGAAAGAACTATAATCATTATGCAATTGATATATTTTAAATTTCAGATCTGCATCAGTCCCGCTATTCAAGAAAATCTAATTTTTGTAAAGTCGTGGAATTGTGTCATATTGTATGGAAGGGGGTAGAAGGAGTGAAGCTACTCGGTTAATTTTTTCCCCGATATTAATAACAATGCCAATTAAGGATAAAGTAAAACATTTAAGCTCGATGAAAGTTACACGTACTGAGAAAATTGGTGAATAGCATTTCATGAAAAAGTGCAGTTTGTATGGGAGGTGGTGGAAAGAGTATGGGGATTCAAATAATTTTTATACTATAGATCACAATTCTGATAAAAATGGTATGTTCTAAATTTCAAATGATTTGCTCCAATGGTTTTGAAGAAAATTGGATTATTATATATTTTTGAAAATGAGTCATTTTGTATGGGAGGGGGTGGAAGACGTGGGGGTATTGAAATAACACTACACGCAGATTACATCTCGGTGCATATCTTATAAACTGTGAAAATTTCATTACAATCGGCTTAGCCGTTTTCGCGTGAAAACCGGAAAGAGAACATTTTTAAAAACGTGTGTTTCTGCTTAGTTATTGTTAAAATAAAGCGAAAAACTTAGTTGTAGCCATTTATAAACAAATAACAGACAGACACTACAGTTATATTTATATGTATGTATAGATTAAATCAAAAGTGTAAATATGTATAAACCTCTTTTTTTATATTATGGCAATAAACATAAGTTGAAGTTATGAGTTTGGGATTCCAATAACTTTTATGTAAGACAATTACAATTATCATTAAAATATTATATCAGAGATTTTACATTAAAGGGGCGGAGAGCTAATTACAAACATTCAATTATCGACAAAAAAATTGTTTTTTTTTTATTTTTTTAAGTTCATATCGCATTCGAATACCATATGTGTAATTTTGTTTGGGGTGAGTTAGAAGGATTAGAGCTATTTGGTCCATTCATGAATTCGACCTTGCCTTTTTTTTAAAAGAAAAGTGTATAAAATTTTAACGTTTTAGCTAAACGCATCGTTAAGATAATGTGCGGGTTGCCGGACGGCTAAACATCCGGCTTAGGCATTTTTGATTATTCTTCTGTGTAATTAATTTCCTTTTCCGAGCCTTATTTCTTAACGTTATAAACTTTTGAGCAAAACTTTTAATGCGCTCAGATTTTATCTACGATATAAAAAGTCGATACGAACAAGCCGCACATATCTTAAAAGTCAATTCAATTATATTTTCATCTCGAATTAGGTTTGATAGTGGTTAGGTTAGGATATGTTCAAATGAAAATTCTACACCAAAAAGAAATTTAGGATAAAAATCGGCACAAGAAAAAAATAAGGATCGAATTGAAAAGGTTTCCCACTGCGTACAAAATCCTGTTTGCCTATATACGGAAAAAAAATCCTTTCAAAATTTTCCCCACGAAAATTTCCATACATTACGTTCAGTCGACATTATAACATAACCGAAGACGAAAAAAAACTCCATTAGTCTGATGAAATTTCCATTGCATGCATTGGCTTAGTACGCCAAGCATAATAAAAATTGTGTTTTTCGTAGCGCCTCTCCTTTGAAACGCAAAAATCTTTCATCTCTCTCAGCATGAAAAATGAATTTCCTGCGGGTATTTTATCGAAAAATGAAAAGTCGAGCAGTAAGGTAAAGAGAAATTATTTCTATTTGGAAATAGCTAGTAACTATGCTGGATGTGAAGGAGATTCGTTGTGTGGTGAAAAAAGTTGTTAATGAATTTTTTTCTAATTAGGTTTTTCAAAGATGATTTCATCATCCTTCCTATATTATTGGTCTATTCAAATTCTACGGAATCCCTATGTGTAAATTCCCAGAAAGCTCTTATCGAAAGGCAAACAGGCTTGCCGGGCGGTAATTAGAACGGAAATCGATTGCCTAAAGCAAATCATCGAAATAAAGAGCACGCGCTTATTCGACATGAAAGATTTTCAAAAACCAATTTCCGACGTTTTAATCAAGACCCCAACACAGCATGGGCAGTTTAGTCGGTTCCGACGTGGTCCACGTACCCGCCCCATATTATAATGTTGTGAGTAGAGTAGAGAAAACACCCGGTCGAGTTGATGAACCATCTGGAAATGTTGCTATCGGACTATCGAGTGCTTAAAAGAAACTAAACTGGAACGATATGGTCTGGGAGGAGGATTATCCTCTCTAGTCGATAGCTTTAAAAGCAAACACTTGGAACCGACGGAAATTACTGCCCATAGGACGGAATAAACAACGGAAAGAACGCTCCGATAATGACTGTCGATAGTGGCCTATCTAGGTCTATGATTAGTTCCTGGGCTATAAGCTATATAGCTTAGCGACGTGTACATCTCAGATAAACTATCGGAGAAACCTTTGATTTCGGTATTTTGTGCGTGAACCGAACACCACTGAAACTTTAAATTCGAAAAAATAATATTTGATTGAAACAAGATTCATAATAAATTAAAAACAATAATTTCAAGCCATTCAGTACGGAAACTATCTGATTCAACTCACTTACAACAATGTAGGGTTAATAATAGTGTTTGCAGCACAATCTGTCTTGTGTTTTCCGATGGTGTTAATTTAACGAGACAAGTGTAATTAATTACAGCAGATAAATCATTACGTACAGCAATGTAGAACAACAATGTGCTCTGTTCGTACGTTGCTTCCTTGTAACATCACTTTGCAATTAGACTTGTCTTTCTATACGTAATGATTCATTTAACGTACATGATGTTTGCTTACATCGAGCTAAGGTACTTTCTCCCCTATCTCTGCGTCTGGTCTGAAAGTATCACACAGATGGCTGACTGGCATCACAACTAATAATCCCTGGTATGAGAAATGTTAAAGCTGAAATTCTTAAGACAGCTATATCTTATCTTTATGTTCCGATTGTTATTTTATGTGTTTTGATGGTTTTCTTTCAATACCTTTCCACCGATTCAAGTCAATTGATGACTATTTTAGCGGAATGAGTGTTAGATAAGAAAGCTCTTAATTTATACCATCATGGTTTAGGTTCTATACTTCCGTTCCGGAAATCATTAAATACATCTTTTAAGGGACATTTTCAATCTCATTCTCTCTCGATTGTGATACCGAATCCAAATTTCAGTCAATAAATATTCTCGCGGTGGCATTAATTGGTCCCTCATGAGTGCACTTCACAAGTTGCAACGATATATGTATACTAAAAACAAGAATCAGGAGAAGAAAAATAAACCTACACACACTTCATAAAGATAAGACGGCTCCGGCATGAAAAGAATGCTGCTCAATTCAATTTCTTCGTAATATACACTTTGGTTTAATATGAAAGTCATCAAAACTGGACTCAAAAGATCACAAAAAAAAATATGTTACTTCGGACAATTTTCAATTGGATTAAGTCGTATCGGTGCGAGTAATTCCCTCATAAAGAACGGAATTGATCATTATTCGGTCCGTTTTATTAAGCCGGATAGTTCCAGAAATTTATATGAGTGGGATCTGGCCATTTAAATCCTCGGAATCGGAACACATATTCCGACAAAATCATAGAATAATTTATTCCTCAAGGGCAAAAACAACAACCAGTGAGCCGTCTTAGGCGATAACCCCCATGCCAGCGGGCTCATATTATGATCATTATTATTTATTACTTTCTGGTCAGTCAGTGGCGGGTCTATACGGATCAGAAAAGTCTCTTATCAGACCTTGGAAAGGCTTCTCGTCATTCTTTTAATTGATTTTAATGAATTCTTCGAGTTCAACTGCGTATACTCCCGTTTAAATAATCAACCAAGAAGATAAATATTGATACGTTTGACTTTTAGATTTACAGGGTCGAATGTAAATCATCTCGGATAAGTCCTTTTATAATGCAATCAATCATCTTCCATGATTGTATTTTTTTTGCTATTTGAAGTTATTCCCAATAACTTTAATTCAATTTTTAAGTATTTGATATTAATAAGAAGAACAAGCGAAATCTTAATTTCAAGAGAAAATAAATGTCGACTAGAACAAAGAAAATAATTACTTCAGAAAAATCTGTTAAAAATTAATTCGAAAATCCAGTCGCGTCGATTAGTTTGTCTCGATACATGACATCATTTATAATTATTATTAATATTTAAAAAAAATATATTTTAAACATATTTCGTAGCTCGTAGGTACATCTTTAATAGGTTTACCGATGAATATGAAAGTATGATTTATAATTCGAGTGAAATGGGATGAAATATTACAACTTTCTTGGGCTTCGTCCACAATTCTGTAAGGCTTCGAAATTTCAACAAAATTGATTTAGTGCGTCCGGCTGTCTGTCTACAACCAGGGATGTAGTCGCAAGTCCAGCAGAGGGTATACGCTATCACAAGGCTGAAGTAGTCACCGGTGACCGATGATGCTAAATTTATAAAATTATCAAACCATTAATATTATTGAACTGCAATTTAATTATTCAAGGCAAAAATTTATTATTCAGTTTGAAAGATGAGGTAGCAGTTCTGAAACAAAGTCCGCGTGGTGATCAAGTATTTTGCTGACTGAGTATATTCAATGGATATACACATTCAACCGAAATTCAGGAGCACGTCGTCGTATGGGCGACGGCCGAATCGACACGTCGTCGTATGGGCGACAGCTAGATACATATCGTCGTATAGGCGACGACCGGCGACAGTCAGCGAAATACGAAGTCGTATGGGCGAAGGCCGGCAGCAGTTAGCGAGAAACGAAGTCGTATGGGCGACGACCGGTAACATTCAGCGAAACACGTCGTCGTAAAGGCGACTACCAGCGACAGTCAAGAAAACACTTCATCGTATGAGCAACGACCAGTGACAATTAAGAAAACACATTGTCGTATGTGCGACGACCGAGTCAGGAAAAACGTCGTCGTATGGATAATGACCGACGACGACCGGCAACAGCCGGCAAAAGTCAACGAACATGTCGTATTGCTGTTTGTAAAAATGTCGAGCGTTCGTGAAAGCTGTGAGTTGTGAGTTGATATTCGGATGGGAGGGTCGAAAGTAGGAAGCGAGTTCGATCGACGGACGGGGGTAAGTTCTGTGACCGACAGGCGGAGTTCAGTAAGCGAGTGAGTCATGTGTGACAGTCGAGATGAAGTCGTAGTGATGTCGATGGAGTGAGTTGAAAGCGGAAGCGAAAGACACAGTCGATGTTTGGAAGGCGATAGAGTCGCAAGTGATGCCGGACCACGTCAACGCTAATATTAATGCGATAAAGTGTGAACAAGAGGTGTTAAGTTAATCTAAAAATAAAGTAAGCGGTTATTTTAATTTTAAAGAAAACTAGTTTCATTTTTACTTGAAATCCAGGGGTCGCACTTCAATAATTAAAAAAAAAAATAATAATAATGTTATAACTTATTTTAAATAAATATTTTCTATATATTTTAATTAGTACAGCTTTTTCCATTTTTATTGGATACTCTCGATCTTGTGTCAAAGGAAAATCGGTGTTCTCTTTGCCACGATCGAACGTATTTTTCTGTTTGAAACTGATTCACTGGTGGTCCATTTAAATTTAAAAACATTAAGTTTGACACATTTGATAATTTTAAGGAACATCACAAATCAGTTATTATGTTGTTAATACAACAGTAAGGCTTTATTTTTTCTGGAATAATTACGCTATTGTCGAGAACATTTGTCATCCCTTCAATTGTCTCGATTTCATCAATGTTAAATCGTCGTCATATTCTCTTAATTTTAGTTTCCCCAAAGCGGAAATTTTCTAGTTTCATGTTTTTTAATCTAATGTAGAAATATTTTTCTGAAGCTCAACGTTTTCAGGATTTGATTCAGAACAGAGTCTTGAAGTCATCATATCGACCATACTTTTCAAAAATGACTTGTTATTAATTGGTACGATTTTTAGATTACGCACTAAAGGGATATCCTTAAATATCAAATCCTTTTATAGCAAACGCGTTTTTTTTTCCAGAAAGGGATGGTTTTTTGAAAATTCGGGGAAACTCTTATGTCTCGTTTCGTAACCGACTTGATGTAAGAAATTTTCAATTAAAGAGATGCAAACCGTAAATATGGTTGCATTTGCAATAAACGCAACAAGATGGATCTACATCTCTGGAGAGTGCTACAGAAGTATTTAAAAAACTTGACTCGGTAGCAAGGGAAGCTGGGCTACCTATTGACGAAAAAAAAATAAAAGTTATGTCACAAACTAAAAAAAATACAGAAATCAGACAAAATGTTAAGGTAGGTGTCTATAACTTAGAAAACGTAGACAACTTTGTACACCTAGGGGCAAACTTATCGAAGGATGGAAGCGAAGCCGTATCAATTAAAAGGAGGATTATCATAGCAAATAGAACGTATTATTAGGTACTTCCATAATTAAAGACAAGAACATACACAGGAAAACTAAACTAAACTTATATAAAACAATTATAAGGCTTGTGCCATGCTTTGGCAGCGAAAGCGACATTAAATCAGGCATCTGAAAAATTACTTAACGCCTTTAAAAGAATGGTTCTCAGAAGAATCTGCGAGGAAAAACTCGATCTGGAGAATACGATACAATAGATAATTGTATGCCATCGTCGACAATTCAGAAGTGATATGCGTATAGATAAAGATCTACATGTAAAAAATGTGCGTAATAAGTTACTTTTATGAAAAAACACAGGGTACGCACATAGCAGTTTATACCACCGTATGACACCAAAAGGTATAAGCTTTTTCTAGGAAATAAGCAAAATACCCTAGGACGACAGCCCTGTCTACAACATAAGTCTCGAACGCTTTGAGCTATCGTACTGAAATTTGTTGTGTGTCATTTTTAGCAAAAAGAAAAGAAATTTTAAGTTCGTGAACGGGCTACATCCTCTTACCAAATTTCATGAAATTTCGAAATTTTAAGAAATCCAGGAAACCAGAGTGAAACATCGCCAAACAGGCTCTGGATTATAATCCTCAAGGAAGACGTTGGGTTGGTCGACCATGTAATATATGGAAGCGAGCAGTTGAGCAGGAGGCCAGAGGAATAACCAAGTCCTGCCAACAGCTTAAGGCCGATGCTTAGGATCGCGCCTTGTAGAAAAGAGTTGTTTCTGTCCTATGCCCCTATAGGGGGCTTAACAGGAATTTGATTGAATTTGACTGAGTCGTTCGTAAACCGAGAGTGAGAAACACTGTCATTTGCTCGGAGCCAATCGTCAAGTTTAGGACGAAGATTAAAAACATTACGATTATGCAGTGCTATGTATATACAAAGAGAAATTTTATGGTCAACCGAATGGGGAGCCTATTTCGCGAAGTGTTATTAATATCATCTTCCAAGATATGAATATCACGGTTGGCTCTGACAATACCTGACTAGAACACGTCATGGGAAAACTAGCGAACCTTACATCACATTTCGAAGAAGACAGTGCAAATCATTTTCAAATAAGCTATGGATTATAACCTTCAAGGAAGACATCGTAGCGTGCAGTTGAATAGGAGACCAATGGATAAAATAAGAAATTTAACTTGGTGGACAAGCCAAATCATTTCTCTTCTTTTTCATCTACCGTAGAAATTTAATAAAATGAGATGAAATTAATTTTTCCTCGAAACTATCGACTTGGAACATTGACTCCCTTTCGATCACTCGTTCTACCCCCTCCATACATACTCGTATGCACAATTTTTGGAAATACCTTACGTCAGTTGCCTTAAAAACTGGACAATGCAAAAACATAAAATTTCACCGAAATTTCTTTCATAATAACTGAAGCAAGTGTTTAATTATCAACAAAATCTATAAATATGAGAAATTTATACATGAAAAGGGGTAGTCCCATACAAATTGCCCATATTTTGGTATAGTTTAAAGATTATCTTAGTACTGCCTTTCTAAATTAAGTCGGTATTGAAATACACTGTATGGAATTTTGTATTCGTTTAGAATATCAATCCAGCACTGATACAGTATCGCATAGATAATTAGCCTTTCTACCAATTGCCAAATAAGTACCTATTCAGTATCAATCTAGTACAGACACGTGGTAATGTATTCTTGGCCTGAGTAGCTCAATGACTCATTCTCGAAAAGAGCAATATACATAGCGATAATTAAGATAACACACAAAAGTCAAGAATCATATTAAATATATTCTAAATATCGCAAAATGTGTATCGTATATAAAGTAGGAATTAAGAAAAATAAAATTAGTTTGGCTTGACAATTCAGTTTATTTTATTCGTATACCTATTGGTACCAGGCAAAAATTCAGTCTGAATAACTTACGATAATATGTACTTAAATCAGAAAATAAAGGTCTAACTGTTTATGTGTCCTTAGACAGAGCATGAAATCATTTGAAAATTTAAATCAAAAGAGGTTTGAACAGTCATTTTGAAATGAAAAAATACTGTACGTGTCTTGTATTAAATAACGAAATAATCAATAACGAGATGTAATTTATATATAATTAAGTCCAGGCGCAGTATTCAAACAGTTCTACCTTAATATTGAGAAGCAATACAACTTGTGGTACTCGATAGAATCTAAAAGCATGCGTTCCGTCTAGTTGGATATGAGACTATAACAGCTTCTACAGATTCCCTCGAATATCATACGAACGTCGCGGTACTCAGAGTTTACTGTCGATATTTGCACGGTAAATGCAGCAATGAACTGTCCAACCTTATTACTCCTCTTTTCAACTATACCAGGAATACTGGGCAAGCCGCACGCGCCCTTGAGCTCACTGTTAAACCTTTATCGTCGCGTATAGTGAAAAATAGTCAGTTCTTCATCACCCGAACACCAAGACTGTGGAATTCATTGCCGACCCACGTATTTCTATCAACTTACACATTCACCGTTTCAAGGTAAAACTCCCTCCCCCCCTTAAAAAATTTCGCTCACCTACCCAATAACGACTGAACTGTGCATCCAATGCATTAAAGACTGGCCCCCTAAGTCATATTCGGTGTTATCAAAAAAAAGTATCCATACAACATACAGCTTAAGTACCGAACAAATTTTGTATTGATATTCATTCTTTCGAATAGTGAATAGCGACTTTTGTGTGGGAGGTGGTAAAAGCAGAGGGAAGAGGTTTGTAATTTTTCTATTTAACACTGAACGTAGTAAACAAAATGTATCATGCTGAATTTAAAATTTGTAGCTTTCATAATTTTTGAACAAATTTGTCTGAATCTATGCCATTTGAATGGGAGGTGGCAGAGAAAGGGGGAGGTCTTAGATGATTTTGAATGTGCTTATCAACATCATAATCAAATTGCCTTGTTACTCATATGTTCGAAGGAGAAATGCATTTTTTGAATTTTCAATACAAAAAATTGTATGGGAGGTGGTGGAAGGAGTGAAGCGAAGCTCATATTTTTTTAGGATTTATTGTAATTATTATGGGAAAAATTTTAGCAAAGTTTGAAGTTTATAATTTTCCCAGTTTCAATGAAAATCGATTAAATGCATTTGCCAAAATCTGTGCATTTGTATGGGAGGGGGTTGAAGGAGTATTTGAATTAAAACCAAATTTTTCGACATCAGTGATATTTATAATGGTATACTTTTCTCAAAATTTAAAGTTGATAGCATTGACGGTCTTGGAGAAAAATAATTTAGTTAAAATTCCGAAATTTCGTGAAATTTGTATGGGAGGGGGCAGAAACAGTGAGGTGAAGTTTATAGCTTCCACAGAGTTGGTTGCAATTGTAATAATATTAATTATGACAAAAGTTGGGTCTTTTAGCTTTACTAGTTGTAATGAAAACCGAATAAATGCATGAGGATTTGTATGGGAGGTGGTAGAAGGAGTAAGAGGATCCAATCAATATTTCTTGATGTCAATGATATTCTCATCTTTATATTATGACATAACTTTCAATAGTTGAAATAGTTTCGGAGAAAAATCAATTTCTTTAAATTTCGAAATTTCATTGAATTTTTATGGGAGGAGTGGAGGGGGGGCATTCAGCCCGTTCACGAACTTAAAGTTACTTTTTTGCTAAAAATGATACATAATAAATTTCAGCAAGATAGGCCAAAGCTTTCGAGAATTATGTTTTAGACAGACGGACAGACGGTCACTCGGAATCGAGGTTTTTGAGCGAGAACAAATATTTCTGTGCCCTTGGCGACTCTGTTCGGTCATTATTTCTTAGCGTTACAAACGGTAAGGCAAACACAATATACTCTCAGATTTCCTCTAGAGTATAAATATGCCAAAATTAAGTAAACAAAACAAAGTACGCGAAATTCCAGAGAATGGATTGTAATGGCATGATCAGGATTTCGTCACTACTAATACCACTGATCCTGGTAATACTGCATTTGTTTATATTTTAGATTTCAAAGTGTTGAGTACCGAAAATCGAAACTAGACATACAGACAGATTCAACTAAAGGTTACTGTACTGTTTATTGTTTTATGAATTATGGCCGAACCAAAAGTTCACAATTTCAGAAAAATAAGTCAGTCAATATACTTGAAAATCGTAAAATTTACAAACACGTAAAATTTACCTCCAATACATGCAATCCAGTATTCTAAAAAAAATTTAAATATCATATCGCACATCTAGAAAAAAAACGACGCATCTGAAATTTTTATTTAATAACGTCAGAAGTATAAATAATATCAAACCTATTCCATGACACAGCAGTATATTTCTAGCACCACCCAAACATAATAGAGCCAATACATCGTTGTTGCATTAACAAATTTCACAGAACAAGTTTTTCAATTACCTTTTCTTCGGAATTGGTAATTTTGTACTTACGTCATTGTTCTTCTAGTTGTGCGATATTGTGCAGTGCGTCAAACTCTTTTCCTTTTCATCTAGAGTGAGCTTAACATAAATTCTGTTAAGTTTTTATTTTAGGGTTGATTTTCATAGTCCTCTACTCTTCTATTCAAAATTGAACTCAACAGCTTTACTAGTTTGTGAATATTAAAAATAATATTCGGATTACTGATTTCGAATTTAAAATGGAAACGAAAGTTTAAAATTGTGGGGTGGATCTAATTTAACGAATTTCATTTTATACAACATAAATTTCTACAAAACTTGACATTTCTATTTTAGTACTGCCGCCGTTATGATGAGTTTTGCTTCATAATTTCCGCATAAAAAATCAACCCTCGACATCTTACAGAAGGGTGATCTACAATAATCCCTTAAAACAAACACCAATAACTTTACACTCACCCTTAGCTTCGAAAATGTTCAAAACTCATAAAAGGTAGAGAAATAATAATCCATTAATCTCACCTGAAGCAATCGTAACAAACAACTTTCCTCGCGGCGGCGTCAAATGAAAATTAAAAAGTTTTACAAAAGAATGACGTGCGAGTTTTCAACTCTACGCGTACAATAATCCCCCTTGAAAGTTGCTGTAATGGAAACTCAAAGTTTCAATGAGCATAGAAGTAACAAGACATAATGCAAAACAAAGAGTCGAACGAACTATGTAGCGTGTGCGTTATTTTTCCCTGACAGTAGCGATAATTTCAGCTGGCATCTAAAATTTCAGCCCCGTAAGTTTAAACCTCATACGCACAACCACTAAACCGGAATTAAAGTGATTAATGATGTATCGGATTTTACAACCAACCAACCCCTCCCGGTATCATTACACCAAAGTTCATTTATTTACCGGTATGTAGAAGAGCATTGTCAGCATGGTTCTTCTCGCACTTACATAGATTTCACCTCATTGTTTCTTACGCACACTAAAGGTTCGTGAACGACACACTATTGAAATTGACCCCGCGTTGCAAATGGGTTTGTAATGATAGGCTGGACCCCATACCAGGGAGGGTGCAAACCGAAAACAATAATTAGTCAAAATACTTCTTACTTCTCCGTGGACAACAACCATTGGGCGGTGAGCCACCCCGCCAGGATGATATTGCTTGTGGATGCTTCGGAAGCCAGGGATCAATTTATCAAAGTGGGACTGGCCTTAATGGACTCCATTCTTCCGACGTGTACCTACTTAAAGTTAGGAAATTGCTTAAAAAAAAAATTTTATTTATTGACCGTGAATTGATTTTTTTTTTAGTTGCTCCCAACCGTTCCGTTGGACGAGCTTCGATTATTATTATTATCGACATTAAGCCTCCAGTGGCAATAATTTATGAAGCATTATGAGGCGCGAGTAAATAGATTTTAATTGCAGTAGCGAGAATATGCTGCCCCCGCGGTCCCGGAATGATAGTCCAGGAGAAAAAACAGCACGTTTAGGTGGTTTAATTGCGGAAAAGCAAGACATTATTTCGAGCTGGTTCGATAGTTTTTAATGGCAATTTTCTGTTTCCTATTCAGATTTCTTCGCGCCACGGGATCCACTTTGAAAGTATCCAAAAATATCCACGTCTCAAGTACTCTTGGCCTTGTTACTTATTCGATTTAATTGGTTCCAGCAGTTGCTTATCCCGCCGAAGAAGAAGCTAATTAGGAAAATTCTTTTTCCTCCTGGATGAGAAATAGCAGAGCTGTGACTCGAATGCTTGGACTTATGCAATGCACTCACAAAATTTCCGTAGATTTACTACAGAGTGAAGAGCTTCTCGACTTTTCCACTACCACAAAGTCAACGGTCTCTATTTTGATCGTAAATATAGACTTCTTGAGATCCGTTCAATTAATGCCGAGCATTTTCTTCATAAATTTCTTAACAAATTGTCTTTATGTTTCAGTTAAGGTTGTAAAGTTGGCGTTTTTATTGCAACGAAATGCATTTTCGATGGCAACTACTCTATCCGCACGCTGATCTTCATACATTTTTAATAAATTGGAACATTTGTTTATGAGCACGATAATCGGCATATTTGTTCCTTTTTGATATTTTTTATTAAATCAAAGCGATTTGAATGTTAGTTTTCATGCCTGTGAGTCATTTAGTTACTCGCGCGAATGTTTTAATATGAATTAGAAAATGGCGAGTAAATGTGGAAGCATTGAAAAGATTATGTTTATTGATAATAAATAATTTAGTAGACATGCAATTTAAATTAAGTTAAATTCGATTTTTAGTTGCATTTAAGAGGCGACGTGCTTAGCATAATTATAAGTTGGTAGGAAATAAAGAGATTTCTATGCAAAATTTCTTGTATAATTTGTAGATAAACAAGGTTAAAATATACTCGTACACCTATGTACAATTTCCTTAATATGTAGATCTATTTGGTTCATCTTGTTCCGGTTCTAACAAAGTACGAACGGAGCAGTTTCACCGGCTTACTTCACACCAGTTGTAACAAAAATAGTAGTAACATTAAGAGTTTTCGAGAATTAGAACAATTTCAGTGCTATTATTTCAGAAATTTAAAAAATTAAGATACGAGTGTTCCTAAAAAAATTTTCTAAATATCAACTAGTCGTCTTTTGTCACGAAATTTGATCCTGCATAAGCACATAGTGAACTGTTGCGGTCAAAGGACAGCTCGAATCCTTTCAGTAAATGTTAAAGTGTAATGTGCTCATGACAGAGAACCTCTGACAAACTGAGAAGGTACCTAATTAAATTGTTCGCCATGAAACAATGTCAAATGACATGCATCATGTATTTACAAACAAAGAATTTAGTTCAAATTGTAGTAATTACTTTTGAATAATTCGAGCAGGACAGGTACAATTTACCAACGCTGTCGACCTTTTTCATGTTCATTTAATTACTCAGACGTGTATAAATTTACATTTTTTTTACTGAAACGTACGAGGATGTAAACAATTTTAAAAATTTATAAAAGGAAATAAATTGTTTGCTTAGGAGGTAAAAAATTAACATCGGAATAAGAGGGATGATTCTTTGATAAAGAATCTGTGATAAAAAAGAAAATAACGGAAGAGGGTAATTTAGTGGGATTTATTATTTTCAGTTGATTAAATGGAATTGAAAGGAAAGATTTCCGGATTCAGTACTGTTATGCTTTATTCGTGATGTTTCGGTCCCTGCTGAGACCTTTATCAAACTGAAAAGGTCTCATCAGAGACCGAAACGTCACGAAAAATAAAGTGGAACAGTGTGGAATTCGGAAATCTTTTCTTTCAATTCGAAATGCACTGTGAAAACATTCACTGAACCATTAATAGAAAATAAAACATAACAGAACTACGATAGTGCGTAAAGGTTAATCATGGGATACTCTAGATGGTATTGTAAAGATTTTAGTTTACTAAAAAAATGTAATTTCAACTTCTTCAGAACACTTAAAAGTGTCATTTTTGTGGGAGGTACTAGGAGAGGTGAGAGTGCGTTAATTTTCAAACTATTGACAGACGGATTTCATAATATTTTTCAGCTAGGGTATAGCCTAGTACGTAGTGTGATTGTCTTGTAATGCGAAGGTCGTGAGTTCAAATCGCTGTCGGCGCAATATATAATTCCGGCACATTGCCTGCTTGGATATTCCTTGGTCACTTAGATGCAAGAAAATGAAAAATTCGTAGAAAGAGGGTTGTGCGAAGGGCTAACAACCCTTCCACAATAAGTAATAAAAAATGTTAAGGAACCTGAATATCAGGCGGCCAATGTCCGATTTGGGCTGTACCGCCATCGTAGAAGAATAATATTTTCAGAATAAACCATCAAACTTTGCAAAAAAAACGCAACGAATTAAATCCCACCCCCAATATTAAGCTATACTAGAAAAATACGAAAAAAATATAACATGTTGAAATAATAGTAGTGGGTGGAAATGGGGAGCATTGCAAAAATGGCACACTTTCCAAAATTACAAATCCTTATAACTCAAAACAGAGTACAGATATCAAATCGAAAATTTGTCAGATTGTAGAACTACATAGTCGTTAACTCTGGTAAAAATTTTAATTTGGGAGTTGTAAGAGGAGGGAAGTGATAAGCAAAAATTTCGAAAATTTTGAGTGATTTTTTTAGGGCTCTGGTGAAAGATACAAAGTTTAAATTTTGCATGTGGACACATCTATTTGATATACATAGAAAAATAGTAATAACTTGATCCATAGTTGTTATAAACCAAACCCCCCCTGGTCTAACGTGCACAAGGTGTCTCATGTGCATTGAAAAAAACACTTAAACTGAAAATTTTTGAGGAAAATTCTAAGGTGGAAACATGAAAATTTTTGCGAAATGCATTAAAAAAAATTTCTAAATATACGACATACTAATTGGTCGAAAACCTTTAGAACTTCTACCCCCTTTCATACATAATTATTTTTTCGACCCTTTTCAAGAAATCAATTATCACCTAACTATTAAAAGCTATCAATTTGGAATTTTGCAGAAAAACTTAAAAAATAGTTGAAATGAAATTACGTTAAAAGTTTTGAAATCGCGCTTGCCCTTCTACCCCCTCCCATACAAAAGTATGATTTCGACCAATTTCATTAAATCAACTAATAACCATCAAATTAAAAGCTACAAACTTGGAATTTTGTACAAGCACCTTACAAGAGAAATAAAATAAAACTGCATATCAAATTTTTCCCTTACCCGCTCTACCCCCTCCCATACAAATGTTCGGTTTCGTGAATGTAAAATACACCGAATTCATTCATTTATGAAACACATTCTATACAGAGAATATTGGACGTGATTCAAGCAATCAATTAAAAACCTTTTAACATCCACTCACCCTTACTATTACCTCTCCTTCTCCCATCATACAAACCCAAATGAAATATTGTTAAATTGACAATAGCCCTGCCCAAGAACTCCCTTCACTTAGTCTTCCCTAACTACTCTAACCTGCATATTGACTTTACACTCATCCGCAAATTGTCCCAAGAATAATAAAGGTTCGCCTGACTTGTTGGCAGTTTATTTTAAAATAATTCGTTCCGAATTCACGTAAGATATACGCGTTTGGAAAATTTGTATGCCCGCTGATATGGTCTCTATATTAATTCTTCTTCTTCTTCTTCAATGACACTACAGCCCGAATCGGGCTTTGGCATCCTGACTTCCAGGACAACGAATTTACATTGATTCGTTATTGTGAAAGGGTTGTTTGCCCTCCGCACAAATTGCCATCTACGAATTTCAATTTTCGCTGATTTAGGTGACCAAAGTGCTGAAATTAAACGTCGACCGGGGTTTGAACTACCGATCGTCACATTGTAGACCAACACACTATCCACTAGGCTACACCCCAACTCTAGATTGCTTAGTCAAGCAAATGCCTATCATGAAATTTTCCGTGATGCGTGACAACAGTTTCGAACTTGGGTCGGTTAAGTTCGAGAGCACAAAAATGACCAAAAAAAATTTTTTTTTTCAGTAATATTTAATTTTTAAATAAACGTTATCCACCAATTTTCCAATAATATCTTCAAGGTAAATATTTTTTCATCATTAAATCTTATTATTAGTAGACTAGCAAACGCCCGCGACATCGCTAATAAGCAATTTTTGAAAATGTAGTTAGTAATACATTTTGTCCGATATATAACCTGCTTACTTTAATGGCTCTTTGAACACAATGTTTTATATTTTGTTATAGCAAGCTTCAAAAATTTAATAGGTACTGAGAAACTGCACTGAATTTAATGAAATTGTGCAATTTGTATGGGAGGTGATAGAAGGAGTGGGAGGTTTTTAATGATTTGATCGAAAAACAACAACCATCATGCAATTGATATATTTTAAATTTCAGATCTGTATCATTCACGCTTTTCAAGAAAATCGAATTTTTGTACAGTCGTGTAATTGTGTTACATTGTATGGGAGGGGGTAGAAGGAGTAAAGCTACTCGGTTAGTTTTTCCCCGATATTAATAATGATGCTAATTAAGGATTAAGTACAAAATTTGAGCTCGATGAAAGTTATATGTACTGAGAAAGTTAGTTTAGAATATTTCATGAAAAAGTGCTGTTTGTATGGGAGGTGGTGGAAAGAGTGGGGGGTTTTAAGTGAATTTTAGAGAAACAACTATAACGATTATGCAATGGATAAATTTTAAATTTCAGATCTGTATCATCCATGCTTTTCAAGAAAATCAAATTGTCGCAAAATCGTGCAATTGTGTCACATTGTAAGGGAGGGGTAGAAGGAGTAAAGCTACTCGGTTATTTTTTCGCCGATATTAATAATGATGCTAATTAAGGATTGAGTACAAAATTTGAGCTCGATGAAAGTTATATGTATGTACTGAGAAAGTTAGTTTAGAATATTTCATGTAAAAGCGCAGTTTGTATGAGAGGTGGTAGAAGGAGTGGGGGGTTTTAAATAAATTTTTGGAAAACAACTAAAATTATTATGAAATTGATATATTTTAAATTTCAGATCAGTAACATTCACGCTTTTCAAGAAAATCGAATTTAAGTAAAGTCATGGAATTGTATCACATTGTATGGGAGGGGGTGGAAGGAGCTAAGTTAGTCGGTTAATTTCTGCCTAATATTAATAACAATGTGAATTTAGGATTTAGTTCAACATTTAAGCTTGATGAAAGTTACACGTACTGAAAAAATTGGTGTACATCATTTCATGAAAAAGTGAAGTTTGTATGGAAGGTGGTCGAAGGAGTAGGGGGACTTAAGTGATTTGTATATCATGGATCACATTTGTGATAAAAATAATATTTTCTAAATTTCAAATTATTTACTCCAATGGTTTTGAAGAAAATTTGATTATTATATATTTTTGAAAATGAGTCATTTTGAATGGGAGGGGGTGGAAGGGGTGGGGGTATTGAAATAAGACTACACGCATATTACATCTCAGTGCACATCTAATAAACTGTGAAAGTTTTATTACAATCGCTTTATTCGTTTTTGCGTGAAAGACTGACAGACAGACAGAGACAATTTTTAAAAACGTGTGTTTCTGCTTAGTTATTGCTGAAATAAAGCAAAAAACTTATTTACAGCCATTTATAACCAAATAACAGACAGACACTACAATTATATTTATATGTATAGATGCAGCTTTCGATACAAAAAAAGACTAAAGAAGAAGAAGGCTGGTATAAAAGAGTCCGAATAAAATAAACATATGTTCAAGATTAAGATAAGATTTTTCTTCATTCAAGACGAAATTTCTTCGCTGGCTGCTTCCATAGAATCTGATCACACTGTTCTTAGATCACAAAGACGGGCTTTAAAATATCCTGTAAAGTCCGAGACAGTTATGTTTCGTGTATGAAAAGACAGATTTTCCATTTGCCGATAGTGATTTGAAATTGAATTGGAAAGGAGCATTGGTAGAGAAAGGGAGTTACAACAAGAAAGAGCGTACGCGATCGATATGACAAAACGCAAAGTTGACTCGCTGTAGAATTTAACAATCGCAATTATAACAAGACTCATAACTTAATTATAGAGAAGGGTAACTCGGGTAATCATTTCTTTCCGATTATATCTGACATTAAGCTTTTTATCTGATTCATTCTCTCTTTATTATTATTTTTTTAATAATATCCTTTCCTTCTCGTTCACATTACTTTCAGTTATTTACGTGAAAATCCTGTTAAAATCCTTTATCTTTGTAATCCCATTTGGGGGTGACTGACTCATCAACTCTAACGTATTTCAAACATGTCCTAGACTAATTCCAAATCGAAATGGCACCGCATCAATTCGAACCCTCTTGTTTTCGTAGAGACGTATACTTGCGATATCCCTAGCGAATACGAAAAGAAGGAAAGACATTTCTCCATACCGTATATGGCAGCCAATTTATGTTTACACTCAAAAAGCCCTTCTTAAGGACGGAAGGGATCACCGCAGAAAAATAACAAGACTAAGAGAATAAGAAAAAACAAACGAATATAAACAAACAAACCAAGGACCAACTATACGGATGGGGAAGAAGACGAGATCCTCTTATCATCCACCCCGGGAACAGTAAAAGCATCAAATCGAGAGGGTTTTCAATCAACACACGAAAATTCCAAGTCTCGAGAAAATTGAATTAAACATCAAAAGCGATTGTCCTTCGAAGTCTTAATATAATTTTCACGGCACTATCTGTTAGCCTCCCTGCCATACACACTTACACTCGTGTGAAGATATGAAAGCAACATTGCAGCCGGCATGTATATATTATTGGATAGTAGACGACACACAAGAAGGAAGAATTCAAACCCCAGGAGAATATGGAAGTCGTGCGCCTTCCACAACATTACACTGTCCAGGAGTTTTGCCTGTGCTTGGCATGGCCAAGGTAAGTTCCTTCTCTATTGTACTTGAAGGAATCTTCCTCGAGACCAAACGGCTGCCAGATGAATAAAATATTCCTGACGGGATTAACGAGAATAGAGACTTTGGCCTCGTCCATCCATCTACGGAGCATTGTGTCTCGTAAGGCTCCAATCTGCAGCCAGCCAAAGTGCAGCTTGCTGGCTTTTTTCCTGTGCTTGATTTCGAGCTGACTCACCACCACCGATTTATGTTGGCGATAATAAAGAATACAAAAAGCGGTTGCAAATTTGTTATGCATGACAACGTATTAAAATGAGATTTATATTTTGATTTTCGCGCCATACAGCTCCCTCCCGGCGAGCACAGCAAACTGCCGCTATTAATCTTGTACTTGTGCGAAAATGCATTGTGGAAGAAAAATGGCAAGGAACTCTCGGAAGAGCATTGCCACCGGGTAGATAGCGACAGTGTAGCGCGAAAATTAAGTTACACGATTTTATGGCAGAATTCGAAGCTGAAAGGATTTTTTTTTTGACAATTCAATGCCTTGAAAGCACAACGATTTTTGATCCTTCTGACTATTTGGCACTAAATGCTAAGTTCTATTCTAAGTTGACTTGTCGCTGATAAGAAAGTTCAATTTTCTTCGAGGATCACTTTTACCACATGTGCTGTCTGATCCATATCTCTGTCGGATTCTAGGAGTTAACGTTCTGACTTCTGGCGACAAGCATTGACTGCATAATAAGAGAGTTATCCACACCGACGATCCATTCACCGGTGGATGAATGTGGTGCTTTAAGATGGTTCAGCATACTCTATGACGACTGTGTGCGACATTAATAGGCATATGTTCATGGCAATAATTGCGTCGACGTATGCAGATAATCGCTCGCGCTTATCTCGAAGCCATGCAATTGCCGTCATCCTGATGGCCCGTGACAAATAGTGACCTCCATATTCCTTGAGATTTACGAGCGACACATTTTTCTACCGGATTGAAATGCATATGGCTCTAAGAAAAATGAGAGTAAAAGGTTCTCGGATATTGCCTTGGGTGTTTTCAAATCCATCCATTTTCGACCGAGTGAAAATGATCGAGCTCTGGGTTTTCACAACTTATGAGCTCTGCTAACAAATGGCCACAGCTGCCATATATGTGTGTCCTGTTCTCATATGATAGTGTTCATATAAAACTTGAAATGGGGCTCAATGGGGTCTTATACTTCTACAAATTGTGTAGAGTAGGTGCAATTTATTTCACAATTTTCACAGCCCGAACGAATATGTATCTTTCGGATATAAAGTTCTAGGCTGTGTGCGGAAGAACAAACAAAGTACCTTCAAGGGGCCCATTTTCAACGAACTGTCAGAGCCCAAAGGAATCAACTTGTGATAGGATGTAAATGGAATGGCATGTGCGTACATTTTTTTTTTTTTTCAAGAGAGAGGAAAGTTTATTAATAACTGAACGTATGCGACATGACAGCATATTTTTGGATCATAAAAACCCGAAGTGATGAATTGAATTGATTCGGATGAGTGATTGCTATCGCTTAGGTCTTTAGAGAAAAGATGAAACTGGGATTTTTAAATCGATTTAGTGGGATTATAGTTGGTGTAAATGGAGAATATGAACATGAAAAAATTTCAAACAAATTCTTATATGATGCTCTAGTTTGAAAGTAATATCACAATTGGGCGAAAAGAAAAGAGATTGCTGCATCATAAAAGTAAAAGTTATTTCACTGTCACATGGTTTTAAGATTTTATCAAACTTCTCAAATTTGGCGAAAATTTAAAAAATGCTGGGCTACAGTGCAATTCAATGCGCAATCTTTTATTCACCGAGTGAGACCATGACAATCCTAATTTAAATTTCCTTTGATGATATGAATTTCAAATTATCCGGGTAGGGACCTAACCGATCTTAATCTGGTTTGTAAATGGCGTCATCTCTTAAAATTTTTGAAACAGATGTTCAGTATGGTTATGGAATAATCAAAGACTGATACATATCTACCTAGCTGGCGGTTATTATTCAAAAATTTAATTGGAGCGCTAGAGTTGTGTATTTCTTCGAAAATGCAGATCAAATGAAGTATAGAGAATAACTAAAAATACAATAGAATACTCTAAAAAGTTATGTTCCTATTTTGGGCGGTAATCACCAAGGATCAACACAACATTTTCGAGTAATGGGAATGCAATTCAATCACCCGTCTAATATTTTTCGTACGTAACGCCAAACATGGTGTTTGCAGGTTTTGTGTAGGTGGAAACAGCAGGCAGCTCCGAAGGAATTGATTTGAATCTACACATGAAATTTGCGTGGTCTAAAAACAATTTTGCATTTATTTAAATTTCGTACAACCCACAGTTGGACGAAATAGGTTTGGAATTGTCTCCATGACCAGAATTTCATCGGTGAAAAACGAAAGTGATGGCAGAGGTTTTATTTAGAGAATTGTAGGTTATATTTGTTGGGTGAACCTTGGATTGCACTAAATTCAACAGTGTAGTTGTAGTTCAAGAAAATAAGAAAAAAAGATTTTCGCAGTGTTTTGGTACCAGGAGCACGAAAAAATGGGTTACTGAGTGTTTTTGTCTGTGTGTCTGAACGACAACTCGAGTAAGCGTCAACATAAAAAGACGGGAATAGACTCAACAAATTTTTCTCCTCGAATAATAAACTTTTATTGATTTAGGAAATGGCCGAAAACTGAAAATGAACGTTACTGTGAGTAAAATTAAAATTAATGTATTTTCTATGGATATCTGATCGAAAAATGATGTAGGACAAGCGATTTTTCGATAAGAAGCATGCCTGTCGAGATAAATGACTTCTTTTCCTTTCAATCGTACCAAAATACGACCAAAGAAAATGCTAAGCCCCTGCATCGCATTATCGCTATCATGTATTAAAAGGTGAAGTCCGTGCGAGTCTCACAATCAGTCTCGTCACGAACTCGCGCTTCAATGTACTCCAGAATTAAACATAATTGATCTTCCACTTTTTCATATTTGCATATCTGTTTGTGTTTTTCTGAAATTTCTATTTTTTTAATTGCTGGGAAATGGTACTTTGTTTGGTAGTGGCGAATAAAAAATCATTTCAAAATATTTTTTCCAAGATTGGAATTGAGTCTACGAGCTCAAATTCAAGAGGCAGCTATAGACCCAATACGCGTTTGGGGAGATTAAGAAACTAATAGTCTAATGCTTCGCAATACACATAAGTAAGAATGTAAGTGTTGGTGAAGTAGCTATCTGCTTTCATGTTTAGGCATTTGGCAAGCGAATCGTGTGGGGAAGTAACCCGACGAACGTTTGATCGGTTCAAATCCAAAGCGAATTTATTTTGTTACTATAAATGAAATTCATACTCTCAAATTTCAATTGGATTGACAATATATATTTGTTTGCTCTAATGTTTAAAATGCTAAAAAATATTGCTCCTACCGAGTCACCAAAGGTACGGAAATATTTGTTGTCAATCAAAAACCTCGATAGTGAGTGACTGTTTGTCCGTCAATCTACAAATTACCTTTCAAATGCTTCGTGAACGAGTTACATCCGAAATATTTCTATGTCTCTTCGTTATTTAAAATTTGCAAATAAGAAAAAAATAATTACCGGCTCTGTCTCATTCACTACCATATGAATTTCTCATTTTTATTTTCGAAAATAGTTTAAAATTGGAGCACAGAATGGCGAAGAAGGTGATTAGCAGTTTCAATTGTCCAGAACCTTCTACTCTGTCTACCACCTCCCATACGAAATCGTTAGTACCCGAACGACAGTGTATCAATTTTCTTGAAAATTGTAAAAGGTGCTAACATTAAATTGAGCATGAAACGTTTATCAGTATCATGTTGAAGAATTATAATTCTTCTGCCACCCCCATACAAAAGGCATGTACAGAAAAATAATTTTGATATGACATACATACTTCCGATCTTTTTAAATTTTTCCATTTCATTTAGATAATCGTATTATTAGACATTTCCTCCAACCATGATTCTGATGTTTTTTTCCGCCTTTTTTTATCAATAAGAATGGACAACATTTAGTTTACTTTCTAGTCGTACTTAGTATTTATTGCATTATTTTGCAAATCCAAATTAATGCATTTCGCAGTTTAATATAAAACACCACGATAACTTCATTTTTCGTTGTCACTACGCACAGGTGAAGAGCCACGTCGATTATTAGTTTAGAGACTCAACCTCCCAAAATGCAAATAGTGCTTACTCCATCCGACTCGCCATTGGTTGTAAAATTAAATTTCAACACATTTTCAATTACAGCGAAAACGTATGAATATTGTACACATTTCTACACTTTGTGTTCCAAAAAAAAAAAAAACTTTAATATGAGTATACAACAATTTTGAAGGAACCTTTATAGCCAGTTTTGACTCAGTCCTCTTAATCCCCATTCCACTTTCTCCATATATGTTGTACCAAAGACAATGAATGATATAAGATATCCCTAGCTTATGAATTAATTAAGTTTCGTTGAGATCCCCGTCATGATCCCCGCTCATTGGCCGCTACCAACGCGCCTATTTTCAACAGCCAAGCGATTCAATCAGCGACCATCGGTTTGGGTATTTGAAAGCTTTTCGATTAGCCTCAACGTATCTCAATGGATAAAATTTCTTCAATACCAACATGAAACGCTCTTGCGAAACATAAATCGCTCTTGTGAAACTATAGTCTGTGAATTTGAAATTTGATTTTTTCGAATGTCTATCTAAACTTTATAAAAATAGCAATAGCGGGGCTCCTGAGCATCCTGAGCCTTTAGTTGCTGCCAGGACTTATTTATTACTCTGGCCTTTGCTAAACTGTTTGCTTCCATGGTCAATCAACTCGACGCCTATGAGAATTGTAATCCATTACTTGTCTGGAGATGTTTTGTTCTTGTTTCTTCAAAGTGTAACCAATCCAATACCACTTCTGCTTTTGAGTCTCTATGCCTATTGTACTTTGTAGAGTTGTTTTCCAAAGTTTGTCGTTGGATCATATCGGACCAAAATATCCCTAAAATGCGTCGTAGGCATTGATTCACGAAAGATTGCAATTTCTTATCATGCGTAACGGACACTTTCCATAAAGTATAATTATATTTAACGATTTAATGGATGCCTCAAACAATTACAGCTTCATGCGAAGAGAGATCTCTCTGAACCTCCAGAAATGAAAAAGAATACGGAAGGCCTGATGAGCATTATTTTTACGGACCTCATGTTGGCAGTGCTTCCAAGGCAACAATAATGTACTCCTCTTCCATTTGTTGTCCGTTAAGTGTAATCGGTGTGCTCGATCCAATGTGTATACATCGTTTAAATTACATTTATTTTCAGTCCTGCCTCTTTGCGTTTCGAATGCAACGACTGGACAATTAACTTTAAGTTCGAACAGCTATACGCAAGCCTTAGCACGTGATCAGCATAATCAAGGTGTAAAACGGAAGACACTTACCTCGCCTCCCTCCTCTTCCCTCTTTTGTACACCTTTCCAGATTTCATAGATTACCATCAGAAACAGCGCTAGTGATAATGTTTAGCCTTGAGTAATACCCGTTTTCACAGGGTAGTAATTTGAAATAAATTAAATTATGTGGTACCCCACTCTTAGGCAAAAATCACAAATGTAATCTCGCTTAACGATTTCTAACGCCTCGTCGAAGCTCAGATGAGAGCACACAACAGAAAACTAAATGTTTGTCATAAAAACTCTATCACGTTTGTTTAAATTTTTATCGTGTCGTAAGTTCGAATCGAATTTGGAGGGAGGAGGGAGGGGCTGAAGTCGACTTTGCTCCCCTCCTCGTGGAAAGTCAATATGCAGGTAAGAGTGGTGAGGGAAGACTAAGTGAAAGGGGGTTCTAGGGCAGGGCTGTTGTCAATTTAACACTTAATCCAGTGCATAGAATCAAAATTATTACTATTATATTTATTTATGCATATTTGGGATTTTATGAGGGATGGGGTGATAGTAAGGGTCGGTGGATGTTAATAATTTTCTAATTGATTTCTTGAATAACGTACAGAGAATATTCTCTGTAAAGAATGTCAATTGCGCAGACGAAGTTGCATAGAATTTTCATAAAATTCGGTGTATTTTACATTACCGAAACATTTGTACGGGAGGTGGTAGCGGAATCGTAAAATTTCTTATTTCATTTTTCTTGCAAGGTGCTTGTACGAAACTTCAAGATTGTAGCTTTTGATTTGTTGGTTAGTAATTGATTTATTGAAAATAATCGAAATCATACTTTTGTATGGGAGGGAGTAGAAGTGCAGGCGCGATCTCAAAACTTTTAACGCAGTTTCGTTTCAACTATTTTTTAAAGTTTTTGTCGAAAATTTCAAACTGATAGCTTTTAATAGTTACGTGATTATTGATTTCTTAAAAATGGTCGAAAAAATAGTTTCGTATGGGAGGGGGTAGCAGTTTTCAAGGAATTGTTTTTAAATGCATTTCACAAACTAGACCTCCTCTCCTCACCCTTCGGTGCGTAACTCTTGTGGAGCAAATTATAATTTTTTCTCTGTGTATATCATGTAGATATATCCACATGGAAAGTTTAAACTTTGTATCTTTCTCCACAGCCCTAAAAAAATCACTCAAAATTTTCGACATTTTTGTTCCTCTCCTCACGCCTCCTAACTTAAAATTCTTACCAAGATTAAAGAATATGTAATTCTACAATCCGACAAAATTGCAATTTGATATCCGATTTAAATTTTGAGATATAACGGTTTGAAATTTTGGAAACTGCACCGTTTTGGAAATGCTTCTTACTTTCTCCCGCTATTATGACCAAATGTTATATTTTTCTCGTATTTTGCTAGTATAGGGTAATCTATGTTCCAAGTTACAAGTACATACCTGTTGTGTTTTACTTTGCACCTCCATGAATCCCACCCCCCTCACATAATTGCTTGCTTCTAAGCTGATTCTAGTGGGTGTGTATGCCACCTTAATGGTCACAAAATCTGAATTTTTTATGGTAAGTAATTTCGAAGTTTTAATCATTTGAAAGACAATTTCTTTTTCACCCCGCCTTCCTTTTCGAATCTCAGTGGATAAAAAAATTAAATTAAATTATTAAAAAATTAAATTATTATATTTTTATAGTTTGTCCCACAAACTCCTCTATATACATGTTGATTTTCAGCTGCCTAGCTAGAACTATGGTTGAGATATTCGAATTCTTAGTTTTTGTTCTTCCCCCCGCCTCACCATTAACTCTTTAACTCCCAACTCCTGAGATCTGCAACCGTCTACAATCAACCCAAAAATAAACTTCCTGCCTTAAGTTTGAAAGTTTATGTGCGCTGAGCGTACGGTGTGTAGACAGCCGGATTTTTTTGTTGCAGTTTTCGGTTATTTTAGTCATCTATAATACATCAACTAAATTTTCGTGAGCCAATGCCGCTGACACTTTTTAGGAATATTCTGGGCAGAAGTAATCTCCAAGGACGAACTTTGGAGTACGGCTGGACAGACTAAAATAGGCATTAAGATTCAAAGGTGGAAGTGGCAGTGAATCGGTCACACTTTGAAGAAACCAGAGCGAAACAGGCTCTGGATTATAATCCTCAAGGAAGACGTCGGGTTGGTCGACCAAGTAGCACATGGAAGCGAGCAGTTGAGCAGCAGGCCAGAGGGATAAACAAGTCATGGCAACAGGTAAACGCTGATGCGCAGGATCACGCCTTGCGGAAGAGTTTTGTCTTTGTCCTATGCCCCTATAGGGGGTCTTAACAGGAATTCGATTGATTGATTGATTAGTCACGGAACGCGGAAAAAACAAAATTTCAGGGTAGCCAAATTTTTGTTTTCCAAGTCGATCGCAACACTTTATTATTAAAATAATAAAGTAATTGTATATCTCATTCACATTCAATAAAATTAAATTATCATTTATCTCACAGTTTTTATTAGTTGTTCTATCGTTAAAAAAGACGTCAAAATGATATTTTTCTAGAAAAAAAAACATAGCACAGTGTTAGTTCAAACCTCTCCAAGTTCAAAGCCCTACCACCCCATAGGCGGCACACAAATCGATACAAAACACCTAAGTTAATTTGTTGCGCCAAATTATACAAATTAAATGTTAAGTTCGTGCAAATAACTAAAAGTAACTATCATTGTTGAATTTTTAAATGTTCATTTGTCCAGATTTCTAATAAATATTGATCATTAATAATTTTTTTTCTTCACCAAATTGCCTCCATCTGCTATGCCATTTTTTCGATCAAATTGCCGGTAAAGGTATCTTTCGAAAAATGATTAATGTATCTCTAGAAATAAGGTATCGCGACGTTGTAGGTAATTTTTACAACCAATCATGTTCAGTACTATGTAACATAATTGATATCCTCTAAATCCCACCGATCGATAACAAATCATATAAAGACGTGAAAGAAGTCACTATCATGGTATCATCTACTTTACGAATGACCATCACCGCCATATTCAACTTTTCTTCATAATATAATCCGCTCCAGACTATCTTATAAACTACTTAAAACGAAGAAGAGCTATACATCTTCTCATAAAATTCTTCCATCGGATTACAATAAATTTCAATAATTTTCGGGGAAGAAAAAAAAAAAGAGAAAATTGAAGAAAAACGATCAGACAAGATATTCTGAGAAAAGAACCCGAAAACGATTCGTTCCGTTAAGCTGTGAACATTCTGAGAGGGGCAATTAAGCGCGCTATATATATTTTAGAAGTCAACTTATTCTAAGACGTTCGGTCTTAGAAGTAAAAAAAGAAAAGACTTACCATATGCTGGTGCGGAGCAATAAATCCAAAATACAAGAAAGATGAGTTCAAGTTTGATGGTCAGATGCTGCTGCTGCTGCGATTGCCTTAGCGGACGCCTAAATAATCTGCTCGTCCAATTTTCGTGCATTGTGAAGCGTGATCACCACTGGCACTTAACTCCGGATGCACACCACAACCCCAAAACACTAACACAGTTGCACTTGAAACGTGGGGTTGAAATTCACAGGAACATTTTCACTGAAATTTTCATTCAAATTTTGGGCAATAATTCGGAGGGAAATATTCAAAAAGAACATTCTGCGACATGACGCGAATAAAACACGACGCGAGAGCAAAAGACCATTGCCACGATAATACCGGAGAATAAAACTATTTTATTGCGAGCAATCGATTTACTTTATTCGGTCGTGACTGTAATTTTAAGGAAGTCCTCCTCGGCAGGTGGAAGATGCTCTTTAACTTATTTCACGATTTTATTGTTCCGATTTTTTTTTGTTGGATTTCGTTTTATCGTCCTGCACAAGTTTAATGCTCCGAATGGATCCTACACGAACCGAATCCTTATCCAGATAAGATACAAAGAGGTATAGACATACATAAGCGAGTTAGCTCCTTACTGTTCGGGCGAAGGAACTTTATGATTCAGCTCGTAAAATTACTCTTCTCTTCCTTGCTGCTACTGTTGTTGACTTCCATTACCTGTGAATTAAACATAAGGAAGTCTATAAGCGTGAAATTGATTTTCGATTTGAAACGGATAAATTTCGATTTTTGCGAAAAGCTTCCACGGCGACAAATTGTACCCAAAGCTGAAACTTGACGAATCAGAATTGGGCAATTTATCGGCGTAAAAAAAAAATGCAAAATTCAAAATTCGAATCCAAACAGTTTTGAACTTTGTGCATTAAATTTCCAAAATTACGGCGATTTTCATTTTCTCCATGGTCACGTTCAGCTCGTTTTTGGATGGCTTAGGTGTTGGATGAAAATTGTTAATGCCATTCGCAATGACTGTAATTGAGGCGTCCCGAAGTCGGTCGTCCTCATGCTGCTACTTCAATTTAGGACAAAATCGTGATATGTTCGGGGCGATTTCTATTCGAATGTCGTGTGCACATTGCAGCCGTACACCGAATGATGTGAATAGTTTGTTTGCCGAATGCACAAAGAACAATGCACACGGGCATTATTAACCGAACCGGCCCATCGTCGAGACACCCGTGGTTAGTTGGCCATTTCGAACTTTGGTTCAACGAAAAATCATCGCCCCATAGGCCATAATTTGCTGCCCATGAATTATTAATTCGAATCACACGAGAGAAAATTCCCGAGCACTTGGTCGATGTGTGGAATACGATGCATTTCGGAATCATTTTTTTCCACACTGGGAATTTTGATGTTCATGAGAGCATGAAATAATTTGCGAAATTCGCAAAATAATTCCGAAAAGAGAGCTTATTTGGCCTTAATGGCAATTTTGGTATTTTTCATGTGTGAAATAAATTTGCATAGTGGATTCTCATTTTTTTCCATTTAATTTTATTTTAATATAATTTATTTCATTTCAATTCAGACAGACACGTTTTATGCAGACAAATTGATATGCGATAATGTTCAGGTGATGGTTTCATATGACTCAAAAAAATTAGCTTTAAAGTGCGATTAGGCATGGTTTTAACGGCCGGAAATGTATGATTTTTGATAAATTTGCATTTTCGCATTTTAAAAATGTTGATGTTTTTTTTCTGCGCTTTTAAAAATTGGGTTGTTGAACTTTCGTGTCAGGAAAAATGTGTTAGGTTTTTTTTTCGTTTAAACGTAATAAATGTCCAGAAATTTTAAACATGATTTCTTGTGAAAATATTTATAGTTGGATTCCTATCCCAACTTTTTCATAATGTAAGTAACGCAGTAGAAAAAAATGAGTGACAGATACGTTTTAATAAAAAAAATTTAAAAACTTCAAGTTTCGAAATTTACTTGCGCTTGAATTATAATAAAATTGCATATTTCAAAATCATTGACAAAGAAAGATTCATTTGATTGCAAAAATTTTCAAAAATTATTGAAAAAGTACCGGATAGGAAAAAAGATTTAATTATTCCAAGTTTTACAAAAAAAAAAGGTTGTAAAGCTAATAATATGAAAATTAAAAATATTAATTGAAATCTATTGTACTAACATTTTTACGGAAGGAATTTAATATGAAAAGAAGAACACGAGAGACACCTTTGAACAGAGAACCAAACAATGGCCCTGACATCAAATATAAATTCACTCTCAATCAGTGTGGATTTCAGGTACCTCCTTGAAACATGAAGTGCCCCTCCTTGGAAAATTAGGAAGCTACGTATATATTATATTTTCAATAATGAAGTTAATTTCTGTTTCGCTTTCTTTTGACAAAATTATATTTTTTGTAGGTTTTCACCAAAGTACACAAAAGACTGATGTTCGCGGAGCTTGGAGGAAAATGAAATTTCGTTAACTTTCTGCAGCAGTACCAAATAGATTTGTGTACACAATTGCCTAAAGAAACATATATTTTCGTCAGTTACCATGCTCTTTTCCAGAAACCATGCAAAGATCAATTTTTGCAATGATTCTGGAAAAGAACGTGCGAAAAAAATTCTACTTCTTCTTCATTGGTACTACAGGCTAAATCGTGCTATGGCTTCCTGATCTTTGCACAACCTATCAATGAATTTTCTTGAGATGGCTATAATATACCATTCACGTAGTGTGCTGAAATCATACTTCGACCGAGATTTGAATCTCCCACTTTCGCATTGAACCCACTAGACAACGCACTAGGCATTACCCTAGCTAAAATCCTACTTGGATTAACGTAAATAGAACATCCGTAGATACGAGTATAAACATAAAAAAACAACAAAAATTGCGTGAAAACCACAATCATGCTATACGTGAAGTTGAGATTTCTGTGACTTTAAAAATTATTAGGTTTTGTACGGGAAATGATTGAAGACGAAGGGGTATTTCTGATAAAAGAGAGTATTTTTCTGATTCGTACAAAAATCACTATTATGATCATAAAAAAACAAGTTTCGAGTTTCGGATTAGCAGTTTTTATGCTTGCAAAGAAAGCTCGATAAACTTAGTAAGTTCAGAAAGTGGGTTAATTTTATTTCGTGCAATAATCAAGTTTTTACGGGAGGTGTTGGAAGGAGACGAGAGTTTTAATAATGTTTATACTGTAGACTACTGTTATCAAAACATAGTGCTGGAAATTTCAAATCAATAACTTTTGTCCTTTCCAAGAGCCTATCGTCAACGTTGGCAAAAACTATCATTTTGAATGGAGGGGTTTGAAGGAGTGGAAGGGGTTTGGTCTATTAACCAAGTTGACCTAAATTTTTAGACAAAAATAACGTGTAGAAAATTAAAACCTTCTAGTTCCACGCATTCTAAAGCGGACGGGCTGCTTTTGGTTGTAAGTTTTCTGAAAATGCAGCCATGCAGGTAACATCTAAATTAATTTAACAGTCGAGAACAAATAATATCTTAGTAAACTATACAGTCTTCTGTTAAAATCAATAAACTCAATTGCGAAATACTCCGATTTTCAGAACAAATAAAAAGTCAATAATATATTATATAGTAGAACTAGAACGATTTTTCTCCAATACTACGAAATTAACGATTTGTTGAATGTGTTTAAAAAAGGATTCCACTTAATATTCTTCGATTTAGCAAAAAAACGTATTTTGTTCTAGATTTTTCGACATTTGATAATACAATGGGCCATGAGTACTCCAGTTGCAGCAAAGCTTTAAATCCTGGCTGATAGGGAAAACTGTATGAAAATGCGATATATAGTATATTAGTAATATTGTAATACTAAGTTCGCACTGACCACCAATTTTGGTCATTGTTGTGTAAATGGTAATCAAAATATGTTAAAACGATTTTCACATTAAATTGAAAAGTTCATTGTTAATATGATTGAATACGCAATTGAAAACCGTATAAGCGATCTAATTTTTACTGAACGACCAACACGAGCCAAAAAAGAAAGATATGACGAGCTTAGGCGATATGCGAAAAAGACCTGCAGACGAAAACAAAGGAAGTATCATAATGACAAAATACAAAAAATGGACGACGACATGAGAAAAAATAAAACGCGGGACGCATACGCAATAGTAAAAGACTTAAAAAAGGGATATAAGCCAAAAACCAGTCTCTGCAAAGACGTGGAGGGCAACATCATCAGCGACGCACAAGAAATCAAAAGAAGATGGGCTTCCTACTTTGAACATCTTTTGAATCCCATCCCAGTAACACCGATAACGTCAGACAACATTTCAATTGAAGCCTCAACTGACAAAGATGAACCATCATCGATACCACCCACGCTTGCTGAAATCAATGCAGCCCTATGTGACCAAAAACGAGACAAAGCGCCGGGAATTGACGAGATACCAGTTGAGCTTCTGGAAAACGGTGGAAACTGTGTCGCTGAAATACTGCACAACATGATATGCAAAATTTGGACAGAGGAAATCATACCCGACGACTGGCAAAAAAGCATTATATGTCCAATTTACAAGAACGGAGACAAACTCTGCTGTGAGAACTACAGAGGTATATCATTGTTGTGTACATCCTATAAAATACTGACAAAAATTATTGAACGTCGTCTTAAGCCCTATACTAATCAAATAATTGGCGAATACCAAGGCGGATTCAGAACCGGACGATCTACAACAGACCAGATATTTTCGGTGAAACAGGTGCTTGAGAAATGCTGGGAATATAACACAGATGTGCACCAAATATTCGTAGATTTTAAACAAGCATACTACAGTATCGACAGGAGCGTACTGTACCAAATCATGCTTGACTTTGGAATTCCTCCAAGACTAGTCCGACTAACAATGACGAACACTGAATCCCAAGTGAGAATACAAACCGATTCTACAACCAGTTTTCGAACGGAATGTGGTTTAAAGCAGGGAGATGTTCTAGCCCCTATGCTTTTCAACTTGGCACTAGAGTATGTCGTCCAAAAATCCCAGTCGACACCAACGGAACACTACTATTCAAGTCCACCCAACTAGTAGCATACGCTGACGACATTAACATTCTAGCAAGATCCTTCCCTAGTGCTAAGGAGGTATTTGTCAATCTTGACTCCGCCGCAAAAGAAGTCGGGTTTCACATTAATGAAAGCAAAACAAAAGTAATGACGCAAACAAGAAGGAGAACGCCAATCAGACAAAACATAACAGTTGCGGAATATAATTTGGAGAGTGTGGACAACTTCATATATCTCGGGGCTAATCTAGCAAAGGACGGTAATGAAACAGACGAAATCAAACGACGGATGATACTTGCAAATAAGACGTATTATTCGGTACTTCCAATAATGAAATCCAAGAAAGTGCACAGCAACAATAAGCTGCGGATTTATAAAACTATTATACGACCTGTGCTTTGTTATGGCAGCGAGACGTGGACATGAACGCGAACTTCCGAAAAAGCAGTTAACGCATTCGAAAGAAAGGTCCTCCGAAGAATTTTGGGACCTGTGAAGGAAGGAACGGAATGGCGAATAAGATACAACCATGAGTTGTATCAACTCTACGACGAGCCAGAAGCTTCAATGTTCATCAAGCTACGTAAACTGCGGTGAGCTGGCCATGTAGAGCGAATGGAAGACAGAAGAATCCCCAAACATGCTCTTAAAGGCAAAGCGAGTGGTAACCGGCCAGTAGGCAAATCACTCAAGCGATGGGAAGACTCGGTTGATGAAGACAGCAAAGCCGTTTTAAAAATTAGCACCTGTAGGACGAGGTCTTTGGAACGAGACGATTGGAGGCGACGACTTCAGGAGGATTTGGGCTGTCGCGCAATTGATGATGATGATAAGCGATCTATAAACCAACGAAAAGATTTGACCAGCATTACTAACACTCACTATAGTGACATAAAGTAATGAAAATTTTCAATTTGTCAATAAAATTGTGAATTGAAAAATCAGGCACGGATTATTTCATTCTTTGTATAGAAATTCCACCGGTTTTAGTGAAATATCTTCTTTTTTATAGGGGCGTATACACGATATCTAAGTGAAAACGTAGTGTTATTTTCTGTCGAAACCCTCGGAAATCTTTACTTTTTTTTATTATTATTCCTTAATCAAAACCATGGCGAGAGAACTGGTTTATAAAAAATGTGATTGGTTCATTGGTTTTGAAGTGATTAACACTTTCATGCAGGAAGTTTTTGAAAAAATATAAAAATGCAAATTTTATATTAAAAATTTTTCTTATATTTTGTGGAAGTATTATATTTTTCCCCATAGTATAAAAATAAACCTTTCCATGGAGGGAACTGGTTACAAAGTTTTCCAAATTTCAAAGTTAGTATTCTGAACTAGAGATCGCCCGCGACTTTGTCCCCGTAAGAATCGCAATAATAACATTTTTTGAGAATTTAGTTAGTAGTACATTATATCGGATAAATAATCTGCTTAGTTTGATGGCTCTTTGAACACAATGTTTTGTATTTTGTTGGAATCAGAACCATAAATTATTAAGAATGAGACCATGATACTCGCATTTGTATGGGACAGGCTCATGATCAAATCAAACCCGTGATTCGAGATCATATGTATACGTGTTGAAGAGCGTTAAGGACATGTGAATAGTTGTAGCTTGTGTTAATTGAAAAAAACCCAAATAAAATGACAATAAGCTTAAATACATAACAGGACTTCGATTGTGCGTAAAGCCCAATTATATGATACTACCGATGAAATCGAAATTTTTGTAATCTTAAGAACATTTGTGTGGGGAGTGATAGAAGGGATGACAGTACTTAATTAATTTATATCACATCATGCTAGAGTAGCTATAAAAATATTTTGCACCAAAGTTAAGCTTGAAAAATTGAATAGGTAACTTGAGAAACCTAGTGCATTGGATTTAGTGAAATTGTGCAATTTGTATGAGAGGTGGTAGAAGGAGTGGGGGGTTTCTGGTAGTTTTTCTAGAAACAACTAAAATCACCATGTAATTGTTATCTAACAAATTTCAGATCAGTTAGATACACACTTTTCAGGAAAATCGAGTTTCCGCAAAGTCGTGGAATTGTGTCACATTGTAAGGGAGGGGGTAGAAGGAGTGGAGTTAATCGGTTAACTTTTCCCGACAATAGTAATAATGCTAATTAGGGATTTAATAAAAAATGTTAGCTCGATAGAAGTTATACGTACTGAGAAAATTGGTTTAGAATATTTCATGAAAAAGTGAAGTTTGTATAGGAGGTGGTGGAAGGAGTGGAGAGTTTTTAGTTATTCTTTGAGGAGCAACTACAATTATCATTCAATTGATATATTTCAAATTTCAGAACAGTAACATTCATTCTTTTCAAGAAAATCGCAAAGTCGTGGATTTGTGTCAGATTGTATGGGAGGGGGTAGAAATAGTAAAGATAATTAGTTAATTTTTTTCTAATATTAATAACAATGCTAATTAAAGACTTATTACAAAATCTAAGCTTGATAAAAGTTATACGTACTAAGAAAATTGGAGTATAGTATTTCATGAAAAAGTTTAGTTTGTATGGGAGGTGGTGGAAGGAGTAAGGGCATTATAATTATTCATATACTTAAAGATTGCATTTAGAATGGAAATAATATCTCGTAAATTTCAAATTAATAGCTTTTATAGTTTCCATGAAAATTTGATTATTATAAATTTTTGAAAATGAGTGACTTTGTATGGGAGGGGGTAGAAGGAGTGAGGGAAGGAAAATAAAACCTAAGGCAGATTACTCTCCGATGTAGACCTAATAATCTGTGAAAGTTCCATTACAATCGGCTTAGCCGTTTTTGTGTGAAAACCGGAAAGACAGACAGACAGACTGAGAAAATTTTTAAAAACGTTTGTTTCTGCTTAGTTATTGCTAAAATAAAGCAAAAAACTTATTTATAGCCACAAATAACAGACAGACACTACAATTATATTTATATAGGTAGATTAGCATGCTTTTTTTTATTTTTGCTTGATTTTGATTTTAAATTTTTTGCCAGTAAATGATATTTTCGACCCTGTTTTGCATAATGATTAATTTGTTGAGTGCCCAAAAATTAAAGAAGAATGAAAATTACGTAACTAATTACATTTTATGACCATTTAAAGGTACATCGAATTTTCATATTGAATTTTTTTCCAGTCAGCTCCTGGTCAGCGAATTGGATGACTATTTTTCAGCTAATTTATCACTAGTACAACTATTTTGAGCTATTCCCATACTTTTTCGGATCAAAATTACATCATCTTTAACAAAAGCGCCTTTTCAGTATATACGGACACATAATTGTCAAAAGCGTGTTTAAAACAGAGCAAATCTCTGGTTCAAAAGGACCACATTTATTTTAATGAGATATTTCTTCTTCTAAAATGGCATAACAGCCCAAATCGGGCCTTGGTCCTCCGACGTTCAGGTTCCTTATCATTTTCATTAAATATTATTTAAGGGTTATTAGCCCTTCGCACAAACTCTCATCTACGAATTTTTTTATTTTCGTAGACTGAGGTAACCAAGGTATCGGGTTTTCCAATAGGGACTTGACAACTTTGAATTCAATTTGTGAACGCATTCTTTCACTAATCATCGAACTGTCACTGTCAATTTATTCAGTAAACTTAACATTTTTATCATGGTAAAGTACACGAAGGAACAACGTCTCAAATGGTTTGCATTTTATTTTGAAAAAAAGTTGTCAAGTCCTTATTGGAAAACCCTTTATTAGGGGAATACAACGGTTCCAGTAGAGACTTGACAACTTTGAATTCAATTTGTGAACGCACCCTTTCACTAATCATCAAACTGTCACTGTCAATTTATTCAGTAAACTTAACATTTTTATCATGGTAAAGTACACGAAGGAACAACGTCTCAAATGGTTTGCATTTTATTTTGAAAAAAAGTTGTCAAGTCCTTATTGGAAAACCCTTTATATCCATGCAGGAAGTGTTCTGCAATTTTACGTAAAAAAAAAATTTTACAAGTGGGTAAAATATTTTTTCCGCAATATATGCAGAAAAACAATGAGGTTAAGAACACAACACGAACATAGAATTTCGTTAGAAATTTCTGCATAATGCGACTGAAATTTTTGTTGAAAAATATTTGGACAAGTATCGTGAAGGGCTTTCCAAAAAAATTCCAAATGCAAAACGACTCGTCCGATGATTTCCAATTTTTTGTATACAGCAATTCAATAATAGAACAAAAAATAACAATGAAAAGCGACAAGGATACGAATTGCATATAATCATATAACGCAGTGTAACTAAGAAGAAGGACAAATAACTGATTTCCAAAATCTTTAATCGGATCCTGCGTAGTTGGGCAAAAAACTAATTTCAAGGTATAGACGCAAACTTGTTGCCATTCGAAAGGTCTCGCTAAGCACTTTCTTCTTCTACTTCTACAATGACACTACAGCCCAAATCGGACCTTGGCCTCCTGACATTCAGGTTCCTTAACATTTTTCATTACTTATTGTGGAAGGGTTGTTAGCCCTTCGCATAACCCTCTATCTTCGAATTTTCATTTTCGTAGATTTAAGTGACCAAGGTACATCCAAGCAGGCAATGTGCTGGAATTAAATTTTGAGTCGACCGGGATTGGAACTCACGACCTTCGCATTACAAGACCAACACGCTACCCACTAGGCTACATCCTCGCTAAGCACTTTACGAAAATATAATTTGTTCCTTTTGACACAAAAACGGTAAATTGATTTTATAAATTTTAATAAAATATTGAGCTCCTCAAGGGCTTTCCAACAACACCAAGTTTGTATCGATATCTTTGCATTATTTTTCGGATTTGGAAATTAATTTTTCGTTCTTCGTCTTAATTACACCGTGTACTATCATTATATCTATTTCATACTCTTGTCACTTTCCGTTGAAATTTTTTTTTCTAGGGCTCTTAGACTAAGCGCTCAAGGAACACATATGCAAAATTTTATTTTTTTTCTCTTATTGACAATGAAAGTCCGTGAATATTGAATATTATCATGAAGAATTATAATAGACGAAATTCTAAAATTCTGAATCTTGAACTGCAATTTAGTCATTTTCCACGTTTTGAACTAGTCCAGTCCGATGAGAACTAGACTATGTTAATCCGAGAAATTTGAAATATTTTTGATTCCACACACTATTAACCAAATATATTAGCAGATATTTATTTTGTTATCATTCCATTCCTAAATTGGAAATAGAAGCTGTTCTACAAAATTATGTTCTTATAATTTCAAACGAAAATTAATTTAAAAACTGAATTATTAACCCAGGAATTATTTTGATTCCCTAAACTGGTATCGTATTAAGGTGAGGTAAGCTCCAAAAAGGCGTTTTCGTGTAAGATGAGGTAATTTGGAATGGAAAAATTATATGAGGAGCTCAAAATGGTTCTAGTAGTGATACATTGACTGAAAATGAGCCATCCGATTAGCTGGATGAAGCTGACTGGAAAAAAATTGACAACAAAAATTCAATATACATTTAAATGGTCATACAATATTGATTGTGAGAATTTAAATCATTTCGAAGACTAGAAAAACCAACAAATTATATTATGCCAAAAAAGAAAAAACAATCTGCTTCATAGAAAACTAGTGCTACAAAATGGAAAAATTAAAAAAAAGTCTTTTTTCACTTAAAACATTACTAACAAAACTTGAAATAATTGAAAAAATTTTCAACCCTAACCCTTTTCTATTGTTATAGTAAAAAAACGTAAGTAGTCATCTTTCAAAATATAGCTAATAAATTCATTTGAAAGTGGCCACTTTTTCAGCTTTTAAAAACTATAAGTTTTCATTATCTTGCATGTTCGCTTATTGCATTCTAAATACAAAGAGGCAGGACTGAAAATAAATGTGCGGAAAACCAAATACATGTACACCGATTGTTCTTAACGAACAAGATGTGAAAGGGATGCAAAATTTTTGTTATCTCAGAAACGTTATCTGCATGGACGGCGGAGCCGAAAAAGATATTGAGACTCGTAGTAATAAAGCTCGTCAGGCCTTCAGTACCTAGAGCGAAACATCGCCAAACAAGTTTTGGAATATAATCTTCAAGCAAGACGTCGGGTTGGTCGACCATAAAGCATGGAAGCGAGCAGTTGATCGGGAGACCAGAGGAATGGGTGAGTTCCAGCGACAACTAAAGGCTCAAGGTCGCACCTTGTGGAAGGGAATTGTTTCTGTCCTATGCTCCTGTGGGGGCCTTAACAGGAATTTGATTGATTGATTATCGTGCATCGTTAATCAGAAATATTCGTTTGAAAATGGGCAATTATCGAAGAAAATCGGCGATTGCGACACTGCCGCTTAAGTTCGTATCTACTGCCCCTTAAGTTCGTATGTCTGAATTGGTTCTATGAAAAAAATAGTTTCCGCGTAATTTTTATTTGATAAAAAAAGAAAGTGCATTATCCCCTTGAGCTTTATTTTTCTTTGCTAGTTAAGAAATCTGAATTCAATATTGCTTTCAATTCCATCACTCGTTCCACAATCTGCAATACAAAAGTTTATTTTTTTCCGCTGAATCAATTTGGCACGAATGCTGTAAGAAGTAACTCTAGTGTTTTACCACTTTTACAAATACCAGATAATCAGACACTTAGACTGGAAGATACGATAAGCTTTGGTTCAGAATTTGGCGTACTCTGTACTGTTGCTTAGACACATTCCTAGAATATTTTTCAGTCATTCATTGAAACCCCTTTTCGGGATTTTTTTTGAGATTTGGAAAATCAATATTAAATTATTATTATGAAACGAACCCTCAAGAAATTGACCAATTTTCAAAACGGCTCGACCGATTATTTATGTTTTTTTTTGTATTTAATGCATTTTATTACTGATTAACTATATTTACACATTTAGTTAGTTTGTTTATTGAACTACTCCCCCATTTAAGGCTAAAAACCTTGTGATAGATGTGAGGAGTTCGATGCATAATAAGTAATTCATGTCAAACGACTTTACTTAAGGTTCCTCTATACCTATCTTTTATCTTCTAAAAAGGAAATTTAGCAAGAAACTCTAAGGTAGACAGGTAAAGAAAAATCTTAATGTTAGATTTAAAATTATTATTTGCATATGATTCAGAAAATTTTAATTTAATTGTATATTAAGATATAATTTAATTTGTAACCTTACTTAAATCACTCAAGACATTCGCTCAACCGAGAATTCCCGAAAGCCAAAATTGACACAGGGAAAAAATGCTTTAAATTTATGGGCTACAACCTTGTGATTTTAAGCTTAACGAAAAGAGAAGCTAGTTATGCGCTTATAAAATTGATGCAAAATCAAAAGCAATTATAAAGATTTTCAAAATTATAGTATTTCCGGGATTAGATAATAAAACGTTTAGGACATTCCAATAAATATGAAAAATAATAAAAAAAAATAAAAAATAATAGAATTAGCATTGGGAATAATACCAAGCTAAGGTGTAGCCTAGTGGGCAGCGTGTTGGTTTTACAATGCGAAGGTCGTGAGTTCAAATCCCGATCGACGTAATATAATCCCTGCACACTACCTGCTTGGATATACTGTGGTTACCTCAATCTACGAAAATTAAAAATTCGTAGATAGGGGGTTGTGCGAAGGGTTAACAATAAATAATGAAAAAGAATGTTAAGGAACCGGAAGGCCAGGAGGCCAATGCCCGATTTGGACTGTAGTGCCATTGTAGTAGTAGAAGTAATGCCATCTTGCGATATTCTAAATGAAATAGGAGAGAGGTTAATGCCTAGGAAAATACTACAAATGTAAATTCAGAATCTAGAAGCAGTGGATGTTTTTGGAATATTTGGAAACTGCTTATCATTATCGGTTGATATTCTTGCAAGATCTCTGGAGAATGCTAGCTCCATATTTATATTTGTAAAGGTAAGTTGGACTACTTATTAATGAAAACAAAACAAAAATGATGACACAAACTAGGAAAGAAACGCCAATCAGACAAAATATTACAGAAGACTGTAACCCAGAAAACGTAGACAACTTTATATACCTAGGGGCGAACCTATCGAAGGATGGAAACGAACCCATCGAAGTCAAGATAATGATGACGTATAATTCGGTACTTCTAATTATTAAAACAATAACGTACACAGGAAAACAAAACTTAATCAATATAAAATGATCATAAGATCTGTACTATGCTCTGACAGCGAAACGTTGAAATTAACTTAAGGCGTCCGAAAAACTACTACACGCCTTTGAAAGAAAGGTCTTCAGAAGAATCCTCGGACCTGTGAGGGAAGACTCTATCTAGAGAATACGATACAATAGAAAATTGTATGCCATTTTCGACAATCCAGAAGTGGCAATCCTCATAAAATTCGAGAAATTCCTATGGAAGGTAATGTAAGGAGTAGCGTGAAGTTGATAATTTTTTCAAAATTAATGCAACTGTTACAATAAAAATAAAATATAATAACAATAATAAAAAATTCAAGCTTCTATCTTTGCTACTTTTAATGGAAATCGATAAAATGCATTCCTTGAAATTGCTCATTTGCATGAGAGGGGGTAGAAGGAGCAAGCGGATTGAACTAATATCTTCTGATATAATAATGGTAATAATATCATTATATTTTGGCCAACGAAAGCTCTTGTAGTTTCAGAGGAAAATCTATATCTTGAAAAATTGAATTTCCGAAAAATTTGTATCGAAGGGGGTAGAAGGAGTAGGGAGATATGACTCGTCTACGAACTTAAAGTTCCTTTTTGCTGAAATCGTTCGAGAGTTATTTTGCAGACTGACAGACAGACTGACGGTAACTCGGAATCGAATTTTTTGAGCGACAACAATCATTTCTCTGCCCTTGGCGACTGTGTGCGAGCATTATTTCTTAGCTTTGCAATATACTCTATTGCCTTACCGTATAGAGGGTATAACAATAAAATAATATTATCTTGGAAATTTCGGAAAATATAGACAGATTCGAAAACTCAACAACGTTTTATTTTAACATTTATCTCAACAACATTTGAATGCCACATAGAGCGCTATCTATTATACCAAATATTAAAGCATAAGGCCCCCTCCACTCCAAAACAAAAAAAATGTATGAATTACAATTAGTATCGTCTTCATAAATCTTCACACTATCATCATTTCAACTCAATTACATTTTCTTTAACAATCTCCGTGAAAAATTCAAACACCTTTACCGAAACAAATTTCGATGAACTTAACACCCGAGCAGCTCTAATTTGAAAATTCAAGACCCAATCACTTGAGGCCTTCGCCAAATTGCTATAATCGTCTTAAACACGAACATTCCAATTATCGCGAAATGCTTGGCATTGCCACCGCTTCATGCCCAAATCCCATTCGAAGAAGTGCACTACATGAACGAAGTCTTTGCTGTGTTAATCGGACAGCAAAAGTGCAACCTGGCGAATTATATTCAGGCCGGTCCGCGTCGATTTCAAACGAGGAGGAGGACGGGACACATCTTTCAGATCTGCGCAACAAACAATTCGAAACGTGTAGCTAATTAACTAAATTGGTACTTGGGCTATACGTCTGTCGTCTCGGCGATTTCAAAACCCGATTGTAATCGGCCAGAGGACTTGAGAACAGTCATATATGCGTATGTGGGTATATCGATCTCGATGGGTATGAGGGGCGGAAGCCACATTTCAATCGGCGATGTATTAATCTGGAGCGACAAGTTCAGTTTATCCCTTCGCATTAGCGTTTAACCCATCGTGCCTGTTGCGACTATTTTTGATGTGCGGAGGAGATGCACTCGAGTGATACAAAGCGCAGTGAGATTCCCTATCTCGATTCTAATTGCTGTCGAATTCCACATTAAAGGCAGCAAGCTCTGCACCCTCTCTTTAAACGAAGAATTTTATGACTAATTCGGTAACGAAGTATCAATTTACAGATAGCTCCAGTCCTGCGACTGAGAAGATGCTCCATATCGTCGTGGGGATAAATAAAAACAAACCCGCCACAGAGCCAATCACTCGCCATAAAGAGGCTATTCTGGTCTGATATTAATACTTAGCCCAATTAATGATACGTTATCGTCATGACTGTAACCTTTGTTGTAGGCTCAATTCAATTAGAGCGTTCTGGCTTCATTTCCAAGGCTCGAATAGAATCAGACTTAGCAGAAAAAAAAGTTTCGTATTAAGTGGACTAATACGTTTGGGGTGGGGTATTATGAGTGCGTGTAGTTAGTGCACTACTTAACTAATACTTTTGAAATCTTGAAATTTGAAGTCGAAGTCCAAATAAGTAGAGAGACAACAGGTCTCGGCCTAGAGGCGAGATAAGGTCCAAAGAAGTCGTCGTCGATGTGATTTGTTTGGGTTCCACGGTCGTCTTGGATTTTACGATGTAATATACGAAATACTTCTCGGAATCTTGTTGAATAGACAGAATACGAGTTGCCTGAGCCGTTCTAATTTCTCGGGCTCGGAGTCGCTAGGCTGTTATCGCATTTTCTGTCAGTTTATTGGGATTGGAGCTTAAAATTCGTCGTTAGTTTTTAGATACGCCTTTTTAACTGGTTTCCGATTTCTGTCGAGTCTAGGAGTCATCGAATTTGCTGACATTATGAAGTGGCATGTTTATCGCCATGTCTCCATTAATCATTCCCCGAGTGCCCCAGCCGCAGCTTCGATGTCGGGCTGCGCGATTTGGGACAGCACTTAAGGGTTTTTTAAGTGGTTCCCGCTATTGCCACACATTACACTCTCACTATCATCGTCGTGGCCGGGTCACATGTCTTTCATTCTCTCCAGGGCAAACTAATGTCGGAGTTTTTGTTTTTTTTTTCTTTTCACTGGCTATTTCAAAACTCGAAGTACTCTCATTGCACTCTAGGCCAATGGACCAAAAAGAGGCATTTTGAAATTTGAACTTCTATGCGTTATTTTCCCAGCAGCGATACGATTAATTTCGTCTCTAGGTGGCGGTTTTCGTCGAACCATAAGTGCGGGAATACACACTCAAAATGTCCGAAAGAAGTTCCACACTTCAATTCGAAGCACTACTATTCTGCTAGTGGCTCGTTAAGGAAAAGGTGACTTGAAGCAAACTGGAAAGTAATTAAAATTATAAAATGAGTTCCCACTGCAATGTTATGCTAATTTATGATTATTGCCGGTGAATGATCCTACACAGAAATTCATTTAAATAAAAAAATGAAAGCTGATTGAGTGTTAAAAACACTCGCTTTACCTAAGCAAAATTTTAAGGAGAATTTCGTGACGGTTTTATGCCTTCGAATGTGTAACACAGAAGGTAGGAATTTTTTTTGGTGCTTTGACTAGCTTAATAGTTAAAAACGTGTCTAGCATTGTTCGAAATTATGCAAGGTTATAATTCAATCCGTGATGTTTGTTTGAGCTAAAGTATACAACACACGTAACTATGCATATGTACCTAGCACCAGCACTCGACAATGTTTGTCCATTCACCACGCTATGACTTAACCATCAGCATGAAAACTAACTCAAATATACTTGTGTATCTGAAGAAGTTTCAAAAATTCGGCAAAATCGATGAGAAGGTCCACTAACTAAAGTAGTGAAATTGGAACCCAAGCATTACTGCAATGCTCAAGAATGATAAAGGTAGAAATGGTTTCAAAAAACTCCAATAATCCTACATTCTAGATGAAATAAAGATTTTCGTGCCTTGAAAAAATCATCATATTTTATATGGGAGGTTGATGATGAGTTGACTTTTTTTCTATATCAATAAATTACCATTAAGACCGCCTATTTTGAAATTTGAAAAAAAAAAAAAAAAACGCAGTGGCAATTTGAAAAACTCTGATGTTTCTATTTCAATAAAGAGTGTAGACATGAATGTTATATATGGAATAGAAAATTTGACAAACGCTGAACGACCGACGCAAAAAACAATTGGGGCTAAATTCAAAATAATTCAAAATATGTGGTCTTAATGGGACATTCCTTAAAAAAGTTAATTGTCAAACCTAATTTGAGCACGTTTAGCTTGAAAATTTATTTATCGCGAATACGACTTTTATATGAGAGGTGGTAGAAGGAATGGTGAGATTAAATGTCAAAATTTTTCGTACCAAGCTTATTTTTAAAATTTTTATGTGCAGTGAAAAAATTGATTTTTATATAGCCACATCGGAAGAATCAAAATTCATTGAATGTCATCACAAAATTCAAGTATGGGGTGTATCAAAAAAAGATGTAGGGTTAGAAAGTCCTATTATTTGACAGCTTGTCGCTTGACAGCTATCAAATGTTGAAATTTGTCATCTATAAACGCGGAAAATTTACCATGGAACGCTGTACAGTGAAAGAAAAAATAAAAATCGTTGAATGAATGGTTATGGTGATTTTTGCCACAAAATCGTGTTTTCTGACGAAGCTCATTTTAACATTGACGGTTAAATTAGTAAGCAAAATTGTCGCATTTGTTCATTTGAAAACCCGCAATTGATCTAGGCGACGCCAAAGCACTAGCAACGAGTGACTGTTTGGTGCGTTTTGTGGGCCGGAGGTGTCATAGGACCAATTTTTTTTTCGAAACTGTCGAAAAAAGAGCCGAAATAGACCCTCAATTACGCGAAAGAGTGATCGAAAATTTCGAGAAAAAGATGAAGCAAAGTGAGTAAAGTCGAGGCGGCCATTTGGCAGATATTGTATTCTATACATAATACCCATGTTTTTGCTTTATAATGCAATAAACATTTCAGAGACATCCAAACAATTGTTCGCTTTTTTTTTCAAAAACAAATCCTACACCTCTTGTTGATACATCCTTTAGTTAACATTAAGCTCATTTTTCAAATATTCCATTTCAGTAAGAGTATCAAGTCTATGATGTCATATTCCGACGATACTCGCAGGTGTGTGGTTAAAAGTAGTTATCAGCCCAACTGAATTTCGCTAAATATTTCAAAATGTCCGCATATTCTGATATTTTTTAAAACTACCACTGAACTTTTGTTTGTAGGATAGACGTATAAAACGAAAAAAGAAACAGGTGAAATGCATGATGTGTGGACTTAGAGAGCACTTTATGGCCACAGATCTTTTAGTCCATCACTTTTTTTTATTAATCCATACGAGCTTCCTAAACACACACAAAAGCGTTTGTAGCTTGGAGTTTATTCCAACGTCTATGGTCAGCTAATGCTTTGAGGGTGAACTGAAAACCGATGAATAAATTTCGTAGCTAGGGTGTAGCCTGCTTGGATATACATTGTTCACCTCAATCTACGAAAAAAATGAAAAATTCGTAGAAAGAGGGTTGTGCGAAGGGCTAACAACCCTTCCACAATAAGTAATACAAAAAAAAATTTTAAGGAACCTGAATGTCAGGAGGCCAAGGTCCGATTTGGGCTGTAGCGCCATTGTAGTAGTACAAATTTCGTAGGTTGGTCTGATATCTATGCTACTTTGCTCATTGTAATAAAGTGGTCGCTTTCGTCGAAAGTAGTGACTTTGAATCGAAAGTAATGCGAAATCTGTCGATGTGTGCATACTTTAAATTATTTTTGTCGATTTAATTAAAATCGTTACAGAAATGATTTATTTGAAATTTAAAATCAGTGGCTTTTAAGCCTCAGGGTAGCCTATAGGGTAGCGGTTTAGAATGTGAAGGTCTTGAGTTTCAATCCCGGTCTACATATAATGCTACCACACTGCTTACATATGGTACAACTTAATATCCGAATATGAAAATTCGTGGAAGAGGGTTGTACGAAAGAGTAATAACCCTTCCAAAATAACAAATAAAATATGCTAAGGAACCTGAAAATCAGGAGGCCAAGGTTCTATTTGGGTTATAGTGCCATTGAAGCACATATTTCAGTTTGAAATCAACGATTGCTATGTTCAAAGTTAAAAAACTTTACTAAACTTCTATAAAAACTGGAATGCTTCCGGTTTGATGAAAGCTTGTTTTCAAAAGCTATACACTTTGTAAGAAAATTTTAAAAGTCGTACCGTTGCGAGGTGGTGGATTGAAATATTTTCTAAAATCTTACTACATATGGTGGCTTAAAGAGCGAAGCTGGTAACCGACTAAGCCATGGAATCTATATAGCTCAATGGTCTGTACGACCAAGGGGGTGATTATGGGGGTGCTTAGTAGACAGGTATTTTTTTAACATTTATATATGATGGATACTGTAGAAGAATGTGAACTCTTACAATGTTAACCATCTACTGGTAATCTTTTGAGCAAAGTATGTTCAAAAATGCTTTAAAATTAAACCTAACCATTTTATATAATTTGGTAGTGAGCTTTATTTGAATTCTGAAGTACAATATATGTACATATGCCCGGACTCCGCACCGAAACACACATAAGTTATTTTAAGAAGAGGAGGGATGTTTATTAAAGTAGCTCTCCTGGTTCTCTTTAATTGCTTCATGAAAGATGTTTTTTTTTTCATTCATCAATGAAGCTATTTTGTACCTGGGTGTATCCTAGTGGGTAGCGTGTTGGTCTACAATGCAAAGATAGTGAGTTCAAATCCCGGTCAACGCATAATTCCAGCACACTGCCTCCTTGGGTTTATTTGGGTCACCTAAATCTGTGAAAATGAAAATTCTTAGTTAGAGGTAAGATAAAGGCAAATAACCCGTCCACAATAGCAATATGAAAAAAGTTAAACAACCTGTAGGTCAGTAGGTAGCGTATTGGTCTACAATGTGAAGGCCGCGAGTTCAAATCCCGGCTGTACGAAGGTCTAAAAACCTTTACACAATAAATAATGAAAAATACTATGGAACCAGGATATCAGGAGGCAAAGGTCAAATTTGGGCGGCAGTGCCATTGTAGAAGTTGTAGAATCTGAAGGTCAGGCGGTCAAGGCCCGATTCGGGCTGCTTGAAGAAGAAGAATGATCTATTAGGAAACTATAAATTGATTTTGAATTAGTAGATGTAGGAATCAGTGTTTAGAGAAACACGAAAATTAAATTGACTTTTATATTTAGCTAGCAAACGCCCGCGACTCCTCATAAAAATCGCAATAATAAGCAATTTTTGAGAATGTAGTTAGTAATACATTATGTGGGATATATAATCTGCTTATTTTAATGGCTCTTTGAACACAATGTTTTGTATTTTGTTGGAATCAGAACCATTAATTATTAAGAATGTTACCATGATACTCGCATTTGAATGGGAGAGGCTCGTGATCAAATCAATCCCGTGATTTGAGATCATATACTTATTGAAGAGCATTAAGGACATGTAAATAATTATAGCTTGTGTTAATTAAAAAAACAGCCCAAATAAAATAACATTAAGATTGAAAACGTAACAGGACTACGATTGGGCGTAGAGTCCAATCAAACGATACTATAGATGAAATCGAAATTTTTGTGATAGTCTGAAATTTTGTATGGGAAGTGGCTGCACTGAACTAATTTGTTTCACATCATGCTAGAGTAGCTATAAAAATGTTTTGTACCAAATTTAAGCTTAAGAAATTGAGAAGGTACTGAGAAACTTAGTGCATTAAATTTAATGAAATTGTGCTATTTGTATGGGAGGTGGTAGAAGGAAAGGGGGGTTTTTGGTGATATTTCGAGAAACAACTATAATCATCATGCAATTGATATATTTTAAATTTCAGGTCTGTATCATTCACGCTTTTTAAGAAAATCGAATTTTTGTAAAGACGTGGAATTGTGTCATATTGTATGGGAGGGGGTAAAAGGAGTGAAGCTACTCGGTTAACTTTTTCCCGATATTAATAATGCTAATTTAGGATAGAGTACGAAATTTGAGCTCAATGAAAGTTATATGTACTGAGAAAATTAGTTTAGAATATTTCCTGAAAAAGTTCAGTTTGTATGGGAGGTGATGGAAGGAGTAGACTTTTTGAGAAGCAACTATAATTCATTTACAATTGACATATTTTAAATTTCAGATCAGTAACATTAACAGTTTTCAAAAAAATCGAATTTAAGTAAAGTCGTGGAATTGTGTCACATTGTATGGGAGGTGGTAGAAGGAATGAAGCTAATCGGTTAATTTTTTCCTGATAGTAATAATAATGCAAATTAAAGATTAAGTACAACATTTAAGCTCGATGAAAGTTCCACGTACTGAGAAAATTGGTGTATAGCATTTCATGAAAAAGTGCAGTTTCTATGGGAGGTGGTGGAAGGAGTAGGTGGTTTTGAGAAACAACTATAATCATTACGCAATTGATATATTTTAAATTTCAGATCTGCATCATTCACGCTTTTCAAGAAAATCGAATTTTTGTAAAGTCATGGAATTGTGTCATATTGTATGGGAGGGGTAGAAGGAGTGAAGCTGCTCGGTTAATTTTTCCCGACATTTATAATAATGCAAATTAAGGATAAAGTATAACATTCAAGCTCGATGAAAGTTACACGTACTGAGAAAATTGGTGAATAGCCTTTCATGAAAAAATGCAGTTTGTATGGGAGGTGGTGGAAGGAGTAAGGGGATTCATATAATTTGTATACTATAGATCTAACTTCTTATAAAAATAGTGTGTTCTAAATTTCAAATGATTTCCTCCAATGGTTTTGAAGAAAATTTGAATAGTATATATTTTTGAAAATGAGTCATTTTGTATGGGAGGGGGTGGAAAGCGTGGGGGTATTGAAATAAGACATCACGCAGATTACATTTCGGTGCACATCTAACAAACTGTGAAAGTTTCATTACAATTGGCTTAGCCGTTTTTGCGTGAAAACCGGAAAGACAGACAGACAGAGAGAAAATTTTTAAAAACGTTTGTTTCTGCTTAATTATTGCTAAAATAAAGTAAAAAACTTATTTATAGCCATTTATAAACAAATAACAGACAGAAACTACAATTATATTTATATAGATAGATTTGAACAGTTATGTGAAATTTCAGTTTTTAGTTAAATGCATTGTGAACAATCACTAATTCACTTGAAATGAAAAAGTTTACAAAACTCAAAAATTTTATGGGTCTAGCTCCCAAGAGGAGCCCATAATATAAATTTTATGTTCCTACTTGAAGGCTTTACGGATTTAATAGCAAAATATAAGTTTATCTTAAACTAAAGCAGTGCGAAGATACGGTGATTCCACAAACAGAGGTATTTCCCCATTTTACATATTTGTGATCAAATTCGGAAAAAAATAGTAACTGATTTTGTTCGAAAGATGTTAGCGATATTTTAAAGTCGTAAGTTAAAGTGTTGTGGTAGTGCAGTAATTAACCAAAGAGTTCGCTCCTCTCCTGTTTTTTTCTTCAATTTCAAGGCATGAGGATGTATTTCAACTAAAGGAGGAGCTAGATAAGGATGAGCTGATTAACTATGATAAAACAGAATTTCTTGATTTGAAAGATAAATTTCTGCATTATTGATGATGCCAAGCTAATTTTTCAATATCGATTAGATTGCACAATTTGGCTGGTTTTCTTTCCTCTTTCACTGTGACATATGACGGGCCTATTGAAATATTTCAAATAATGGTCTAGTTTGATTTAAATAGTAATTTAGGTATTCAGAAGTTCCTTGAACCCCAGGTTTAGGCATAAGATTCTAAGCATACTTATTAATTGGTTACTTCCTAGTTAAGGGTACACTCTGATTTAAGTTAGATTTGGATGAACATTTTTACAGTACTGGGTTAAGGGGACCAACGAAATCAGATTAGCATCCCTTCTTGGACAATAAAACAGCTTCCAAAATTTTCTCCCAAAATTGTTGAATCCCAAGATCTAAAGCTAGTGTGTAGCCTAGCGGGTAGCGTGTTGGTCTACAATGCGAAGGTCGTGAGTTAAAATCCCAGTCGACGCATAATGCCAGCACACTGCCTAATTGGGTATACCTTAGTCACCTTAATCTATGAAAATGAAAAATTCGTAGATAGAGGGTTGTACAAAGGTCTAACAGCCCTTCCACAATTAATAATGAAAACAATGTTAAGGAACCTGAAGGTCAGGAGGTCAAGGCCAGATTTGGGCTGTAGCGCCATTGTAGAAAGATCTAAATCAGGGTTACTTTATTTTTGCTCACTAGTTCTTTTAGTGCTTGAGGCCAATCCCAAATGTGCTTTAATCGTATTTGACTCAACTGGAACAAACATATAGATTGGACTCATGTCAAAGCACTAAAGGAATATTGGGCATGCAAAAGCTTATTTTTTTTATATTTTTAGAGGTCACCTCAAAATCTAAAAAGACCAAGAAATAGAGGTTCTAACCTCCACACTATTGGACGCTATGCCGACAAAATTCAACTTTGAAGCCCCCTTCAAAAGTTATAATCAGAGAGCACAAGGACTGGCAATCCATGCAACTTGAAATGAAATAGGAATCAACCATCTGGTATACTGATGGCTCGCGTACCTCTGACAGGACTGGAGCCGGAGTTAAAGGTCCTCACTTCTCGGTTTCAAAACCACTCGGCAAAGAAGTCACAATCTTCCAGGCTGAACTAATTGCAATGGGAATTAAGAGAAATGAAGTGGCTGATCGCCTTGCAAAAAATAGTGCAGAAACAAATTTTATTGGTCCAAAGCCATTCTGCAGAAAAACAAAAAGGCAGTTCAACCCTATACTTAGAAAGTGGGTTGAACAAGAGTAAAAAATCTACTGGAATAGACTTCCAGGCTTACCAATCTCAAAAAACTAATCCTACCACAAAAAACCACAGTGGAGGATATTCTAAAATTCAGCAAGAGTGATATTAGTACTCTAATCGGCCTATTGACGAGGCACAGTAAAGTAAACCACTCAAAAATATAAGCTTTGCTGAAACCGACATCTGCCGCCTCTGTCTCGAAGACAGAAGAAGAAACGACAATACATATCCTATGTCACTGTGAAGCAGTAGCAAGGAAAAGGTTTTCTTTCTACCGAAGAACTAGCCAACATGGCTTCAAGAATTTCCTGCTCATTACGAAAAATACAAAACCCTCCCTTACATCCTACTAAACCTTATCTTTCCGTGCTGAACAAATACCATTGATTGGCGACATTAGATCTGACTAAAGTTTATCAAAAAAATCCTGGGTTTTAGTGGATAGGCTTCACATAGGTTGAAAAAGAATGGGAAAATTTCGAAATTAGCTTTCCTTTTTATCAAAACCGACGTAAAAAATATTAAGCTTCTTGTTTCAATACGTTCTCGAATAATCATCGAGTGGTCATCAATGTGAGATATAATTGGACTTCAAATTATGAAAATTTCTCAGAGCTTTAATATATTCTCAAATTTTAAATTTGGATCTATTTAGATTTTTTTGATGAAATTATTTTAAAATAAACGTTATAAAAGTTTAGTTAAGGTTAAATACTTATATTTACATCAGCTGCACCGAATCAGTTGCAATTTTGATTTGAATTGATGGTATTTACCAGAAGAAGTTATGCGATTAGTGTTTTATCTATTTACTACTCTTATACTCTGGCAAGAAGATCTCGATTTAGTTTAAGGAAATCTTCACCTATTGATATCTTGGCCGCAGGTCAATGTAGTCTTTTAATTTGAAAAAGAAAATGATTAAAAAATATTTTACAAGTTGAACCCCGCAGAAAGAATTCCTATTTAATCCGCTGAGTGCGGCCACTTTTCAACTCTAGATGCACAGGTTTGATTTTAATTAGATGCAAGGTGTTCGCTTAGCATCTAAGGCAATGGCTGCTTACGCAAGCTTCACAGACGAGACCGTAAATAAGCAGGCTTGGGACGAACCACACAAAACACAGTAGCATCTTCATCATGAGTCTCTTATCAGTTTGATAAGGATCTTAGCGGAGCTATCTGATTTTTAAGCGAAGCAAAGTAATGTTAGAAAGAAACACATTGTTGTTAAATAACAGCTGCAGTGCGCCAGATAGTATTTTTAGATGAAATTTTAGATTTCAAGTTGCAAATTCAAAATATTTTTTTCATTATACATAAATTAAATAAACATTCACTTATAAAGCAAAAGAAAAAATATAAAAATTCAACCAACAAAAAAAATAATAATAATATAACTTAAAACATAACAAAAATTCAAAAACGAAAACATTAAATATCTTAAAATATACGAAGAAATAAATTCATATAAGAACATAACAGGACTACGATGGGACTTAAAGCCCAATCATGTGATTTTTTTGATTTTCAGAAATTTTGCATGGGGTGTGGTAGAAGGGTTGACGGCATTGAACTCATTTTTTCATATCATACCCTCAAAATGGTTTCTGTTCGCTTTCTATCATTCAGTCCCCCATAACATCTGCAAATATTTGTCAGTAAGCAGCCAGTACAACTGAGCAATATACCAGCTTCTCCACTCGCTACGATCGTCCTCACTCCCCTTCCCCAACCTTCCCAATCCTATTCCTTCCCTCTATGACTATGTTTGTGCATTGCACATAAAGGCCGAAATTGCCTATAACACAGGTCATTCTGTAAAAAAAAAAAAAAATGTTTTATACAAAATTTAAGCTTCAACAATTTAATAGGTACTAAGAAAATTAGTGTATTGGACTTAGTAAAATTGTGCAATTGGTATGGGAGGTAGTAGAAGGAGTCGGAAGTTAATATTTTTTTCAGAAAGAACTATAAATGTCATACAATTGACATGTTTTAAATTGCAGATCAATAACATACATACTTTTCAAGAAAATCTACTTTTTGCAAAATGTTAAATTGTGTGATATTGTATAGGGTGAGGCAGAAGAGGTGCAGCTAATCGTCGATTTTTTTTTCGGTCTTAGTAATAACTTATTTAGTGCACAATTCCAGCTCGGTAAATTTAAAATGCACTGAGAAAATTGATTTATAGTATTTAATGAAAAAGTCTAGTTTATATGGGAGGTGGTCGAAGGAGTAGACGGATTCAAATAATTTATGTATGGTAGATTGGAATCGTCATAAAAATTAAATGTTCTAAATTTCAGATCAAGCATTCGATTAAATCAGTTTATTGTCACATTGCGAAATTGTGTCATTTTGTTTGGGAGGGGGTAGAAGGGATTAAGCGATTTGAATCGTTCACAAGTTCGAACTTACTTTTTTGTCAAAAACGACTTCTACAAAATTTGAATTTTCTAGCTTAACGCGTTCTCGAGCTGGAGAGTACATGAACAGACGGACATGCGGTTTTAAAATTTTTGAGTGATGATATGAACTTCTGCATCATTATTATTATTTTTGAGCCTTATTTCTTAGCGTAACAAACTTTGTAGCAAATTTATAATACTCTCAGATTTCATCTAGGATAACGAAATGCTCGTATATATGGCAACAAAAATCAACACATAACAAATTATTAACGAAGTACACTTTTCTCAAAATCACTTCCTATTCGGAAGGTCAGCAAACAAGTGATTATCCTGATAAGTAACACTGTGAACCTTATTATTCGACTTCTACAATGGCACTATAGCCTAAATCGGACCATGGCCTCCTGAACTTTAGGTTCCTTAACATTTTTCATTACTTATTGTGGAAGGATTGTTAGCCCTTGGCAAAACCCACTTTCTACGTGCTTCTTTGAGCTGGAATTATAAATTGCGTCGGCCGGGATTTGAACTCACGACCTTCGCATTTCAAGACCAACACGCTACATACCAGGCTACACCCTAGCTGTGAATTGTGAACCTGTGAACTAAGGCGCAGCGCTATGGCAGAAAAATTTTACATTTATGCTCTTCACTCGACTGTGTTCAAGTTTATGTTGAATGAATTTTTTTTTTCTCTTCTTCTTCAATGGCACTACAGCCTAAATCGGGCTTTAGCGTCTCGACCTTCAGGTGCCTATTTGTTATTGTTTAAGAGTTGTTAGCCTTTTGCATAACCCTGTATCTATAAATTTTCATCTCCGTAGATTGAGGTAGCGCAGAAATACCCGTGCAGGCAGTGTGCTATTATTATATGTCGACCAGGATTTGAATTCACGACCTTCGCATTGTAGACCAACATGCTACCCACTAGGATGCACCCAGACCAATAAATCTGCCCTAATGTAATAACTTATTTCATTGATATGAAACTTGTCAAAAAGGTAAAGTAAACGAGTATACTCTCATAATCTGTTTTAAATATTTTCAGTACTTTCCTTTATAGGGAAGATTTGGCGGTTAAGTTTTTTAGAAATAAACCAATTATAAATTTTTGCTGGAATAAATGATTTGTAATAATAATTTTAGTGCGATAAATTAAATTTATTTTTTTCCTTTTCAAGTACAGATTCGATAAATAAGAAAGTGATTCATCTGCCGTATTTAATTCCTGCATAAATATCGAAATTTTGAAAATAATTTTTCTCAAAATGTCTTTTTCATTACTCCTACGCATAAAAATAAATTCCTGTCGCCTCATTGTACACACTCGAACTCCGTGAGTAATTCCGAAGCGCTTCATCCACACAGTTCATAAATTTCCAAATCACTCAACTGGCACTTGTCTGCATCTCGTGCCGGACATATCGTTTTAAAATAGAGCCTTTCATTAGTCTTCTCCTGTCATTCTTATGTCAAATACCCGCCTCTCTTGCATCTCTTTTGAACCACGATTTTCGGAAATAAGATCACTTGAAATTGGAAATTAGGTACTTCATGTCGTTCGTCCACGAAATTAGCTCTTTGGTTCCATAAATACAAAGAAATAAAAAAATTTGGTTCAAAAAACGTTCAAGTACGCTTCAAACCACGGTTTTATTTTAGAATAGTTCATCAAAGCGAGCTGGCGCAGGCTTCATCTCTTATGCATTTCGTTCTTGAAAAAATTCAAATATGGTTTTCTTTAGAATTTTCATAAAGGTGTGGCCGGTACTCGAATTCCACTTATATATTATTGCAAGGCAATGATGGTTATCTGAAAGCAAGTTTTAATCAATAGCGAGGAGTACCGCAGGAGTATGAACTATGATCCCGTGCTGTTCACGTAATTAGGGACTGTGAGCTTGATAATAAAAACGTCTGCCATTACTTGCACAAAACTTTCACCTGGTTTTCAAATTCGCTTAGCATTTCTGCCGTTGCTCGGTACACAAAAGACATGATGACGAGAACGTCGGGACGCGACTCGACCGACAACAACGTCTTAAGATTTGTCTTCCTGTCGTATTTCCAGAAGGAAGGTACGAGCCGGAAACAGATTTTCAAGCACAATGCTCGCTCATCAGAAGCTGCTGCTGCTGTAGTTGTTCAGTAAATGTACCACGTATCCAGCAACTCAGTAAAGTGTCATTAAAAATTCTAAGCGAACAGGGCAATGTTTTGTACAATGGGAAATGCTAGTTGGAAGTCGCTACCACTTCGAATAGTTTTTAAGAATATTATCTTAATGCTGTCTCACCTCAACGCAGTTTACATGAACGCGACGAATTGTTTACGGAGCTATCGCGTATTTAGTCAGGTGTATTAGGCAACTTGTGGAGCAATCTACTTTAGCAATCGTTGAGATTTAGTGGTACATACGGTGCGTTCGCGTTGTAGGGGGCACATACGATGCACCTTGCCATAAATATTTGTATATAGCTACAGATGCTTGTTGTAAATTTTGACGTGGATGGAATTAAGTGCATTTGGTACGGCATTTGCATCGTTAATTTGTGGTACGGTCGTTTGTTAAGGCAAAATATTAAGTTTATCTTTATAGTCTTCAGCATAAACTTTACGTGATTATACGGTTCGGAGATGAACGGCACGCAAATGTTTATTTTCAGTGCGATTATGAACAGAACTAGAGAGTAAAATTAGATGGATTTTTGCTATTGCACCGACTAAAAATAGCGAGAACTAGAGAATTCTAAAATATCATATAATAAAACATCATGTTATGTTAGCCCGGTGGCTTCTTTAAAGTCAAAACGATAATGCAAAATAGGGAACTAATTCGATACGTATCTAATACGTAGTATAGACAGTAGTTACACTCGAACAGATATCGACCCCTGCTGACTGACTCCGTGAACTCTGGACTTGAGGTCTCTAAAATCCAAGCCAGGGATATTTTTTTAACAATAAGGATGAAGAGCAAGACCAATGAGAAATATATTTTGGTTTGGTGATTAAAAATCAAATCAAAGGTTCAAAGAAGAAATCAATTACTTTATGTTAGATGTTCATAAATTATATTTACGGACCGCCTACTTCTCAGTTTGCATCACATTTGGCTAATATTAGTTTCAACGCAAAAGTTAAACATATTTCTATTACAAAATTTTATGTATGAGGTGTATCATTAAGAGGTGTAGGATTTCTTTCAAAAAACGCAATCAGTGAACGTACGGCGCTGATGGTGGTCTGCGGGCTGCAGTTCGTGAGTCAATTGAACATTATATGCAAGCAGGGATAAGACTTTCGTCAATATTCGCCGCAGTCTGCACGTGGAGAGGTCGAGTTCTTGAGCATGATGGCGAATGGAGGTACTTGGATCGTTTTCAACCCTTTCCTTCATTGCGGCGATATTTTTGGTCAAAAGTCCGATCAAAGCCATTTCGGAGTCTTTACATCTTGTATTGAGCCAATCTCTTGGAATTATTTTGATTTGGTTGCGCTCACACGTCTCAAAAGGCACATGATTACGATCAAAATTTGTTCGAACTTTACGCATCGTAATTACGATTGGACGCGAATTTTCGTAATAAAATTCAACGACTGTGAAACGTGGTAAATTTTCCGTGCTTATAGGTGACAAATGTCAACATTTGACAATTGTCAAGCGACCAGCTGTCAAATTATAGGCCTTTCCAATCCTACACCTCTCACTGCAACACCCTATAGTTTAGGGTTTCGACCACTGCAAGTAAGAACGATGTATACTACGAAAATCGGAAAAATCTATTTAGGTCGACATTTTCTTCTTCTACAATGGCGCTAAAGCCCAAACCGGACCTTGGCCTCCTGATATTCAGGTTCCTTAACATTTTACATTACTTATTGTGGATGGGTTGTTAGCCCTTCGCACAGGTCGACATTTTCTTAGTTATAAATTTCAAATCTAGAATTTTACTTAAGATGTAAACTGGTTCAACAACATCAGATCACAAAAAATAAACTGTATCTAAATTAATATCAGGACACCGAACTCAAATTAATCTTAAACACTTGCCAATTGCAGCCGATCAGTAAAATATTGATTCATCGAATATTCACCTTACGTTATATCCCCAGAAAATCAAATGATCTTCTCCGTGTCTTAAAACCAGTCTCCCATTGTCCAAGTCATCGAACTCATAATTTCGGTAATAACAGCTCTACTTGACGCCAAAATCTTCATTCATATCAAAAATTTTGCATCTTAAAAAAAAAAAAAATCATATGTCTAAATTCAAAGCCCAAAATACTCCAAAATATTTAATTGCGTGTCTTGTAAGATCAGTTTTAAATTAAGACAAGATCACTTCAAGAAAATTTCTCTCTAAATGTCTTACACAATGATCTTGCCGACACTAATTAACTTGTACGGCGACCAAAACATTTTTGACCTCTTCGACTTCGATCCGTTCGATCCACCTACAAAGTAAGGATCGGTCGCCGAATTTATATTATGAAGGTCAGCAGGTTGATTAGGGATCGGCGATAATGTCGTTTTTATGGATTAAACCGATCTATAAATGACTTGCAGATCTGTCAGAGGTACCGGGCAATCTTAATATCGTACGCCTGCCCGGAAAGGTATATGTTACGAATCGTAACTATGGTATAGCAAATAAAGTATCACATTCAATTCGAATTAAGTTTTCTTTAAGATGGTCGGACAACAAGCTGGGTCTTATTTTTTTCCCCCCAGAATGAGTTTCAATTTAATCTTTTCTTATTTAATTTTTCAATTTTTTTAAGTCTGGCTTTAATGGAAGTCAATCAAATGTTTATTTCTTGTAGGCGCGATTGATTACGTCTTTGGTGGTTTTTTAATAAACCAAATCGCAAGCGGTTGGCGTGCGCGCTCGATCGACTCAACAATTGTCCAACTTGAGCTGATTATCTCATTTTCAAGCAGCATTTTATTAGTACATATTTTCTTTATTAATATTTTCATAATCCATACAAGACCAGTTTCGATCGGGTTGTTTTGTGGCGATGTATAGGTATACAGCCAGAAGAATTATGCGGATCGAGCTGCGGTAAGGCCTTGATTTTCGTTCATAATTATTCATTAGGGGTTTTTATTTATTATTGTTATTGCGATTGAATTGGATTTTTATTTGTGCAATTTTATGGCAATTTGAAAGAAAATAAATAAATGAAATTTCCAATCAACTTGAAAGCGATTTACTTTCACCAACACTTTCAAAAGAGATTCGATAATTTATAAAATTATAATTAATATGCCTAATATTTTGCATGAAAGGCACGTGAACCTATTTAATTAAATAACCAATAGAATAGTAAAGCTGAGATTTTGGATTAATTTAGATCTGTAAAGATAGTAGTGTAATCCAGAAAGTGATTATTTCGATCTAAGAATAGATTCTACAATAATTCTGGGTACTGATATGGGGTAACTGAACCTCGGTATTCTTTTAGAATTATAAATGAGTATTTTAAATTTGAATATAGCTAAGCTAATGAATAAGTGCTGGAAATCGGTGCAGGTTAGTAATAAAATCAATGATTTTCCTGTTAAAACCCCCTATAGGAGAATAGAACAGAAACAGCTCTCCTTTATAACGCGCTATCCTGAGTATCTGCCTTTAGTAGTCGACAGGACTCATTTACTCTTCTGGCCTCCTGTTCAACTGCTCGCTTGCCCATGTGCTACATGCCCAACCCGAAGTCTTTCTTGAGGATTATAATCCAGAGATTGCTTGGCGATGTTTTGCTTTGATTTTCTCAAAGTGCGACCGATCCACTGCAATTGCCTTTGAATTTCAGTGTCAAAGTTCGCTCGTTGTTGGAGAATAAGTCTGACCAGAATATGCCTAAAATGAGTCAGAGGCATTGGTTCACGAAAGTTAGCAGTTTCTTGGTAAGTGGTATAACCATATGGAAACACGAATTTGAAGCATGCGTCAAACACTTGCAGATTCGTGCAAAGGAAAATGTCTCTTGACCTTCAGAAAGGGTAAAGGATATCGAAGGCCTGACGAGCATTATTTATACGATACTCCATTCGGCTCCGCCGTCTAAGCTGACAATGCTTCCGGGGTAACAGAAATGTTGCACCTCTCCACATCTTATCCATTAAGAAAAATCGGTGTGCTTGTGTTCGAACCCATGTGCAAGCATTTGGTTTTTGAGACATTTATTTTCAAACCTACCTCTTTGCATTAAGAATGCAACGAGCGAACAGTTGACTCTTAATCTGAACATGGCTATATGCAAACAAACGCACGTTAGCAGCATAATCAAGAAGACTTAAAATATTAAATAGTCTCCATTGAAGACCTTTACCTTCCGCATCTTCCAGTGCAGCTTTCAAGATGTAATTTATTACCACCAGAAACAGGGCTGGTGATAATATGCAGCCTTGTGTGATACCGGTTAGCACAGGACAGCTCTTCTAAGGCGCAACATCATGCATCTTAATGGTATTAGCTGCAATCTTATATACTATGATTATGGATATGATATTATCTGCAATACTTTCCTACGCTAAGCATTCCATATGTTAAAGCGCATAATACTGTCGAAAGCCTTCTCGAAGTCTACAAACATGAGATGTACTGGCGAACCCATTCGGCCGAACTACTCCAATATTAAAATATTAAGGTCTGCGACACTAGATCAATGTTGAGCAGGCATTTATTCGGAAATCGGTAAATATTAATTCAGAATGAAAGCTCAATTATCCACGAAGTATTGCAGTACCATGTTATTTTTCGGTACTGGGTTGGGAAATTTGTGCAGGCAGAATTTCAGAAGTCTCTAGTTCCAATGAAAATCGACATAATAAATTTTTCAAAATTACGCATCTTTATAGGAGCTAGTAAATGATGTTTTCTTTAAGGTGGAGAACTTTGAATTAGTAACACTGTTTTCCGTGACATTTCATTTCATAGTTTCTAGTTGTTTTGGGGTTAGTTTGGTTTGGCAATTCATAATAAATAGACTCACGCTGGAGCAACGTTTGCAAGTTGTTCAAATTTTATTTTGAAAAACATGGTTCAATTCGAGAAACACATCGGGCATTACATGCATTTTATGGTGCTTGTAATCGTCCATTATAGTGATTAATTCCAGGAGCTATGGGTCGTTTTCGCAATACGTTTACTCCAAACGAAAAAACACATGCCGTCAGATGCCGTACAGTGCGCACACAACAATTGATGGTGTGCAGCGTAGTATTGATGATAATACAGATGTGTCAATTCTTCATCACTCAACAATTAAACTTGTGTCCATCCATTTTATGGAAAATTTTGCGTAAAGATCTTGGCTTACGTGAAACAAGATTCAACTTGTACAGAGATTGAAGACATACGATCATCGTTCGCGCTGTAAATTTGGTGAATGGGCCGAAGGAAGCATTGCAATCCAAAATTTCATTTCAAAATTTCGTTCAGTGATGCAGCACAATTTTGGCTAAATGGTGTTGACAATAACCAGAATTGCCACATTTGGAGCAATGATAATCCACAATCCATTGTCGACACACCATTACATCCAGAAAAAGTCACCATTTGGTGCACATTATAGGCTGACGGAATCATTGGTCCTTATTAGAGATACTCGGTACACACTAACACTACTCTCCTAACAGAGTTGGGACCATGCAATAATACCAACAGCTCAGCGTGAGTTTAGAAGTATCAGAAGGCAATATAAGAATGTTAAAAACAGGCAAACTTGTAGTTTGTAGGTTTGTGTATGGACATAAGCACGAACTTGCGCTAAATTACAAGTTTTTGCATAGATTCACTCAATATAATCGAAAATAAATATGACTTTCGTAAATAACAATTCATTATGATTGTGTTAACTTCATAAAAGAAAAAGAATTTAGAAAGTTCAAATATTATACAAAATTTCTTGCGCAATCGCTGCACATGCATTGTCCAAACTTTATTAGGGGAGAATTGTTAGTGTGTATCGAGTATCTCTAGTCCATATGTCTTCAAAAATGATGATGGTCAGAACGTTACAGTCAATGGTGGGCGGTATAGAGACATGTTTACTAACTATTTTGTGATCAATTCTTCTTCTTCTACATTGGCACTACAGCCCAAATCGGACCTTGGTCTCCTGATATTCAGGTTCCTTAACATTTTTTCATTACTTATTATGGAAGGGTTGTTAACCCTTCGCACAACCCTCTTTCTACGAATTTTTTAATTTTCGTAGAATGAGGTATTGTATATTGAAATTATATATTGCACCGACCGGAATTTGAACTCCCGACCTTCGCATTATAAGCCCAACATCCTACCCACTAGGCTACACCCTAGCTCATGCTCAATTGGAGGGCATTAATGTGGAAGACATGTAGTCTCAACAGGACTGCGTCACATGCCACACAGCGAGCGATATAATTAATTTATTGAAAGAAATATTTGATGATCGATTTCACAAAGTGAACTTGTTAACTGGCCACCACATTCGTGCGATTTGACGGCATTAGATTTTTTTCTCTGCAAATATGTAAAGTCCAATGTTTAAATCAGAAACTATTGAGCACTTGGAAGCCAACATTTGACGCGTTATTGCCGAAATATAGCCTGATTTACTGCGAAGAGTCTGTGAAAATTGGACTTCTAGATAACGCCATGTACGCGCCAGTCCCGGCAGCCACATGCTCAAAATTATATTCACATTTATATGTATTTTATTTTATATTTAAAGTTCTTCGCCTTTAAAAACTACCCTGTGGAAGGAGTGAGCTGATCGGAACACAGTTTTTATTTATTATTCTAATAATAATAAAAAGTATTGTGATCGACATGAAAAAAAAAATGCTACTCTGTAATTTCGTTTTTTCGCGTCCCATGACTAAATTAGTCTAAAAATGCGAAAAAAAACATCTGCTTGTACGCCGTCGTCCGTACGTGTACGCTCAACGTTTATTTACTTCCAAGCCCTTAAAGATAGAAAGTTAATTTTTGGGTGGATTGTAGATGGGTGCTGATCTTAGTCAATCAATCAAATTCCTGTTAAGACCCCTATAGGAGCATCGGACAGAAACAATTCCCTTCCAGAAGGCGCGATCATGAGCATCGGCTTTGAGCTGTTGCCAGGACTTATTTATTCCTCTGGCCTCCTGTTCAACTGCTTGCTTATATGTGCTACATGGTTGACCAACCTGACGTCTTCCTTGAGGATTATAATCCAGAGGCTGTTTGGCGATGTTTCGCTCTGGTTTCCCCAAAGTGTAACCGATTCACTGCCACTTCCGCCTTTGAATCTCAATACCCATTTTAGTCTGACCAGTTGTACTCCAACTTCGTCGTTGGAGATCACTTCTGGCCAGAATATTCCTAAAATACGTCGAAAGCATTGGTTCACGAAAGTTTATAGTTTGGAACGGTCACTTTTCATGTAGTACAAACATATAACAACACGGATTTGACGCATGCGTCAAAAACTCGCAACTTCGTGCGAAGGGAGATCTCTCCAGAAAATGGAAAAGATACCTGGGCCTGACGGGCTGTTTTTTAGACGAGCCTTAATATCCATTTCGGCTCCACTGTCCATGCTGACAATGCTTCCGAGATAACAAAACTCGTGCACCTCTTCCACATCTTGTCCATTAAGAACAATCGGTGTGCTTGCGTTCGAACCCATGTGCATATGCTTGGCTGATACCAGCCGAGCACTGATTTCGGAGGATGTTCAGATTAAGGAGAGGCAAAGGAAACGCTAGAACCTAAAAATATTAATTCTATCTAGCTAGAAAGCTGAAATTCGATACACATATAGAGGGGTTCTTAGGACCATCTGTCGGTCGAAATTTTTATTCAAATGACTTTCGGAATTACTTACCATAAAAAAATAATATTTTAGGACAAATTAGGTGACATACAGATCCAGCATAATCAACTTAGAGGGTGGCCAATAATTAGAAGGGGAGGATCAGGGAGTGCTAATAAAACCAATTAAAAATTATTATCTCGACTATTTATTATGCTATGTAATGGAAAAAAAAATAAAAATTTTCCCAAAGTTATACTAGCGGAATATGAGAAAAATATATCATTTCGATATTATAGTAGTAAAGGAACATTGGGAAGTATTTCAAAAATGGTCCGCATTTCAAAATTTCAAACCGTTATATCTCAAAATCCAATACAAGCATTAAGTTGAAGTTTTTTTAGATTTTAAACCTCTATAACCTATAGTTTTGGTAAAATTTTTAAGTGGGTTGGTGTAAGGGAAGGCCAAAATGTCAAAAATGTTCACTAATTTTTGAAGGGCTCTGGTAAAAGATACAAAATTTCAATTTGGCAAGTGCATACATCTGTTTCATATATATATAGGTACATAAAAAAAAATTAATAATTTGAACCAGAACTCTTACACACGGAAGGACCTCCCTAACTTGCACGAGGCGTTTCATGTGTATTGGTAAAACACAAAAACTAAAAATTCTTGATTGAAATTTTCCACAAGCATCGGCCAGGACTTGTTCATTTCTCAGGCCTCTCGGTCAACTGCTCGCTTCCATATGCTATATGGTCGACCAACCCTACATCTTCCATGAGGATTATAATCCAGAGTTTGTTTGGCGATGTTCTGCTCTAGTTTTTTCAAAGTCTAACCGATCCACTGTCACTTCCGCCTTTGAATCTCAATGTCTATTTTAGTCTGTCCAGTTGTACTCCAAAGTTGGAAATCACTTCTAACCAGAATATCCCTAAAATGCATCGGAGACATTGAGACAAAACGAAATTGTTTGAAAAAAGTTGCAGCAAAGCCAAAATCAAAAAGTTCGAGAAAGATCTCAGCAGAGACCGAAACGTCACGACTAATAAAACAGAACAGTGTAAAATCCGGAAATCTTTCCTTAAAGCTCTTCCATACTTGTCCTCTTCTTGCTTGGTGCTTTTACGAAATTTTGTACTTTTGAAGTTTAAATAAGTACTTTCGGCTAGTCTTGGGCGCTCCAACATTAGTTGTGGAGGTTTTTTGTTTACATCATCGCGAAAGCAGATGTATCCACATTTTAACTTTAAATTCAAGTTTTAATTCATTTATTTTCCCAAATTTAAAATTCTTCTTCTTCAATGGCACTACAACCCAAATCGGGTCTTGGCCCCTTGACCTTCAGGTTCCTTACATTTTCATTACTTATTGCGGAAGAGTTGTTAGTCCTTCACACCATCCTCCATCTACGTTTTTTTTTCATTTTCGTAGATTGAGGTAAGAATGGTTTATCCAAGCAGGCAGTGTGTTGGAGTTTTACGTCGACCAGGATTTGAACTCACGACCTTCGCATTGTAGACCAACACGCTACCCATTTGGCTAAACTTTAGTTATATAATTACGGGTATTTCAAATTTCGCCGTGAATTAAATTACAGAAATTTGGTAACTAATTTAAGAACGCGTAATAAAGTGCACATTTATACATAAAAAGTGCAAAAACAAATAACACAAATCAAAAAGAAGACAGGTATAGAAAAAACTTAAATGAAAGATTTTTAACTGAAGAAAAACTTATTTTAAACATTTGGAAAATGGTTTAATTTGGCTCGGTATGAGATTAAATCGACTCGAAAAAGGATTAAATTGATTTGAAAAATATTAATTTAGTTGTATGAAAGACGAATTTATTATGGAAATAACGTATTTTAAAATCTGAAAGATTTCGGTGCGTTCTATTAATGTTCTCACATTTTTGTTGCTATCGACATGACATTAAAGATTGTAGTTAATTTCTCGTGAACAGTTCAGCCGCAGATCACCATTAATTTTAGATGAAAACCATCATCATTAATGCTTCTATCAAATATTTTTAAAATTTTATACATTATCAAATTATGCTAAACAAGTTTTCGCTTTTAATTTAGCATTTCAACGTCCATAAAAATCGAACAAGAAAATTATGTTTGCCTTTTTATACTCTAGATGAAATCTGAGAGTATTATAAGTTTGCTCTAAGGTTTGTAACGCTAAGAAATAACGCTTGGAGAAAAAAATGAATGATACAGAAGTTAATGTTATCACTCAAAAATCTCAAAACCGGATGTCCGTCCGTCCGTCCGTCTGTCCGTCTGTCCGTCCGTCTGTTCGCTCTCTAGCTTGAGAACGCGTTGAGCTAGATTGTTCAAATTTTTTACACGTCGTTTTTGAAAAAAAAGTAAGGTCAAGTTCGTGAACGGGCGAAATTGCTCCACCCCTTCTACCCCCTCCCATACAAAATGACACAATTGCGCAATTTGACAATTAAAGGATTTGCTCAAAAAGTATAAAAGCCATTGGCCTGAAATTTAAAATATATTTTTTTTATGATAATATCAATCTACCGTATAAAAATTATTCGTGTCCTCCCCCTCCTTCTACCACCTACCATACAAACTGTACTTGTCATGAATTACTCTAAGCCAATTTACTCAGTGCGTATAAAATTTAGCAAGCTGAAATTGTGCACCAAATATTTATTTAAAATTGTTAGTAAGGCGAAAAAAAATTAAACGATTAGCTTCACTCCTTCTACCCCCTCCCATACAAAATGACGCAAATTCGCAATTTACCAATAAATTAATTTACTCGAAAAGCATGAAAGCTATTAGTCTGAGTTTTGGGATATTTTACTTTCATAATGATTAAAATCTACAGTAGAAAAATTATATGCGTCCTCCTTCTCCTTCCACCCCCTCCCATACAAACTACACTTTTTCATTAAATGCTCTAAGACGATTTTCTCAGAACATATAACATTTATAGAGCTCACATCTTGTAATAAATACTTAATTAGTATTATCACTAAGATCAGAAAAAAATATTTGATTAGCTTCACTGCTTCTACCCCCTCCCATACAATATGACACAGTTTCACAACTTCACAAAAAATCTATTTTCTTGAAAAGTATGAATGGTACTAATCTGAAATTTAAGGGTTGTCAATTTTATAATATCACTAAAATCCCCCACTCTTTCTACCACCTCCCATACAAAATGCACATTTTCACTAAATCTAACAGACTAATTTTCTCAGCTCCTATTCAATTTTTGGAGTAAGCATTTTGTATAAAACATTTTTATAGCTACTTTAGCATGATGGGGAAAAAATTATTTCAATGCTATCACCCCTTCTAACACTCCCCATCCAAAATTTCTTGTTATGACATCTAGAGTATCGTAAGATTGCGCTTTATGCGCAATCGTAGCCCTGTTATGTTTACTATTAAATTACATTTCAACAAATAGACAAAACCGACCTGCAATAGTGGTTTCACCACTATATAGGATTCATAGCATATATTTTTTTTATTTATGTAAATATATTTGTAAAAGTTGTATGTTACAGACATTTGAAAATTGAGATAATGTTGAATTAACCCCAAAAGACTTTAAAAGGTTCGAAGAATCATAGAAAACAGAGGCATATCTAAGCTCTTGGGTCGAAATAGACACAAATTAAACAGTATCAAAGTGAAGATACCCGAAATTCAGGACCTTTTTGGGTTTTCAAATTAAACCACTACTCCGACGGCCCCTTTACATTTCACATCACGATTTTGATGGACATGTTCTCTCCTCGTAACTTGTGAAAAGGGATCCGTTTTATTAAGTCCCTCTCTTTCGGATCCATCATAAAATCATCAGCTGTTTACTTATCGCATCTAAATTTGAGCATAAACAAAACGTTTAACTATTTCTATAATAGCACACACACAGTAATTCGATATTATTTTTCGAAAAAGGGAAATAGCTCGCATTATCCTTTTCGGGCTACATCTGGACCGTCTAATCCTCAGCATCCTGACTTACATAGTTTGTGCAGTCTCGACAGTATATAGGCTTTCATGTTTGCCGTTATTATTCCCGGATTGATCCCAGATGTGTCACATTCAATTTTCATGGCTCGTTAGTTTCACTAATTTCTCAGCCTGTCCAATTTGTTTGTCCTTCCTCCCGAATATCCCTAAAGGACTTTGCCAGGACGAGAACGGAGAAGGATTGCTGTCCTCTCCGGTAAAAAGCGAAATGAAAATTGAAAATTTCAAAGTAAAGGTAGAGAACGACAACGGTCTTATGGTCAGTTCGGATAGGATCAATGCCCAAGCCACAGAAGTACTTCATTTGTCACAAAACCTGACTCGTTGTCTACCTGGGGATATAATGGCGACCCTCAACCCTTAGCCACAAATGATGCATTGTCGCCATAGTCTTATGCTGTTTCCAGGATGGGCACATATTCGAATGTCAACCCTTGATTTAAAGTGGCATCCTTATTCAGGAATCGTTGGAAAGCTTGGTAGCATTTCTGTCCTGTACTACACAATTTTTTTTCGGTATTAGTACCAAATCTCTTCGGGATTTCGAGATAGAAATCTGAAATTCTGGTTACGGTCGCTTCCTACCCACCCTGGTATCGTCGTACTCTAAGATAGGGTCGATTTCACTGCAACCTGAACTTTTTCCTTATGGGGTACAACGCTATATCCCTTAGTTTATCGAGGCGATTTTAACGATTCGAAGAGAAAGAAATGAGATAAACTAGAAATGAATAGTTACAGATCGGTTGACATATGTGTGCCTGCCATCATCTCATAGAGGCAGACTAAATCCCGACCCTAAAATGTCGCCGTCATGTTCTGTGTGTGCCATCTTAGGACAGCTGGAGGTAAATTATTGATGTGTGTTATTCGTTATGGGCAATTTCAAAAATTTTCGGTTTTTTCGAAATTATTTTTGTGTTGCATTTAATGAAGTAACGCTCAAAAGGAAGTCGGGATTAAGACTCGAGCCATGTACAGGCTTTATGGGAGGTGTTAATTTTTAATTTATTTCCTAGATTTTTTTTTTATTTTCGGAATTATGTGGGCATTTGCTCGGATGAGCACGATTCGAGTCAGTTTTATTGATATGACACGCATGACGCATTAATTTCGGGGTTGAAACGTGATTTATGCCGTTCGATGCAACGCTTTTTTTATTTGAAGGGAAATAAAAAAAAATAGGATTCTTCTTTGAGTTGAGTGATTTGCTTTTATTTCCTCATTTGTGGTCTGAAATTCTGAAATTTCATAAAACTAGAGGCTGGTTTAAGTATTTTATATGGAATATTTGTCGTTTCCGAAATTGAAAGGAAGACGAACCACAATTTTTTTTTTAAATGTTCACTAATTTTGTTTTTATCACGTGCAGCTCTGATTTTTATTAATTGCTATTTATAATAAAAATCACAAAATGGTTCCCTTCAATTTGATGTTATTATAGTTCCTGAATACCAGAGAAAATTTTTCTTCAGCTGATGATCTGCATAAAGACACGATTGATACGGAATCGAGTGAAGTGAGTATTGTGTATGTATTTATTTTAAAATTTCCACTAAAAATAATTTCGCATTAAATACATGTTTGAAGCAGCATTACTCAGGGCAGGACGCGATAAACTCGTTGATACTGGCACACTAAAATACCCATAAGGAGCCGAAAATCAAAGCAACCTGGAGTAAGAATCAAGTATAGTGTATAGTGAAGTACACTAGAAGTACTTCCAAGTATTTTCTTTTAATTATTATTGTTATCATTAAATATTAACTTTTTTATGAGAATGGAACAATAAACAAACTGAGAAAAGTATCTTTTTCGGCATATCTTCTGCAGTTTTTTTTTTTAAATTAATAATAAAATTGCTGGAAAATAGTTTAGGGTGCAGATCAAGTTGTTTAGCCGCAATCCTTTGTTTTTTTTTTGTAATATATGCTGCCGAAAAAATGTGGTTACAACTATATTGCTCTTATTTTTTGATCAGATACTCCGCATGAATACTGCAGTCAATCCAAGACAATGTGCTGTGATTTCTTCATACAGGTTCAACTCTGAAATATTCTTAATTCTCTTTTTTGAAATTTTTTTTAAGGCATCGAGTATAAGTCTGGGAGTCACTCTTTAGAGCATTGCACGGCTATACTGCTCCAGAAAGAGGATAAAATTTTGTTTTGCTATGAGAATTTTGGAGGAGCGAGACTGAAATGGCAGTGAATATTATTTTTGAAGTACTGGAGGTAATACTTGCTTGGAAATATGTTAGTAGGCAATGCGTTCCAAATTTTGGACGTTCGGGACATGAGTGACTGTCTATATAGAGGTTGAGGTTATAGGAGGTGAGTTTCGTAGAACCACAATGCACTGGGGCCCATTGTACTCCCCTATTTATTATAATATGGAAGTCACTCCTCTTGTTCTAACCACTTGGTTCGGTTTGCGAACCGTAGCAGGCTCGAATGTTGGACACCTCTGAGGTCGTCAAGTTCTGAGAAGAATCTAGAGCCTAAGCAACGGAGGTGACTGTTGGAGATTTGCGGACAGTGACAAAGATAATGTCCGATAGGTTCTGTTTCTTCCTCGCAACCTCTGCAATGGCTGTCGCTCGCGATCCGCATCTTAAATGCGTGCACCTGCGTGTTTTTGAAAGCACCTGTGACCTGTGGTCAGGCCAACAATAGTTCAGACGCTATAGCGACTACGTTGTAACGGCTGAGCTGTAATATTTTTATTCGGTTCTTCCCAAAGGGATTGGACCGTTGTGCAGCTGCCGCCACCTCGACAAGAAAGAATCCAAAATAGTTTGTTTGATGCTAGTCTTCAGTACTGTTGGTGCTACATTGAGTGACTTCCTAGTGGAGTGCTGCCTCGTTTTCTAACAGGTCACTATGATACGGCACTCAAATTAGGAATACTTCCGTTGTAGCTGCTAGGCGTTTCAAATTGTGTCTGCGAATGGACACTACATTGGACGTGTTCCTGTAGGATTGGAGTGCTAGAAGTGCAGCCCTACTGTCCGAAAAAATGTAACAATTTCCGAGACTGTTCTGTACACCTAAAATAATTTTTGTGCACTCGGTAATAGCTAATACTTCCGCTTGGAACACCGTGGAGTGTTTTGGAAGATGAAATGAAGTGTGGATGTCGAGGTCGTTGGAATTAATACCTGCATCTGTCCCCTGGTTAATCTTAGATTCGTCGGTATGGAGACGAGTACCTGTACTGTATATATTTCACTGTTTGAGTAGGAATAGGGTTGACGGTATACTCGTACGCACGTCTAGCTTGACAATTATTTCGGGATAAAATGTAAAATGGAGGAATAAGTGGGATAAGTTCCGTACGGAAGTAGAGATAGTTAATGCTAAGTACTCCAACATTTCTGCGGTGCTCGAGGGAGTGAACAGAAGCCGTGATAGTTTCATCTCCAATTAGTCGCATGTTTTACTATTCGATCGAGCAGAGCAAGGTGTGTTTTGGGTGCCTCAGCCCAAAAAAGCGAATTGTACTCTAACCAAGGTCAAATGTAAGACTTGTAGATGGTAGCGAAGTTCTGAGGCGTAAAATATTTTTTGTATTTGCGAAGAATACCTAGGCGCGAATTGAAAGATTAAGCGCAAATTTGTGAGAATAGCTTTATATCATCTTAATTGGAACGACAGTATTTGTTTCTCACATTATACCGATCGGCTTTAGCTACTAAATAAGTCATCATTTTCCAAACGATGTGAACTAGCCAATATTGTTTTGCACATTAGTTTCTTATAGGGTAGAGTAGCTCTGAAGATAGTGAACACTATACCAGCTCAAATCATGCCTTTGCCTCCTGACCCTCAAGTTCCTTAAATTTTATTTTCCATTATGTAAGGGTTGTTAGCCCTTAGCACAACCCTCTACCTTCAAATTTTTCTTTTAGCAGATTGGGCTAGCCTAGATATACCCAAGCAGACAGTGAGTTGGAATTATACGTCGGCCGGGACTTGAACTCAAGACCTTCCCATTAGGCTATACTCATGGCATATACCATACAAAACCGATAAAAACTCACTGAGTCCTCACACCCACTATTTAAAAACCAGAACGTGTCTTGGGAAAAACACGTTTTTCATTGATCCGCAAGGATAGAGATAAAACCAAGTAGAAATTGAAAACAATTTCGAGTTTCGTAAAATATGTTTAGAAAGTCATTCATGTTGAAACCTAAAAGATTCTGAAAAGAATCTTTTTATTTTGAAATTCACTTTGTCGAAGAATTCGAATTCTTGCTTACGTCACGAAATTAATTTTACTGAAAATATATTATTTACATATTTTTTAAAAGAACGCCACTGGACGCGAATAACAAAATAAAGTTTTATGGGAATAGTTACGTTTCTCACCAACTAAAGGGTTTTCCAATAAGGACTTGACAACTTTTTTTCAAAGTAAATTTTTATAATTTGCAGACGTTGTTCCTTCGTGTACTTTACCATGATAAAAATGTTAAGTTTACTGAATAAATTAACAGTAACAGTTTGATGATTAGTGAAAGGGTGCGTTCACAAATTGAATTCAAAGTTGTCAAGTCCCTATTGGAAAACCCGATATATTTTGTCATTGATATGCAAGCAAATCTAGATTAGTTAATTGACAATCGCTACCCATTTTTAAGGAGTAAATTTGCCGCACTAAATTACTTATTGCAATTATCGAAAGGACAGGGTTGAAACGTTGCAACTATCGAGTCTGTATTGTATCTCTTATAAAACTAATCATAATACTATTGAACAGCACTTCTCCTATCTCTAGCGTACATGGAAAACAGGTCGAAAGCAAACATTTCTGGACTATTGGCGACTCTTGATTGAAGGAAACATAAGACATCAGATTTCTTCTAGAGCATGCCAATAGTATAATATATGAATTATATGAAGGAATTTTTGACAAAGATAAAACTTTTCAAATTCATCATGGGTGTGTAATTTGGTACTTATCGCATACTTACATGTATGTATTGTATAAGTACGCGATACTTGAAATTTAGTCTAGAAATACTTGGTACTTACTCCAAGCTCTGGAATTTTGTTTGAGTACCACAACAAAAGCACTTGTACTTGTTACAGTTCTAGCTAAACTATGACGACGAATGTTAATAAAAGTACAAATAGATAACTGCTGGTATAATTCTGTTACCTCATTAAAATCAAAAAAATAATAAATAAATTAAATGAAACTAAATTTATATCTGACTGTAAAAAAAATTTAATGCTTTCAATTAGTATTTACGAAAATTTATGGCCAACGTTTAAATAAACTAACTGCACCGCAAATTATCGATACGATTATTTCAAAAGGATAACGCCATTTTCGATTCGAAATGCAATTAATCGAACAAAAAATCAATTACTATCATAACCCAAACATATATCAATCGAGTCATGTAATCAAGCCACGGACACGAGTGTGTTGCATTTGTTTTTGAGATACAATCAATATAATTGTGTTAATGGCATTTGCGAGGAGTTATTGCTTCTGATCAAAATTATTTTGGGAAATATCAATCACTAACTTAATAACTTAGATATATGGGTATGAAAAGTTTTATTTTCGCCCTAGTAGTTTTTTTTTGTATTGGTCAAATAAATCATTATACTGCTTATGTTAAGGAAGGAAGATTGTAACCGCCCAATAATATAAAAATCTTAAGAGTAAATGTCTTCGAAGAAGTTATTAGAACTGTAGAAAAGAACAATTCATTTCATTTTTATCGAATTTGGGTTAGCGACACAAAGTTTTTACTACCCTATTACGGCGCTAAATCCAAAAGTGCTTGCATGTTCATTTAATATCTTTTTCCAATCTCCCACAAGACTGAAAACACACTGATATTCGAAAACTTGACAAAATTTTTTTTTTTTGAATTTATCTCGAAAACATTTCAAACTTCAGGTAGTTCTGTAAGCAAACGCCTCATATCTAATCAGCGAAAAGTAAACCTGAATGGAAAACATTTTGTACAAGGGTTCGATGCATAGGTAAAGTGGTAGGAACAGAACACATAATTCGTTCGACTACGAAAAACATCAGTTCTCTCAATATATATATTTACATCAAGTTTAAAGTAAGACAAAAATGTATTGTTCTTGAAAAGCTGTGCTTCAGCATGAAAGAGTACAATATCATAAACAGATTTTTGATCAATTAAAAAAAAAGATTTTTCACTTTCGGTTGGCAATCATTCCCAAAAATAGTAGCAATCGGTCAGGCGGTGCGGCTGAATTTGGCCATCACTCTGACTTGAGGTTTACTGGAGCTATCGTCGAGACACACAGACAAACTTCACCGAGAAAGACCCAGACAGTTTTAAAATGATGCCAAAGCTAAATAGATACCAAACATAAAAAAATGTTAAACATAATAAAATATTTGAAGTGAATAAAAACCATTCCTAAATTTCTTCTTCTTCTTCTACGGTTCAATAGCCCAAATCGGGTCTTAGCCTCTTGACTTTCAGGTTTTTAATTTTTTTTATTTCCGATTGTGAAAAGGCTCTAAGCCCTTTATCTACAGATTTTTATTTTCGCAGATTGTGGTAGCCCAGATATACCCAAGCAGGCAGTGTTCTGGAATTAAAACATCACCGGGATTTGAACTCACAACCTCCGCATTATAGACTAAAACGCAACCACTAGGCTACACCAAGTTTTAAATTTAGTTGGTCGAAACCCTTTTAAAAATTTCGTACGAATGCTATAAAAACTAAATTTGAAACCATTTTTTCGAAAGTTTTCAGCAAGAATCAATTGAAAAATAAATTTAACTTTTAATTTATATAATGAGGAGTAGAACAAAAACAATTTTCACTATAAATTTCGTCATTGGTATGACTAAAATTTGCGAAATGGTTGGAGTCCCATGTAAAATCGTGAGATTAACGCTTAGGTGAATTTTTTTTATGGCACCGATTATAACTTAGGGGGTTACCCTTTAATGCACTGCACAGTTATGTCGGTATAGGAAGAGGATGAAATTCGGTCGTGTTATGGGAATTTTGGGGAGAGGCACGGAAATATAGATGGACATTATTTTTGAAGTGCTGAAGGTTATACTTGCTTGGAAATATGCTAGGAGGCAATGCGTTCCAAAGTCTGGACGTTCGGGATATGAATGACTGTCTATATTTCACTGTACGAGTAGGAATAGGGCTGACAGTAAACTCTTGTGCGCGTTTAGCTTGACGAGTATTTCGGGGAAAAATGAAAAGTGCAGGAATGAGTGATTGCATTACATTATTTTTAAATTTACGTAAAATTTTCAAACGTGAGCTTTTGACCCGATTCAACCGTAAATTTGGGTTACATCCTAGATTCAAATAAAGTTCAGTAGATCACGTCTCTAATGAATTGTTTACAATATGTAGACCAACAATGTTTTTGAGCCGTATTCGGGCCGACCTTGCAAAAATTTAAACCAGTGCTACCAGCAAAACTCAGCGATAATTTCGTTTATTTAGGGTTTTGAAGCCCAAAACTTTAGAAAAAATTGATTTTCGAAATTTTCGGGATGTATTAACACATCATAAAAGTATGCTTCTAATAATTTCAAATAAAATATTTATGTAGGTCTATGTTCCAGATTGAAAATTTAGCCCCTGCGCTGGAAAAATAAAATAAATGATAAAATTGTAGAGATTGGAATACGTTAGGAAATAAGGAAATGAACAACTATTTTTTTTCTTCAACAAAAACGTGGATTGAAAAAAAATAACCTCTTTAAAAAAACATAACAAGACTACTATTAGGCGTAAAGCCCAATCCTGCAATACTCTAGATGAAGGAGAAATTTCTTTATTTTAAGAAATTTTGTAGGGGAAGCGGTAGAGGGTGTAACAACATTGAACTAATTTTTTCACATCACGATAAGGTTGCTATCAAAATGTTTTTCAAAATTTAGGATTCAAAAATTTACTAGGTACTAAAAAACTTAGTGTATTGAATTTAGTGAAATTGTGCAGTTTGTATGGGCGGTGGTAGAAGGAGGGTGGAGTTATTAATAATTTTCTTAGAAATAATTGTAAACATCATTTATTTGGCGGGTCAGTAGAATTCATACTTTTCAGGCTAATCGACTTTTGTAAAGTTGTTGAATTGTGTCAAATTGTATGAGAGGGGGTAGAAGGAGTGAAGCTAATTGCCTAATTTTTTTTGGTCTTACGAACAATTCTAAATAAATCTTTAGTGCACAATTTCAGCTTTATCAATTTTATACGTTTCGAGTATTTCATAAAAAAGTGCAGTTTGTATGGGAGGTGGTAGAAGGAAGGAGAAAACTTAAATAATTTTTATACAGCAGATTGGACTTATTATAAAAGTAATATATTCCAAATTTCAGATCAATAGCCTCTATGCTTTTGGAAAAAATCCGTTTATTGTGGAATTGCGAAATTGTGTCGTTTTGTATGGGAGAGAGGAGAAGGGGTAAAGGTAATCATCTAATTTTTTTTTAATCTTACTAACAATTATAAATAAATATTTCGTGCACAATTCCAAATCGATAAATTGTATACGCGCTGAGTAAATTGGTTAAGAGCATTTCATGAAAAAGTGTAGATTGTATGGGTGGTGGTGGAAGGAGAGGGAGGACACAAATAATTCTTATACAGAAGAATGGAATTATCATAAAAGTATTATATGCTAAATTTCAGATCAGTAGCATTTATATTTTTTGAGAAAAACCGTTTAGTATCGAATTGCGAAATTGTGTCATTTTGCATGGGAGGGGGTAGAAGGGGTGAAGCTCATGGTCTAATATTTTTGGTCTTACTAATAATTTCAAATAAATATTTAGTGCATAATGTCAGCTCACTAAATTTTATACGCACTGAGTAAATTCGCTTAGAGTATTTCATGAAAAAGTACATTTTGTATGGGAGGTGGTAGAAGGAGGAAGAAGACACGCATAATTTTTATATGGTAGATTGATATCATCATAAAAGTAATATGTATGTTCCAAATCTGAGGCTAATAGCTTTTATACTTTTCGAGCAAATCCGTTTATTGTCAAAATGCACAATTGTGGCATTTTGTGGCCCGTTCATGAACTTGTCCTTACTTTTTTGTCAAAAACGACGTGTACAAAATTTGGACTTTCTAGATCAACGCGTTCTCAAGCTAGAGAGGACACGGACGGACAGACGGACAGACAGACGGACAGACGAACAGACGGACAGACGGACAGACGGACAGACGGACGGACGGACATCCGGTTTTGAGATTTTTGAGTGATTATATGAACTTCTGTATCATTCGTTTTTTTCTCCTAGGCTTATTTCTTAGCGTTACACACTTTGTGGCAAACTTATAATACTCTCAGATTTCATCTAGAGTATAATAATAAATCCCCGACTGCAGGCTACCCAGGAAAAATAAACTCGAACCCCCTTCACGTCTGAGTTCCACTCATTTTTTTTTAAATCAGTAGTTTAAATATCTTCAAGATTTATATTCAATTGCAGATCATATCTTTTCAAGATTAGATAAAATCAATAATGGCACCTTGTCCTTCGTTAATCGATTAATCGGTGATCTTAAGTTGATATGATTTAATCGCTGTAGCAACAAATTTGGCTGTAACCTTCCAACATAAGATCATAAGTATACTTTATAATCGTGACGTTGCGTACTTAAGACAGGGTTCAAGGTAATAAATAAAATATAATAAGTTAGTTATATTTTGATAAATTTCAAAGCTCAATGGCATATTGAATTCAGCAATAATCTCGTTATAGCATGTTTTTTTTTTTTTTAATTCCATCATGTTCAGAAATTGTGTATTTTAAATCTGAGAGAATAAGTTTGCCCCGATAAATTTTGTAATGCTAAGAAACAAGCCTCGGAGTAGAATCGGATCGAACAGAAATTGATATTGTCATTCAGAAAGTTCGAAACCGTCCGTTTGCGCTTTAGCTTGACAACACGCCAAGCTAGAAGGTCATTTTTTTCGATATGAACAAATATCGCATTTTGAATAAAAATTTTTCTGGTAATAAAGGTCTTTGACTTAAAAAATATTAGGAGACTCAAATTCTTCCTCCAACCTCCCATGCACAGTGCTTTATTTCGCGAAACTACCTCCCATACTAAAACACAATCTCACAACTTTATAATAAGTTTATTTCCTTGAAGCAACTGGTCTGAAATTTAATTTAAAATTTTTCATTGAGATCGACTTGGAAAAAAATGTGCTACCCTGCATTTTTGTTTTTTTCGCGTTTCATAACTAAAATAGCCTAAAAATATATCTCAACCATGGTTCTAGCTAGGATATTCAAAGTCAACATACATATAGAGAAGTTTGTGCGAACTTTAAAAATAATTTAATTTTTTATCCATTGCGGTCCGAAAAGAAGAGGGGGAGGGGCTTCAAGCAAATTGTCGGCCGAATTTTTTTTTTCAAATGATTATATCTTTGGAACTACTTGATCCGAAAAATTCCAATCTTAAGACCAAATAGGTGGCATACAGATCGACCAGAGTTAGCTTAGAGCGAAGCTAATTATTGTAAGGGGGAGGGTCAGGTGAATGCAAAGACAAATAATTAATATCTCAACTAACTCTTAAGCTATGTAATTGAAACTTGGAACATATATTAAGCTATACTAGCAAAATACAAAAAAAAAAATAACATTTGGACATAATAATAGTGGGGGAAAATGGGGAGTATTTCAAAAATGGTTCACTTTCCAAAATTGCAAAACGTTATATCTCGAAACTTAGTATAGATATCAAATTGAAAATTTTTCTGATTGTTGAATTTACAGTTTTTAATTTTGGTAGAAACTTTAAGTTGGAGGTGTAAGGAGAGGGAGGTGTTCAGCAAAAATGTCGAAAATTTTGAGTGATTTTTTAGGCTCTAGTAATTGATACATACTTGGAATTTTCCATGTAGATACATCTATTTGATATGTATAGAGAAAAAATAATAATTTTTTTCACAATTGTTATGCATCAAAGGAGGAAGGGGGTCGCGGATCTAACGTGTACCACGGTGTTTTCGACCATTTTTAAGAAATTAATTATCGCCTAACTAATAATAGCTTTTAATTTTCCAGAAAAAAATTTAAAAATAGTTGTTGCATCAAAAGTTTTGAGATCGCGCTTGCCCTTCTACCCCCTCCCATACTAAGGTATGATTTCGACCAATTTCAATAAATCAACTAACAACCAAAAAATTAAAAGCTACAAACTTGAAATTTTGTACGAACGTCGTGCAAGAGAAACGAAATAAAACTGCATTATAAATTTTACAATTCCCTTACCTCCTCTACCCGCTTCCATATAAATGTTTGGTTTCGTGAATGAAAAATACACCGAATTTTATGAAAATTCTATGTAACTTCGTCTATGAAACTAACATTCTATGCAGACAATATTGGACGTGATTCAAGCAATCAATTAAAAAATTATTAATATCCACCCACCCCTATTATCACCCCTCGCCTGATAAAAATCTTGCACAAATAAATGAGTGAAATATTGATTGTATGCACTGGAGCTATTGATTGTATTCGCAATTAAATGCTAAATGGACAACAGCCTTACTCTAAAACCTCTCTTTTACTTAGTCTTCCCTAACCACTATTAGCTGCACATCGACTTTCCACGCATCCTCCACTTGTCCCAAGAATAATAAAGTTGCGCCCGACTTGTTGGAAGTCTATTTGTATTTATTTTAGTCATTACAGTGAATATCACTAAAATCTTCCATTCCTTCTATTATCTCCCATATAAACTATGATTGCCTACACAAAATACACCAAATTTTCTCAGTACGTATCGAATTTCGGAAGCAGAAACTTGGTGAAAAATAATTTGATAGCAACTGTAATAAGATATGGAAAAATTGGATCGATGTCGTTTACCCTATTTCTTTTTCGACGGCCCTACATCTCGAATCGGACCTCTTTCAGATTCTTTAACAATTATTTGTTATTGCGGATGGGTTGTAAGCCATACACATAATCCTCTGCCTGCGAATTTTCATTTTCGAACTTTGAGGTAGCCCGGATATACCCATGTGTGCTAGAATTATGTGTATATTGAGCGTGATTTAAACTCACGACCTTCGTATTGTACCCCCTAGTCTACATCTAAGCTTCAGCCAGCTACCAATTAAAAATAAAATAACTTCCTAAAGTTACAAAAATTTCAGTTTCTACAGTAACGCCTGATTTGGGTCTACCGCCATAGTAGTGCTGTTATGTTTAATAATAAAATATTAAAATTTAAAATATAATGAAAATATAATAACTTCCATGATAATATGATAACTTCGTCAAACGTCAAACTTTTGTAGCTACAATAGAAAAAATATTTAGTTGTCCATTCAGTCTCTTTATGAAGATATCTTACTTCCTGTCATTTTGATTAATTCTCCACTTGTTTCTATGTTTATACGTGAACATCAACTAAACATTAAAATGTGACTCTTCGGTATAATCGAATATTCGCTGAGTGTCACATACTGAATGCTAAGTTCGCATTTTAATCGACAATGAAATATTTTAAAATGAAAAGTATTCAAGCGGCCAAGCCGATATCTTTGCCAAAAATTGAGTGTTTACAAAAAAAAAATCCTTTAAATTACAAAAAAAGGGAATAGGATGTTTGCAATATGTTCATGCCTTTGACACAAATGTCGGACTAAAACAGGGTGATGGGCTGGCCCCTCTGCTTTTTAGCCTAGCTTTAGAATACGTCATCAGAAAGTTACCCATTGACACAAGAGGTACGCTGCTTTATAAATCCAGCCAGATAGTGGGCTATGCGGACGATATCAACATATTATCACGCTCTTTCACATCCGCAAAAGAAATTCTACTAAGCCTCGATCAAGCAGCAAAAGAAGTTGGCCTGAAAATTAATGAAACAAAAACGAAAATAATGACACAAACAAGGAAAAGGACCCCCAATAGACAAAACATTACAATTGACGAATATAATTTGGAAAATGTGGACGAATTCATATATTTAGGCACAAAATTGACAAAGAGTGGAAATGAAACGAACGAAATAAAAAGACGAATCCAGCTCGCAAATAAAACGTATTATTAATCTTAGCTATTCTTAAGGCCAGCTGCGTACACAGGAAGACCAAACTCCAAGTCTACAAATCAATAGTAAGACCTGTGCTTTGCTACGGATGCGAAACATGGACCCTTACACAAGCATCCGCAAATATGTTGAACGCTTTCGAAAGACGGGTCCTGAGACGAATAATTGGAGCGAAACGTGATGGTGACCGATGGCGAACTAGATACAAAAGTGAGCTGTATGATATATTTGACGAACCGGAGGTTTCCACTATCATCAGACTGCGGAAGCTGCAATGGGCTGGCCATTTACAAAGGATGGACGAAACTCGAATACCTAAAAAGGTATTCGACGGAAAAACGGAGGGCCGGAGGCCAGTAGGAAAACCCAGGAAACGCTGGTCCGACTCTGTTGACGAAGACTGTTCATCGCTGCTCGGATTCGAAATTGGAGGACGCGGTCACTGGACCGAGATCGCTGGAGACTTCGGCTACCGGAAGCCAAGGCCCGAAAGGGGCTGTAGCGCTGCGAAGAAGAATATGTTCATTAGCGATTGTCCAGCAAATATTGTGGAAATAGTTGGATGAACATGCATTTTAAAAATATTAAAATTATATTTTTTTAAATAGTTCTGTCAGCGGTCCAGAATAGATTTCTAATTTTCAGCTTGTTATTAATTATGTTACTAAAAAAAACATTCATTTTCATGACATTCGATTCATTTAAAACATTTTTATGTTCAATGTAGTCGAGCTTGATATTTTTTTTTTTTTTGCTTCCTGGTAATGATTGAAATATTTTTATACTAAAGTTTCATTTAGTATCGACACATCCTTTGCAAAGCAAATTTATTTCCATTCTGCTGTATTGCCAATATACTCGAAAAATATTTGTCTATCTTTTAGTTTTTAGTCCTATTTACTGTCAATTCCACTATTTTGCAGTTTTAAATTATTTCATATTGAACAAAAACAAATATTGCGGAATCATGGCCTCGCAAAAAAAATATTTTATCCTTATTTTTAAACATTTTAAAAAGACTTTTAACAGTTTTGACGAGGATGAAATTATGCATGATTCTAATTCCCGCCTTTCGTATTGTCCAGCAACGCACTACTATAGATCGAATATATAGATGAAAATATGTAATCAGGGCTGTCGTTCTAGGATTCATGGAGTATACGTCGTATGCTCATTTCCTACAAAAAGCGTATACCATTTGGGAACAGGGCTGAATACGGTGGTATATGCTCTTGTATACGACGTATACCCTGTAGTTTTTGTATATAAATAAGCGTTTAACGCATATTTATTTACTTGTATGTATCAGTGTATTATTCGCATCAAAAAATTCAATTCCCTGTTTAGAAAAACTAATAAATAATTTTTTAGTTGTTCAGTTGATCAAACATTTAAAAAATTTATATCGGAAAAATCTGAGATACGAGATTAAAATATTGAATTATTCAAGTTAGTTGCTTGCCATTTCGATTGTATTTGAGATCTAATCTGTTTAAATTATAATTTTTTAATTTTAATACTTTTTGATTGTTTTTTAATTTTTGTTTCTGTTGGAAGTTAAAATATAATCCATTGAAATTGTAATAGTTTTCAAATGAGTTAACATTTCAGAAGTTCTCTGTTGAACTGGTAAATTTTAAATTTGCAATTTCATTTTTTAATAATTAATTAACAATTTGCCAGTTTTTCATTGTCGGAAGTTTAAAAATAAGTCCTTAAAATTATGTTATGAAAATAAATCAGTTTTTTTTCAGGTGAACAAAATCTATACGTACTATATATATATCGTATAATTGTATATTAAAATTGTAAGTCATAGATTTCAATTATTTTTTTAGTCTTTTTGGTTTGTTTTAATAAAATTTCTTAGTTGCAGCTATGGAGCGTTGATTAAAAACAGGCAATTTATTTCCTATAAGGAAATCGGACAAGAACGGTTTTAGTTTAAGGGGGAAAAAGTTGACAAATATTCGTATTAAAATTAAAAAATACATTGAATCTACCTACAAGTCATAATCTAGCGGCACTGATGGTCTTCAGATTGGTATTGAAGAAATTGTGGATATGATGAATGTTGTGGCAATAGAGTAAAATATAAAACTGTTTAGAACTGCTTAGTTGATTGAGAAAAAAAGTAGTGCAGTTACAGAAAACTTTGTTGAGAATGCAATTGCAGAGAACTTGAGAAACAGCCCTAAACTTTGGACTTACAAAATATGTTTATCAAACCTAAAGAATTGAAAGATGTCTTAAAGTCTATCAAAGCGAAGAAATCAATGGGAACTGATAGCATTCCCAACATCTGCTTGAAACATCTTCCCAGAAAAGGAATACTATTTCTGATGTATATTTTTAATGCATGTATTAAACTCAACCATTATCCCACTATCTGGAAATCATCCAAAATTATACCTGTATTGAAACCTAAAAAGCCGCTTAACATGGCAAGCAGCTATAGACCTATTAGCTTGCTAAGCAACGTAGGTAAAATATTCGAAAGACTTTTAAAACAGCGCCTTTTGCCGTTTCTAGAGGGGAAAAATATATTTCCGAATAAACAATTCTGTTTTCGAAGACACCATTCAACTTCATACCAGCTGGTATTCAAAAAGCCTTTAGTTCAAGGCAATCAATGGGCTTAGTGTCATTTGACATAGAGAAAGCCTTTGAAAAAGTTTGGCACAAGGGATTATTATACAAGCTTATGGAATGTAAGTTTCCTGTTTATATTATAAAATTAATACAGCGATATTTGGAACACCGTACTTTTCAAGTAGCCGTCAACAAACATCTTTCGTCAAACTATGAAATTAGAGAAGGGGTCCCTCAAGGCTCAGTTCTAGTACCACTACTGTATCTTATTTTCACTTACGATTTTCCTCATCCTGAAAATTGTGAGATAGCATTATTCGCAGATGATTTATACTACCAGCACCCTGTTTTCTACAATATACAACTCCTTAGAAAATGCCATTAAAATTATCAACGTATATTTTACGAAATGGAAAATTAATATTAACAGTTCCAAAACTCAAGCTATCTTCTTTCAAAACGCAGAGTGGCACCTTATGTGCCTACATCAAACCTAGCATTAAATGGAACCTCAGTGCAATGGAGCTCATACTTAAAATTCCTTGGTTTCATTTTTGATAAATCCCTCACCTTTAAGGAGCATATATCACAAACCATTAATAAAATTAATCTACTAATCAAAATTATGTATCCATTCATCAACCGAAAGTCTAAATTGAATCTAGAAAATAAATTGATAATATACACAATGATATTCCAACCAGTTATCGTGTATGGTGCCCCGGTACTACTAGATTGTGCCAAATCACACATTATAAAATTGCAAACAGAACAGAATAAAATTTTAAAAATTATACTTAATTTGCCTAGATATTACCGCACTGAAGCATTACATGAATTAGTCAAAGTCCAAAAAATTAGTTGTAAACTTGAAGCTCTACCAAATAAGTTTCAAAGTAATCTAGAATTAACAGATAATGTATTTTCAAATTTACTGTAATATTTTATGATTTTATTTAATGCTAGGCTAAGTTAGTTTTAAATATATGAATTAGTTATTCATGAGGTTTTTAAGCGCTATTTTCCTCAGCCGACATTTTAATTCAAATACTACGTAAAAGCTTCTATATTCTCAATTTCCGCATCAACAGCTGTATAGTCATTTGTACTGAACTCTGAATTGTTAAAAATTATAAAAAAAAAATTGTTTTTGTAAAATATATATATAGTATATATACTATGGCGGAAAAAAAAGTAGACCCTTTTCCGATTATAAAGATCTTATTAATTCGCAACTAATAAATAACTTAAAACTTGACTCAATTCTTCATTCTCGATGCTAAGCTACAAATAATAATTAATGATATGGCATGTGAGAGGAGAGAAATGCTAATTTCTCAAATTGACGAATCAACAACGTTTAGCAACAAATCAGCCACAATAATTTATTTGAAAGTAAATCTAGGAGAAGAAAGTCTAAGATATACATTTCTCGATTTTTGTGAGCTAGAATCTCAAGATGCCACAAATATTGGAAAGAAACTTCTTCAAAATTTAAATATGCACGGTTTAACTGAAGATTTTTTACAAAAACCTGGATAGCAATTGCCACTGATGAAGCAAGTGTGTTTCTTATACACAATTGCAGACACCAACTGCACTTTTTTTTGCCTTGCGAGCACATCTTTGTAAGTGTATAATAAAATGTTGCGTAGGATAATTATATTGATGTTCAGTATTATTGATGATTTCATAAATCAAGCAACATCGGTCACCACTGGCCCCTACAGTCTTGCAAAAGCGTATACCCTCTGCTGGATTTACGACTACAGCTCTGCATACCTAGTCGTGCCATAAGTTCTGTCACACGTATATGGGCAATTTTTGTATAAATGAAAAAGAGTTTTTGACAAAGGAAAATATATTTTATTTTGGCATACTAATGGAAGTAAAATAAGCAACAAATTATTCAAAGTGGCCGCCTTTAGCCTTAACACAGCTCTTTAATCTGTTGGGCCAGTCATCGATAGCAGTACGCACTGTTTCTAGCGGAAAATTAGCTACTGCTTCTGTCAAAGATCGCTTAAGGCTCTCGATATTTGGGTGTCGTCTCGTGCACACCATGGACTCTAACTCCGCCCACAGTTTGTAGTCCAGGGGATTCAAATCTGGGCTCCCAGAAGGCCATTCCGTCGCCCTTATAAACTGTGGAATATTGGTTTCCAACCACGCTTGTGTGGTTCGAGCTTTGTGGGCTGGCGCAGAATCTTGCTGGAAAACCCAATGTCGATTGTTGAATAGCGTAGAGTTCAGCGGCTTCACACATCCCTCCAGGATGTCCGTTTGATAATTTTTCGCTGCAGTTTTTACGCCTTTTTCGCAAAAATGAAGCTCGGTGACCCCTTCGTAGCTGACACCCCACCATACCATGACTGATGCTGGATGATGTCCTCGCTGTACCCTAGTGGCAACTTCTCGGGCTTCTATGGAGCTGTGGGCATAAACCTTATCATTTTGGCGGTTGAAATGTTCCTCCACCGTAAAAATTTTTTCACCGGTAAATAAAATTTCTCGATGTTTGTTGTTGCCGTACCGCCGAAGGAGCTCTTTCGATCTGGTGCTCCTAATTTGCTTCAACTGCTCAGTCAGCAAATGTTCCGTTGATCGTCGAAAGGCACTCATCCCGAGGTCAGATTTTATGATGCGAGACATACTTCGGGTGGAGATGTTCATCTCTCGAGCCATGATTCGTTGTTTACGAAGCGGATTTCGACGAATTCGACTCTCGACCGCTTTGATGGCAGCAGAAGAACGTACATCACGCGGACGTCCAGAACGAGGTCGATCTTCAATAGTCTGGATCGCGTTATATCTCTGGATCGCACGATACACAAATCTTTGCGTTATTTTTAACGGGCACAACAACTTGAAAATTTCACTCGCGGATTTTCCACACTTATGTAGTGCAATCACTGCAGTTCGGTTTTCTATTACACCCCATTCCATCTTCACACGTTAACGAACACACTTTAAATGACCATCAACTGTCAACAACATTATGACGTTTATAAAACTGGCCGATATTGAAATGTCACTCATAAAATAAAGTTGTTGCCAATGTGAGAAATTATGTGACAGAACTTATGGCAGGACTAGGTATAATTATACCATTATACATGGTTTGGTTGTTTTAACTGCGCATAATAATTCGGATTATTCGTGATGTTTTGGTTCCTGTAGAGACCTTTATCAAATTGATCAACTTGCAACTACGATTATTTAAAATCAAAGCTGTTTGAAATCCGGAAATATTTCAGTTAACTATTAAATCTAATAGTTCTGCCAACATTACTGTTCGCTTAAGTACTAAAGAACGACCTCCAAAATTATAATCGACCCTAAATAAAAATGTCAGTATCTACCCTATAGAAGAATGTAAAACAAAGTGAAAAAAAATAATAATAATAATAATACCCCATTTCTTAATCTAACTTCCTTTTCTAATACTTAAATGTTGAAAAAAAAAATAATTCTTCCCAAAACCAAAAAATCAAAATATCCGGTTACTCGAATAACCCTGAATCCCATCCACAGCAGAAATAATAATTGGTTCATAGTTTTTTATCTTGTTTATTATTCCAAAAATAATTTAATCAAATCAAATTCATTACAATACCCTATAAAAGCTCCCCATCTGTTAAAAATCTAATTTCTCCCCAAATAGATATTCCACAACCAGCTCACACCTTCCTACGTCAAAAGATTAATTCGGGGCAGGGGAAAAAAACCCCCATTAAGATACGCGGCAGGAATCAAAAATTAATTACCAAAGGCGTTCAGGTAAACAAATTTTTGAGAGAAATCAGAGCACAACCACCCTCTGTTCAGTGTCCTTCATCACCCAATACACGTACTTTAATATTTTATGGATGATTTCTTTCACTTCTTTCGGAAATTTCCATCCCTTCTTTAAATAGGAGAGACAACACAGTCTTTATAGCGCCATACATAACTTTCGACTTTCGTATCGCTTAATTACAACCTCCCCTAGAAGTCACCCTTTGTATCGAACTAACTAACACATAGCTGCAATGTAATAGAGGCGGAGACGGAACCCTTTTTTTTTCCGAGTTCGCTCCATCCAAGTTAAGTCGTTACACGTGCCTCATTACCCTTTCTGACCGCCGAACAAACAACACCCTAAGTCCTGGGTAGAATGTCTGTTTTGGTGTAGTGGGCTGAGCCGGACGGGAGTTGTGCGGCTCGATCAGATCTGGTCGAACTTCTTTCCCCAAAGTTGTACCTACCCCAGAGCCAAGCCATTCCATTGTGGGGGTTGTGTTTGATTGAAGAGACGAGTCGTCGCCTCCAACCGGTCGCATGACAAATTGGATGACTTCGAGTCTCCAAGTTAAATCCCAAAGGTGCTTCCTCGATGGGTCAGCCAGGGCTCATGCCAGGACTACCTAAATTTTTAATCCAAAAAAGGACAACATGTATGTTGGTACTTGAATATTACGATGTAATTTACGAGTGAGGTGAGTAATCCAAAAGAAAACGAGCTGAACGCGCCTTATGTCCGAATTCCAGAATTTAACCGGTAGTCCCAATTTGGCGGGTAGTCTTGTTCTAACCTGGAAGGATAACACAAAAAGCACTAGTCACACTATTCCTCAATGCACATCCACTTGTTCTACGGAAGAACTAATACTTTTCTTCACTGAATAATTTTCGAATTATTATTAATTTTGATCTAAACTACTTTCAGCACTAAACTTAACTGCGGACACGACACCACCTGAAACTTGCGATAGAGCTATTTAAATCGCACCGTTTAACCGACCGTTTCCAATTTAAAAGACCTCGACTCGAACGTAGTCCAACATAAACTGAATCCGACTACGGAACAACTTGCAGACCAACCAAGCAATTTGTCTGCATAATACACTAAACAGTGCTTTGCAGAATTGGTAAGTTGATGTGCTGAAGAGAATCTGAATTCAGCGACGCTTAGTTGGACGTAATCGTGGATGGCGCGTGCCCAGATTCTATTTCAAGGCCTCCATGTGCACGAGATGCGTTCCTCATCCACAGCATCATCACATCATCACACTCAGTATTAGTTAGCCAGCTTCAGCCACCAACCACACTACACTATACGGAAAACAGACCCCAGTCAGGGGAAGAGAATGTAAACAGAAATAAGTCTTACTCTTATACTGTATGGCCGGAAAAATCAGGGGAATCGTATAAGAACCACTGCACTAAAATGTAAGTTGTGCGATGGAACGAACATTAACAGGTAAGTGAATACTCAACATAAAATTCAGGTAAAAATGAAGATAGCACTCAACGATGTGCAGACTTGACTGGCACTTTTTTCCATTGTTGTTCTTTTTTCCAGAGATTTTTTTTATGTTTGTCGTTGCTGTTATTTGATCACACATCGAGCATTATGCACAATTTCATTGTCACCCAGTGCTTATCTTTAATTTAAAGGTGATATCCAAGCAATAAGGACTTCCGGCGGAATAAGGTATTTGTTTTAATCGGTGTTTTGGCGTTCGTGGGTGATGATGAATAAATCCGTTAATTTTTTGGAGTTTTTTCTGAAAAATCATGTAAGGAATATTTCAGAATCGGTAATTTGTTGGCACTTGCATCAACCGACTTATGAGTACTGATGAAACTATATATTATCACATCACAATCTGTCTTTCAATCTACATTGCATCTCAACACCCATATAAAATACTAAAAAAAGTAAATTCAGGCCGATGCCTATTCGCACCTCAAAAGGATCGAATGCATCGCGTCTAAGCAAACAATCATTTATTCGGGTTATTTCCACAGTTTTAGAGTCTTAAGAAAACTCGTTTTGTAAGATAAAATTTTCGTAGAATTAAAATCTTATCCTGTAGGTATATAAGCAAAGTATTTATTATTTTTTTTCTCTATCACGTTTGAATAAAAAATTTTCTGGAAAACTGAAGACTGGTAATTATCTCCCCCCCTAACCAAAGGACTTTCAAATTACGTCTGAGCTCCGCAATACACTGCACATATGTACATATGTATACAGCTTAAGAAAGTAAAGAAAAGTAAATTTATTCAAGTTAATCCATGAGCTAAGCTCGTGTGGATAGTAATTACATATATACATTTTTTTTTACAATATTAACAAATAGTTCGTAAAATAAAATAAACTGCCAACAGGTCGGGCGAAACTTTGTTATTCTTGGGGCAAGTTGCGTATGTGTGGAAAGTCAATATCCACGGTTAGATTGGTTAGGGAAGACTAAGTGAAAGGGGGTCCTGGGCAGGGCAATTGCCAATTTAACACTTTGCGGAAACGTTCAAAAGCTGCAGTACATATAATCAATATTTCGTTCGTTTATTTATGCAAGTTTGAGTTTTTATGAAGGGAGGGGTGAGGGGTGATAGTAAGAGTGGGTAGATGTTAATAGTTTTTTAATTGATTGCTTGAATTACGTCCAATATTCCCTGTATAGAATGTCAGTTTCATAGACGAAGTTGCATTGAATTTTCATAAGATTCGGCGTATTTCACATTCACGAAACCAAACATTTGTATGGGAGGGTGTAGAGGAAGTAAGAGAATCGTAAAATTTGTGACGCACTTTTATTTCCTTTCTCTTGTAGTGTGCTCGTTCAAAATTTCAAGTTCGTAGCTTTTAATTTGTTGGTTATTAGTTGATTCAGTTAAATAGGTCGAAATGATACTTTTGTATGGGAGGGGGTAGAAGGGCAAGCGCGATTGCAAAACTTTTAAAGTAATATCATTTCAATTATTTTTAAAAGTTTGCGCAAAATTTGAAATTGATAGCTTTTAAGAGTTAACTGATAACGGATTTCCTAAAAATTGTCGAAAAAATAATTTTGTATGGGAGGGGGTAGAAGAGGTAGGGGAATCGCAAAATTTGTGACGCAATTTTTTTTTTTTTTTCTTTTAAGGTGCTCGTACAAAATTTCAAGTTCGTAGCTTTTAATTTGTTGGTTAGCAGTTGTTTTATTGAAATTGGTCGAATTTATACTTTTGTATGGGAGGGGGTAGAACGGCAAGTGTGATCTCAAAAATGTTGACGCAATTCCATTTCAACTATTTTCAAATGACTCTGTGCAAAATTTCAAATTGATAGCTTTTACTAATTAGGTGATAATTAATTTCTTAAAAATGGTCGAAAAAATCATTTTGCATGGGAGGGAGTAGAAGCTTTCAAGGTATTCGACCAGTTAATATTTCATTCTTTAAAGATTTTTTTCAAATGCATTTCGCAAGTTTTCAAGTTTCTACCTTCAAATTTCATTCAAAAATTATCAGTTTATGTGGTTTTTTCATTGCATTGTAGACCGGGGGTTGGTGCATATTAATTGTGGAATTTTTATTATTTTTTCTATATTTTCAACAAATAGATGCATGGAAAATATAAATTTTGTATCTTTCACCAGAGCCCTTAAAAAATCACTCAAATTTTCCACATTTTTGGTTTCCACCTCCCTCCCCTTACACCTCCCGACGTAAAATTTTTACCAAATTTAAAAACTACCTAGTTCTACAATTTGACAAAAGTTTAATTTGATATTTGCACTCAATTTTGAATTATAACGGTTTGAAATTTTGGAAAGTGCATCATTTTTGAAATGCTCCCCATTTCCCCCACTACTATTTTGTCCAAATGTTATATTTTTCTCGTATTTCTCTAGTATAGTTTAATTTAGGTTCTAAGATTCAATTACATAGCTTAATAAATAGCCGAGACATTGATTTTTAAGTGTTTGCCTTACCGTTTGTAACGCTAAGAAATAAGGCTCGCACAGAGCCGCCAAGGGTACAGAAATATTTGTTGTCGCTCAAAAACTTCGATTCCGAGTTGCTGTCTGTCCGTCTGTCCGTCTGTCTACAGCATAACTCTAGAACGCTTTGAGCTGTCGTGCTGAAATTTGTTATGTGTCATTTTTAGCAAAAAAGAAACTTAAGTTCGTGAACGGGCCACATCTCCCTACTCCTTCTACCCCCTCCCATACAAATTTCACGAAATGTCGAAATTTTCAGAAATTGATTTTTCTTTGAAACTATTTAAGCTATCGATTTGAAATTTGGGTTAAAGTATTATGATATAGATGCCATTAATATTACTGAATATTGATCCGATCCCAACACTCCTTCTACCCCCTCCCATACAAATGCATAATTTTGAAAAATGCAGTTTTTCGATTTTCATTGAAACCAGTAAAGTTATAAAAACGAATTTTTGCCAGAATTAATTCTATTATAATTCCAATCGGCATTGAAAAAATTATCAACTTCACCTCACTGCTTCTACCCCCTCCCATACAAATTTCACGAAATTTGAAATTTAAATTAAATTATTTTTCTTCGAAACTGTTAAAGATATCAACTTGACATTTCGCATAAAGTAAAAAAATAGAAATATCAATAACGGGAAAAAAAATTGTTTTCATCTTTACACTCCTTCTACCCACTCCCATACAAATGTATAATTTTTGTTAAATGCATTATATCGATTTCCATTAAAACTAGAAAAATTACAAGCTTGAAATTTTGCCAGAATTTGTTTTTTAATAGTTGCAATAAACGCTGGAAAAAATTATCAGCTTAGCTTCCCTCCCATATAAATATCTGTATTATAAATTCAAGAAAAGCATTTCTCCTTCGAATATATAAGAGCTGTCGACTTTGAAATTGAATCAAAGCATAGTGATAAGGGTGATGATAAGCAGTTTCAAAATCATCTAAAACGTTCCACTTCCTCTGCCACCTCCCATACAAATGCCACAATTTCTGGAAAACTATGTCCAATTTCCTTAAAAATAATGAAAACTAAAAATTTTAAATTCAGCACGAAACATTTTACATGCCATTTTCGGTGTCACATAGGAGAAATACAAACCTCCCCCTCTACTTCTACCACCTACCATGCAAAGTCTCTACTCACTATTCGAATTTTAGATGACATATTTTCCGGTATATTAAAGTTATTTCCATCTCATCTAGAGTATCATATGATTGGGCTTTAAGCCCAATCATAATTCTGTTATGTTTTTCTTCACACCCCAAGAGTGACCCCCCCCTTACAATAATTAGCTTTTATCTAAACTGATTCTAGCGGACCTATATGACACCTTAATGGTTTCAAAATATCAATTTTTTATGGTAAGTAATTTCGAAGATATAATCATTTGAAAAAAAAATTCGGCTGACAATTGGTTCTTAGCCTCCCCTTTTCGCACCCCAATGGATAAAAAAATTAAATTATTTTTAAAAGTTGCCCCACAAACTCTTCTATATGTATGTTGAGTTTTAGCTTCCTAGCTGTTACCATGGTTGAGATATTTGAACTCGTATTTTTCGGTTTAAGCGCTCCCCCCGCCTCCCCCTGAACACGTACACCCCCCGAAATGGGTATCCACCTGAGATCCGCAACTATCTACAATCCCCCCAAAAATGTACTTTCTATCTTGAAGGGCTTGGGAGTTAATGTGCGCTGAGCGTACACGTCGGCGTACAGACAGACGGATTTTTTTTTGCATTTTTAGGCTAATTTAGTCATGAAACGCGAAAAAACAAAATTTCAGGGTAGCAAATTTTTTTTTTCCCAAGACGATCACAATACTTTATTATTAAAATAATAAAGTAAGATAATAATTTTTATTCAATTATGTGGAAGTTGAGAAAAAGGATAAGAAAGTAAGTACGAAAGAAAAATAAATAAATAAAATTCAATAATAGTGATGTGCGGAATAAGAGAGCATAAAACTCAATAACGTTGTAGAATAAGAGATTTAATATACATTAATAAAATATTTTATATATTCAAATATTATATTGTAATAACAAAAATTCCTTTAATTTGCATTTGAAATGGTTTGTAGATTCTTGAAGACCATCGTGTAGATCGTTCTAGAACGACATTATCGTGTTTAATAGTGAATTGGACCCGTATTTCGAGGTAGGAATGGCAGATGGATATATTTTGTCAGCTCGGCGCGTATTGTATAGATGTCGGAGTAGTAGGTGAATACAATGTCGCTGCTGGTTTAAAGATGCCTTATGTCATGAATTTGAGTAGAAGCCTCTAAGCGATATAGTTACTTTATTATTCTAATAATAAAGTATTGTGATCGACACAGAAAAACAAAACATTTTTTCGCGGTTCATGACTAAATTAGCCTAAAAATGCAAAAAATAATCCGTCCCGCCTTACGCCGTACATATGGACTTATATCTCCGAAACCGTTAGAGGTAGAATGTTCGTTTTTTGAGAGATTGTTAATTGAATAAGTGAGCTCTATTATCTTTTTGGGGTGTGTAAGGTGGAAGGGAAGGCGGGGGAGGGAAAGAGTCATCAACTACACTTGCTAATATCTCCACTAAAAATGCAGATAGAAAGCTGAAAATCAGCAGAGAGTTATGGGACCAATTATAAAAATAATTTAATTTTCTTATCCGTTGGCGTCCAAAAAGAAGGGGCTACTACCAAATTGTCAACCGTATTTTTTTTTTCAAATGATTATATCTTCGGAACTACTTGATCCAAAAAGTTCTTATCTTAAGACCATTATGGCGGCATGCAGTTCCACTATAAACTACAAAGAGGAAGACCAATAATTGTAATGGGGAGGGTCAGGGGGGTGCAAGGAAAACACTTAACAATTTATATATCAACTATACGTTAAGCTATGTAATCGAAACTTAAAATTAGATAAAAAAAATTTAAAATTTGGTCATAATAGTAGTGGGGAAAAAGGGGGAGTATTTCAAAAATGGTGCACTTTTCAAAATTTCAAACCGTTTTATCTCAAAATTCAAAACAGATATTAAGTTGAAATTTTGTCTAATTGTAGATTTCCATGGGATCTATAATTTTTTTCAAAATTGTAAAATGGGGGGGGGGGCCAAACGAACGAGGTGGTGTGCCAAAATGTCGAAAAATTTTACTTATTTTTTAGAGCTCTGGTAAAAGATACAAATTTAAACTTTTGCAAGTGCATGCATCTATTTGATTTACAGTGACGAGAAATGAAATGATTCCTCAAAAAATATCTGTAAGTGCTGAATTTCATTGAAAATTTTGATCAGAAGGTAAGATATTTTTTTTAGGCTAGTAAGTCATAATATTAGCTATATAAAATATAAGGCTTGCGTTTTGTTTAAAGAAGAATTGGTCAGATAGATGGAATGCTCATTTTCCAGTCAAATTTCATGGAAATCGTATAACATGAAATACTTAAAATAACTTCTGAATATTTTTTCTGTACATATTTTTTATTTATTATAGCATAGATAGTACAATAATGTAAATTAAATCAATTTTAATATTTTGTGGTGCTTCCTTTACTTCTCATTACCGCTTTTATCCTTCTAGGGATAGAGCTGACCACATCCTGGAGTTTTCTTATGTTGACCTATTCATACCTAACTTTACCGAGTAATTTCAAAAAGCCGTTTCGCTTTTGAAATCTTGACATTCGTAATGGACCATAGACTCTCAATGGGCTTGAGATCGGGACTATTATCGGGTAATCCAAGCGCCAAAAGTCCAACTTCAGAAATAAAATCCTTAATCTGCAAACGATATAAATAAATTATTTCTTATGAAACCAATTAATAACATTTTCAATATTAGTAAAACATATAAACTTACTAGTTTGGGGCGATGGCATGGTGCAGAAATACGCACTCATCGGTAACCGAAAAATTATTTTCGATCAAAGGAAATAAGTTGTAGATTGAAACATTTTTATAATCTAAAGCATTCGGTGTGCATTCACACCTACCTACAACGGTTTGACTGAAGCTAGCCTTACCTGCTATCGCGCCGTTGCTTGAATATTGATCGTAGAATGTCATTATTCGACATTTCCCAATTTCTTAATTTTTTTCTTTTTCTACTATTTTACCATTTTGGAATTCTTGCCGACCGATAGCTTTGACGTACAAATTTCAACTGACCTAATTTTACGGCTGAGATCACCTTGAAACAAAAAATACTGCCTACCACTTTTTGTAAAATTACCTGGAAAGGAACACATAAAACGATCTTTTTTGCCTGGAAACACTTCATTTCTCGCCACTATAGGGAAAAAGTATCGATTTGTACCAAAATTATTATCCAACAAATAGGCGCCCTAACATGCACGAGGTGTTTCCTGTAGTTTTGAAAAAAAAACACATAAACTCAACATTTTTAATTGAAATTTGAAGCTACAAACTCTTCTACCCCCTTTCATCAATCAATCAATTAAATTCCTGTTAAGTCCGCCACAAGGCGCTATCCTGAGCATCGGCCTTAAGCTGTTGTCAGGACTTGTTAAGCAATCATAGTCCGTTTTCGAATGCCAAAAATCGATACCTTTGAATTAGTCCGTATCCAAGGCGCAGTATCTGTTAGGATTTAAGATCACGGGTGATAAGCCCATGATCCAACCACCTTCCATACAAAATTATTTTTTCGACCATTTTCAAAAAATCAATTATCACCAAATCATTCAAAGTTATCAACTGGAAATTTCGTACAAACACTTCCAAAAATATTTCAAATAAAAATGCATCAAAAGTCTTGGAACCCCCCTCCCTCTCCACCCCCTCCCAAGCAAAAGTATGATTTCGACCAATTGCAATAAACCAACTAATAAAGCACTAATTAAAAGCTATGAACTTGAAATTTTGTACGAACACCTTTCAAAAGAAACTGAAGACAACTACATCACAAATTGTGCTATTTCCTCACCACCTCTATCCCCTCCCATACAAATGTATGGTTTTAAGAATATAAAATACACTGAGAATTTCATAGAATTTACTTCGTCTATGAAACTAATTTTCTATACAGCGAATCTTGAACGCGATTCAAGCCATCATTTAAAAAATTATTGACATGTAACCATCCCTTCTATCGCACACTTGCATTTATAAACGAATGAAATATTGATTCTATGTACTGAAGGTATTGATCGTAATCGCAGTTAAGTATTAAATAATTGACAACAATCGCGCCCTAGACCCCCATTCATATAGTCTCCCCTATTCATCTTAATCTGCATATTGTCTTCCCACGTACCCCCAACTTATCAAATGAATAATAAAGTTGCATCCGACTTATTGTCAGATTTTTCTTCCACACGTAGGAACTGGTGTAATTCGTAAGTCGTTTTCGTGCGCTCCCTCATGTTGATATTGTATAGTTTTTTTATTGCTCGGTTCTGTATTCTTTGGATACATTGCAGTTTAGAATTGAAGGTGACAACAGAGATTTTTATGCCATAGTTTAATTGCCCAAAAACAGAGACGAAAATAAACTGCCAAAAAGTCGAGTGTAACTTTATTATTTTTGGGACAATTTGCAGATGCATAGAAAATCAATATGAAAGTTAGAGTAGTTAAGGAACACTAAGTAGAAGCCCCTTTTACAAGTGGAACCCCCATTCACATGTAAAACCCTCTTTAGGGCAGGGTTGCTGTCAATTTAACACTTAATTGCGGATACGATCAATAGCTACATATTTACTAAATATTTCTTTCGTTTATGCTAGTTTGGATTTTAATGAGGGGAGGGCGAAGGGATGATATTAAGAGTGGGTGAATGTCAATAATTTTTTAATCGATTGCTTCAATTACGTCCAATATTCTCTGCATAAAATGTCAGTTTCATAGACGAAGTTGCACAGAATTTTCATAAAATTGTGTGTACTTTTACATTCACGAAACCATTCATTTGTATGGGAGGGGATAGAGGAGGTAAGAGAAATGTAAAATTTGTGCTTCAGCTTTTTTAATTTCTCTTGTAAGGTGCTCGTACAAAATTTCAAGTTCGTAGCTTTTAATTTGTTGGTTAGTAGTTTTGAGATATAATGGTTTGAAATTTTGAAAATTGGACCATTATTGAAATGCTCACCATTTTCCCCCACTACAATTATGTCCAAATGTTATATTTTTCTCGTATTTCGCTAAACATACTTTCCAAATTTCAATTACATAGCGTAATAAATAGCTGAGATATTGATTTTTAAGTGTTTTTCTTTGCACCCCTTGACCTTCCCCCTACAATAATTAGCCTCACTCTAAGCTGACACCTTGAAGGTCCCAAAATATAAATTTCTTATGGTAAGAAATTTCGAAGATATAGTCATTTGAAAAAAAATAAATAAATATCGGTCGACAATTGGTTCTTCGCCCTCCTTTTAGCACCCCAATGGCTAAAAAATTAAATTATTTTTAAAATTTGTCCCATAAACATCTCTATATGAATTTAAATTTTTAACTTCCTAGCTGGAATCATGGTTAAAATATTTGAATTCTTTGTTTTCGGTTTTAGCGCTCCCCCCGCCTCCCTCTGAACTCATCAATCAAATTCCTGTTAAGACCCCCTATAGGATCATAGGACAGAAACAACTCCCTTCCACAAGACACGATCCTGAGCTTCGACCTTAAGCTGGTGCCAGGAATTGTTTATTCCTCTGGCCTCCTGCTCAACTGCTCGCTTCCATGTGTTACATGGTCGACCAACCCGACGCCTTCCTTGAGGGTTATAATGCAGAGCCTGTTTGGCGATGTTTCGCTCTGGTTTCCTCAAAGTATGACCGATCCACTGCCACTTCCGCCTTTGAATCTCAATACCTATTTTAGTCTGACCAGTTGTATTCCAAAGTTTGTCGTTGGAGGTCACCTCTGCCCAGAATATTCCTAAAATGCGTCGGAGGCATTGGTTCACAAAAGTCTGCAGTTTCTTGGTAAGTAGAAAGGTCACTCTCCACGTAGTACAACCATATAACAACACGGATTTGACGCATGCGTCACTCGCAGCTTCGTGCGAAAGGAGATCTCTCTTAACCTCCAGAAAGGTAAAAGGAAACCGAAGGCCTGACGAGCCTTATTTTGCCGAGCCTCAACATCCTTTTCGGCTCCACCGACAATGCTTCCAAGATATCAAAAATCTTGCACCTCTTCCACATTTTGTCCGTTAAGAACAATCGGTGTGCTTGCGTTCGAACCCATGTACATGTACTTGGTTTTACACACATTTATTTTCAGTCTCGCCTCTTTGCATTTAGAATGCAACGAGCGAACATTTGACTCTAAGTCCGAACGGTTATGTGCAAGCAAACACACGTCATCAGCATAATCAAGGTGACTTAAGATGTTAAATAGTCTCCATTGATGACCTTTACCTTCCCCACATTCCAGTGCAGCTTTCAAGATGTCATTTATTACCACCAGAAACAGGACTGGTGATAATATGTAGCCTTGTCTGATACCCGTTCGCACAGGGAAGCTCTCGGACAGCTCTCCTCTATGCAAGACGCGACACCTTACATCTTTGTAGAATTCTTTAGTCATAGCTATGACCTTATCTGGAATACCTCTCCTACGCAAAGCATTCCATATGTAATCTCGCTTAACGCTGTCGAAAGTCTTCTCGAAGTCCACAAACATGAGATGTAGGGGCGAACCCATTTCGGCTGACTGCTCTAATATTATCCGCTGTTTATTTGTGTGGTCGGTATAAGACGACCCTTTACGGAATCCAACCTGATAAACTTCGAGAGTGCTCTCGACAACATCACTAATCCTACTGAGAATTACCTTAGCCATAATTTTTGATACGGCATTAAGTAGACGTATGCCACGCCAATTGCCACAATCCCGAAGGTCGCCCTTTTTCGGAATTTTCACAATGGCACCCTCCTTCCATTCAGTCGGATATCTTCCTTCATTACACACCTCAGTAAAGAGTGGGAGGAGTATATCGGCTGTTATTTCCGGGTCCGTTTTGAGAAGTTCCTCTGAACTCATACACCCCCCAAAATAGGAGATCCGCAACTATCTACCCCCCTAAAAATTAATTTTCTATCTTGAGGGATTTGTGAGTTAATATGTGCTGAGCGTACACACCGGCGTACAGACAGACGGATATTTTTTTTTTGCATTTTTAGGCTATTTTAGTCATGAAATGCAAAAAAACGAGATTTCAGAGTAGCAATTTTTTTTCCTTGTCGATCACAATACTTTATTATTAAAACATTAAAGTTATGTGGCTGTTTTTAATTTTCCGGGAAATTTATCTTGCATTTTTCTAAATATACCGACAATCGGGGCCAATTTTCTTCTCACGGCATCTAAGTGTGAGCCCCAAGATAGGTGTTCATCGAGGTGAACTCCGAGATACTTGAAACCCTACTAACAGTTTGTCCGTTGAATACATTACTTAATTCAGTAGTTTCCAGTGGCTTATTGAAGAAAATAAACTTGATTTTCTCCGAATTAGCAATTAATTTAGGCGCATTGATCCATACATTGATTTTGTCGAGGTCCTTGTTTATGCTATCTTGGAGTGCTGGTATACTAGTCGTATGAGTGTATATTAGATGTCGTCTGCGTTGAGTGATTTCGCACCATTGAAATCAAGTTTTGTGATTGAGTTCGTGTAAAGCAATGCACTTCTTTGTGGAATGCCACTAGTAATAGGGAGTGAAGCACTGCTCACATTGTCCCGTGACATAATGAGATCTGGAAGTAAGATAGCTTTAAACCTGCTGTAGGGAGTGTCTCGAAAGATTTTTGAGTAGATTTTGGTGATTACTGTAATGAACGCCTTAGACAAATCAATAAAGACAGCAGCCGTGTGAAAATTTTTTATCGCAAGAAGACTACAGCTTAATCACGACATCAATCGTAACGGTCGTTCTCACTCCCCTTCCCTACCTTCCCAATCCCATTCCTTCCCTCCATGACTGTGTATGTGCATTGCACATAAAGGTCAAAACTGCTAAAACTCAGGTCATTCCGTAAAAAAAAAATAATAATAATAATGCTCCTTTAGTGTTCGACTTGGGCTTAAATCTATACTGGTTCTGGGAGATAATCTTCCACCAGCTTGGCACTACTTCGACTAAAAATTAATTAGCAATCGGTGAAATAGGCGACGATGTCATTTCTTGACAGTCTTTGAGTAGTTTGATCGATACGTTATCAGGTCCCACAGAGTGAAAGTTTTTTAATTCCACAATAACAGTTGCTATATCATCTTTTGCCGTCAACTCGAATTCGAAGAGGGGAGTTATAGAACAGTGTTCATAAAAACGAACAATCGTATTTCAGGTCGAAATTGCTAGATTTTTAACAGTTGAGATGAAATAATTGTTAATGTCGATAGCAGCCTTTGTTTGGGAATCTTTGCCAGACATGGTACTTAGAAATTGATATTTTTTTATTGGTACCGTGTTATTGCTAAAGCTTTCTTTGACGGCATACCAGGTAGCTTTGGGGTGGTTCAAATTTCTTTTGAATTTACTTGCAAAGTAAGAAAAGCTGTTAGCCGCGACAAAAAAGAGACATTCCTGAGCTAACCAGTAATGCAGAATCTTCGAAAGCAACTTGTCCGATGAGGATATTCCAGAAACAGATCCAGTAGAGAATACCCAACTGCACATGAGACGATCCCCCAGATCAGGAAGAAATAGCTTTCGCAATCGGTCAATATCAGGAAAAAAAGCTCAGGTATAGACGGGTTAGCCTTTGAACTTCTTGAAGCGGACCCGGAACTGGGAGGTTTCCTCAAATTTCTTATTGAGGTGTGCGATCAAGGAAAGAATTCGCCTAAATGAAAGGAAAGCCGACATTTTCAAAATGACGAAGAAGAATGACCCTCGCAATTGTGGTAATCGGTGCAGTATACTTTTATGTTTACATTTTAAAGTTTCAAAAATCATTGCTCAGAAGGATTGGTGATAGTGCAGCGAGCACACTCGAAGTTTACAAATCTGGATTCCGTAAGGGGTCATCTTGTATAATTCACTGTGAAGCATAACTATAAACGCAGTAAAAATATGCTCATTTTTGCAATTTATTTAGTGAAATATCGTTTTTTTTTTAATTGTTTATGAGAAATTAAAGGGAAAGAGTAGCAAACAAAACCAATTAGCAACAACTGATCGCTGTAATTGCCATTAGTTTAACTTTGCTTCAAATTAGCAGGAGCATAACTATGAACGTAAGCAATTAATTTCATAAAATAAAATAAAAGAACACACAATGGTAAATTCCAATGTTTGGTTTGACCACCTTTATTGCTTATCACTTCAAATAATCTGTTTGGCATATTTTTTTTAAAATTTGTTATTGCTTTTTCATCAATATTCTGCCAAGCATTTTCAACTGTTGCATTCTGCCTGTTTTTCTTATAAACTTCCTTTCCTTGGATTCCCCAAATATTTTCCATTGGATTAAAGTCTGTTGAGCAAGCGGATCTAACATCACTTGCGCGCTATGGTCGTGTAACTAATAATAAAAGGTACGGCCTAAATATATCCTGGCGTTGTTCTATTGAAAAGCCCAATACTCAGCGCCTCTGGTTCTCATAAATGGCAACAAATTCATGAGCAACATCTCTATGTATTCCGATGGCTTCATGCGAGTACTGGGAAACGCCAGTTCCAACATTCCATCTGTACACAAATTTCCCCAAACCATTAAACTGCTTCCACCAACATAATGCTTTGAAAAAATTAGGGGATCCTTTCGCAAATCACGCCAGTACTCATTGAAACCTTCCAAGTTTCACTTTTTCTCGTCAATGAAAATGGTCTTGAGGAAGAAATAACAGTTAAATATGCATATAAAGTTAGTGCTCAGCAATTTACATCAAAGAAGTTGGCTTGAATATTTTTTTGTCCGGCTTCTAGCCTTGCTAGCTTATGACGTATTAAAAGACGTGGTGGCGATTTCAGCTTTTGAAGACAAATGGGCTTAGAACTCCTTAAAACCCTGTGTCTATTTTAACACATCTAGTCAACAATCCACATCGATTTGAGCATCGGTTTTCATGGATTTGCTTGCATGTTGGATTATCCGATGCTTATTTCAATCTGAGAGCTTGCCTTTTGGTCCTCCTATTCTGCGTTTCCATAATTTTCAGGATTTTGTAACACATTTCAAATAAAAGCGTCAGATCGATTAAACATTTTAGCAATTACACCACGCTTGCTCAAGCCTTCTACAAAAAATGCAAGAATTTGGCCTATTTCCAATCTGTAAGCACTGTTCCGCGGCAATAATAAACAACAATAACAAAGATATTAAAAGTTTTTGAATATTATTTTACTTGTTATCAATAGTTGATGGCACAAACTAACGACAATCTACTTACTCCGTTTATAGTTATGCTCTGGCTAAATTTTAACAAAATTAAACTAACGGTAATTATAGCGATCAGTTAACGCTAATTGTTTTAGTTTGCTACTCTTTCTCTCTAATCTATACATATAAATATAATTGTAGTGTCTGTCTGTTATTTGTTTATGGCTATAAATACGTTGTTTGCTTTATTTTAGCAATAACTAAGCAGAAACAAACGTTTTTAAAAATTTTCTCTGTCTGTCTGTCTTTCCGGTTTTCACGCAAAAGCGGCTAAGCCGATTGTAATGAAACTTTCACAGTTTGCTAGATGTGCACCAAGATGTAATCTGTGTGTGCTCTTATTTCAATACCCCCACGCCTTCCACCCCCTCCCATACAACATGACTCATTTTCAATAATATATACTAATCAAATTTTCTTCAAAAGCATTGGAGCAAATCATTTGAAATTTAGGACATACTATATTTATCACAAATGTGGTCTATGGTATACAAATTATTTGAATACCCCTACTCCTTCCACCACCTCCTATACCAACTGCACTTTTTCATGAAAGGCTATTCACCTATTTTCTCAGTACGTGTAACTTTCATCGAGCTTAAATGTTGTACTTCATCCTTAATTTTCACTTTTATTAATATCGGGAAAAAATTAACCGATTAGCTTCATTCTTCTACCACCTCCCATACAATGTGACACAATTCCAATACTTAAATTCGATTTTCTTGAAAACTGTAAATGTTACTGATCTGAAATTTAAAATATGTCAATTGTAAATTAATTATAGTTGCTTCTCAAAAAGTCACTTAAAACCCCACACTCCTTCCACCACCTCCCATACAAACTACACTTTTTCATGAAATATTCTAAACTAATTTTCTCAGTGCATATAACTTTCACTGAGCTCAAATTTCGTACTCTATTCTAAATTAGCATTATTAATATCGGGAAAAAATTAACCGAGTAGCTTCACTCCTTCTACCCCCTCCCATACAATGTCACACAATTCCACGTCTTCACAAAAATTCGATTTTCTTAAAAAACGTGAATGATACAGAAACACAGAAATTAAAAATATATCAATTGCATGATGATTATATTTGTTTCTCGAAATATCACCAAAAAACTTCCTTTCCTTCTACCACCTCCCATACAAATTGCACAATTTCATTAAATTCAATGCACTAAGTTTCTCAGTACCTACTCAATTTTTGAAGCTTAAATTTGGTACAAAACATTTTTATTAGCTATTCTAGCATGATGTGAAATACATTAGTTCAGTGCAGCCACTTCCCACACAAAATTTCAGAATATCACAAGAATTTCGATTTCATCTATGGTATCGTGTGATTGTTAGGTTTTCAAGCTTAATGTTATTATACTCTAGATGAAATCTGAGAGTATATTGTGTTTGCCTTACCGTTTGTAACGCTAAGAAATAATGCTCGCACAGAGCCGCCAAGGGTACAAAAATATTTGTTGTCGCTCAAAAACCTCGATTCCGAGTGACCGTCTGTCCGTCTGTCCGTCTGTCCGTCTGTCCGTCTGTCCGTCTGTCTGTCTGTCCGTCTGTGCGTCTGTCTACAGCATAACTCTCGAACGCTTTGAGCTATCGTGCTGAATTTTTTTGTGTGTCATTTTTAGCAAAAAAGTAACTTTAAGTTCGTGAACGGGCCACATCCCCCCACTCCTTCTACCCCCTCCCATACAAATTTCACGAAATTCCGAAATTTTCAAAAACTGATTTTTCTTTGAAACTATTTAAGCTATCGACTTGAAATTTGGGTTAAAGTATTATGATATAGATTTCATTAATATGACTGAATATTGATCCGATCCCGTCACTCCTTCTACCCCCTCCCATACAAATGCATAATTTTGAAAAATGCAGTTTTTCGATTTTCATCGAAACTAGCAAAGTTAGAAAAACCAATTTTTGCCAGAAATAATTTTATCATAATTTCAATCAGCTTTGAAAAAATTATCAACTTCACCTTACTCCTTCTACCCCCTCCCAAACAAATTTCACGAAATTTTGAAATTTAAACAAAATTATTTTTCTTCGAAACTGTTAAAGCTATCAACTTAAAATTTTGCACAAAGTATAAAAATAAAAATATCAATAACGGGAAGGAAATGTGTTTTGATCCGTACACTCCTTCTACCCCCTCCCATACAAATGTACAATTTTTGTTAAGTGCATTATATCGATTTCCATTGAAACTAGAAAAAGTATAAACTTAAAATTTTGCCAGAATTTGTTTTTTAATAATTGCAATAAATTCTAAAAAAAATTATCAGCTCCTCTTCACTCCTTCTACCCCCTCCCATACAAATATATTTATTATAAATTCAAGAAAAGCATTTCTCCTTCGAATATATATTAGAACTATCGAATTTGAAATTGAATCAAAGCGTGGTGATAAGGATGATGATAAGCAGTTTCAAAATCATCTTAAACGCGCCACTTCCTCTGCCACCTCCTATACAAATGCCTCAATTTCTGGAAAACTATGTCCAATTGAAAATAATGAAAACTACAAACCTTAAATTCAGCACGAAATATTTTGCATACCACATTAGGTGTCATATCCAAAAATTACAAACCTTCCTCCTCTGCTCCTACCACCTCCCATACAAAAGTCACTATTAATTATTTAAAAGAATTGGAGGTGACATATTTTCCGGTACATTGAACTCTTTCTCATTTCATCTAGAGTATCATATGATTGGGCTTTACGCCCAATCATAATTCTTTTATGTTTTTATTTGGGCTTTTTTTTAATTAACACAAATTCCAACTATTCACATGTCTTAAACGCTATTCCATACTTATATGATCTCAAATCACGGGATTTATTACTAACTACATTCTCAAAAATTACTTATTACTGCGATTTTTATGCGGACGAAGTCGCGGGCGTTTGCTAGTCTCTCATAAATATTTAAAAAATAACGGTATTTCACTAAAAAAATTCCAAAAATGAGCATATTTTCACTGCGTTTATAGTTATGCTCCGCAGTGTTTTACCATACAAACATCCTACGGATAATATTGGAAACATCCTAAGGATAATATTGGAAAAGTCTGCTGAAATGTCTCATGTTTGAGGACTTCGAGAAGGCTTTCGCCAATGTGAAGCGCGACTTGATATGGAAGGTCTGCGTAGGAGGAGGAGGTAAGAGATCCTAGTATGGACTACTTAAGATCTTCAATCACTTAGATTACGCTCTTGATGTGTGTTAGATTGCGCATAACCTTTCAAACTTAGGGTCAAATGTTTGATCTTTCCATTTCAAATGCAAAGAAGCAGGAGTAAAAATAAATATGCGTAAAATCAAATTCATGAACTTGAGTTCGATTCCAATTGCACCGATTCTCCTAAGCAGTGGTAGAGGTGAAAAACTTTTTTGAGGCTGTAAATAAAGATCTTAAGATCTTCGGCATCTTTTCCCCTTTCTGGAGTTTGAGAAAACAAAATAAATAAAATACTTTCTTTTTACAAATTTCACTGAATTTTCATAGTTTTCGTGACTCTTATGGCAATTCGAATAGCCTGAAGTTCCACCGACCGTTTCTCATATGAACAAAAGCTTTTTGAATTGGGAACAACTAAGATATCAGATTTGTGAAGGTTTCAGCAGAGGCAATAAAGCCGAACAGATCAAATAGTTTGATAAAAGTCTTAGCAGAGACCGAAAGAATTCACCTGATCCCTGCGTATTCTTCCTATTCGGACGACTCAAAAAACCGCTCCGAAGAACTTGTTTTACCAGCCAAGAAAAAATCAGTAACGGCTCAGAGGCAGATGTTCTCAAAACAGCGTAGATTTTATAAATGTGATGCTATGATGCTAAAAATTGGTGGGATCAGTGGCAACCTAACAAAAACAAAGGTGCTCAAATCTGGTAACTAAGAGCACCTCCTTCTTAAAACTTTTTGATCAGGATAGTAAATTATTTCTAAATAAAATTAAGGTTGCTGTAAATCCAAAGAACTTTTTGTACCGATCGACGACCATTTTCAAAAACAATAAAGGTCTGCCTATTGAAGAGCGCAATCTTTTGCGATCATTCCTATCCTTTTCTGTGAGGCCTTACACACTAGCTATTGGTGACCTCATTTTTATCTTTTGATATTTCAAAATTTTGGGTAAATGAAAATTAGCAAACAAAGATATCTGCATTGGTTTAACTCGGAGTTATGTGGAAAATGTAATAAGCACCTTAAATGAAACGCCGTCGTTCAGCTTTTCTTCTCGCTTGGCGGTTTTCCAATATCAAAATAGAGAAAAATTTTAATCAGAGAAAATTCGCCCTAGATCGGTACATCAAAAAATTCTTTTTTGTCTATTGTTTGCTATGTTGAATCGTTATAAAAAACATAACAGGGCTACGATTACGCGTAAAGCGCAATCTTACGATACTCTAGATGAAATAGAATTTTTTGTGATCCCAAGAAATTTTGTATGGGGAGTGTTAGAAGGGGTGATAGCATTGAACTAATTTTTTCCCTATCATGCTAAAGTACCTATAAAAATGTTTTATACAAAATGCTTACTCAAAAAATTGAATATGAGCTGAGAAAATTAGTGTGTTAGATTTAGTGAAAATGTGCAGTTTGTATGGGAGGTGGTAGATAGAGTGGGGGGATTTTAGTGATTTTTTCAGAAATTACTAAGAATATCATAAAATAGACATCTCTTAAATTTTAGACTAGTAACATTCATACTTTTCAAGCAAATAGATTTTTTGTGAAGTTGTGAAACAGTGTCATATTGTATGGGAGGGGGTAGAAGCAGTGAAGCTAATCAAATATTTTTTTCTGATTTTAGTGATAATACTAATTAAATATTTATTACAAAATATAAGCTCAATAAATGTTATATGTTCTGAGAAAATCGTCATAGAGCATTTCATGAAAAAATGTTGTTTGTATGGGAGGGGGTGGAAGGAGAGGGAGGACGCAAATAATTTTTCAACTGTAGATTTAGGTTGTTTTAAAAGTAATATATCCCAAAATTCAGATTAATAGCTTTTATACTTTTTGAGTAAATCCATTTAATATCAAATTGCGAAATTGTGTCATTTTGTATGGGAGGGGGTAGAAGGGGTGAAGCAAATCGTCTAATTTTTTTTGGCCTTACTAAAAATTTTAAATAAATATTTGGTGCACAATTTCAGCCCGGTAAATTTTATACGCACTGTGTAAATTGGCTTAGAGTAATTCATGACAAGTGCAGTTTGTATGGGAGGGGGAGGACACGCATAATTTTTTTACGGTAAATTGATATTATCATAAAAGTAATATATTATAAATTTCAAGCCAATAGCTTTTATACTTTTCGAGCAAATCCGTTTATTGTTAAATTGCGCATTTGTGTAATTTTGTATGGGAGGGGGTAGAAGGGGTGGAGCGATTTGGCCCGTTCACGAACTTGACCTTACTTTTTTGTCAAAAACGACGTGTAAGAAATTTGAGCTTTCCAGCTCAACGCGTTCTCAAGCTAGAGAGCGAACGGACGGACGGACGGACATCCGGTTTTGAGATTTTTGAGTGATAATATTAATTTCTGTATTCATCATTTTTTTCTCCGCGCCTTATTTCTTGGCGTTACACACTCCAGAGCTAACTTATAATACTCTCAGATTTCATCTAGAGTATAAAAATGCTACCAAAAATGCAACATAAACAATTGCGTTTTTTCGTTTGATCTTAATGGCATTATTTAAAAGATTTTTAATGTCATTTCCATCGAAATGTCGGCAAGCACTGCCATATGTCTCGAGTTACCAGACAAATAAAACGCACGCAGATCACACGTTACTTCGCCAAAGAGTGAGTTGCACATATGGTCGGTCATAGTAGTTGTGCTATAGAAAACAGCAATTTTAATAGCGAAGCCTTTCAAAACTATAAAATCCCGGCTCAAATGATGCGCGTCCATGTGATCTGACCATAAAACCTAATAGCTTAGCTTAGCCTTATCCGTTGCACATTAGCTGCCATATTTTCAGATTTCAATGCCTATCAAATTATGCCCCTTAAGCGTTATGCATCCATAACCATCTCATTCGTCCTATTATTGTTAAAAATTCCAAGTCTATTCGCCAAATGGATATTATAGTACCGTCACGTTGAATTTTCGATGTGTAGTAGCATCAGAAAGCGGCTTTAGCACGAATGCTCGTAATTTACCAGAGCCGAGTTTAACTCTTCTTAGATCCATTTGGTTTATGTCCGAGTTTAAGTAAACATATGCGAAAAGGTAATAATTTTATGTAGATATGTATTTCGCTGTTGGTTGCTTGGCTAAGCAGCTTCTTATCAGTAAGTTTCGCTTTATCTTTATTTCAATTGAATGGTCGAAAATTTAACGGATGTTGCGCGAGAAATTCTCAACAGGTCGAAAGAAATAAAAGCCAAGATATGAAGGGTCTTCTCTTCATCGTTCAGATAATACGAGCGGGCAGGTATGGGTCAACAGGAATTATCTTATCAGAGCGGACAGAATTTATGGCCAATTAAGACGACTCCAACAAGAGAAACGTATTTAGCTTGAGAAATTGGAACGACCCACGCTTCTCCTCGGAAGAACCCTTCACAGATGTTCGGGTTCAGTCCAGAGAGTGAGATTTGCGGGGTTTATGGCGCATTCTGTTTTATGCACTGGTGCAAATGAACGGATGAAACCGTGCCAACGCTAAGCAGTTTTACAACTTAACGAGAAACACCTTTTGACCTACGCCAGTCGCTTATTATTTCGCAATAAAAGGATGATATAGGATTGAAATTAATTCACCCACCTATGTTTGATAATTTCGAATGGGTTTCGATGGATGAAGCACATAATAGTGGGCATGTACTGGGCATGTATTTATAGATATCGATGACAATTTACATATGTACATATTTAAGATTAATAGCTTATTCTATGGTAAATTCCCTTTCGGAATTTCTGCTTAAGCTTATAATACTTGGTTCATAGTTCATACTCCCAGATGACGTTACCTCTTTGATTTTCATTGAATTAATTTAGTGTGGTTTATGATGACGAGTACCTAGTTACTTTCATAAGATGGTGTTACGGCTCATGTGGGTCTCCTGGAAACCAGAACTTTAAAGTACTCAAGTATTGCGGGACTCAAGTCCCCATAAATAGCTGGGGTGTAGTCTAGTGGGTAGCGTGTTGGTTGTGTAATGCGAAGGTCGTGAGTTAAAATCTCGGCCGACGTAATATATAATTCCAGCACATTGCTTGCTTGGATATAATTTGCTTGAATATATACCAATCCACGAAAATCAAAAGTTCGTAGAAGATAAATGGGCTAAATGCTCTTCAATAATAAGTAATAAAAAATGTTAAGGAATCTGAGGGTCAGAAGACCAAGATGCGATTTGGACTGTAGTGCCATTGTAGAAAAAGTCGAAGCCCCCACAAACACTGTGCACTCGTACTTGAATACCGTAGTAATAGTACTTAAAAAACAAAAGTAACAGTACTTTTCAAATACTTCGACTAAGTACTAACTTTTTCTGAACTCAAAATCAAGAATCGCGTATTTATAAAGACCATAGTACTTCACCATTTCCTTCAAGTATGTTCCAGTCCTTTCATTATTACTATAAAACAACTGAAGTTAACTTTATCATGAGAAATAGGAGATAGAAGACAGTTATGATTCGTGAAATATATTCTAGATAATGAAATTTGGAACTGCTTTGAATAATTTCAATGTATGATGATCTCTATAATGGCGCTACAGCCCAAATCGAGCCTTGGTCCCCTGACCTTCAGGTTCTTTGACATTTATTTTATTAATGTATGATGATAGATATGATCAATTAGGATGTATTGGATGTCATTTTAAAAAAAGGTGTTTTACTCGAAGTATCAAATAAAGCTGAAGAAGAGAATTTAGTAACGAATGATGCAATCAAAGATATTGGAATTGTGATAGAGAGTACGGCAAAAAGATTTATTAACTTTCCCATTTCTTCTTACTAACACAACATTTTAGGAGCCAGGGGATGAAATTTACATTTCAGTTATGTTTATATGTATAGATCTATAGATAATTATAGATTGTCTAAGAAAATCACCAAGCTCCTATTTTCGAAATGATGAATGATTTTGGTTAATAAGCTGATTTCTGCGCGTGTCATACATTGTGCCTTGCAATATAAAGAAATTAGTTACTTTCGTTTTAAGAAAAAATCAGCTTAGTTTTAATTTAATTGCATCGAAAGTAATGCCAAATCCCTCGATGTCGACAGACCATTGAATAATTTACAATTTCAAATTTCAATTAATTACATGAATAACTAAATCACTCTAAATCTACATCATTTTATAAATACGCGGGATTTCCCAATAAAATCGAATATTAATATTCGGAAAATTTGCGCTTGGACTAACTCATTTTGGTCGAATGTAAATTAGGCAAACGCGCGAAATTCATAATTGTTATTATTAAATTGCGCTAAATAGCGATTGGGTTATTATCATTTCGCACAGCACTCCATCCATGAAATACAATACACAATTTTATACTCTAGATGAAATTAGAGAGTATATTGTGTTTGCCTTACCGTTTGTAACGCTAAGAAATAATGCTCGCACAGAACCGCCAAAGGTACAGAGATATTTGGTGTCGCTCAAAAACCTTGATTCTAAGTGACCGTCTACAACATAACTCTTTAAACTATCATGCTGAAATTTGTTATGTGTCATTTTTAGCAAAAAAGAAACTTAAGTTCGGGAACGGGCTATATCCTCCCACTCCTTCTACCCCTCCCCTACAAATTTCATGAAGTTTCGAAATATAAAGAAATTGATTTTTCCTCCAAACTATTTAAGCTATCGCCTTGAAATATGGCTTAAAGTATAATTTAATAATTTTTTCTATTTTCATTGAAACTATCAAAGCTGAAAAGACGATTTTTTTGTCAAAATTCAGTTTGATAAAATTACCAACTTCACCTCACTCCTTCTACCAACTCCCAAGGGAATTCCACGAAATTTTTAAATTTCAATTAAATTAATTTTCTTCGAAACTGTGAAAGCAATCAACTTAAAGTTTTATGGAAAGTCTAATAATTGAAATATCATGACGACGAAAAATTTTGATTTGATCCGTATGCTCCTTCTATCCTCTCCTATTCAAAAATATAATTTTAGCTTTACGTCCAATCATAATTCTGTTATATTTAATTGGTAGTTTTGGATTCATTTTTAGACCACACCATAAATATTCAGGCAGATCAGCTCCTCCTCGCAATGCAGCGTCAGTGGGGGTGTTATTTACGCCACTGATACTATTCTTCGAGTCAATAATTCGCTGTAAGCATTAATAAAATTCTCCCTAGCCTATCGATAGGCCTTCGCTTCCGTTTAATGAAGGTTTGGAAATTCTTCCGCCATAAATTTGCTTGACCAGCCCATCGAAGATTTTTGAATTCACTGACTTTTCTGAATTGTTGAAGTAGGCATTTTATTTATATTTCTTTATACCATCCCCTTACCCGTGCTTAATAATGTAACAAAAAAAAAAAAACAATCACAAATTTGTTATCGCATCGAACTGTGCTGCCTAAATTAGAGTGATAGCTTAATAAAATACGACATAGAATACACAAATAACACAGAATATTTTTGCTAGAATAAATCCTCGAACACAATTACAGAGCCCGGCTCCGAATTAATCACCATGAATTCAAATCCTCGTCTGGTGATGCATTGATAAGTTGCTCCCCGAACAACATTGCAAAACGATGTTCCGAAATCGAGGACTTTATCCACTCAGTACAATGGAACCATAAACCAGACAGCGATGAGGATTAGAGTGAATACTTTTGTGCAGACTTTTTACAGCCGCGATACTACCGGTGTGGTGAAATTAAATCCGCACGCATACTCTATTTTGGGTTATCTGCCTTTTTTTTTGTTTTGTTTTGTGCTTTTGGGATGAATTGTATAATTGTGCGCATCTCTATTCCAGAATTGATGATAGGTGAATTTTTTTGAAATACCCACTTCAGTAATTTGGCGAATATGTCGGTATATTACTTGTACATGGCTTGAATTTTAGAAAAATTGCTGTTACATTAATTTGGGTCCAATGCAAATGCCTTAATCCTTTTGGGTGGACATGATGAAGTTTAAAGCTAGTCGGATTGGATTTTTCGGAACCGATTTTACATTTTAGCTAAATATTTAACATTTGCCTCTTTAAAGTTGATTTTGCAATCACTCTTGATATTCTGTGCGCATTGTATTTTAATATTCTGAAAGCATGTCGAAAGTAAGCTGATATTCCCCATACAAGAAAGGTCACTAATTTCGTTGAGAGTGATTACTTTGAGAATATTCCAAGGCATACATTATCAGGCACGTCGAATTCAACGCAATCAGTCAAATTCATTGATCTTTTTATACTCTAGATGAAATCTGAGAGTATATTGTGTTTGCCTTACCGTTTGTAACGCTAAGAAATAACGCTGGCACAGAGCCGCCAAGGGTACAGAAATATTTGTTGTCGCTCAAAAAACTCGATTCCGAGTGACCGTCTGTCCGTCTGTGCGTCTGTCTACAGCATAACTCTCGAAAACTTTGAGCTATAGTGCTAAAAAATTTTGTGTGTCATTTTTAGCAAAAAAGTAACTTTAAGTTCGTGAATGGGCTACATCCCCCACTCCTTCTACCCTCTCCCATACAAATTTCATGAAATTTCGAAATATTAAGAAATTGATTTTTCTTTGAAACTATTTAAGCTATATACTTCAAATTTAGGTCAAAATATAACGATATAGATGTCATTAATATCACGGAATATCCGCCCGATCCCCTTACTCCTTATAGCCCCTCCAATACAAATGGACAATTTTGAAAAATACATATTTTCGATTTTCATTGAAACTAGTAAAGGTGAAAAGACAAAATTTTGTCAGAATTAATTTTACTATAATTGCAACTTATTTTAAAAATAATTATTAACTTCACCTCACTCCTTCTACCCCCTCCCATACAAATTTCACGAAATTTTGAAATTTAAATTAAATTAGTTTTCTTCGAAACTGTTAAAGGTATTAACTTGATATTTTGTACAAAGCATACAAATAGAAATAACAATAATGTGAAAAAAAATGTTTTGATCCGTACACTCCTTCTACCCCCTCACATACAAATGAATAATTTTTGTTAAATGCATTTTATCGATTTTCATTCAAACTAGAAAAAGTACAAACTTCAAATTTTGCCAGAATTTGTTTCTTAATAATTTGAAATAAGTGCTAGAAAAAAATATCAGCCCCGCTTCACTCCTTCTACCCCCTCCCATACAAATATCTGTATTACAAATTCAAGAAAAGCATTCCTCCTTCGAATATATGAGAGCTATCGACTTTGAAATTGAATCAAAGCACGGTGATAAAGAAATTATCAAATGTTCAGATACTTTCGCAAATCGGTATTAGTACACTATTAATCACACATAGAGTAAAATTTATTCATTTACTTGCGCCTACATATTACTGTAGACGTACTGGTGATCATGCCTTGTCCAAGTCCACACCTTTCCAAAAATAACATAGGCGTGATACTTAATACATTTTATTAATTAATCTATCAACGATCAATTTCCTATTAGAACCACCTATAGGACAGAAACAGTCCTCTTCCAAACGGCGCAATCCTGAGCATTTAGTTGTCACTAGGACTTGTTAATGCTGAAGTCGTTCACGTAGAATCCATCCGTTTCCGAGGCACTGTATCCGTTTCTCGTATCAGTAAGACTTTAAGTAAACGGCTGATAAGCCGATGATCAAATCAATGTCCAATTTCCATTTTAAGGGCAAGCAGACTACGGGTATATTCTACTTCTCTTTCATATAAGGGGAAGTAATTAATATTTTTCCGTATTTCGCGTCATCATATTAATTGTTCTCAAAATTTTCTCAAACAGCCAAATGTAAAAAAATTAGCACAATCGACAAAATCGGAATATTTTAGAAAAAAACCTACGAATAAAAATTAAAATTAAGTGCTCACAGCATTTTGGCACGGTATTTATCACAACCAGTAAAATACACTGAAAACGATGACTAAAGTGGCAAATATTTCCAAGACAAAATTTGATTAAATTTTCACTTTAAACGAAAAAAACATTAAAATTTTTTTTTTTTTATTATAGACCTGTCCTAAGTCGAAACCATGGTGAAAAAACTTAGAGTGCCATTGGAGACACTATTTTCGAACCAATATATTCGGATTAGAAATCCAAGAATATTAAATGATGTGGTTTGGGGAATATATGGAAAATTAAATTATTGAAACTTAAGGGCACCCGCTGTCGCCCGTTCCAGGACTGGTAACCTCATAATGAGAAAATTATGACATATTGAGATGGGCATATTCGAACAGTCCGGTTAAAGAACGTATCACGAAATTTGACAGTACGACCGAAGATAGGGTTGAGAGAATACTTATGAGCGCGTGAAGCAGCTCTAATATAGGCCTTATAAATTGTCAGTAACCCAGAAGCGGTGAAAGAGTTTTTACAATGTTTTTGGTAACCCAAAAATTTAGATACTTCCTTGGCGAAGTTAAATATATGATCCTTCCAAGATAAGTTATCTGTGATTTTGATACCTAACATCTTAACATTTGAAGAGTTGGTTAATAGCTGCCCTCCAAAGGTTATTGGATCTAGGTTAGAGTCATGTTTGTGGGACACAAGACAGCACTGGGTCTTTGAAGTATAAATTCGACTTGATTTTTATTGCCCCTACTAAGAATTTTAGCCTATTCGTCTTTCAATAATTGAACCATGTATTTACATTGTTCTCCTAAACTAGTACATCGGGCAAAGAATGCAGTGTTTAAGTAATAGGAGAAGTCTAATGTGCTGACATTAACGATGCTTTGTATAGGATTCAAACTTGAAGATATCAACTCATTAATAAATATTAGACCACCAGCGTTAATTTTATAAGTAGGGCAAACTACAACATCCAATGCCACACGCATTGAACGATTGGCTAGAAAACTTTGAATCCAGGAAATAATGTAATCACCCAAACCAATAGCTTCAAGTTTGATTAAAAGGGCGCTGTGCCATACTCTGTTCAAAGCCTTGGAAATATTGAGAGCGATAATACTAGATTCACGAAACTGGTGAATGCTCTTGTTCCAACGTTCAGTGAGGGTATTTGAAGGGTCTCCTTTGGAACATTATGCTCAGCGAGGATCATGATGGAGTACCCACTGGAGAGCGCACGACTCATGTACGTACTTTGCGAGAAGGTTGAGAGTATTTTGATGACCCCATGGTTCACACAGCACGAGCTACGTATGTATGTATGTTTCAAGGCAAGGTAGTTGATCTTCGTTAAAGTCAATAACACATACTTTTGCGGAAAGTGAACCTTTTCGGGGAGGGAACTGGTTGGAACATTTTCAATTTCATTCATTTTTATTAATTTGTTTTTTTTTTTCTATGTTTAGGATGAAGCAAACATCATTGTTAAGACGGTAAATTTCGCTTGGAATTGTATTCTTTTTAATTCTCGCTTGGCTGATTTAGTTTACTATTTTTAGGATTGACACAATAGAACTGACCTAAAGTTACATTTCGCTAGTTAAAATCACTCGAATTGTAAATGCTCACGAAAATAAAAGTCGAATCGTTCAATAGTCATAGGCGAGTTGAGAACATCGTTTGAATTATAACTTTATAAGAATAAGTTTGTTTTAATGTGCTATAAACGAATTGAGAATGTTAGGACAACTTTCGAGTTAACAATCATATTTTAAGTAAATTTATTTAACGTGCTGCCCTGGTTACACAGCATTTCAAAAAGCCCATATGGCTGTTCAAAATTACCTTATCTACTGATGGCTTAATCAAGAGATTTAAAGTAACAGATGACCAAATTTTCATTAATTTTAAGCCCGTGTGAAGGCTCTTTATACTATAGATGAAATCTAAGAGTATATTGTGTTTGCCTTACCGTTTGTAACGCTAAGAAATAACGCTCGCACAGAGCTGCCAAGGGTACAGAAATATTTGTTGTTGCTCAAAAACCTCGATTCCAAGTGACCGTCTGTCTGTCTGTCCGTCTGTCTACAGCATAACTATCGAAAGCTTTGAACTATAGTGCTAAAAATTTTTGTGTGTCATTTTTAGCAAAAAGGTAACTTTAAGTTCGTGAATGGGCTACATTCCCCCACTCCTTCTACCCCCTCCCATACAAATTTCATGAAATTTCGAAATATTAAGAATTTGATTTTTCTTTGAAACTATTTAAGCTATTGACTTGAAATTTAGGTTAAAGTATAATAATATAAATCTCAATAATATCACGGAATATTGACCCGATCTCCTTACCCCTTCTACCCCCTCCCTCACAAATGGACAATTTTGAAAAATACATATTTTCGATTTTCATTGAAACTAGTATGTCAGAATTAATTTTACTATAATTGAAATGTATTTTAAAAATAATTATCAACTTCACCTCACTCCTTCTACCCCCTCCCATACAAATTTCACGAAATTTTGAAATTTAAATTAAATTATTTTTCTTCGAAACTGTTGGAGCTATCAACTTGATATTCTGTACAAAGTATACAAATAGAAATATTAATAATGCGAAAAAAATGTGTTTTGATCTGTACACTCCTTCTACCCCCTCCCATAAAAAATGCATAATTTTTGTTAAATGCATTTTATCGATTTCCATTAAAACTGGAAAAAGTACAAACTTCAAATTTTGCCAGAATTTGTTTCATAATAATTGAAATAAGTGTTAGAAAAATTATCAGCTCTGCTTCACTCCTTCTACCACCTCCCATACAAATATCTGTATTATAAATTCAAGAAAATCATTTCTCCTTCAAGTATATGAGAGCTATCGACTTTGAAATAGAATCAAAGCATGGTGATAAGAATAATGATAAGCAGTTCCAAAATCAGCTTAAACGCTCCACTTCCTCTGCCACCTCCCATACAAATGCCCCAATTTCAGGAAAACTATGACCAATTTCTTTAAAAATAATGAAAACTAAAAACTTTAAATTCAGCAAAAACCATTTTACAGGCCATGTTCGGTGTCATATACGAAAAATGAAAACCTCCCTCTCTACTTCTACCACCTCCCATGCAAAAGTCTCTATTCACAATTCGAAAGAATTTGAGATGGCATATTTTCCGGTTTATTTAAGTCATTTCCATCTCATCTAGAGAATCATATGATTGGGCTTTAAGCCCAATCATAATTCTGTTATGTTTTTTACACTTTTTTGGCAAATATTTGTTTGAATGAAATTTTTACCACATGTTTATACACATTTTGATCACAGACACGGCAATTTATCACTCATTTAAAAAAAAAAGTTTCTTTCGGTTACCACGATTTCGGCCGTTCTGCATATCTGAAACAAAAAACTCAAACAGCATTTTAATCTATGAAGTTTGAACTAGGCTCGGAATTAGGATTATCAAAAAATATTGAAGGAGTGAAAGCATTAAACTACTTTTTTCACATCACGCTAGAGTAGCTACAAAAATGTTTTATGCAAAATTACAGCATTAAAAATTAAATAGGTACTGAGCAAAGAGATTTAATGAAATTGTGCAGTTTGTATGGGAAGTGGTAAAAGGAGTGGAGGGTTAAGTCAGTTTTACAGAAATTGCTTTGAACATTATGCAATTGACTACTGTCAAATCCCAGACCAGTAACATTCATAATTTTCAAGAAAATTTATTTATTGTAAAGTTTTGAAATTGTGTCACATTGTACGGGAGGGGGCAGAAGCAATGATGCAAATCAGTTAATTTTTTTTTTTTTTTGATCTTAATAATAATGCAATTTATAATTTTGTACAAAATTTGTGCTCGAAAAATGTTATAAGAAAAATGGATTTATAGTTTTTCATGAAAATGTGCAGTTCGTAAGGGAGGTGGTGGAAGGACAGTGGGATTCAATTAATTTTTATAGCATACATGAAGTTTTTGAAAAAATAATATTTTCCAAATTTCAAATTATTAGCATTTTTTGTTTGCAAGAAATTTACTGTAAATTATTGAAGATGAGTTATTTTGTATGGGATGGGGCGTGGTGCGATTTGCCCCGTCTACGAACTTAACCTTACTTTTTGTTAAAAACGATTTGTACAAAATTCGAACTTCTTAGCTCGACGCGTTCTAAAGTTGAGAGCGCACAGACGGACGCACGGACGGACACCAGGTTTTGAGATTTTTGAGCGACAACAAAGGTTTCTTTACCCTTGGCGCATCTGTGCGATCATTACATTGTTACAAACTTAAGAGCAAAGTTTTAATACTCTCAGATTTTATCTAGAGTATAATAAAAACGAAGTCTTCCCATCTATTATCCGGACATAACATGATTTAGTTAGGATCGAAACAAAAAAAAAATGCAAATCATTTTCTCACTTTTCTCTGTTTTATATGATTGTATTGATTCTCTCCCGACAGATATGTTAAATTATCTGGTGATGATTTAGCACCAAACACTTTCTTTCCACCCGAAAAAAGCGCCATGAATTCGTTATGAAGAAATCCCAGTAATTAATTAGCTGGGATAGCGAGTATTGGGGACGTTTTGACGCAGCATGCACACATCACTCCAATCCGTAGTCTAGGCGGTATTGCTACCTATCGTTAATTATTGTATACCCCATAAATCACCATTTCCGACAGTTCGAGCAAACCCTTGCCATTGGGGAAATTCTTTTCGATTGTAATTCCGCATGAAAATCCGTTTGGTTTCGTTTTTTTTTTTTCTCTCCAAGGGTACTTCCGTAGTATCTGAAAGATTCTTTTGTGGCTTAATCAAACCATCGGAAAAGGGATATCGCATGGTTTGGTTCAATTTCAATCGCTAGGTGGGATGATGAGGTGCGTGCCGATGGTTATGGCAGTTGGCGTTTTTATCTCGTGCGGGGGTAGTAATATCATCGTACACACATCCGTACAGTGGTGTATGATTACGCCAGGATTTAAGGTATCTACCGTCGTCTCACATGTCTTTAGCATTTACGACTGCTTAACATGGCATGGTGGTTAATCACTGCCCAGAAAAGGGTTCTACACTCGTCCGAGTGCCTATAAAGCGTCAGTTTAACCCACCTCATAAAATGACATGTGGCGCAGTCTTCCGAAGGATTGCGTGCCTAGACTTAAATGGTGATGACGTTTGACTATAATGGACAAAGTATTAGGGCCGGGTCAGGAGCATCTGAACTTGCGGAGCTGTAGAACGAACGCCCAGACAAAGCGAGCGAAATCTTGTCACAAATCGCCTATAAACTCATTTCGTTATTATTCCGTGCCGTACAGCGACTCCAATCTGGCGATTAGAGGAATGTCGCCTTACGACAAGGTACCAATCAGCGCTAGCGCCACTCATCATCCTACTCATTTTGCAAGCAGACTGTGAAATTGATATTGCGTCTTGGAGGCGATTTACCTATCCGCCATACGGTGCTACGGTAAAGCAAGGCAAGGTGGTTGGTTACCTGTTTCGCGTGCACCTTTCGCATTAATCGTTTCGCAAAACTTTTATTTTACGATCTGTTTGGCTGTGCGAGCTGTTGCTGTCGACCTGTAGAACATAATCGATCGACGCATGCGTTGATGTAGAAACAGTATGTGGGTTAGTCGACAGGTTTCCGTCGAGTGTAAACTTATAACTCTTCTATAGTACGCGAGTGTGCACTGTGTGCCGCACCATGCAGCCACTCGGCGTGGCTTTCTTTCGCGCGATTTTCTTTCGAGCGAACCAACAAATAGCTTCGTGCTTTGCAGAATGCCTAATAAACTTATTAATGCAAAAATGATTTATTCGAACGTATAAAATAGCCCTAATACTTGGCGAGGACGCTTTCCAAACGATTCACGTTCATACGAACTCGCGATCGGTAACTCAAGTCATGGGGATGCTGCGCGATCTCGAGACGACGCCTTCGCGAGCAAGTACCTTGATTTCGTCTTATTCTCGACAGCGAGCTGGCTGTTAGATTTATACAGATCGCACGCTTCGAACCGTATTTGCATCTGAAAATCGTACGAGCGTTAGACAACTTGTTCAGGTTGGTGTATCGGGTGGACAAGGTGAAGCAGTTAGGTCGATTCTTAACTCGAAGAGGAATCTCATATTTATGGTGTTATGGTGGCTCCATGCCGCGATTAACATTTCGGACAAATCGTTTTTCCGCAATTCCGTGACGTTATATGAGCCAGTGATGAATTTTTAATGGCGCGGGCCTAAATATTTCTTGATAACTGTCTTCTAGTGTGGGCTACCGGTCTTGCAGGCAGATAAGTAAGCGCCATATGTTGCACAGCTTTAAATGGAAATGAGGACGTATTGCATGGGCTCATTTGATTGGAATTTGATCAACCTAAAAAAAATGGTAAATAATTCATTTATCATGATCAGAGTCTGGATTTGTAAGTATAAATGCATATCATTTTTGCTTTTATCTAGAAGAATATTAACATAAAAAATATGTATCCGAAATAGTGATTTTCAAAGCTTTGTACTCAATTTATTTCGCATAATTAACCCTTAATACATATTATGGCATATTTCAGTATATTTCGACAAACTTTGTCACATGCTTGAATATTTTCTATTAATACTGAGGCAATCATCGAGTCGTTAGATCTGGACTAAACTGCAACCAGGTAATCTCTTTTCACAGCTCTATTCCAAGAAAGACTCTTATTTTTGCTGGTGTCATGGCAAATTCTATTTAAATGATCGGGATATTGGCTAACGCACACATACTGTTACTACTTATTACTATTGTCCTTATAGCGCATTGGCTACTTAGTGCTCATTTGGACTTAATGCATAGAATTTATTTTCAAATTAATTGAAAATGTCCAAAGCAAATACTTTTTTTATGCCAAATTATGCGGATAGATTGCATTTCAACCAATATGATATTTTTCAATGCCCATTCAAAGCAAATGAAAGAAAATTTCAACTGGATCAGCATACAGAAAACGGGTACTTTATTCAAAATGAATCCTATGGTAGAAACTTTGAGATGGATTGAGTCAAATTAAAAATTTAGGTTCGCATTTCTCATCGGCGAAATAAAAATCACCTAAGCAATAGCTTCTAACGAGCAGTTCGCTTACATCTATATGTACATGCATTACGCATCGTATCTTCAATCAGAACCAATTTTCTTGTGGACTTATGTTACGCTATGGCTGCATTCGATATTCCTTTATTTAAATTAACACAAAAATCTTTACATATACATATATATTTTTATGGAAAAATAAAATGGCCAAAGCATTCCAAGAGAAAGCACTTTGAGAATAGATCGTATGACCTCAGCCACCAGTTGCAGTTATTAGAAGTTGGGGAGCGTGGTTAATCGTCGCTAAGTTCAATGCAAAAAACTTCGGAAATATCAAAAACGTAATAAACAAACCCACCCACAGAACTTGCAATGTACAAGAAGTACACTTGAGGGTACAGTGCCAAATGATTAATAAGCATAAGTAGCCTAAAATTTATTTTTCCAAACGCTGGTAATAAAAATAAACTGCCAACAAGTCGGGCGAAACATTATTATTCTTAGGACAAGTTGCGGATGAGTGGAAAGTCAATATGCAGGCTAGAGTGGTTAGGGAAGACTAAGTGAATGGAAGGGAGTTCATGGGCAGGGCTGTTGTTAATTTAACAATATTTTATTTGTTTCTGTAAGTTTGGATTTTTATGAGGGTAGGAAGAGAGGTAATAGTAAGGGTGGGTGGATGTCAATAGCTTTTTAATTGATTGCTTGAATCACGTCTAATATTCTCTGTATAGAATGTCAGTTTCATAGACGAAGTAGTATAGAATTTTCGTAAAATTCGGTGCATTTTACATTCACGAAACCGAACATTTGTATGGGAGAGGGTAGAGAAGGTAGGGGAATAGTAAAATTTGATATGCAGTTTTATTTCGTTTCTCTTGTAAGTAGCTTGTACAAAATTTCAACTTCGTAGCTTTTAGTTTGTTGGTTATTAGTTGATTTAATGAAATTGGTCGAAATCACAGTTTTGTATGGGAGGGGGTAGAAGGGCAAGCGTGATTTGAAAACTTTTAACGTAATTTCATTTCAACTATTTTTGTAAGTTTTTATGCAAAATTTCAAATTGATAGCTTTTAATAGTTAGGTGATAATTGGTTTCTTGAAAATGGTCGAAAAAATAATTTTGTATGGGAGGGGGTAGAAGTTTGAAAGGTTTTCGACCAGTTCATATTTTGTCTATTTAAGGATTTTTTTAAATGCATTTCGCATATTTTCAAGTTTCTACCTTAAAATTTCACTCAAAAATATTCAGTTTATGTGTTTTTGTGTGTACATAAAACACCTTGTGCACGTTAGACCGGGGGTCGGTTTATAGCAATTATGGATCAAGTTATTATTATATTTCTATGTACATCAAATAGATGTATCCAACCCTAAAATAATCACTCAAAATTTTCGACATTTTTGCTTATCACCTCCCTCCCCTTACACCTCCCAACTTAAAATTTTTACCAAAATTAGCTACTATGTAGTTCTACAATCTGACAAATTTTTGATTTGATATCTGTACTCTTTTTTGAGATATAAGGATTTGTTATTTTGAAAAGTGCGCCATTTTTGAAATCATCCCTATTTCCCCCCACTACTATTATTTTAACATGTTATATTTTTTTGTATTTTCCTAGTATAGCTTAATATACGTTTTAAGTTTCATTTACATAGCTGTTTCCAATGGAACTATATGCCACCTTGACGGTCTCTAAATATGATTTTTTTACGATAAGTAATTTCGAAGATATAATTATTTGAAAAAAAAATTCGGCAGACAATTGGTTCTTAGCCCCCATTTTTCGCACCCCAATGGATAAAAAAATTAAATTATTTTTAAAAGTTGTCCCACAAACTCTTCTGTATAAATGTTGAGTTTTAGCTTCCTAGCTGTTACCATGGTTGAGATATTTGAATTCGTATTTTTCGGTTTAAGCGCTCCCCCCGCCTCCCCCTGAACCCGTACACCCCCCAAAATGGGTATCCGCCTGAAATCCGCAACTATCTACAATCCCTCCAAAAATGAACTTTCTATCTTGAAGGGTTTGGGAGTTAATGTGCGCTGAGCGTACACGTCGGCGTACGGCGGACGGCGTACAGACTGACGGATTTTTTTTTGCATTTTTAGGCTAATTTAGTCATGAAACGCGAAAAAAAAAAATTTCAGGGTAGCAAACTTTTTTTTTTTTTTGTGTCGATCACAATATTTATTATTATAATAATAAAATACAAATCCTTATATCTCAAAAAATACTACAGATATTAAATCAAAAATTTGTCAGATTGTAGAACTACATAGTAGCTAATTTTGGTAAAAATTTTAAGTTGGGAGGTGTAAGGGGAGGGAGGTGATAAGCAAAAATGCCGAAAATTTTGAGTGATTTTTTTAGGGCTCTAGTGAAAGATAAAAAGTTAAAATTTTGCATGTGAATACCTATATTTAATGTACATCGAAAAATAATATTAACTTGATCCATATTTATTATAAACCGACTCCCCCGGTCTAACGTGCACAAGGTGTTTCATGTGCATTGAAAAAAAACACATAAACTGAAAATTTTTGAGTGAAATTTTAAGGTAGAAACTTGAAAATTTGCGAAATGCATTTAAAAAAATTCCTAAATATACTAAATATTAACTGGTCGAAAACCTTTAAAACTTCTACCCCCTCCCATACAAAATTATTTTTTCGACCATTTTCAAGAAATCAATTATCACCTAACTATTAAAAGCTATCAAATTCAAATTTTGCAAAACAACTTACAAAAATAATTAAAATGAAATTGCGTTCAAAGTTTTAAAATCGCGTTTGCCCTTCTACCCCCTCCCATACAAAAGTATGATTTCGACTAATTCCATTAAATCAACTAATAACCAACAAATTAAAAGCTATGAACTTGAAATTTCGTACGAGCATCTAACAACAAAAATGAAAGAAAATTGCATCACAAGTTTGACGATTCCCTTACCTCCTCTACCCCCTCCCATACAAAATTATTTTTTCGAGCATTTTTAAGAAATCAGTTATCAGCTAACTCTTAAAAGCTATCAATTTCAAATTTGGCACAAAAACTTATAAAAATAATTCAACTGAAAAGTTTTAAAAGTTTTGAAATCGCGCTTGCGCTTCTACCCCCTCCCATACAAAACTATGATTTCGACCAATTTTATTAAATCAACTAATAACCAACGAACTAAAAGCTACGAACTTGAAATTCTATACAAGCACCTTACAAGAGACGCGAAATAAAACTGCGTATCAAATTTTACGATTCCCTTATATTCTTTACCCCCTCCCATACAAATGTTCGGTTTCATGAATGTAAAATACACCGAATTTTATGAAAATTCTATGCAACTTCGTCTATGAAACACATTCTATACAGAGAATATTGGACGTGATTCAAGTAATTAATTAAAAAGCTATTAACATCCACCCACCCTTACTATTACCCCTACTCCTCCCCTATTAAAAACCCAAACTTACAGACACGAATGAAATATTGTTAACAGTCCTGCCCAAGAACTCCCTTTCACTTAGTCTTCCCTAACCACTCTAACCTGCATATTGACAACTTGTCCCAAGAATAATAAAGTTTCGCCCGACTTGTTGGCAGTTTATTTTTTAGGTTAATTTAGTCATGAAACGCGAAAAAAAAATTTCAAGATAGCAAATTTTTTTTTCTTTGTCGATCACAATACTTTATTATTAGAATAATAATTTAATATATATACATATATTTATATATATATTTTAAATTTAAGCTTCAAAAATTTGATAGGTTTTGAGAAAATTAGTGTATTAAATTTAATGAAATTGTGCAGTTTGTGTGGGAGGTGGTGGAAGGAGTGTTTTTTTTCACTAATAACTATTAAGATTATGCAATTGACATCTCTCAAATTCCAGACCAATAGCATTAATACTTTTAAGGGAAATCGATTTTAAATAACATTCTAAAAATATGCCACTTTGTCTAGTGAAACTAATCAGTTTATTTTTTTTCGATCTTACTAATAGTTTTAAATAAATACTTAGTGTAGAATTTCATCTCCATCAATTTTATCCGTACTGAATGAATTGGTTTAGAGTATTTCATGTAAAAGTATAGTTTATATGGGAGGTGATAGAAGAAATGAGGAGATTTAAATAATTTTTATACTGTGGATTGATGGCATTTTAAAAATAATCCATTGTATATTTATAGCGTTCATACTTTTGAGAAAATCTGCTTATTATGAAATTTCGAAATTGATTCATTTTGGTTTGGTGAATGTTTTCACAGTGCATTTTGAATTGAAAGAAAAGATTTCCGGATTCTACACTGTTACGCTTTATTATTCGTGACGTTTCGGTCTCTACTGAGACCGTTTTATAAAGATCTCAGCAGAGACCGAAACGTCACGAATAATAAAGCGTAACAGTGTAGAATCCGGAAATCTTTTCTTTTGATTCATTTGGTATGGAAGTGGTTAAAATGGGTCGAGCGATTTGGCTCGTTGACGAACTTCGCCGTACTTTTTCATTAAAAATAACGTTTGCAAAATTTGAACATTCTAGCTCAATGCATTTCAAGCTAGAGAGCGTACAGATGGACGGACTTCCAGTTTTAAGATTTTTTAGTAACAAGAAATATTTCAGTACCCTTCGCGAATCTGTGCGAGCAGTGTTCCTTCGCGTTACAAACCTTATAGCAAACTTACATTACTCTCAGATTTCATTTAGAGTATGCAAATGATATCGTATCTTTGTAGTGGGTAGCGTGCTTACATTTCAGTCAACAGGTCGTGGGTTTGATTCCCACTCCATTTGGTTATAAACTCTAGTGAGGTCCGTACCAAATAGACTGTAATTAAAGACAGTTCGCTATGTGGAGAACTACGTAACTGATCATTTACTTGTGTTCAATTGCAGTTTATTCTTATCACACCAACGAACAAGACACTCTATATTTTTTTGTAATAAGACGCAGTTCCTTACGTTTCAAATACATAAATAAATCTTTAAATTGTCATCAAAGAAAAGAGAAGAAGTTTTGCGAATATCATTAGTTAAATTATTAAAAATAATAGGATCCACGATTGAGCCTTGCGGAACTCCAGATGTAGAGAATCCATCTCGTGAAGTAATAACATTTAGTGCAACGTTTTTAAAACCACCACACAAGACATACCTTATGGTGTATCTTATCAAATGCCTTCTGGGTAGAAGATTTTTTCTTCAATTCTTTAATCGCTCGTTGATAGTATCAATAAGAATATTCATTATTTCAAGTGGAACATATTCACCAATGAGTTTGTTAATTACATCAGAAAATTAACCAAACAGTTTGCCTATAGAAATGCACTGAAATTTATATTTATGTTATTTTTTAAAATTTTCTGCTTCTCTTTAAATACTTTCTACGCTAAACGGTGCAGGTTCGTTGGTGTAAACCTTGCTAATTGCATCTTGGGAGTTTCGAGTCGGTGTATACAGAATTATTCAATGATCCATGCACCATATACGCTTTAAGAAGACTATCTCTTATGATAAAGCTTCTAAATTACTAGCAACATAGATGTTGATGGTTTGGATGGCGGCTTGCGACATATATATGTATATATGATGTTTGTCAATTTAATTTGAATATTTTGAACCATTGTATTTTGATAGAGGACTAAAACTGTTAAGTTAATGAAATAATTGCCTTGCAAATACGCAAATACATGTTGCGAACAGGAGCCTTCGCCCATTTTTTTACTTTTCGTATGTCGGGTTCATTATCCCGTTTTTCCTTACACGAGAGTTACGAGTGCTTCATTTGTGAAATTTGTTTTATTTTTCAAAATAATATCTATTTAGACCAATGTTTTTCTATCTTCTGTCTTTAGAAATACGATTTCCGCAACTTTTCAAAATAAATGCTTGTCCTAGCAATCACCTGGTCAATAGAGTCAACTTTTTTCGTCGAGCCATATTTGGAAATAGAAAAAAAATGCTGAGTGCTAAATTTGGCAAATAAGATGGATGCGGGAGTAATTTGAAAATAATTCGTATCCTAACTCAAGCCATTTTGTTACGGCGACAACTAAGAGTGCACGTTTGCATCCCAGAAAATTATCGTCATGACTTTCATCGCTGATAAAGTCGCCTTAGTCTTCTTTGGCACAGTTTCGCCACGGAAAACCAATTCCTTGGACTGTTCTTTGATCGCTGGTGTGCTGTGGTGAATCCATGTTTCGTCACACCGCTATCGATTTGTTTATTCACACCAAAAATCATTTTTATTGCGCTGTAACATTGCGAAACATTGTATTGAAGTTGACTCTCGTGAATGTTTATTATCAATTTTGAGTAATCGCGGTATGCATCTTGCGGACAGCTTTCTCATATCCAAATGATTTGTTTGAATACTCTGCACACATTCAATTGAGATATCGAATGTCTCAGCAATCTCACGCATTTTCACCCTTCAACCGTTTGTCCGAGATTTCATATTATCTAGAGTATAAAAAACACGATGTGTGCAATAATCTCAATTTTTTTTAACAAAAATCTTTAGTATAAGTACGTACTTACCTCCTAATTAAAACTACGACTTTGCTCAAAAAAAAAAAACTCTTGGTATCTTATAACTAATTAGTTTCACTCGCTGATGTTGACATATTCTCCAAAATTAATTACATTTCTAGTCTTACTACATCACATCCAAACAAATTGGAATCATTTATCATTCCGTAAAGGAACCTTACTCTATGGACAAAATATCTTCAAACTATGGACATATTCCCTTTTCGGGACAACCGAAAAAAAAATCTCATATATAGTCGAACCGAAAACTTTACATAGCTAACGTACAAAAACTTTGAAGTTTTGCCTTATTACGTCATGACATGCTTAATTTTAGCTTGTGATAAATGAGGCTATTAAGTCTGCTTGAAGCGAAATATATTTATAAAAAAATGCTGATTTTTTTTTTTTTGTTTGCGGTTTGTGAAAATTCACATAAAAAAGTTTTGTACTTAAGTCGTTTCACTTCACTTTTACTTATGAAAAGTGAAACTAATTTTCATCGACGAAAGAAAATAAACACACAGTTGAATAGGTCAGCTAGCCATAGTAGAAAAGTTGCTCGAGGACGAAAAGTAATCAAAACATAATTAGTAAGGTTATAGAAACTTTAAGTTATTGATGACTTTAAAAGTTTTTGTTTTAAATAAACCGATGATAAGATTCGAAAGTTTGGGAGACATAATATTGTGATAAAATAATACAATTTACATCAAGGACCTTTGAAATTGTCAATAAATTTGCAGATTGTGTGGTTAATCGATAAAGAATCCTGTTTTTATGAAAATTTGAAAAAAAAAACCGAAATGTAGCCTAGTGGGTAGCGTGTTGCTCTACAATGCAAAGATTGAGAGTTCAAATCTAGACCGACGCATAGTTCTAGTACACTACCTAATTGGATATAACTAGTTTACCCCAATCTGCGAAAATAATAATACAGAATAAAAACATAACATGGCTACGATTGCGCGTAAACCGCAATCTTACGATACTCTAGATGAAATAGAATTTTTTGTGATCCCAAGAAATTTTGTATGGGGACTGTTAGAAGGGGTGATAGCATTGAACTAATTTTTTCCCCGTCATGCTAAAGTAGCATGTTTTATACAAAATGCTTACTCCAAAAATTGAATAGGAGCTGAGAAAATTAGTGTGTTAGATTTAGTGAAAATGTGCAGTTTGTATGGGAGGTGGTAGAAAGAGTGGGGGATTTTAGTGATTTTCTCAGAAATAACTAAGAATATTATAAAATTGACATCTCTTAAATTTTAGCCCAGTAACATTCATACTTTTCAAGAAAATAGATATTTTGTGAAGTTGTGAAACTGTGTCATATTGTATGGGAGGGGGTAGAAGCAATAAAGCTAATTATATATTTTTTTCTGATCTTAGTGATAATGCTAAATAAGTGTTTATCACAAAATGTGAGCTCGATAAATGTTATATGTTCTGAGAAAATCGGCTTAGAGCATTTCATGAAAAAGTGTAGTTTGTATGGGAGGGGTTGGAAGGAGAGGGAGGACGCAAATAATTTTTATACCATATATTGGAATCATTATGAAGTAATATATCCCAAAATTCAGACTAATAGCTTTTATACTTTTCGAGCAAATCAATTTATAGTCGAATTGCGAAATTGTGCCATTTTGTATGGGAGGGGGTAGAAGGGGTGAAGCTAATCGTCTAATTTTTTCAGCCTTACTAACAATTTAAAATAAATATTTAGTGCACAATTTCAGCTCGCTAAATTTTATACGCACTGAGTAAATTGGCTTAGAGTAATTCATGACAAGTACAGTTTGTATGGGAGGTGGTAGAAGGAGGGGTAGGACATGCATAATTTTTATACCGTAGATTGATATTATCATAAAAGTAATATATTCCAAATTTCAGGCTATAAGCGTTTATATTTTTTGAGCAAATCCTTTAATTGTCAAATTGCGCAATTGTGTCATTTTGTATGGGAGGGGGTAGAAGGGGTGGAGCGATTTGGCCCGTTCACGGACTTAAAGTTACTTTTTTGCTAAAAATGACACACACAAATTTTTAGCACTATATCTCAAAGCTTTCGAGAGTTATGCTGTAGACAGACGCACAGACGGACAGACAGACAGACAGACAGACGGACAGACGGACAGACGGACAGACGGACAGACGGACAGACGGACAGACGGACAGACGGACAGACGGACAGACGGTCACTCGGAATCGAGGTTTTTGAGCGACAACAAATATTTCTGTACCCTTGGCGGCTCTGTGCGAGCGTTATTTCCTAGCGTTACAAACGGTAAGGCAAACACAATATACTCTCAGATTTCATCTAGAGTATAAACAATGCTGCACTTTTGGCTACTCTTTACGACGGAGTTAGCTGTCGGACGTTGTGCGTTCGAAAATGCATTATATGTCCTGTATACAAAAAAGGGTGACCGTCTGCGTTGCGAAAATTACAAAGGAATATCATTGTTGTGTACGTGTTATAAAATTTTAATGAAAATTATTGAACGAAGACTCAGTGAATGCGCTAACAACATCATCGGAGAATATCAAGGTGGCTTCAGATCTGGACGATCGACAACGGACCAGTTATTCGCAATAAAATAAGTGCTTGTAAAATGCTGGGAATATAATATTAATGTGCACCAACTGTTCGTTGATTTTTGTGAAGCATACAATAGTGTCAACCGTAACGCTCTGTGCAGAATAACAATTGAACTAGGTGTCCCACCGAAACTAGTTCGGTTCATAAGCCACTATGGAAAACAATGAGTGCCGAGTAAAAATCCAAAATGAGTTGACTCATAGCTTTCCAATGGGATCAGGTCTCAAACAAGGGGATAGTCTCGGTGCTCGAGTATGTCGTCATACATGTATGGGAGGTGGCAGAAGCAGAGGTGGGATGCTTGTGATTTTTGTATCAAACACCGAACGTAATATACAAAACTTTTCATGCTGAATTTAAAGTTTTTGGCTTTCATAATTTTCGAGGAAATTGAACAATTTTTGTCTGAATTTATGGCATTTGTATGGGAGGTGGCAGAGCAATTGGGAGGTTTTTGGATGATTTTGAATCTGCTTATCAACATCCTAATCATATTGCCTTGTTACAATTCTAAAGTCGATAGCTCTCATATGTTCGAAGGAGATATAGTTTTCTTGAATTTCCAATACAAAAATTTGTATGGGAGGTGGTAGAAGGAGTGAAGCGAAGTTCATATATTTTATATCACTTATTGAAATTATTAAAGGACAAATCTTGGCAAAATTTTAAGTTTGTACTTTTCTAGTTTCAATGAAAATCGATTAACTGTATTTGCCGAAATTTTGCATTTGTATGGAAGGGGGTAGAAGAAATATTCGAATAAAAACCAAATTTTTTGGCATCAATGATATTTATAATAGTATACTTTTATCAAATTGTAAAGTTGATAGCTTTGACGGTTTTGAAAAAAATAATTTAATTGAAATTCCGAAATTTCGTGAAGATTGTATGGGAGGGGATAGTAGGAGTGAGGCGACGTTTATAGTTTTTCCAAAATTGGTTGCAATTATGTATAATAAAAACATAACATAACGTAAAGCTCAATCGATATTCTAGATGAAAGGGAAATTTTCTGATTTTCTTACGGGAAGTGGTGGACGGGGTGACGACATTGAACAAATTTTTTCACATCACGCTAGAGTTGTCATTAAAATGTTTTATACAAAACTTCGGATTCAAAAATTTAATAGGTACTGAAAAAATGGATTTACTGGATTTAGCGAAATTGTGCAGTTTTTATGGGAGGTGGTAGAAGGAGGGACGAGTTCTTCGTGACTTTTTCAGAAATAACTAAAAAAAATCATGTTTTTGAGATGTTTTAAATTGCAGATCAGACATTCATACTTTTCAGGAAAATCGACATTCTGTAAAGTTGTGAAATTGTGTCAGAGTGTACGGGAGGGGGTAGAAGGAGTGAAACTAATCGTCTAATTTGTTTTTGGACTTAATAATAATTCTAAATAAATATTCAGTGCACAATTTCAGCGCGATCAATTTGATACGTACTGAGAAAATTTGTTTAGAGTATCTCATGGAAAATGCAGTTTGCATGGGATATGGTGGAAGGAAGGAGAGGACTCAAATAACATTTATACAGTAGATTTAAATCATGATATAAAAAATAAATTCCAAATTTCAGATCAATAGCATTTATACTTTTTGAACAAATCCGTTTATTGTCAAATTGCGAAATTGTGTCATTTTGTATATGAGGGGGTATAAGAGGTAGAAGGGGTAAAGCTAATCATCTAACTTTTATTGGTTTTACTATCAATTCTAAATAAATATTTAGTGCACAATTTCAGCTCGATAACTTTTATACGCACTGAGTAAATTGGTTTAAAGCATTTCAGGAAAAAGTGCAGTTTGTATGGGAGGTGGTGGAAGCAAATAGTTTTTATACAGTAGATTGAAATCATCATAAAGGTATTACATTCCAAATTTCAGATCAACAGTGTTTATACTGGTTTGGTGAATGTTTTCACAGTGCATTTTGAATTAAAAGAAAAGATTTCCGGATTCTGCACTGTTACGCTTTATTATTCGTGACGTTTCGGTCTCTGCTGAGACCTTTATCAAACTGATCGACAATTACAAAAGACAATTATTATATAGACAAGGGGGTTAATTGAGTGTGGGAAGGATAATTAAGGTTAATTAATTAGTATCAGGTAGTTAAATTAGTTAAGGATTTTTGGGTACGAATTCTGTTCTTACCAAATTTTAACGCAGGTAGCCAAACTGCTGATAACTTGTATCCGGTGTCTCGGTTGAAGTTCTGTGGATGTTTCGAAATTTCTATGGCTTCTCGCACTATTCGTTGATAATATTTATTTGTCCTGGCCAGAATTTGCACATTGTCGAAATCGATTGTATGGTCCTCTGTAGTTGCATGTTCCGCGATCGCTGATGACTGTATCTGGTTTTTCCGTGTGCATCGTTGGTGCTCCTTGATCCTTGTTTGGACTGTGCGTCCCGTTTCTCCTATATATACTTTATCGCAAGAGCCGCATGGTACTTTGTATACTCCTTCAGTCTCCAATGGTTTTTTGTCCTTCTGGTTTCCTAAAATTCCTCGGATAGTAGTCGGGGTAGTGAATGTTGTCTTGATGTTCGATTTTCGAAGAATAAGGATAAGATAGGAAAAATTCTTCGAAAATCGAACATCAAGACAACATTCACTACCCCGACTACTATCCGAGGAATTTTAGGAAACCAGAAGGACAAAAAACCATTGGAGACTGAAGAAGTATACAAAGTACCATGCGGCTCTTGCGATAAAGTAAATATAGGAGAAACGGGACGCACAGTCCAAACAAGGATCAAGGAGCACCAACGATGCACACGGAAAAACCAGATACAGTCATCAGCGATCGCGGAACATGCAACTACAGAGGACCATACAATCGATTTCGACAATGTGCAAATTCTGGCCAGGACAAATAAATATTATCAACGAATAGTGCGAGAAGCCATAGAAATTTCGAAACATCCACAGAACTTCAACCGAGACACCGGATACAAGTTATCAGCAGTTTGGCTACCTGCGTTAAAATTTGGTAAGAACAGAATTCGTACCCAAAAATCCTTAACTAATTTAACTACCTGATACTAATTAATTAACCTTAATTATCCTTCCCACACTCAATTAACCCCCTTGTCTATATAATAATTGTCTTTTGTAATTGTCGATCAGTTTGATAAAGGTCTCAGCAGAGACCGAAACGTCACGAATAATAAAGCGTAACAGTGTAGAATCCGGAAATCTTTTCTTTTAATTTTAGTGTTTATACTTTTCGAGCAAATTCGTTTATTGTGAAATTGCCAGATTGTGTAATTTTGTATGGGAGCTGTATAGCTCAACGCATTCTCAAGCTAGGGAGAACACGGACGGACAGACAGACGGACGGACGGAGGAACATTCGGTTTTGAGATTTTTGAGTGATTATATGAACTTCTGTATCATTAATTTTTTTCTTCGAGCCCAATTTTTTGGCGTTACAAACTTTGTGGCAAACTTATAATACTCTCAGATTTCATCTAGAGTATAATTAATTATGATAAAAATTTGTTCAATTAGCTTTGCTAGTTACAATGAAAACCGAATAAATGCATTTTTGAAAATTGTGCATTTGTTTGTGAGGGGGTAGAACGAGTAAGGGGATGTGATCAATATATTTTGACAAAAATGATATTGACATCATTATACTATGATCAAATTTTCAAGTCAAGAGCTGAAATGGTTTCGGAGAAAAATCAATTTCCTTAAATTTCGAAATTTCATGAAATTTGTATGGGAGGGGGTAGAAGGAGTGGGGGGGATGTGGCCCGTTCACAAGATCAAAGTTACTTTTTTGCTAAAAATGACATAACAAATTTCAACACAGACGGACAGACAGACGAACAGACGGTCACTCGGAATCGAGATTTTTGAGCGAGAACATATATTTCTGTACCTTGAGCGACTCTATGCGAGAATTATTTCTTAGCGTTACAAACGGTAAGGCAAACACAATATACTATCAGATTTCATCAAGAGTTTAAAAATCCGTCCCGACCTACGCCGTTCGCCGTATATATGGACTCATATCTCTGAGAACGTTAAAGGTAGAATATTCGTTTTCGGGTTGAATGTTGACTGGGTAAGTGAGCTCCAATATTTAAATTTTAGGGAGTATCAGGTGAAAGGGAGAAGCGGGGGGAGAGAGTCAAAAACTTCACTTGCTAATATCTCCACCACGAATCCAGATAGGAAGCTGAAAATCAGCGGAGGTGTGAAGAGGATTGCGGGACAAACTTTTAAAATAGTTTAATTTTTTATCCACTGGCGTCCGAAAATGGGAAGGGGGCTGAATTGTCGGCCGATTTATTTTTTCTCAAATGATTATATCTTCGAAATCCCTAATCACAAAAAATTCATATTTTGGGACCATTAAGGTGGCATATAGATCTACTGGAATCAGCTTAAAGAGTGGCTAATTATTGTAAGGGGAGGGTCAGGGTTGGTGCAAAGAAAAACACTTAAAAATAAATATCTCAACTATCTCTTAAGCTATGTAATTGAAACTTAAATCATATATTAAACTGTACTAGTGAAATGTGAAAAAAATATAATACGTGAAAATAATAGTAGTGGTGGGAAATTGGGAGCATTTCAAAAACGTCGCACTTTTCAAAATTACAAATCATTATTTATCAAAATTTAGTATAGATATCAAATCGAAAATTTGTTAAATTGTAGAACTACATACTCCTTCATTTTGGTTTGCCTTCTACCCCCTCCCATACAAAAGTATTATTTCGGCCAATTACACTAAATCAACTAATAACCAACAAATTAAGAGCTATGAACTTGAAAATTTTACCATGCACCTTACAATAGAAATGAAATAAAATTGCATCACAATTTTTACGATTCCCTTATCCGCTCTACCCCCTCCCATACAAATGTTCGGTTTCGTGAATGTAAAATACATCGAATTTTATGAAATTCTATGCAACTTTGTCTATGAAACACATTCTATACAGAAAATATTGGACGTTATTCAAGCAATCAATTAAAAAACTATTAAAATCCATCCACCCTTACTATCACCCCTCCCCTCATAAAAAGTCAAACTTGCATAAACGAATGAAATATTGACTAATATTGGTTACGGGTTAAATTGACAAAGGCCCTGCCCAAGAACTCCCTTTCACTTTGCTTTCCCTAACCACTCTAACCTGCATATTAACTTTCCACGCATCTGCAACTTATCCCAAGAAAAATAAAGTTTCACCCGACTTGTTGGCAGTTTATTTGATATTTGATTAATATACTTTTAGCTTCAAGCATAATATTAGTATTGTAGTTGTGTGTCTGAACCCTAGACTCTTTTTCTTTAATTTTGTATCTATGTACAATGTAACAAAAATCAAGAAACAATAAACTTTATCATTATTATTAATTATCGTAATTTTTATTGCTACTTAAAATTTAGCACTACTTTTTATAAATGGTGGGTTTACATTATTGGAGGTGTCGTTGTTAAAGCTGTAGGTAAATAGACAAATAAATAAATTATTTCTTAGCGTCACAAACAATATACTCTCGGATTTCACCTTAGATTCTAAAAAGCGGAGATAGATAGTTGCGCGAAGGGATAATAACCCTTCCACAATAATATGGAGGGTCAGGAGGCCAGGACCCTTATTCGGCTTTAATACCATATAATAAGATTTCGTGAATAAAAACCTAAACTTGGACATGCCCCGATCGAGGATGAAGATCTTCAATCACCCACCTTTCAGTAAGAATAACTAAGCTAGACTAGAGGAAATGCTCGGCCATTCTTCCATGTTCTTTAATTTGCGAACTAAATCGAAAGAGCCACTAGTGAATAAAGCTATAGAGATATTAGAATAATCGTTAATATTGTTTTTAATCCATTAGCCTCTCCGCACATAGCATCTGTTTCGGTCGTCATAAAACGCATTAAGCTATGAAATTGATTCGAAACAACCCGTATTTCTGCGCGGACCACTTCACGTTCTAGCTTCTAAGAAACGCTCGTTTGTCGGCTCGGACACAAGTTCATTATTTTCATTGATCTAAATTTCCGCTTAACATGTCATCTGAGATTACTCAGCGAGAAATCATCGAAACGAGAGCCCAGTAACCCCAAAGAGCACCACTCACATTAATGGTGACTCTAATCGTACAAAACCGCACCACTAATCCAATTTCAGTATTTTCTCGCTTCGTCGTTCGCACATATCTGACCATTAATCTCGTCTGGACCGCAACTAGAAACATGGCCCAAGCCCAATTTATGCTTAGCACTCATCCGTCCGCTGCTGCATAACAGCTCAATGCCAGAAACCGGGTTCGAACCCCAGCATCATACTCGTAATCCTATTTGGTTCGAATGGGCTTCATTTAAGGGATACGGCAGAACAGTGTAAGATATCTGGCAATTAGTTTCCGTTTTTCTTATTACGTTCGGTGTGAATGTTCCCACATGTCTGCGCGCGGTCCTATTCTAGTTTTGAAAAAAAAAATTACAAAATGTGTATAAACAATTACTTGACTGGGCGGCAAATTTCAAACGATCTGCGACGAATGTAGACGACAACTATCGTGACATTGACGTGCTAGTTGAACTCAGCTAAGCTATAGTTAGACGAGACACTAGCGTTAGATTGGCTGCTTCAATCTGTGGCATGAGAGATTTCTGGGCGTGCTATTACATCTGGGATTTAAATCGAGCGCCGCGCCGTTGTAACTTAAATTGTCATGTCAAGTCCAATATAACAGCAGCCCACTAAGAGGTTGAGCAAAATGCCTCAACAGCCGTCCTTGTTATCTTATTTGGAAGCCAACTAACCTGTTGACTAGGCCGTGACTTAATTGCACGAATCCCAGAGTGAAATAATTTTCAATAAACTCTTGAGACGTTATGAGTTATCTTAAGAAAAAAACAATTCCCGTTCCAAGGAATTTCGTTTTTCGCTACCCATTGTTGATTTGCAAATTAAAAATCGATTTGGCCTAAACTGTAAGACGATAGACAGGAAGAATAAGAAACACAGCGCTTCTTCGCTACATCGGCAATTAATGATTTGTGTCTTTTGAACGGCATCCTCGATTCCTCATCACGAAAAATGATTTTTATCGTCGGTTCTTAACCTCTGCATATTAAGATCTTATTATTTTTTATTGAATCGACCACGACCGCGGCAGTAGCTGGAAGAAGTTGGTGGCAGCCATAACTGCTTAGCTGACAGCTAGACAGAGCTAGGAAAGTTATCGAAGCGGAAATCAAAAGCGTCTTGTTTCAAACTTATTTTTTCCATCTTTTTTGCATAATACATTTTATGGATGCCTACAGTTTTTTTTTTGGCCAGAATTTCTTATTGAAGATTTTAAAGTTCAGCAGGAAGTACCGAATTGAAATAATGAATAATTAATTTGACCCGACCTGATCTAACGTTTCTAATTTTAGTAGATGCTGGAATTTTCGAAAGTAATGTGCTAAAGTTTATTTATTAGGTTGAATTATTGTTTTTTAAGCAATGGAAAAAACTCGGGGCTTATCCTTTAATGTGCAAAGCACATTGAAGTCTACATTGGTATGGAAAAAAAGTGGATATGGGAAAATTAGTAGTGACAGTGAAACACAGGAGGGATATGGCGGTGGACGTTGGTCTTAAGTCACTAAAGGTTGTATACCGTTGGAAAGAGAACGCCTGATAATAAGTTCCATATAACTTTCGTCCGAGGGATGAAGAACTGCCTGAATTTCATTTAATAGAGGAGGTATTAGGGCTTTTAGTTCCCTGCTGCACTTACCATTTACGATTATCATTTCGACGATGCTATTGGGGCCGATATAGCCTTGTCTCCGACGAAACGAAACGCAGGAATTCGGATACGGAGTGATTTGGGGGCCTAGCCCAAACGTGCGAGTTATATTCAAGACGTATCTAGATATAAGTCTTCTAAGGGTCTCCGGTGCATAATGGGCATCTAAAACAGTAGGTTGTGAGTTGGATTCCTACTCCAGGCAGCAGGACTTTTTTAAACACGAATTTTTCAGTTGCTAATGGCAATGAAAAATTATTCGAAATAAAATGGGCAAGCGATGTAAGAGTAAAACAGCTTCACTTGAAGAAGGTCTATATATGTTCTTAGTATATGGTTTCTGTTCGCGTTCTATCATTCAGTCCCCCGTAACATCTTAAAATGTTTGTCATTGACAGCCAGTAAAACTGAAAAATATATCAGCCTCATCACTCGTTACGGTCGTTATTACTCCCCTTCTTCTCTCTTCCCAATTCCATTCCTTCCCCCATGGTTGTGTTTGTGCATTGCATAGGCCGAAATTGTCTATACACATAAATCGTTCTGGAAAAAATATAATAGCTAGTTCGAAGGTAGAAAAATATTTTTTGCACTTCTGCAGAATACCTAGACATTTTGAAGCACCAAGATCGAGTTCATAGATGTGTTCGCTCCAATCAAGACGATTTTTGAATTTTCCACCAAGTAACGTAAAGTCTGCAGAAGGTTTAATCTGTACGTTGTTTAAGGACGTATTAGCGGTTGAGGTCGGAATGTTTTGCTTAAGAAATAGATGACAAGACTACGTTTTTAAGGCATTAAACTTTACTCCACTTTTCCTGCCCCAATAGAGGATTAATCTAAGGTTAAATTTCAATGACTATATTGACTTCATTCGGCATGAGGCTACCGATATTGGACGTGTCTCCGTTGGGGTGTCAAATTGGTATATGTTATCTAGAGTGTTGTCATCTACAAAACAATGAGTAGAGGGTAGACTACAGAAAGTTGTTTATTAATACCAAATAGAGGGTGGGAGATAAAACTGAGCCCTCAAAATGCTGGAATCAATGGAAAAGTGTGCAGAAGTTACTACGTCTAGAACGACTTATATAGAGCGCTCTGAGAGGAAACTCTTCACTTGAGAAAAGATGCATTAAAACCGAACTGCCGAACCCTGTCGAACTATGTTTAGACCAAGTACTTGACTTTCGCCAAGTTTGTGGATGCAGCAACTCCAGCATCCGGTCAGTTAGACGAAAAGATCGTCTGTAGAACGTCTCGAGCAAATCCGTAATGGCGATAATGGATAAGATTTTTATCTACAGGTAAGTCGACTGTCTTGCGATTGACAGCAGTTTCCATCATTTAAGAACTTAAGAACTAAGTTAATGGTATTGGGGCGATAATTAGCGGGGTTCGCTTTGCTTCCTTTCTTTGGTGTTGGCTGGACTTTCGTGATCTTCCAGATCTGAGGAAAGCACCTTAAAGAGTGTGAGATATGATACGAAGAGGTTTCGCTAGAGACGTATCGCAGTTTTTACAATAGATGACATCTGGCTCAACTGACTTGTGAATATTTAGCTCCAGCAGGATCCTGGGAAAAACCCTATTTCGAAAACGAATTAATATTTGATTAAAAATCTCAAAACGTAGTAGAGATATCGATTTTTATCTTATCTCCTTACGGTTTCGGTTAAAATTCTTATTCCTATTTTATGTACATATAATTTTGAAGCAACTGCAATTTCCGCATCTCGGTGGCTGCTCGTTTGATGTGAAGGTTTGTTTTTTGTTTAACGCGGGGAAAAGCATCGAAAGCCTTGAAGTGCGGGACTTGAACCCGTCAAAAACCCCTCGCCTAACCCTCTGCCCCCGGGACAACCGTTAAGTATTTCGTCAGGAGGAGGGAGGAGCTTAAAGCTCAAACGTCAATTTACTGTCACAGATAATGTCTTATGTTACCCTGTATATTTCACTTCTTATTTTATTCAACTACCAACTGTTCTAGCTGTTGTTGAAGATGGATGGCACGAATGGTTGGATGGTGTCGTCCTCCATGTGCAAGCGAGACATATTCATGCCTCGACTATCTTGAATCTTCCTCCCGAAATGGCGCTCAAACGCGTTTTAGGATGCACAGCTGTGGCGTCCATGCATGTTGCATCTCGTGTTTGAAGGAAAAAAACTCGTATACCACCGTAAAAGGAACTTAGGCCAGCCGAACGGCGAGGTATTTAATGATTACGTTGCGTCGTATAAAATGGAAACATGGCACTTCCACTAGTTTTGAGGCCGCTTCTAATTCTGAGATGCCTTTGGTAGTAATAAAATGTCCAGTAATACGTATCCTTTAATTCGCCTCAATAATTTTTTATCCTACGTCTCACACCAATTGTTTTGCGCGCGTGGTAAGTTGATATCAAAGTCATACCACTAGTTTGTCTTCTCAGCCAAAAACACAACACATGCGCAACAGGCTCTACCATATGCACTGTCCGTGGCTAGGCGTGATTATCCTGTGCGTTCTTTATCTGCCAGTTGCGCGATATTGCATCGTCGAGCCTCCAACCAGACGAAAAATCAGACCACCGTCGCGATGCTTCTCTTCGTGAGCTGTAATCAGAGTACAACAAAGAGTAGGAACATTCAGCTAAAAATGCCACCTGGCTCCGAAAATTTGCCGAAAACACACTCGTGTTTCATCGCCGATGCTTATAGTGAACATTTAATCTGATCTTTCCATTTCATTCTCGCAAAGATTTTTTTTTATTAGACAAGAGCAAGCGAAAAATATCGAAAACATTGAGCGGAAGGAGAATCGTCGATCACCCGCCGACCATGACCCGCGCACCCGCCGTCCAAGTTGAATACGACGCGAGCAAAAGCTGTAAGAACGCCATGTACTAGAATGAGAGATAAGAAGTGTCGCGGACTCGGCGGGACACGTTTCTCTCTTTATTTTCAGAGGTAAAAACCGAATTTTTCGGAGGTATTACGTCACAAACATGTTAACCCAGGCACTATACAAAGTGTTCTTACTCTTTGTTGTACTCTGGCTGTAATGATCTCCCACCTATAAAACTCTTAAACTTTGCTGGCCAGGACTTTCTGTAGATTTAGTCGCGGGTATTCTCCTTCGCTTACTCAAGCGAAAAGTGTCAGGAAAAGAAAACTTACTGGCAAACGCCTGACTAGCCGATTGGGGAAAATGCCCGTGAAAAGCGCAAATATTGGGTGTCCTATTGAAAATTTGGAAATTTGAAAAAAATAAAGACGCAGTGGTTATTTGAAAAACCCTGAAGTTTTTTTTTTCATTTGAAAAAGAGTGTAGATATGCTGATTATGTATGGAAGGGAATATCTGACAAACGCTGCATCGAAGGTGCTAATTTCTGGGTAATTTACACCGATCGAAGTTAATTCTCGAGAAAGATGAAGGTCGTGTGACTTGGTCCGGATTCATTCATGCAAAATGTTAAATACACTGCCTGGTGATATCATTAAGGTGGCAGCTATATCCATTAATTTACGTTCAGCCAAAACTATTTTGTGTTTTTTTTATGTTTTCTGCAACAACTGTTAAATTTAGGCGATCAGAGCGTTCATCGATGTTTGTACGGTCGCGTTTCAAATCAGCAAACCACTTCTCTACAATTTATCTCGATGGAGCAGAGCCTGTATAGCACTTGTCAAGCCAGATTTTTCCATTGTATTGGAAATTACAAGAATAACGCCACTTATATCACTGAACCAAACGTCAGTTTGTCATGAAATTCTGACAAGTATCGTTTGAAGATTGATACACACCAATAGTGGCGAACTTATTGAACAATGAAGTAATTGTGCTTTGGACCATGGTACAAGTATTACAATTGGTGATACATATCAGTTTCACGTCAATGATTTCCAATAAATGTATTAAACCGCCAATAGTAAAAGTCCTAGAGGGGATCGTTTGGGACTGCGGCGGACTAAACGCATTCTTTTAAGCTTTTGATTGGAATTTGTGCTTTATATCCAATGTAATACGGTTTTTTATTTCCTGCAACCTTAGAAGAGTTAGATCATCTAAATAGGCGTGTTTTACCGAAGGTTATCTCAACAAGTTCAGGGCACACTACCTTTATCAAATGGATTGATCCCAAACCAACGCATTTCAACCGTTTCAGATCGATGCCGGCGTCCCTCAAGGCTGTATCCTATCCCCCAGTCTCTTTTTATTCTTCAATAATTACCTTCTATCAACAACACTCATTCCAGTTCATAGCTTTGCTGATAACAGTACCCTGGATAACACCTTTCAACTTGACTCCGTTACTGAAGCTCATCGTGCAATGGAGAATTGTAAACGTATCAAATTTTACGATTCACTGAACTCAGAATCGAACTAAATCCTAGAATGGGGCAGGAATGGGGCACCTTGGACCAAGGTACAAATACTTCATCGAGGCATGTACGTTGGACATTTATAAAAAAAACCTTATAAAATATTTACTTCCAATAAAAAATAATTTTTATTACGAATATGGAAATATTTATGAACACAAATAAACTAAAACATTGGTATTTTTATTATTTATTTATTTATTACTATTAGGGAAACGCGTGAGAGCACTGCGACCTTCTTTGCCTATTGTGCGTTTATAGCCCCTTCACCCTATTATAATTCAATAGCTTTAGCTAATTTGAGAATCTTTACGGGAGCCGTATTGGCTAGTTCCTCCGTAGAAAGGAAACCCTTTCCAAGATGACTGTGTCTTCTCCCAGCTACTGCTTCATAGTGACATAGGATGTGTACTGTCGTTTCTGAGTCTTCGAGACAAAGGCGACAGATGTCGGTTTCAGCTAAGCCCATATTTTTGAGGTGGTGGTTTACTCCACTGTACCCGGTCATTAGGCCGATTAGAGTACTAATATCCTTCTTGCTGAATTTTAGAATATCCTCCACTTTGTTTTTTTGTGGTAGGATCAGTTTTTTTGAAATTGACAAGCCTCGAAGTCTATTCCAGTAGATTTATTATTAATTATAAAATTAATTTTCGACGAATTTTATAAAAATTTAAATGGATTTTCTAGAATTGAATTAAAATAATACTAATTCTTTTTCAATAACGCTACAGCCCAAATTGGATCTTCGGCTATAAACCTTAAGCAAATGGATGGTTCGCTGATACTTTGCACTACCCTTGATTTCTCAACCCTTAATTTCTCGTATCTCGCTACGGACCAAGGTACAAGAATGCTACCTGACACCGTAAATTATTTTATTTTAACATATTGTAACGATTAATCTATTTCATAATAAGAGGATTCAAAATAAGGCAAAAAAGCAAGACGCAGAACAAACTACTGGGTAGAAAGGCAAAATTCTTCATAAATTACAACAAAAGTACGTACTACTTCGAAAGGGTGTCATATTAAAAATAAACTGCCAACAAGTCGGGCAAAACTTTATTATTCTTGGGACAAGTTGCGAATGCATGGAAAGTCAATATGCAGGTTAGAGTGGTTAGGGAAGACTAAGTGAAAGGGGGTTCTTGGGTAGGGCAGTTATCAATTTAACACTTTGTGGAAACGTTCAAAAGCTACAGTATATACATATATTCAATATTTCGTTCGTTTATTTATGCAAGTTTGAGTTTTGTGAGGGGAGGGGTGATAGTAAGGGTCGGTGGATGTTAATAGTTTTTTAATTGATTGCTTGAATCACGTCCAATATTCCTTGTATAGAATGTCAGTTTCATAGACGAAGTTGCATAGAATTTTCATAAGATTCTATCTATTTTACATTCACGAATCCAAACATTTGTATGGGAATGGGTAGAGGAGGTAAGGGAATCGTAAAAATTGTGACGCAATTCTATTTCCTTTCTCATGTAGTGTACTAGTACAAAATTTCAAATTCGTAGCTTTTAATTTGTTGGTTATTAGTTGATTTAATGAAATAGGTTGAAATGATACTTTTGTATGGGAGGGGGTAGAAGGGCAAGCGCGATTGCAAAACTTTTAACGGAATTTAATTTCAATTATTTTTGTTAGTTTTCATGCGAAATTTGAAATGGATAGCTTTTAAGAGTTAGCTGATAACTGATTTCTTAAAAATGCTCGAAAAAATAATTTTGTATGGGAGGGGGTAGAAAAGGTGGGGGAATTCCAAAATTTGTGAAATATTTTTTTGTAAGGTACTCTTACAAAATTTCAAGTTCGTAGCTTTTAATTTGTTGGTTATTACTTGATTTAATGAAATTGGTCGAAATCATACTTTTGTAAGGCAGGGGGTAGAAGGGCAAGTGCGATTTCAAAACTTTTACAGGAATTTCATTTCAAATATTTTTATAAGTTCTTATGCAAGATTTCAAATTGATAGCTTTTAATGGTTAGGTGATAATTAATTTCTTAAAAATGGTCAAAAAAATAATTTTGTATGGGCGGGGGTGGAAGTTTTAAAGATATTCAACCAATTAATATTTCATACTTTTAGGAATTGTTTTAAATATATTTCCCAAATTTTCAAGTTTCAACATTAAAATTACTTTAATTTTGAAAAGTGCACCATTTTTGAAATGCTCCCCATTTCCCCCCACTTCTGTTATTTCAACATATTATATTTTTTTTGTATTTTCCTGGTATAGCTTAATATACGTTTCAAGTTTTAATTACATAGCTTAAGATATAGTTGAGATATTCATTTTTAAGTGTTTTTCTTTGCACCCCCCGTGACCCTCCCCCTTACAATAATTAGTCACTCTCTAAGCTATTCCGATGAAACTATATGCCAGCTTAATGGTCTCAAAATATAAATTTTTTAGTAATTTCCCCCCGCCTCCCCCTTCCATCTAACACCCTCCAAAATTTAGAAAATAGAGCTCACTTACCCAATAAACAATCCACCCAAAAACGAACATTCTACTTTTAACGGTCTCGGAGATATGAGTCCATATGTACGGCGTACGGCGGGACGGATTTTTTTGTTTTTTGTATTTTTAGGCTAATTTAGTCATGAAACGCGAAAAAAAAAATTTCAGGGTAGCAAACTTTTTTTTTTCTTGTGTCGATCACAATACTTTATTATTAGAATAATAAAGTAATTTACTAAAACCACATGGCAAAAAATTAGTAAAAACCATTTTTTCAAAACGTTGATAAATTCGTCAAAACAGCAATAGAATCAAGGAACAATAAGTCCAAGGTACATGATCTTCCCCTACCAATAATTCGATTATATTACCCGGAGCCACGAGGCTGCCGGTGTTCGTTCAAAAAAAAAAAAGAACTCGTGAAAAGTGCTAACTATCGAAGGCACTACTTTCTGAGAAATTCTCTCCGATTAAAATGTGTTCTTGAGGCATGCTCCAAATTATTTGTCCTGGGGGCTTAAATCGCGATCTTCAACGTCTCGCCTCGACTGCCACTTTTAAAAAAAATCCATTAAGCTCTATTCCTACTTGGATAAGGAATTGAAGCAAAGACACAGCGCGCAAAATTTAAATTTTATAGCGCGCGAAAATACTAAAAGATATTAGTCGTCAGAAGCGATCATTAAAATTTGTCTACTTAAGAATATTATCGTAGTTGGTATCCTTGAACATGTAAGCAAAATTTCAGCCAAATCCATCGAGTGGTTTCAACATTATAGCTATAGTCGAGAAATTAATTTTTTAAGCATTTGTCTTCGGTCAAAAGATAAAAGTAGTAAAATCTCAAAATTGAACCGGGAACACTAACCTAATTTGGCTGGTTTCACTGTAGCTGCTTAATATTATAAAATGTTATGAAAAAGATTTGGTTGTACCATTTGGTTAATACAAGACTGTTCATTTAAAATTTTTCCGGCGCTTCAAGAACTCTAACTTTGTAGTCTTCTCATACAAAGATCGCCAGTTCGAACTGAAAACTAAAGTTAAATTTTATCATAACCTACAATATTTTTGATCATGGCACGAAGAAATTGTGATCCTAAGAAACAAAGAAAATTAAATATTTAGAACACACAAAAATATGTATTTCGAATACCTACGACTATTAACATATTCTTTAATTATAATCTTCAAAAATCTTTGAGAAATAGTTTCAAGTTATTATATAACAATGTTATTTTTTTTCTTCGCCCATAGCTTTGGGAAAATGGACATCGAACATCGCGCATTGACAGACTGTTAAGTGGAATATTTGGCAACGTATCTTAAGTCCTATTTAAGACTGTATGACTTAAGATATGTATATGATATGACTTGGATCACAGGTAGTTTACATTTTAAAAATTGTACTTTAGCGAACTTGTTTTTGAACCCTTACCTTTACAAAAGCATGCATACGTCACTGACTAGGAGTGTGATTGAAAATTACAGGACTAGTATGACCAAAAGACTTTATTTTCATAAAGAACTCATGAGAGCTGAGAAAATTGTTTTAGCATTTGAGGAAAGAGTAAGCAAATTTTTCTTTCTTTTTTAACTGTCAGTAAAGTTAATTTGCTTAAAGGTGATGCAGAGGAGGAGTATTGTATAAGAGGATTATGCGATGACTGCCGCTCTTTGACTTTTTTCATTTTTCTCAAACAAGATTTTATCATCTAAGGGAAGCTAAAATTTATATTGTTGATTAATAATGAATTTGTAATTTAATATTCTTTTCCCAGGATTGTATATTCTCAAAAACACCTCCATAAATTTTCTATCACAATAATTCATAGACAGCTTAGCATTTATCTGAACGATACCTCTATCATTAAAACGAATCCAAAGGTACTAAGAAAAACTGCTTTGCATATAAAAAAAAACGCTGAATGTCCTCTATCATCATCAACATTAAGTTATGATGCTTCATATGCGATAATTACTAGTTCAGAATCTACAGCCAAAACCAATAATTTTTAACAGCCAGTCGAATGTTTCCTTCTATTTTATTGGCTAGCTAGCAGGCATCCAAGTTTCGAACCGTTGCAGCCATCCTGTCCAGAAAGCTAGCTAGCCAGGTGATTTAAACGGATCACAATCGAAACGAAATTCCGAAAAAATAGTGATAATCAGGCAAGAAAGGTGAATGGAGTCTAGTTCTCTCGCTCGCTTCCCAATCGTATCAGATTACCATGTTCCAGCCATTTGAATGTGATCCATAAATAATAAAGCCCGGGCATAATCTTGATGTGAAATAATAACACTCTGGTCGTCGTATATCATAGCCTAGTTTGGCTGCTTCTTAGAGGGCCTCGTCGAATAGCATAGACGGTTAAGGTAAAGGTATATAAAAGCACCACCGATAGGCCATAGTATGGCATTTTCACTTTAATAAATCAAAACGGAGTTATTGTCTTGGAGGAATAAAATACGCTATTTGTGTATGGGTTTAGGAGGTCTCTCCTCTATGCTATTCTGGCAACCAAAACTGAAGTGCCTGTATCCTATTCAAATTTTCTCTGCATATGGAGCTGTATGGTGTATAGCGTTAAGGAAAAGCAGAGTAACTGCGCAGCTCATTATTAATTCGTCCGGATTGTGTTCCAGATAGGTACCCTTGGTGGTGGTGGTGGTAGTAGTTACCACAATGCATTGCAGAAATTACTGGAAAGGCCTGCAAGCCGATTTTCTATATGAATATGCCGAGCGGCTTGGCGTTCGAACAATGAGCACTCGTGGAACAATTGCTAGTTGTGCACTTTTTTCGGGTTCTTTTCACAGCTTTTGAGATGATGCCGCCGCCTTCGCAGACGAGGCTGCTGTTGCTGCTGCGATCATCGCTATGATCTATGGATCCATGGCGAAGATCCATAACATGCAATTGTTGAAGGCTTGTTATTAATTTTATACTTGTATTATGTACGGCGATCTTTTGGATGCCATCATTCCGGCAAGGAGTTCATATTCGAGTTGATTTTATCGAATAACGTCTAATGAATGTTATTTACATACATTTAAGGTAGGCGGGTTGCCATTATCTTGATCTTAATGATCTATTTTGTAGACGAAGCAACAATAATCGACGAGTGTTACTATAGTCGAGTGTTTAGCCAGGAAGGTTTTTCTTGCGGTGAGCTATGGTAAACATCCCAATGAGACCAATAATGAAAAACTATAAAAGTACTACACTTTCGAGTAATGTCTGTAAATTACCGATATGAAGTGATCGCTTCAAGGATTCCACAACCTCGCTTTATTGTTATTTTGTTAGAAAGCGCTACTTTTATATTCAATGAGGTCACAATGACTAAAACGCAATTTCGCATATTTGCTGAAGATATTGTTTAATTTTGAATTCAATCCCATAAGATGTAGGTAATAAAGTTGGTTTTTCACCAAGGCATAATCTGAAAAACTTATAAGCTTATTTATATAAAAAAAGTGCTCATGTTTGGTATATTTTCCCAGTGGGCTCCCAGTTAGAGTAATGTTATGTAGATTAAAAAGGCTAGGGTGTATCCTACTGGGTATGGTGTTGGTCTACAATGCGAAGATCGGGAGATTAAATCCCGGTCGACGTATAATTACAGCGCACTAATTGTGTGTATTTATTTTGGTCATCTTAATCTTCAAAAATGAAAATTCGTAGATAGAGGGAATATAACAAATAAAATGCTATGGAACCTGAAGGCATGGGTATTGACAGGATTTTTGCCAGGGGTTGAAGGGAAAATTTTCAGAATGGCAGGATCTTAGGGCCTTCATTTTGAAACACATTTAATAAATAAGTGAAACAATTGCTTTTACTCCGCTCGTACCTTTGGGCCAAAAACAATATGAGCGCAAGAAGCGATGCGAGCTTAGGGTTTGTCAATTGATAGAAAAATGTGATCGTTTTTTTAAGACACTAAGCTGACACTTGATTTGGACCTTGTGGATGGTTGCAATATGCAATGGCGGAAAATATTTCTTCGGAGAAAGCCTATGCACTTGGAGGCATATAAAGCTACATTGCGGATTGTATTGATTTCAGGATTTAATGAATTAAATAATTTACTGCGTTTGAAGGACACAGAAGACTAGTGCGACACAGCATCTACATAAGTCCAAGCTGACTTTGTTTTCAACTATTATGAGTACAAATAAGTTTCCGCAGTTTTCTAACAAAAATTAGGAATGTATTGTGAAAGAACGGTACATTACCATTTATTCAAAATATTGTCTATCACTTGCCACTACTTTTTCTCATCTTTCTGGCAGTATTCGGATACCACGCCGGAACTCTTCATCTTTTGTGGCTAGCTACGTATCGACCTAATTTTTAGCATCTTCATATGATGTAAAGCGCTACTTAGACAGGTCATGTGCCATAGACCGGAACAAATGATAATTGAAAAGTGCAATATCTGGTGGGGGTGGGATAGGACTTCCTAATTAAGTGTTTCTAAATAGGTTTTGACCGGCGCCGCAACATGCGAATGAGCATTATCATGTAGGAGAATAATTTTGTCGTGTTTTGAGTAGTAATGGGCACGTTTTTCCTTCAGTGCTCGGCTCAATCTCATTAATTGTGTTCGGTAGAGAGCTGCAGTAATGGTTTCGCTCGCTTTGAGTAACTCATAATATACGACGCTAAGCTGAACCCACAAAATACACAGTATGAGTTTTTTTTTCGTGAATATTCGGTTTGGCTGTCGATGTTGAAGTATGGAATCCCCATGATTATCTCTTCTTTGGGTTATTGTACTGGATCCGTTTTTCCTCACCAGTGACTATACCCTTTCTCTTATGCCTGGCAAGCATCATTTCACATATGCAAAATCGGTGCTCAACTCCTCTCGGCTTCATTTCATATGAAAACCAATTTCCTTGTTTTTGCAGCGATTTTAAACAATCTGAAATTGCTTGTTGAGTCACGTCTAATGTAAGTGCAAGTTCTTCTTGCGTTTGGCCCGAATCTACCGCTAATAATGCTTCGAATTCCGTGCCTTAGTACACATTCTGCCTTCCACTACGATCTTTGTCTTCCACGTCGAAGTTACGGTTTTTAAACTTTTGAAACCACTCAAGACAGAAGTTATGGCTTCATTTGATGGCAGGTAGAGCGAGTTCTTAATGGCTTTTTCAAAAAAAACTACAAACATCTTGCCTTTGATATGTTTTAAATTGCAGATCAGTAGCATACATACTTTTCAGGAAAATCGACTTTTTGTAAAATTGTAAAATTTGTGAAATTGTGTCAGATTGTATGGGAAGGGGTAGAAGGCATGAAGCTAATGATATAATTTAACTTCATTATTCTAATAATAAAGTTTTGTGATCGACATAGACAAAAAAAAATTTGCTACCCTAAAATTTTGTTTTTTCGCGTTTCATGACTAAATTAGCCTAAAAATGCAAAAAAAAAAATCCGTCCCGCCGTACACATGGACTCATATCTCCGAGATCGTTAAAGGTAGAATGTTGGTTTTTTGGTGGATTGTTAACTGGGTAAGTGAGCTCTGTTTTCTCAATTGTCGCGGGTGTTAGTTAGAAGGGGGAGGCGGGCGGAGGGAAAGAGTCAAAAGCTACACTTGCTAATATCTCCACCACGAATGCAGATAGGAAGTTGAAAATCAGTAAACATATAGAGAGGGTTGTGGAACAAACTTTAAAAATAATTTAATTTTTTATCCATTGTTGGCCGAATTTTTTTTGAAAAGATTATATTTTCGAATTACTTATTGTAAAACATTCGTATTTTCGTACCATTAAGGCGGCATATAACTCCACTGGAATCAGCTTACAAAGTGAGAGTTATTGTAAGGGGGAGGGTCAGAGGGTGCAAAGAAAAACACTTAAAAATTAGTATCTCAACTATCTCTTAGGCTATGTAGTTTAGACTTCAAAAATATGTTAAGCTATACAAGGAAAATACGAAAAAAATATAACATGTTGAAATAATAGTAAGGGAAATGGAGAGCATTTCAAAAATGGCGCACTTTTCAAAATTATAAATCGTTATATCTCAAAATTTTGTACAAATATCAAATCAATAATTTGTCAGATTGTAGAACTACTTACATAGTAGTTAATTTTGTTAAAAATTTGAAGTTGGGAGGTGTAAGGGGAGGAAGGTGGTAAGCAAAAATATCGAAAATTTTGAGTGATTATTTTAGGGCTGGATACATCTATTTGATATACATAGAAAAATAATAATAACTTGTTCCATAATTGTTATAAACCGACCATGTACATTGAAAAAAAACACATAAATGAACATTTTTGAGAAAAATTTTAAGGTAGAAACTTGAAAGTTTGGGGAATGCATTTAAAAAATAATTTTAAATAAACGAAATAATAACTGGTCGAAAACCTTTAAAACTTCTACTCCCTCCCACATAAAATTATTTTTTCGACCATTTTCAAGAAATTTATTATCACCTAACTATTAAAAGCTATCAATTTGAAATTTTGCACAAAAACTTTCAAAAATAGTTGAAACAAAATTGCGTCAAAAGTTCTGAAATCGCGCCTGTCCTTCTACCCCTTCCATACATAAGTATGATTTTGACCAATTTCATTAAATCAACTAATAACCAACAAATTAACAGCTATGAACTTGGAATTTTGTACAAGAGAAATGAAATAAAACTGAATTACAAATTCTATGATTCCCTTACCCGCTCTACCCCTTCCCATACAAATGTTCGGTTTCGTGAATGTAAAATACACCGAGTTTTATGAAAATTCTATGCAACTTCGTCTATGAAACACATTCCATACAGAGAATATTGGACGTGATTCATGCAATCAATTAAAAAGCTAATAACATCCACCCACCCTTACTATTACCCCTCCTCTTCCCCTCATAAGAACCTAAACTTTGCAGAAACGAATGAAATATTTTAATATTGACAACTGCCCTGCCCTAGAACTCCCTTTCACTTAGTCTTCCTTAACCACTCTAACCTACATATGTCCCAAGAATAATAAAGTTTCGCCCGACTTGTTGGTAATTTATTATTTTTTGGTCGGACTAATAATTCTAAATAAAAATTTAGTGCACAATTTCAGCTCGATAAATTTTATAAATTTGTTTAGAGAATTTCGTGAAAAAGTGCAGTTTGTACAGGAGGTGGTGGATGGAGGGCAGGATTTCAATAATTTTTATTCAGTAAATTAATTCGAATCATCATAAAAGTAATATATTTCAAATTTCAGATCAAAAGCTTTTATTCTTTTCGAGCAAATCTGTCTATTGTCGAATTGCGAAATTGTGTAATTTTGTATGGGAGGGGGTAGAAGGGGTGTAGCTAATCATTTAATTTTTTTTTTTGGTTGATTAATAATTCTAAATAAATATTGACTGCACAATTTCAGCTCGATCAATTTTATATGCACTGATTAAATTGGTTTATAACATTTTGTGACAAAGTGCAGTTTATATGGGAGGTGGCGGAAGGAGGGAGAGGACACGCATAATTTTTGTACGGTAGATTGAAATCATAATAATAATATAATGCAAATTTCAGATCAGTAGCTTTTATACTTTTCGAGTAAATCCGTTTATTGTTAAATTGCGCGATTGTAGTCATTTTGTATGGGAGAGGGTATAAGGGGTGGAGCGATTTGACCCGTTTACGAACTTGACCTTACGTTTTTGTTAAAATGACGTGTACAAAATTTGAACTATCTAGCGTAACGCGTTCTCAAGTTAGAGAGCGAACGGACGGACATCCGGTTTTGAGATTTTTGAGTGATTATATGAATTTCTGTATGATTCATTTTTTTCTCCGAGCCTTATTTCTTAGTGTTACAAACTTTAGAGCAAACTTATAATACTCTCAGATTTCATCTAGAGTATTAAAAATCAAGGAAACTGAAAATCAGAAGGCCAACGCCTAATTTGGGCTGTAGAGCTATTGAAGAAGAAGAAGGTGATACAGTTGGGAGAGACTGATTACTTGGTATAGTAGAGTTGGGTTTCTTGCAAAACTCTCTGCTAATGTATTTACTTTTCTACTGGATCAACGACTGTTCGGCTGGCATCAGCAATAGAAGATGCGTACGATGTGATAAAATTATTACTAACAGCTTTGGGAAATGCCCGAAAAGATTTAGATGAGCGATGGGATTACAAGCAAATTTCAGAAGGGGAGAGTTGACTGTCAGTGGATGTTAACCTTAAAACACTGAGTATTGTGAGTTGATAGAAATACGTGGGGTGGCAATGAATTTCACAGTCTTGATATTCAGGTGATGAAGGACCGACTATTATTCACTGTACGCGACGATAAAGGTTTATCAATGAACTCATGGGCGCGTGCAGCTTACCAACTATTCCTAGGATAGTTGAAAAGAGGTGGGAAGATTGGACAGTTGTTCGCTGCATTTACCGTGGAAATATCGATAGTAAACGCTGTTCGAGGGAATTTATATAACTTGTTATAGTCTCATCTCTAACTAGACGGAATGCATGCTTTTGGATTCGATCGACTACTGAAAGTTGTGTTTTGGGTGCTCCAGTCCATATGTGTGAGATGTAATCGAGATGGAAACGAATGTAGGCTTTGTGGATATTAGCTAGATCGTGAGACGTAAAATAATTTCTTCGAAGATCGCCAATGCGTTTGGTGGTATCAAGTGCAATATCAAAAAATATGATTGATCCGAGTAATATAAATTCTTCTGAAGATTGTGATTGAACGTTGCCAAAGGTTATATTCGAGGAACTCGTCCAAACATCCTTTTTAAGGGATAGACGACAGGCGTGAGCTTTTGAGGCTTGAACCCTACTTTCTTTTTCCTGCCCCATTTCAGGATTAAGTTCAGATCTGAGTTCAGTGAATCGTAAAATTCGATACGTTTACAATTCACCATAGCAAGATGAACTTCAGTAACGGAGTCGAGTTGAAAGGTGTTATCCAGAGTACTGTTATCAGCAAAGCTATGAACTGGAATGAGTGTTGTTGACAGAAGGTAATTGTTGAAAAATAAAAAGAGACTGGGGGATAGGATAGAGCTTTGAGGGATGCCGGAATCGATCTGAAGCGGTTGGGATGTTACACCATCCACTGCGACTCGTATCAAGCGTCCAAAAAGGAAACTCCCAATCCATTTGATAAAGGTAGTGTGCTCTGAACTTGCTGAGATAACCTTCGGTAAAACACGCCTCTTTAGATGATCTAACTCTTTTGAGGTTACAGAAAATAAAGAGCCGTATTACAAATTCCAATCAAAAACTTTAAAGAATGTGTTTAGTCCGCCGCAGGCCCAAACGAACCCCTTTAGGACTTTTACTGTCGAAGGTTTAATACATTTATTGGGAATCATGAACGTATCAGAAACTGATCTGCATCACCAATTGGCTATGATACAAAACAGGTATGTTATATTTTTGAAGATGGTTTGTGAGAAAAAGATCATGGAGACTTGCGCAATGGCCTGCAACGTCAGGTAGCCAAGAAGGCTCACTCATCTGTTTAAGTTGGTTGATACTACGTTCCTGTTGGTCCGAGCAGTTAAGAAGGGATTCATCTGGTTCAGCTAGTACAGCTCTTTTCTTTGTTCACGTGTGTTGAAGTGTTTAGGCACTGCATTTTTGAATTGACCGCAATGCGACTGCATTACGACTGCTTTAAGTGCAGTCCATTTGCAAGTCGCATGAAGCCTTCTGGAGTTTTTAATATTGAAAATCACGGACGCAAAGTTTAGGTTTGTAGGAGATGAAAGTTTGCTCGAAATGTTCCAATTATTCACGATCCAAAGAAAGGTAACTACAAAAATTTCGAAATAAAAGACAATATTTGACAAAGGAAAATAATAAAAGTCATCGTCTTTCTTATTCTCTAGAAGCAAAACAGCTTCTACTAGATTTAGGCTTGCGCCAACGTTCATATAGCCAAAATCTTGAAAATAGTTAAAAATTTTTACAATTTTTTGTGTACTAACTGCAGCTGCACCTTCAAAAACCAAATCATGCCGTCACAGCGATCGTCTGCAGCGACTAGCCGCTACAACGAAATGGCAACTTCAGGATATTAGATCCAAGCAGTTTCACGAACGCTCAAATTGCCCGCAATTACGTCTTCAATACTACTTTAGCTAGAGTGTAGCCTTGTGGGTAGCGTGTTGGTCTACAATGCGAAGGTCGTGAGTTCAAATCCCGGCCAACGCATGATTCCAGCACATTGGTTGGTTCGATATACCTTTGCTACCTCAATCTTCGATAATGATAAACTCGTAGATAGAGGGTTGTGCAAAGAACTAACAACCCTTACACAATAAATAGGTAATGAAAATGTTAAGGAACCTGAAAGTCAGGAGGCCAAAGCTCGATTTGGGTTATAGTGCCTTTGTAAAAATAGAAGCTTCACGAACGCTGAAATCGCAATAACAATTTCAATACAGAAGAATTTCGAAAAAAAGTCCGATTACTCTTTTTAATGTATTTCGGATTGTGATGAGCTCTGCGGGCAGAACCTAATGCGAGTCTAGTACCGCACTTTCGTGGGTATCCCAGCTTTTGTTCGCAATTTGAAAAAAAATCATTGAATCAGATAGATCAATATTTTTTGTTGTGTGTAAAAATGAGTGGCGGCACTGACTAGCACCCTAACTAGCACCCTAACTCATGGGGGAGGTTCAGAATGCAGCTAACTTCACAAAAGTTTCTAAAATTTGATTTCGTATGTACGACTAGCCAACAGAACCCGTGACAAAATAAATTCCCGGGATCGGTTGACTCACCCACCCAGTCATGAAGGAGTTATTACTCTCCTGCCCTACTTCTTCAGATAAATATGACTTCTTAGAAAAAGGATCATTCAGAAAATATACTAAAATGAATTTAAATACCTACATACTATTACAGCACGATACTAAAAAGGATATAAAAAAACATTTGCCATTAAAACTTTAACATGCATGAATAAATTTTTATGGTGTAGTAAGTTGAAGCCAAAATCTTGGGGGCCGCTTCGCCCTCTCCTCTGGACGCCCTTGCCAGAAGGTCAGACGGTCAAAGCCTGATTTGGGCTCTACTACCACTGAAGAAGTAGAATATTAAAAAACGGTCAACCAATTAAAGTTAAAGCTTATTTGCAAAAAATTGGTATAAAACATAAATAAATTTTCTCCCAAATATCTGGAAATATATGTTTGAATAAGTCATACGAATGCTCAGCCACTCTGGACTTAAGCATTCTCATACCAATACGCAACACAGACCCTGATATCTTGATATTTTTCAAGCCAAGCTATGAACCATCAATCAACTTTGTGTGTAGGAACGATATGGAACGCAAGGTCTTGAAACAAAGACCCCATTTCGAGAACAGATCTTGCGTTCCATTTTTTTTTCCATGTCTTTCCTACATACGAATTCAAAAGTGTATTGGTGGTTTGTGGCTCGATTCAAAAGATATCAGTATATTCCAAATAGAAATATGTAAGAAAATTCGTATATCTGCCGATCCGATAGCTTGTACCTAATTTTCATAACACATCTTCGAAATATTGTGTCATAAGAAGATTTTTGAAAATTTTACTCGAACGGGTATGGCCAGCTACTGAGCTGATTCGAGAGTATACTTAATTTCACAAGGGGCAAATTATTGAAATTATTTTCGAAATGCCGAAGTTAATTAAGCAAATGCCCATTTCAAAAGACTCAAAATCGAACGCTATGCATAAAATTTTCCGCAAAACTCTCACGCGGCCAGACAACCGATCGATTTCTTTCCAAGTCCGTTTTAATATACAGGAACGAATCGCACAAGCCTAGTCGAGCGTAAGAAACTGTCACACTAAATCATAACGAGATTTCTACAAAAATTAATAGCTTGACACTTTGGCTGAAACCGAAATACTCCAGGCGCGAGCTTCCCGAAACGTTCTCTTGTTTGCCCACATCTCCATAATATGTATACGTAACATTTGATAGTGCAGAGTTCGCGGATAGCGTTCGCACGCGCTCCGCCATATAATATGAGATATATTATACGACAGGTTCGCGTTTCGGACCATAAATGAATCTGCCAAATGGCCGATCCAGTTTCGATTGGGGTACGTGTTCGAAAGTTAACACATGTTTCGGCCGTGCGATTGCAGAAACCAGGTATCAGGTTTTAATTCGTAGGATGTTTATTGGCGCTATTTTCTCGATTAGCATCTCAAGTACACAATGCTCTTGCAACGGTCGACTGTTAGTCTTATAAGATAGCTAGCAGCCAATTTAAGGTAGGCTAACTATATAATAAGATAAAACAGCATAATTCCGACACCTTGGAATTTATTGAATTCGCCAAAATCTAGAAAATGTGACTAGAGCAAAGGTTTTAGCACTCACTTGAACACATTCGACGACGAACCATTGCGATCGTTAAAAATAAAGCCGATCCGATCGCTTTTTATGGAAGTTCATGTAGGCTTACATCTGCTCTTTCTCCATGCCTGGATAGTACGAGTACCATTTAATAGATCCTCGACAAGGTCATAAATTTAATATTGCGCCCATGTTGGGCACTCATAGATAGCAATAAAGATACTCGCCGTTGTTGCCATGGTGCGAGACAAAAAGGGTTCATCGGATGCATGTTCCTACTCAAATACAATAACAGCCCATTCAGCTCCAATCAGCATTACTTTGTCCAAGTCCTTTATTGTCCATTTAAGGTGATGGTGGGCCAACGCAAAGTGCAAAGATGAAATTTGCTTTATTGTCACTTTGATTTACACCAGAAAGTAAGTGTTTTCTAATTAAATCAAGTCGAGATAAATGTCAACCTTTTACACTCAAATTTGATGCACGATCACCCTGATCATCATAACGCAACCACATCTCGGAACAATTCTCGGAAATCAAGATCAGTTCGTGTCCGAAGAATTTTTCAATCGAACCACCTACTGCTCTGTAAGTTGATACATTTCATATGTGGATTTCCAAATCACACACCATATAATTTCTCGACATAAAAAATTAAATCTTGTTAATATCGTCGCACTCCCATCTCATATGTCTTCTTAAAAAATAGCCTCTGATATCTGAACTTTACTTGCGATACTGCTCGAAGGTTGGGCTGCGTTGCTGCGACAGATCCTACCAACATTATAGAATACCATATTTCTGATCAAGATCAGCGATAGCGATCATACAGCATAAAAAATAATAAATAACATCGGGCCAATGATCATTTAATCTCTTCACGCATGCTCGAAAGTTAAGGCTTAATGGACTTACATCATGTCTAAAGTCATTTAGCTACTTGATACGTTTCGTGAGTTTTTTTTTCGTCTCTCGATTTTAGTGGAGCATATTGAAGATAAAGTTGTTTCAATGATAATTTTATCTATATAGATTTTTCGTTTTCGAATTTCATTTTCTAATTAATTATGCAGTTTAGATTAGAGAAGAAAAAAATAAAGAAACGTTGTGGACATAAATTAATTAAATTTGTACGCATGTGAATTTAAACTAAATAAGAGTTGACATAAGTGATGGTCATTTGTTTTATGGTGGTTATGAAATATCCATAAATTGAAACTGTCGCATCGATTCAATCCTTTCGGTTTCTAGTTGGGCGGCGAATTTTAAATAATTAATTTATTAGTTTATAATTTTGAATATTAAGATGTTGATGTTTGGCTGGTATTTGTGTGTCATATTCGCGATATTCAGTCGGTCCGGTAATGGTTACCGAATCCATTCCATCTATAATCACAATGCTTAAGGCATACTCCTTACAGAACCGATTGCTTTTCATTACTGATGTCTGAAAACATTGATTTAATCGGTAAACAAATTTAATAAACGCCTTTTAATGTATGTATACAGGCATATCACAGTCTGTATACAGCGGTTATCAATTAGATGTAGCCAAAATTTATTACTTCAACGTTTTTATAAAAACCTATCAAGTCGAAAAATTCGGAAGAAGTGAATTTATTTTTGATTAATTCATGGAAGAAATCGGTATGCGATTACCTATTCTTGCAGCCTGTTCATATTTCAGAAGCCGTAGAATCAATTTATTTTTATGTATCAAAACAAACACAAAATGTAGTGTACAGTGCAGTTGTTGAGATATTAAAACTATAGGGCTTAACGTATCATAAAAAAAAAATTATATTGGAATTTTTGAAAATGTTTTTCTAGAGCATGTGTACGACTTATTTAATTCTTAAGTTTGTGAACAAAATTTCAAGCCAAATTTAATTAGTTTTTAGGAATTTTTCTCATAAAAAGTTTGCTTGCTAAACATTTCTGGAGTGAATAAAAAATATATTATTTAGTCTTAACACCCATAGTGTCTTTGTTGGATTCGCTGGTAAGAACTTCCAAAAAACAACGTAGTATACCATTATCTCTCGTGTCTTGAATAGACACCGAAACTGCTAAAGGGACTTCACAATAACATTGTATGAATATGTAACAGGCTGCTCAAATGCAATATTTAAATCAAAACTCCAACAATTATTTATTTTAAGTATCCTAGCTAAATCCAACTTTGAAAATTCAAATTAGTAAACCCTAGTTACGTCTTCAAAATTACTCAATAGTTTTCAGTGAGACGTCGGCCTCGTGGATTCTAGTGAAGGTTGGATCTCGCGTTTCACAGGTACCACGACGAATTTCATCTCACCGTCTCGACACCTTTTTCTGGACTTACTCGTCTCGTTATTAAAGTGGTATAATCTTTGAACGCCTCCTTGGCTTTGATCCAATCCTTCGTGGCATCATTACACTTTCCCAGCTTACTTTACGCCACCAACTTGTGGAACTACCAAAAAAACTCACTAATACATAACTTAAATTTGAATGTCTCACTATACTCTAATCTTGGTCACATTTGTCCTTGTCAGTGATCCCCGATCAAAAGAGAGCCTAATTTGCTTTTCGCCTAGCAAGCTACGATGCAGACCTCATCTCGTCTCGTCGCAGCGCTATAGCCCCTTTCGGGCCTTGGCTTCCCGTAGCCGAAGTCTCCAGCGATCTCGGTCCGCGTCCTTCAATTTTGAAATCCGAGCAGCGATGAACAGTCTTCGTCAACAGAGTCGGACCAGCGTTTCCTGGGTTTTCCCACTGGCCTCCGGCCCTCCGTTTTTCCCTCGAATACCTTTTTAGGTATTCGAGTTTCGTCCATCCTTTGTACATGGCCAGCCCATTGCAGCTTCCGCAGTCTGATGATATCAATTTTGTGCCTAAATATATAAATTCGTCCACATTTTTCAAATCATGTTCGTCGATTGTAATGTTTTGTTTATTGGGGGTCCTTTTCCTTGTTTGTGTCATTATTTTCGTTTTTGTTTCATTGATTTTCAGGCCAACTGCTTTTGCTGCTTGATCGAGGCTTAGTAGAATTTCTTTTGCGGATGTGAAAGAGCGTGATAATATGTTGATATTGTCCGCATAACCCACTATCTGGCTGGATTTATAAAGCAGCGTACCTCTTGTGTCAATGGGTAACTTTCTGATGACGTATTCTAAAGGTAGGTTAAAAAGCAGAGGGGCCAGCCCATCACCCTGTTTTAGTCCGACATTTGTGTCAAAGGCATCAGTTAGTTGGTTGTTGACTCTGATTTGTGATGTTGTTGATGTCATCCTCATTCTGGTCAGTCGGACTAGTTTTGCTGGGACTCCAAAATGCAGCATTATTTTGTACAGTACGTTTCGATCAATACTGTCGTATGCTTGTTTAAAGTCCACAAAAACCTGGTGAACGTCGATGTTGAACTCCCAGCATTTTTCAAGCACTTACTTGACCGTAAAAAGTTGATCAGTCGTTGATCGACCAGCTCTAAAACCGCCTTGGTACTCCCCAATCACATTGTCAGCGTAAATTTTAATCTTATTTTCTAATATTTTTGTCAGTATCTTATATGACGTGCAAAGTAGTGAGATACCGCTGTAGTTTTCGCACTGCAGTTTGTAACTGGAGTACAATTCAGCAATATACTTTATTCTCAATCAATCAAATTCCTGTTAAGATCCCCTATAGGGGCATAGGACAGAAACAACTCTCTTCCACAAGGCGCGATCCTGAGCATCGGCTTTAAGCTGTTGCCAGGAATTGTTTATTCCTCTGGCCTCCTGCTCAACTGCTCGCTTCCATGTGTTACATGGTCGACCAACCCGACGTCTTCCTTGAGGGTTATAATCCAGAGCCTGTTTTGCGATGTTTCGCTCTGGCTTCCTCAAAGTATGACCGATACTTTATTCTGCTATCACTTAATTTTAGGCCCTGAATAGGAAACCACTACTATGTGCTCGACGACTTGCTGGAGGTAGGATTTTTTAAGTTCAACAATATGTTTCAAACGCTAATATTTTCCTCCTGCATCTTCCAGATTGTTGGCGTAATATAAACGATATTACAAAAAGGTAGTTTACAAAAGTTTCACTTTCCGCCTTTGCTTTATTTAGAAATGCACAGAAATATCATTTCACCAGGAACAACGATTTAGCTGATTTTGGTTTTATTGGTTCAATTGAACTCATGTGACGTCCATTATATGTTGTTGTTTTTCACGCTTGCTGGAAGTGGAATCTCAAAAACATTTATATGTTCTAGATGGAATCTGAGAGTATTATAGTACAAGTTTGGTCTTAGGTTTGTGTCACTAAGAAATATTGCTCGCACTGAGTCACCAAGGGTAAAAAAATATTCATTGTCGCTCAGAAACCTTGAACCCGGTTGTATGTTCATCCGCTCTCTAGCTTGAGAACAAGTTGTTCAGCGAGAAGCCTCAAATTTTATATACCTATACATGACGTTTAGCGTAAAGGTAAGGTCAATTTCTTAAACGGGCTAATTTGCTCCACCTCCTCTTCCCTCTATCAAACTATATTACACATTGAAAGGAAAGATTTCCAGATTCAACACCGTTACGCTTTATTATTCATGACATTTCGGTCTCTGCTGAGACCTTTATCAAACTGATAAAGGTCTCAGTGGAGACTGAAACGATGCGAATAATAAAGCGTAACAGAGAAGAATCCGGAAAGCTTTCCTTTCAATTCAAATTGCACTGTGAAAACATTCACCAAGCCAATATGACTCATTTTTAAAACTTTATAATTAGTCAATTTGCTTGGAAAATATCGAAGCTAATGCTCTGAAAACTTCGGTGGTATCGTTTTTATACTCTAGATGGAATCTGAGAGTATATTGTGTTTGCCTTACCGTTTGTAATGCTAAGAAATAGTGCACCCACAGAGCCGCCAAGGGTACAGAAATATTTGTTGTCGCTCAAAAACATCGATTCCGAGTTGCTGTCTGTCCGTCTGTTCGTCTGTCTACAGCATAACTCTCGAAAGCTTTGAGCTATAGTGCTAAAAAATTTTGTGTGTCATTTTTAGCAAAAAAGAAACTTTAAGCTCGTGAATGGGCTACATCCCCCCACTCCTTCTACCCCCTCCCATACAAATTTTATGAAATTTTGAAATATTCAGAAATTGATTTTGCTTCGAAACTATTTAAGCTATCGACTTTAAATTTAAGTCAAAGTATAATGATATAGATATCAACAATATCACGGAATATTAACCCGATCCCTTTACTCCTTCTACCCCTTCCCATACAAATGGACAATTTTGGAAAATACATATTTTCGATTTTTATTGAAACTAGTAAAGTTGAAAAGACAAAATTTTGTCAGAATTAATTTTACTATAATTGAAATTTATTTTAAAAATAGTTATCAACTTCACTTCACTCCTTCTACCCCCTTCCATACAAATTTCACGAAATTTTGAAATTTAAATTAAATTATTTTTCTTCGAAACTCTTAAAGCTATCAACTTGATATTTTGTATAAAGTATACAACTAGAAATATTAACAATACGAAAAAAATTTGTTGGCTTTAAGCCCAATCATAATTTTGTTATGTTTTCTTAAAAAATTTAAATATACCCATTCCGTAGTCACTACCGACTGAGAACTGAACTTCCTATATCTAACGGTTTCGGAGGGTGGTATTTGCACTAAAGCCAGGTAATCTTCCCATTGCTCAGCCTAAGTCATATCGCCCTGTAAACCTTACTTCTTTCTTTGTCAAGACAATGGAGAAGTTTGAGGACATTCACATAAGAACAGGGCCAAACAAGGTTTGCCTTAATAAAAATCAACACTCCTACCAAAAAGGCAAACCAACAGATGGTTTGGTAAGATAAGTCGAAAAGGCAAAAGACTGTAAAGAAATTGCCCGTTTCGCATTTCTAGATATAGAAGGAGCATTTGGCCACACTTCTCATGCAGCCATAATAGTGGCAGCTAGGAAAAAGTGCTTAGCAGCGGCCACGATAAAATGGATATACGCCATGCTAAAGAGCCAAATGACAACCACGGATCTAGGTAGAGCATATTGACTGCACAAACCTATAGGGGCTGTGCCCATGGAGGGGTACTATCACCACTTCTTTGGTCAGTTGTAGTCAATCCTGGACCGTCTAATAGAACAATGATACGAGGCAATAGGATATTAGAGGTGATAATGAACTGGTGTCAGTCTAAGAACTTGAAAATCAACCCAAGTAAGACAGAGATAGTACCATTTACAAATAGAAGAAAAATCCACATCATCCCTCCTTCAATAAATGGAACACCAATACCCTTTTCAGATGAGGTAAAATATTTTGGTGTTAAACTGGATAGCAAACTCAACTGAAAACATAACAGAATTATGATTGGGCTTAAATCCCAATCATATGATACTCTAGATGAGATGGAAATGCCTTAAATATACCGGAAAATACGTCATCTCAAATTTTTTCGAATAGTGATTAGAGACTTTTGCATGGGAGGTGGTAGAAGTAGAGGGGTAGGTTTGTATTTTTCGTATATGATACCGAACATGGCACGCAAGATGTTTTTGCTGAATTTTAAGTTTTTAGTTTTCATTATTTTTAAAGAAATTGGTCATAGTTTTCCTGAAATTGGGGTATTTGTATGGGAGGTGCCAGAGGACGTGGAGCGTTTAAGATGATTTTAAAACTGCCTATCATCATCCTTATCACCATGCTTTGATTCAATTTCAAAGTCGATAGCTCTCATGTACTTGAATAAGAAATGCTTTTCTTGAATTTATAATACAGATATTTGTATGGTAGGTGGTAGAAGGAGTGAAGCGGAGCTGATAATTTTTTCTAGCACTTATTTCAATTATTAAGAAAGAAATTCTGGCAAAATTTGAAGTTTGTACTTTTTCTAGTTTGAATGGAAATCGATAAAATGCATTTGACAAAAATTATGCATTTGTATGGGAGGGGGTAGAAGAGTGTACGGATCAAAACAAATTTTTTTCGTATTAATAATATTTCTAGTTGTATACTTTATACAAAATATCAAGTTGATAGCTTTAAGAGTTTCGAAGAAAAATAATTTAATTTAATTTAAATTTCAAAATTTTGTGAAATTTGTATGGGAGGGGGTAGAAGGAGTGAAGTGAAGTTGATAACTATTTTTAAAATAAATTTCAATTATAGTAAAATTAATTCTGACAAAATTTTGTCTTTTCAACTTTACTATTTTCAATAAAAATCAAAAATATGTATTTTTCAAAATTGTCCATTTGTATGGGAAGGGGTAGAAGGAGTAAAGGGATCGGGTTAATATTCCGTGATATTGTTGACATCTATATCATTATACTTTGACTTAAATTTAAAGTCGATAGCTTAAATAGTTTCGAAGCAAAATCAATTTCTGAATATTTCGAAATTTCATGAAATTTGTATGGGAGGGAGTAGAAGGAGTGGGGGGATGTAGCCCATTCACGACCTTAAAGTTTCTTTTTTGCTAAAAATGACACAAAAAATTTTTTAGCACTATAGCTCAAAGCTTTCGAGAATTATGCTGTAGACAAACGGACAGACGGACAGACAGCAACTCGGAATCGAGGTTTTTGAGCGACAACAAATATTTCTGTACCCTTGGCGGCTCTGTGGGTGCACTATTTCTTAGCGTTACGAACGGTAAGGCAAACACAATATACTCTCAGATTCCATCTAGAGTATAACAAACATATAGAATGGACGCATGCCGAAGCACTAAAGGCATTTTGGGCCTGCAAAAGCTTATTTGGCAGAAAAAGGGGATTACAGACCAAGATGATCTACTGGTGCTTCAGAACAATCATCCTCCCAATAGTCACATACGGATCAACGATATAGTGGATTAAATTAAACAACAAAAAGCACAGCTTACGCTACAAAAAATCCAAAGGTGTATGACAAGAGCAATGAAAACCTGTTCTGCGGCGGGAATGGAAATATTCTTAATCATCCCTCCGGTACATCTCCAAATAAAAACGAATCCAATCAAACCCCTTTCGCATACAGAGAGACAACAAATACAAATCAAGGGATTTAGAGATCATTTCGAAATCTTATCCACTATCAGACACAATGCCAACAAAATTCAACTTTGAAACTCCCTTCAAAGTTATAATCAGAGAACACAAACCTGAAATGGAAGAGGAATCAACCGTCTGGGAAACAGATAGCTCGCGCACCTCTGAGGGGACTGGAGCTGGAGTTAAGGGTCCTAACTACTCGGTTTCAAAACCACTCGGGAAATAACCCACAATCTTCCAGGCTATACTAATTGCAGTGGAACAATGCATCCAAAAGAATATAACGAGGGCTCATCGTAACAAATTTATTTATATCCTATCGGATAGTCAGGCGGTTTTAAAAATCCTAGCATCCAATAAACACGGATCGAGGATAGTTTGGGACCCCTTCAAAACCTAATCATCCTGGGAAAAAAGGAACAACGTAACTTTAATTTGGGCACCAGAACATATGACAATTGAGGGAGATGAAGAGCCTGATCGCCGCCTTGCAAGAAACGGCACAGAATCATATTTTATTGGAGCTGAGCCATTCTGCGGAAACCAAAAGGGCACTTTAACCCTATACTTAGAAATTGGGTTGAGCAAGAGCACAAAATATACTGGAATAGATTTCCAGGGTTATCAATCACAAAAAATTAATCCTACCACAAAAAACCAAAGTGGAAAATATTCGAAAATAAACTGCCAACATGCCGGCCAAAATTTTATTATTCGTGGAACAAGTTGCGGATGCGTGGGACGTCAATATGCAGGTTAGAGTGGAAGACTAAGTGGAAGGGAGTTCTTGGGCAGGGCTGTTATCAATTTAAAACTTAATTGCGGATACGATCTATAGCTCCAGCACATATAATCAATATTTCATTCGTTTATTTATGCAAGTTTGAGTTTTTCTCTGGGGGGGGGGGAGAAGAAGTAATAGTAAGAGTGGGAGCCAGTTTTCTTTCTTTTCTGTTGTAAGGTGCTCGTACTAAATTTCAAGTTCGTAGCTTTTAATTTGTTGGTTATTAGTTGATTTAATGAAATTGGTCGAAATAATCCTTTTGTATGGGAGGGGGTAAAAAACTTTTAACGTAATTTCATTTCAATTATTTTTGTAAGTTTTTATGCAAAATTTCAAATTGATAGCTTTTAATAGTTAGGCGATAATTGATTTCTTAAAAATGGTCGAAAAAATAATTTTGTATGGGAAGGGGAAGAAGTTTTAAAGGTTTTCGACCAGTTAATATTTTGTATATTTAGGGATTTTTTTTAAATGAATTTCGCAAATTTTCAAGTTTCTAGCTTAAAATTTCACTCAAACATTTTTGTGCACGTTAGACCAGGGGGGCCGGTTTATAACAATTATGGATCAAGTCATTATTATTTTTCTATGAACATCGAATAGACGTATCAACATGAAAAATTTAATCGTTGTATCTTTCACCAGAGGCCTAAAAAAATCATTCAAAATTTTCGACATTTTTGCTTATCACCTCCCTCCCCTTACACCGCCCAACTGAAATTTTTTACCAAAATTAACCATTGTGTAGTTCTACAATCTGACAAATTTTCGATTTGATATCTGTACTCTTTTTTGAGATATAAGGATTTGTAATTTTGAAAAGTGTGCCATTTTTGAAATGCTTCCCATTTCCCCCCACTATTATTATTTCAACGTGTTTTATTTTTTTTTGTATTATTCCTTAATATACGTTTCAAGTTTCAATTTCATAGCTTAAGAGATAGTTGCGATATTCATTCTTAAGTGTTTTTGTTTGCACCCCCCCTGACCCTCCCTCCTTACAATAATTAGCCACTTTTTAAGATGATTCCGATGGAACTATATGCCACCTTAATGGTCCCAAAATATATTTTTTTTACGATAAGTAATTTCGAAGATATAATCATTTGAAAAAACTATTCGGCCGACAATTTGTTTTTAGCCCCCCCCCCCTTTTCGGACGCTACTGGATAAAAAAATTAAATTATTTTTAAAGTTTGTCCCACAATCTTTTCTATATCTCTACTAATTTTAAACTTTCTATCTGCATTCGTGGTGGAGATATTAGCAAGTGTAGATTTCGACTTTTTCCCTCCCTCCGTCCCCCCTGTACACCTAACACCCACCAAAATTTAGAAAATAGAGCTCACTTACCTAATCAACAATCCACCCAAAAACGAACATTGTACCTTTAACGGTCTCGGAGATGTAAGTCCATATGTACGGCGGGACGGATTCTTTTTTTGCATTTTTAGGCTAATTTAGTTACTCTAAACAAAAATTTCAGGGTAGCAAATTTTTTTTTTCTTGTGTCGATCACAATACTTTATTATTAGAATAATAAAGTAAAATTAGTAAACTATAACAATAGATATCACTCTACCATAAAAATGACCCCTGGAGGAGCGATGCACGTAGATGCAGCACAGCTAAGGGAAATAATTACAGTAGTAAAAACAAAGAAAATTAACAAGTTAAATGAAGTTAGGGAAGACTATGAAGAAACTAGACAGGTCGTACCAGTGAGAAACTATAAACGAAACTATTACAAAAATTAACCGAGATATAGAATTAAATTTATTCAAAACGAACATCCTATCAATGTTAAACGACCCGGTAAATTCTCAGGTAATAACATTAGTATTTCCATACAAATGCTACTGACACTAACGTAAACCGAAGCAACGCTGACAGTGAGTCCAATCACCAGTAACAACAAATATACAACACTTACAACTCGAAAACAATCCAACTAGACTTTTATAAATTAAAAAACGTAAGACTTGGACTTTTGAAATGTGCCGAACAGACCATAGTAACAGCTATCAAAATACCAAACTCATTTAAATTGGTAGAATTTAAACTTATTACAAAAAAAATATATGTATTAAATAATTAATAACAAAAAATAATTTAGAAATCAATGAAACGAAATAACAATTCGATACAGATATTCAGTACGAAAAAGAATTAAACCTTGCAAAAACTAAAAGAATGTAAAACAACTCAGTTTAATAAAATTTAAAATAGAAATCAAATAATCTATACATATAAATATAATTGTAGTGTCTGTCTATTATTTGTTTATAAATGGCTATAAATAAGTTTTTTGCTTTATTTTAGCAATAACTAAGCAGAAACAAAAGTTTTTAAAAATTTTCTCTGTCTGTCTGTCTGTCCGGTTTTCACGCAAAAACGGCTAAACCAATTGTAATGAAACTTTCACAGTTTGTTAGATGTGCACCGAGATGTAATCTGCGTGTGGTCTTATTTCAATACCCCAACGCCTTCCACCCCCTTCCATACAAAATGACTAATTTTCAAAAATATATACTAATCAAATTTTCTTCAAAACTATTGGAGACAATCATTTGAAATTTAGAATATACTATTTTTATCCAAAACGTGATATATGGTATACAAATTATTTGAATCCCTCTACTCCTTCCACCACCTCCCATACAAACTGCACTTTTTCATGAAAGGCTATTCACCAATTTTCTCAGTACGTGTAACTTTCATCGAGCTTAAATGTTGTACTTAATCCTTAATTTGCATTATTATTACTATCGGGAAAAAATTAACCGATTAGCTTCATTCCTTCTACCACCTCCCATACAATGTGACACAATTCCAATACTTAAATTCGATTCTCTTGAAAACTGTAAATGTTACCGATCTGAAATTTAAAATATGTCAATTGTAAATTAATTATAGTTGCTTCTCAAAAAGTCATTCAAAGCCCCCTACTCCTTCCATCACCTCCAATACAAACTGAACATTTTCATGAAATATTCTAAACTAATTTTCTCAGTACATATAACTTTCATTGAGCTCAAATTTCGTACTCTATCCTAAATTACCATTATTAATATCCGGAAAAAATTAACCGAGTAGCTTCACTCCTTCTACCCCCTCCCACACAATGTGACACAATTCCACTTCTTTACAAAAATTTGATTTTCTTAAAAAGCGTGAATGATACAGACCTGAAATTTAAAATATATCAGTTGCATGATGATTATAGTTGTTTCTCGAAATATCACCAAAAACCCCCTTTCCTTCTACCACCTCCAATACAAACTGCACAATTTCATTAAATTCAATGCACTAAGTTTCTCAGTACCTACTCAATTTTTGAAGCTAAAATTTGGTACAAAACATTTTTATAGCTACTCTAGCATGATGTGAAAGAAATTAGTTCAGTGCAGCCACTTCCCATACAAAATTTCATAATATCACAAAAATTTCGATTTCATCTATGGTATCGTATGATTGGGCTTTACGCATAATCGTAGTCCTATTAGGTTTTCAAGCTTAATGTTATTTTATTTGGGGTTTTTTTTTTAATTAACACAAACTATAATTATTCACATGTTCTAAATGCTCTTCAATAAGTATATGATCTCAAATCACGGAATTGATTTGATCACGAGCCTCTCCAATTCAAATGCGAGTATCATGCTATCATTCTTAATAATTTATGGTTCTGATTCCAACGAAATACAAAACACTGTGTTCAAAGAGCCACTAAAGTAAGCGGATTATATATCCCATATAATGTATTACTAACTACATTCTCAAAAATTACTTATTATTGCGATTTTTATGCGGACGAAGTCGCGAGCGTTTGCTAGTATGTAATAAAAATATAAAATTTGTAGTTACCTAACAAAATTCTGGAGAATTTTTAGTTAAACGAGGGAGAGATTACGTATCGGGAAACACATGCGAGAAATGTGGGTATATTTGGTCAATGTTAACGCATCGGAAAAGATCACAAGTATACCCACGTTTAACTAATGTTTGCGTCTGAAAAACTATGCAAGCAAACATATGTGTGTGTGTGTATGTAGATGCATTTTTGCATTTTCGAATGTTAACGATGTTAACGATGGGAACCAAAATTATATTGATTTCCCATATGCTGAGCCCGTCAATTATAAATTAGGATAAGTTCTTAGAATTAAGTCAGTCGTAGGATATTAGCAGACGAGTTGAGATATAATTACGTGTAAAGTTATTTTTTAAAAAATAAAATAAAACTGCGACACCCGAGTTTTATTAGTGTTATAAGGAGCGAGATGAATTCATTGAACTCCTTTGAAACTTCTATTGTTTTAAAGCATTATATAATAAATCGAACCTTAATCTATAATTTTAACTGGTTCAGAATAAAGGAAAACTTTTCAAGGATAAGGAACTTCCAATAAAATTGCATAATACGATTATATGCAACATTATACTTCGTGTATCAGTACAAAATTTCCCTTGCAATTGTGCTACGATGTATACCTTTACAGGAACAAAGGTAACTTTAGCATTGTTTTAAAGCCCACAACCCCATATCAGGGCTTGTTTACAATTAACCTGGAATTTATGATATTTGCATACCCGAGAAACATACAACCGCGCCAAAGTGCAATAGCGTAGTTATGTTTTACCTGGATGTTTTGCCGGTAATTTTTCCCCACATCTCTCTCTGTACATGCCACCAGATATGCTCAAAGTGCATGTTGGACAAGGTGCTGCGTATAAATTTACCTTCCCATATCATCGTTCTGTTGATTTGTAAAACATCTACAAGGTACCCTTTGGTTGGTTTGGTTAGTTTCTCCTAGTCACGTCTTCTTGATGTTGTTGGCGGTTTTTTTTTTTTTTTGGGAGACGACTTTCGCATGTTTATGAATTGCCTTGCGACCATATTTTATGGTCTCTCCTATTCCAGGTTCAAGTCTTATACCACCTAACGAAACCGAACTGAAATATAGCGATAAAGAGTAGCATTTGTTTGTAGATGAAGCCGAAAGATCCATGTGTGGAACGGCTTCTTGAACATTATCTTGAGTTAGGACGGGTTGTAGATCACGTCGGACATAACCAATGACGCCGTACATGCGACAGTTTTCAGCTTGGAAAGTTATAGTGTACCTTCGGGCTAATATTTGGACAAAATGCTTCAGGATGATGTGAAAAATGTTTTGAAAATTTATTTATACCCGGGAAATAGAAACATTAGTAGAAATCTTCGATTCGTATAGTGTGTATAGGATAACGATTAACTTCGTATTAATTACTAGATAAATTTGATGTTTTATCTCAATTGTAATTCTAAGCAAATGTAGTTTCTAGTAAACAAATCTTCACAGAACGGTTTAATTTAACACTGAAATATCTATAAATGCTCGATAATCGGTACACTCTGTTCAATTTAAAAGCTACAATTTTTTTCTATCATTACTTATCTGTGCTAGACCTACATGCGACACACCTTGCTTTGGAAAACTCGCAGTAGCACCAATAAACTAATCCATGCAACGTGTACATATCAAAACTAATCGAGGTACAATAAAATTTTGGATTTTATCAAATAACTCGACAAACAACAGATCGATCATTGTCTGACTTAAATTACAGAGCACGTTAATCCCTATAGGGCCCTGGTCGTCATCTAATCGAACTATTGATGTGCTCCGAACTTATCAATAGGCTCAGATGACGGATCACCAAGCCCCCCAAACGCGGTGTAAGCCATCGCACATATGGAAACCTGCACTTACGAAATAACATGTCCAATATGTGCATCTGGTAAATATAAGGGCTTTTTATTGTGTGATATATTTTTTGGTTTGTCCTAGATATTTTCCAAATAGAGACCGGAAAACAAGTCAATCGAGCTGAGGTCTCTCTTTCACCAAAAAAAAAAAAGAATTATTTGTTATAAGCAAATGTTTCCCTAAATTATCATCAATCTTAGTATATTGCAACGCATCGAAATGCCATAATCTCTACGAAGTGAAAACATTCCACAAAACCATACTGTTGCTTTATGAATAAATCAAATAATTTCTCCAAAAAATATCTGTCCAGTGTGAACATTTTCTGCAAACAAACATATTCCCGAAAATTATGCTATTTGCCTAGCCTACAATTATGTTGAACTGGACTAGGTGTTAATTGAATTAAACAGCCTTCAGACGAGGTGTTATAAAATCGAGTTGATGATGAATCTTTTTAATAAAGAAATTTTAAACAACTCTATCTCTCCAAAAATAAATTGGCTTGATTCCAACTAAATTCCATGGAAGGCTTTAAAAGACTTTGAAAAAAAAATACCGACCAAACACGCAAACCTAATTTTGGGGTCGAAACGGTTCTAATTAAAGTGCTTAAAAGGCGTGAAGACGATCTCACGTCCGTTCATTAAAACTTTGTTTACCGAAAAATTTCATTTAATTAGCTTATTGCCTATTTAAACTATGGGGAATCAATTTCCCATGCTCATATTCAACGTTTAAAGCGAAAAATATCGTATTAGCTACTGCTACTGAACATGTAACTTACTCACATTCTTTTTCTGGGACCAAGCTACTTTTTGTTCTTGGGAGCCATGATATGAGTTTTTTGAGGGCATTTGGATTCGGTTCTTGTTGCTTAAGTGAAGGAAACCGTAAAAATCTCAAAATATATATTTTCTTTATTATTCTAATAATAAAGTATTGAGATCCACTTGGGGAAAAAAAGAGTTCCCCTGAAATTTTGTTTTTTTGCCTAATAATGCAAAAAAAAGTCGCCGATTTTTTTTAAAACATATCTTTGGAAATTCTAAATACAAATTTTTTTATTTTAGGACCACTTAGATGGCATTTGAGTCTACTATAATCGACGCAGAGCGATAATGCGATAATGGGAAAAGTCGGGGGTGTAAAGAAAAACACTTAAGCATTTATAGCTCGACTATCTCTCATGTTTGTTGCAAAAGCAAATATACAAAAACTATTGTTCTTTATTATACTCTAGATGAAATCTGAGGGTATTATAAGTTTGCCATAAAGTTTGTTATCCTAAGAAATAAGTCTCGGAGAAAAAAATGAATGATACAGAAGTTCATATAATCACTCAAAAATCTCAAAACATGATGTCCGTCCGTCCGTCCGACCGTGTCCTCTCTAGCACGAGAACGCATTGAGGTACAAAGTTCGAATTTTGTACAAGTCGTTTTTGGCAAAAAGTTAAGATCAAGTTCGTGAACGGGCCAAATCGCTCCATGCCGTCGACACCTTCCCATACAAAATGCCACAATTTGGCAATTCGACAATAAACGCATTTTCTCGAAAAGTGTACAAACTACTGATCTTAAATTTGGAATATATTACTTTCATAATGATTGCAATCTACTGTATAATTCTAGTCCTCCTCATTCTTCCACCACCTCCCATACAAACTGCACTTTTTCATGAAATACTCTGAACCAATTTACTCAGTAGGTATAAAATTTATCAAGCTGAAATTGTGCAAAAAATATTTATTTAGAATTATTAGTAAGAACGAAATAAACAAGACGACTAGCTTCACCCTTTCTACCTCCTCTCATAAAAAATGATACAATTTCGCAATTTTACAATAAGCAGATTTGCTCAAAAAGTATAAATTCTGCTGATCTGAAATTTGGAATATATTACTTTGATGATAATTTCAATCTACCGTTTAAAAAAAATTTCGAGGCCTCTTCTTGCTTCCACCACCTCCCATAAAAACTGAGTTTTTTCATGGAATACTCTATGACAATTTACTCAGTAAGTAAAATAAATTGCCAACAAGTCGGGCGAAACTTTATTATTCTTGGGACAAGTTGTGGTTGAGTGGAAAGTCAATATGCAGGTTAGAGTGGTTAGGGAAGATTAAGTGAAAGGGAGTTCTTGGGCAGGGCTGTTGTCAACTTAACAATATTTCATTCGTTTCTGCAAGTTTGGGCTTTTATGAAGGGAGGAGGAGGGGTAATAATAAGGGTGGGTAGATGTTAATAGCATTTTAAGTGATTGCTTGAATCACGTCCAATATCGTCTGTATAGAATTTGTTTCATAGACGAAGTTGCATAGAATTTTCATAAAATTCGGTGTATTTTACATTCACGAAACCGAACATTTGTATGGGAGGGAGTAAGGGAATCATAACATTTGTGATGCAGTTTTAGTTCATTTCTCTTGTGAGTGCTTGCACAAAATTCCAAGTTCATATCTTTTAATTTGTTGGTTATTAGTTGATTTAATGAAATTGGTCGAAATCATACTTTTGTATGGGAGGGGGTTGAACGGCAAAAGTGATTTCAAGACTTATGACGCAATTTTGTTTCAATTATTTTTAAAAGTTCTAAAGTAAAATATCAAATTGATAGCTTTTAATAGTTAGGTGATAATTAATTTCTTGAAAATGGTTGAAAAAATAATTTTATGTGGGAAGGGGTAGAAGTTTTAAGGTTTTTCGACCAGTTAATATTTTGTTTGTTTAGGAATTTTTTTTAAATGCATTTTGCAAATTTTAAAGTTTTTGCCTTAAAATTTCACTCAAAGATTTTCAGCTTATGTGTTTCTTTCAATGCACATGAAACACCTTGTGCACGTTACACCGGGGAGGTCGGTTTATAACAATTATGAAACAAGTTATTATTATTTTTCTATTTACATCAAATAGATGTATCCACATGCACAACTTAACTTTGTATCTTTCACCAGGACATAAAAAAAACACTAAAAATTTTCGACAGTTTTGCTTATCACCTCCCTCCCCATACACCACCCAACTTAAAATTTTTATCAAAATTAAAAACTATGTAGTTCTATATTTTGACAAATTTTCGATTTGATAACTGTGCTTTGTTTTGAGATATAAGGATATGTTATTTTGAAAAGTGCGCCAATTTTGAAATGCTCCCCGTTTCCCCCCCCCCCCCACTACTTTTATTTCAACATATTATATTTTTTTTGTATTTTTCTAGTATAGTTTAATATATGTTTCAAGTTTCAATTAGATAGCTTAAGAAATAGTTGAGATATTCAATTTCAAGTGTTTTTCTTTGCACCCCCCGTAACCCTCCCCTTACAATAGTTAGCCACTCTCTAAGCTGATTCCGGTGTAGCTACATGCCACCTTAATGGCCCCGAAATATAGATTTTTTACTATAAGTAATTTCGAATATAAAATCATTTAAAAAAAAAAATTCGGCTGACAATTTGTTTTTAGCCCCCCCCCCTCTTCGGACGCCAATGGATAAGAAAATTAAATTATTTTTGGAGTTTGTCCCACAACCCTCTCTATATCTCTACTGATTTTCAACTTCCTATCTGCATTCGTGATGGAGATATTAGCAAGAGTAGTTTTGACTCTTTCCAAATTAACCTAAAAATACAAAAAAAAATCCGTCCCGTCGTATGTGGACTCATATCTCCGAGACCGTTAACGGTAGAATGTTCGTTTTTAGATGGATTGTTGATTGGGTACGTGAACTCTATTTTCTCAATTTTGGGGGGTGTTAGGTGGAAGGCGGAGGCGGGGGAGGGAAAGTGTTAAAAACTACACTTGCTAATATCTCCACCACGAATGCAGATAGGAAGTTGAAAATCAGTAGAGGTATAGAGAGGGTTGTAGGACAAACTTTAAAAATAATTTAATTTTCTTATCCATTGTTGTGCGGAAAGGGGGGGAGGGGGGCTAAAAACAAATTGTCGGCCGAATTGTTTTTTCAAATGAGTATATCTTCGAAATTACTTACCATAAAAAATTAATAAATATTTTGGGACCATTAAGGTGGCATATAGCTCCACGGGAATCAGCTTAGAGAGTGGCTTATTATTGTAATGGTGAGGGTCAGGGGGGTTCAAAGAAAAACACTTAAAAATGAATATCTTAACTATCTCTTAAGCTATGTAATTGAAACTTGGAACATATATTAAGCTATGTACTAGGAAAATACGAAAAAAATATAACATGTTGAATTAATAGTAGTGGGGGAAAAGGGGAACATTTCAAAAATGGCACACTTTTCAATAATATAAATCCTTATATCTCAAAACGGAGTACAGATATCAAATCGAAAATTTGTCAAATTATCGAACTACGTAGTCGTTAATTCTGGTAATAATTTTAAGTTGGGAGGTGTAAGGGGAGGGAGGTGATAAGCAAAAATTTTGAGTGATTTTTTTAGGACTCTGGTGAAAGATACAAAGTTTAAATTTTGCATTTGGATACATCTATTTGATGTAAATAGAAAAATAATAATAACTTGATCCATAATTGTTATAAACCGACCCCCCGGTCTAACGTGCACAAGGTGTTTCATGTGCATTGAAAAAAACACATAAACTGAAAATTTTTAAGTGAAATTTTAAGGTAGAAAAGTAGTGGAAAAAATCCCTTAATATAGGAAATATTAATTGGTCGAAAACCTTTAAAATTTCTGCCCCCTCTCATACAAAATTAGTTTTTCGACCATTTTCAAAAAATCAATTATCACGTAACTATTAAAAGCTATCAATTTGAAATTTGAACAAAAACTTTTTAAAATAATTGAAATAAAATTGCGTCAAAAGTTTTGAGGTGGCGCTTGTCCTTCTAATCCCTCCCATACTAAAGTATTACTTCGACCAATTTCATTAGATCAACTTATAACCAACAAATTCAAATCTACGAACTTGGAATTTTGTACAAGTACCTTACAAGAGAAATAAAATAAAACTGCATCACAAATTTTATGATTCCCTTACTCGCTCTACCCCTCCCATACAAATGTTCGGTTTCGTGAATGTAAAATACACCGAATCTTATGAAAATTCTATGCAACTTGTAGTGATTTCTATTTGCCAAAAAAATGTGACCCGTTTTTGCCCTTAACATTTTTTCTAGCAGTTCCTATGTTCTATTGGAAAAAAAATTCTGCCCTGCTAGAAAAATGGTTTGCGCACTAGGTAAAACTTGACCTGAAAATGCATATTTCTTGCCCCGAATTTTTCGGCGGTGCAACTCAATTGACCTGTAATGTACAACAACATGAAAAAAATAAATCATCTGACAACATCAGTAACAGATTCTAACGCATAGATCTTACTTAAAAGGACTTAAAACTTTACATTAAGTATGCAATATGAGTGCATACGTAACTTTTCTTAATTTTCCTAAAATCTTCACAGGACCATTTAGAGGTAACAAGACAAATTAAAACGCTTTGTTTTGACAGTTTCGAAAGGCAATCAGCAAAACAGACAACATGATAAAAAAAATGCAAAAAACTTGCACTTAACTTGTTCTATTGTAAATTGACCTGACTGACGGAACTGAGAAAAATGAGTGCAAAACTGCAATAATTTTGCATTTTAAAGGGCAAAAACGGGTCACATTTTTTTGGCGAATAGAAATCACTATTAGTCTATGAAACAAATTCTATACAGAGAATATTGGACGTGATTGAAGCAATCAATTAAAATGCTATTAACATCTACCCACCCTTACTATTACCCCCCCCCCCCTCCCCTCATCCCCTTATAAAAACCCAAACTTGCAGAAACCAATGAAATATTGTTAAATTAACAACTGCCCTGTTCAAGAACTCCTTTTCACTTAGTCTTCCCTAACCACTCTAACTTGCATATTGACTCTCCACTCATCCGCAACTTATCCCAAGAATAATAAAGTTCCACCCGACTTGTTGGCAGTTTATTTTTACTTGTTTTGAATCATAAATTTTGTATAAAACATTTCGATAGAAACTCTAGCGTGATGTCAAAAAGTTCAATATCGTTACCAACATTAAAAATTTCTCAAAATCAAAAAATATTTCTTTACGCCCAACTGTAGTCTTGTTCTGTTTTTTAAATTAACTACCCACAAATCCGCTTCAAACGCAAATTTGCTATCTCATAATATAATAAATTACATAGAGAAAGGTAACAAATTGACGCCGTGCAATTAAAGGCATGTACTAGCTCAATTTACCGTTGGGTTTCTCAAATATCTGCAAATTCTTAACCCAATCCGTGGAATAGGTCACGGGCGATATGATACTGTTCTGTTACATTTGCTTGTGTGACTCTACAAATTTCGTTATTTCTTAAGGAACGATACGGAGCATTGAAATTAAGTGAAGACAACAATTGGTCAGAGTCGATATCTCCAGTTATAACCTTGAAACCGACAGTGGTGCACTTACTAATATTAAGAGATAAGTTATTTAGTATGCACCAGTTATAAAAACACGTAAGATATTGCAAAGATCAATCATTGTGATGAGATTCAGTTGTATGTACATATATATCTTTGCGTCGTCAGCATAGAGAAGAATGATCGAGTCAACAAGAAATGCACTCACATCATTAATAAATAACATAAATAACAGTGGCCCACGATTACTGCATTGGGGAACACCGGAAGTATTGTAAATCTCAGAAGATAAGGCACGACGGAATTGCAGTTTTTGAACATGATTAGGAAGATATGACTTAAACCACGAAACAAAGTAAATTAAGCTTGTGCATAAGAATAAGATGATCAATTTTGATTAATTTTGTCAGATTATAGAACTATATAATAATTTTAATAAATTTCTTAAAGTTGGAGGTGTAAAGGGCGGAAGGTGGTGAACCTAACAGCTGAAAACTTTGTGGATTTTTTAGGACTATGGTAAAAGATACAAAGTTAAAATTTTGCACGTGCATACATATATTTGGTATAAATAAAGAAAAAATAATAATTCAAAGCATAACTGTTATCCATCGAAGGTGTGTACTAACCTCCACTAGGTGTTTCATGTGAAAAAACACAAACACAAAGTAAACACAAAAACTCAAAATTTTTGATTGAAATTATAATAAACAAAATTCAAAATTTGGGAAACCCATATGTAAAGTGCAAAAAAGTTTAAAAAATTAACTTGTCGAATACCTCCAAGACTTCTACCCCCTCCCATTCAAAAGTATTTTTTCGACAAATTCTAAGAAATCACTTATCACCGAAGCACTAAAAGTTATCAACTGAAAATAAAATTGCTTCAAAAGTTTTAAGATACCCTTTGCCCTTCCACCCCCTCTCATACAAATGTATTATATGATTTCGACTAATTTCAATAAATCTATTACTAACCAAAAAATTCAAAGCTTCGAACTTAAAATTTTGGGAAAAGAAAAACTTAATAAAACTGTATCGCAAGATTCCATCACCTCATCCCATACAAATGTCGTGCTTATAAAATACACAGATTTTTATAGGAATTCTAAGCAACTCCATTTATGAAACTAAAATGTACTGGAGGTATATACCGTAATCACATTTAACTATTATATAATTGAGAACAACCCGCCCTAGAACCCCCATTCAATTAGTCTTCCCTATCCACCCTAATCTGTACATTGATTTTCCACGCATCCTCAGTTTGACCCAAGAATAATAAAGTTGCGCCCGACTTGTTGGTCAATTTTTTTCTCTCTTAATTGCACTTTTACCCAATTAGTCCGTCAAATTTTTCGAACTGCTTGGCATAATGTAGCTAGTAATGTGGGATTATGTCAAAATCTAAATCCAATTTATAAGTCTGAAGTCGACTTAAAGTAATACTGGTTTTACGTAATTCAGTGTGGTTATTCTACGCAAGTCGACTTACGTAAAACTAGTGCTAAACAGTACGGTATAAACTAATTTGCAACAAAAGTCCGACTGTGGAGCCGCACCTTTGGCACTGATTTTTAATGGCGCTTCTCCGAGTCGGATAGTATGTCGTGCCGGTTGCTCAGTCGAAATATCATCACAGATAATAATGGGGCTTCTACGAGTCTGACAGCACCTTCTGCCTGCCTTGAAATGGGGCAATTTGATCCGTAGAGCAGCACAAAAAAACTCGATTGAGAAGGGTTAGGAGAGGTAGGGGTAATAATCCTTCATGTTAATGGGCAGCTTCTGGGCTGCTACTAATCATTGCCCAATTACAGCAGAGCAAAGAACAATACTTTAGTAAAATCATTAATTTGTCCGAAAAGAACAAATACTTTATTAAACCATGAAATTAGTCAATGTACTTCTTAGGGTTGAACCACTTAAGAAGTAAGCAAGATGATAAGTTATTTTAAGAATTAAACTTTGTACATTTATTCAACAATAGACTTATTCGGCAGGTAACGAAAAAATTGTCACCAAGTGGATGGAATATGTTACCCACTAGGCTACACCCTAGCTATTTAATTTTGTACTGGAAATCTGTAAATACACATCGCTAATGATAATTTTTACAAAATATTTACTGAGCGACCAACACGAGCCAAAAAAGAAAGATATGGCGAGCTTAAGCGACATGCGAACAAAACCTGAAGGTGAAAACAATGGAAGTACCAAAATGACAAAATACAAAAAATGGACGACGGTATGAGACAAAATAGGGTGTAGTCTAGTGTGTAGCGTGTTTGGTTTACAATGCGAAGGTCGTGAGTTCAAATCCCGGTCGAAGCATAATTCCAGCACACTACCTGCTGGAATATACCTTGGTTACCTCAATCTACGAAAATGGAAAATTCGTAGATAGAGGGTTGTGCGAAGGTCTAACAACCCTTCCACAATAAATAATGAAAATGTTAAGGAACCTGAGGTTCAGGAGGCCAAGGCCCGATTTGGGCTGTAGCGCCATTGAAGAGAAGATGAAACAAAATAAAACGCGGGACGCATACGCAATAGTGAAAGACTTAAAAAAAGGATATAAACCAAAACCCAGTTTCTGCAAAGTCGCAGTGGGCAACATTATCAGCGAAATCAAGAAATCGGAAGGAGATGGGCTTCCTACTTTAAACATCTTCCCAATTCCACCCCATTAGTATCTATCACGACGACTGGCGAAAAAGCATTATATGTCCAATTTACAAGAAAGGCGACAAACTCTGCTGTGAGAATTACAGAGGTATATCATTGTTGTGTACGTCTTATAAACTACTGACACAAATAATTGAACGTCGTCTTAAGCCCTATACTAATCAAATAATTGGCGAATACCAAGGCGGATTCAGAACCGGACGATCAGACCAGATATTCTCGGTGAAACAGGTGTTTGAGAAATGCTGGGAATATAACACAGACGTGCACCAAATCTTCGTAGATTTTAAACAAGAATACGATAGTATCGACAGGAGCGTAATGTTGTGGTGCTCCAGCACATTAATGAATTTTTTTCCATTTAAAAATCACTCTAATTTTTTCCATTTAAAAATCACTCTAATTTTTAAGAAAACTAAAGAGTAAAAATTTAAAATCAATAACGTTTGTTATTATTAAAAAATAAAAAATAAAAATAAAAAATATTATGAAGCCAGTCGATAAAACTAATTCTATTGATAGACACAAAATAAAGGATATTAATAAAATAAATTAATTATAAATAAATTAAATTAAATTTAAGTTAATAAATGTGTCAATCTAAATATTATTGTTAAAAACGTTATTGTGTAATTTGTGAGATTAACTAATTAAATTAATATAAATAAATAGGGTTAAAAATTATTATAGATTAATATTTACAAATATTAATATTTACTAATATTTCCACAATAATTGGTGACCCCGACAGGCGACACGCCTGATAAATATAAAGAGCATAAGTTTATTCGATTGCACATAAACATTGGATCAATAGTCGAAATATACAGATTTGCATCAACATCGTCGTATTTCACCATAATAATAACAAGAAAATAGGGAAGCCCAGGCACAATTACCTAAAACATCGGCCGAGATCCAAATTTTTTGAAGGAACTTTTTGATGCTCTTTGTAATTAAGAAGAATCATAAACAGCAACAGCAACAACGGCAACTGCAACAGCGGCAACAGCAGCAGCAACAGCGACAACAGCAATAGCGGCATCAGCAACAGCGGCATCAGCAACAGGAATAGCGGCATCAGCAAAGCAGCAAGAATAATAAATATATAATTATAAAGAATCAACTGGGATAAAACGAATCGATAGTGAAATACAAGGAATCGATACAAGAGTCAACTCAAAAATAATAGAAGACAAGATTATTGCAGATACGTAGTATTTATTATAAGTTATTTTAGATATTTTTTTTATTAATACTCAAGTTGTTCTGTCTCATCAATTCGATTTTTTTTTTTTTTTTTTGAACGAAACACGAAAGTTTTCATTCTTCGTCAAAATTTTCAAATATTTTTTCATTTCAATATGGAAAATAATAATGGAATTGCACCACATGCCCCACCTTTTTCTGATCTACACGCACCTAACCCATTTCAAGGATTAGGTGATTATCATGTTGCATCTGTTGCAGTTCAAAAAATTTGTTTTTGGAGTAGAAATCCAACAGCATGGTTCAATGCTTTGGAAATTCAATTCAGGTCAGCAAGCATATCATCCGAGGCTACAAAGTTTAGTCACACGATAAGCATGTTGACCCAATGTGACAAGGTTTTGGACGTCATTGCAAATTCATCATCTGATACACTTTATTCTGATTTAAAAACAACGATCATCGCTAGATTTGGTGAATCAGAAGATCATAAACTGCATAAATTATTAAACGGTCTTGATCTTGGTGATGATAAACCATCAAATTTGTTAAATAAAATGAAATCACTGGCAGGAAATTCAGTTGGTGACCCTCTTTTAAAGAAACTATGGTTAAATAAACTTCCTCAAAATGTCCAATCAATATTAGCCGTTGCTAATGTGTCGTTGAATGAATTTATTGACCCGCTTTCACAAATTACCTCTGCAACTGGCAATTTGGTTAAAGGACCATCTTCGTCTCTGGCCGTACTATCAACTTCAACTGTAAATTCTAAAGTTGAACAAATTTTAACAAAATACGAAAACGTTCGTCGGTCTTTAAACTACAGTAACTTAGGATTCCCGCAAGGGGGTAGTTGTAGTATGAGGTTTTACCAATTCCTGCAACTATCTTTGGAGTTAGCGACTCCACGGACCTGAGCTAACTATCCCCCTCTGGGATGGGGGCTGTAGAATTCACCCACAGCCAGTCCTGCTTGCCCTAAAAATGGCAAATGGACACTCACTGGATCATGGGCTTATCACCCGTGATCTTAAGACCTAAATGATACGAGAAACGGATACATCGCCTCGGATACGGACTGATTCTACGGTAACGACTTTTGGCATTCAAAAACGGACTATGATTGGCTTCTGGAACGTTCGAACATTGAATGACGGGGGAAGAGCTGGGGTTACTCGGTCCTTGCACCGCCAATCAGTGATCGACCGTGAAATGGAGCACTATAACATCCAAATCTTGGGCTTGAGCGAGGTCAGGTGGACAGGATCAGGAGAAGAACGAACCCCTAGCGGAAACACTATTCTGTACATTGGCCCTGAAAGTGAAGCCAGAAATGGCGTGGCGTTCGTCCTTACGCCGAGAGCGAGAAACAGTCTCATTAGCTGGGAACCAATCTCGGATAGGATTATCGTCGTCAGGCTCAGGACCAGTGTCAGAAACGTCACAATTCTGCAGTGCTACGCACCAACTAATACCGCAACATCTGGTGACAAAGAGGAGTTTTATAGCCAACTGAGTGCCACCTTCGAACGCGTTCCAAGAGGTGATATTATTATCAACTCGGGAGATATGAACGCCCAGGTTGGATCAGACAACACTGGACTAGAACACGTCATGGGGAGGCATGGTGACCCTTGGGTCGACCCTTCACGACCTTGGATTAAGAGACCCGAAAACGGCGAATTATTTGTGGAGTTCTGTAGTACTCGGCAAATGGTCATTGGAGGGACCCTTTTTCCACACAAGAGTCATCATAAAACATCTTGGGTTTCCCCTGACGGTGTTACTCATAACCAGATCGACCATTTGGCTATAAGTCGCCGATGGAGAAGATGTCTCCTCGATGTGCGAGCGAAACGTGGAGCTGACGTGGGGAGCGATCACCACTTGATGGTTGCCTGCTTAAGATTGTGTACAGCAGCTATCCGACGACCACAAATTCTTCAAATGAAGCGCAAGCTTAATGTGGATAAACTCAGAGATCCCAACAAAAAACTCGAATACACCACCATTCTACGCGAAAAGTCATCCACATTGGGTGAACATGAAATGCGCACACTGGACGCCAATTGGGAGGCAACCAGAAACACTTTTCTAACTAGTGCTGAAGAATCTGTGGGATATGTGCAAAGCGGTGAGAAACCCTGGATGTCGCAAGACACATGGGACAAGGTTGACAATCGGAAAAAAGCCAAATTGGCAATCATCTCTCAACCCGATGTCAACCAACGAACGCCCGACTTGAGGCAGAACTACCGCGATGCTCATATACAGCTTAAAAAGGCTGTTAGACGCGACAAGAGAAAGGCCATTGAAGATCTGGCAAACAAGGCAGAATCTGCGGCTTACCTTGGGGATATGGGTTCAATTTTCAAAATCATGAAACAGTTGACGAACAGGAATTTCACCGCCAACCACCTGGTGAGAGATGTCAACGGAACTCTCCTTAATATGAGTGAACACCAGTTGCGACGATGGAAGGAATACTTCTCTGATATTTTAAACATCTTGTCAGATGAAGATATTCCGGAAACAGAACAACTTTCAAACATCCAACCGCAACAATCCTCTATTAGGGACGATCCCCCAGATAAGGAAGAGATAGTTTCCGCCATTCGGTCAATGGCGGGAAGGAAAGCTCCAGGTATAGACGGACTACCAACCGAACTCCTCAAAGCGGACCCGGAAATAACAGCCGATATACTCCTCCCACTCTTCACTAAGGTGTGGAATGATGGAAGATATCCGACTGAATGGAAGGAGGGCGTCATTGTGAAAATTCCGAAGAAGGGCGACCTTCGGGATTGTGGCAATTGGCGTGGTATATGTCTACTTACTGCCGTATCAAAAATTATGGCTAAGGTAATTCTCAATAGGATTAGTGATGTCGTCGAGAGCACTCTCGAAGTTTATCAGGCTGGATTCCGTAAAGGGTCGTCTTGTACCGACCACACAAATACCCTACGGATAATATTAGAGCAGTCAGCCGAAATGGGTTCGCCACTACATCTCATGTTTGTGGACTTCGGGAAGGCTTTCGACAGTGTTTAGCGAGATTACATATGGAATGCTTTGCGTAGGAGAGGTATTCCAAATAAGGTCATAGCTATGATTAAAGAATCCTACGAAGATGCAAGGTGTCGCGTCTTGCATAGAGGAGAGCTGTCCGAGAGCTTTCCTGTGCGAACGGGTGTCAGACAAGGCTGCATATTATCAACAGCCCTGTTTCTGGTGGTAATAAATGACATCTTGAAAGCTGCACTGGAAGGTGGGGAAGGTAAAGGTCTTCAATGGAGACTATTTAACATCTTAAGTCACCTTGATTATGCTGATGACGTGTGTTTGCTTGCACATACCCGTTCGGACTTAGAGTCAAATGTTCGCTCGTTGCATTCTAAATGCAAAGAGGCGGGACTGAAAATAAATGTGCGTAAAACCAAGTACATGCACATGGGTTCGAACGCAAGCACACCGATTGTTCTTAATGGACAGGATGTGGAAGAGGTGCAAGATTTTTGCTATCTCGGAAGCATTGTCAGCATGGACGGCGGAGCCGAAAAGGATGTTGAGGCTCGGCTAAATAAAGCTCGTCAGGCCTTCGGTATCCTTTCCCCTTTCTGGAGGTTAAGAGAGATCTCCCTTCGCACGAAGCTGCGAGTTTTTGACGCATGCGTCAAATCCGTGTTGTTATATGGTTGTATTACGTGGAAAGTGACCGTTCGACTTACCAAGAAACTACAGACTTTCGTAAACCAATGCCTCCGACGCATTTTAGGAATATTCTGGCCAGAAGTGATCTCCAACGACGAACTTTGGAGTACAACTCGCCAGACTAAAATAGGTATTGAGATTCAACGGCGAAAGTGGCAGTGGATCGGTCATACTTTGAGGAAACCAGAGCAAAACATTGCAAAACAGGCTCTGGATTATAACCCTCAAGGAAGACGTCGGGTTGGTCGACCATGTAACACATGGAAGCGAGCAGTTGAGCAGGAGGCCAGAGGAATAAACAAGTCCTGGCAACAGCTTAAAGCCGATGCGCAGGATCGCGCCTTGTGGAAGAGAGTTGTTTCTGTCCTATGCCCCTATAGGGGGTCTTAACAGGAATTTGATTGATTGAACTTAGGATTGAGCACAGTGCAACAGCTAAATTAAAAATAGCAAGAGCCGAATTTGATCTCATGATCGAACATGGTATTTGCAGACCTTCTGATAGCCAATGGGCATCACCTTTGCACATGGTTAAAAAGAAAGATGGTTCCTGGAGACCCTGTGGGGATTATCGAGCCCTTAATGCGATAACTACTCCAGATACTTATCCGATCCCTCACATTCAAGACTTTAGTCAACAGTTGGAAGGATGTAAAGTTTTTTCAACTGTGGATCTTGAAAAAGCGTATCATCAAAAACCCATTCGAGAGGAGGACATTCCAAAAACAGCCATCACAACACCTTTCGGACTGTATGAATTCATGAGGATGACTTTTGGACTGCGCAATGCAGCGCAAACTTTTCAACGCTTCATCTTTTCCATTTTGAAGGATTTCGATTTTTGTTTCGTTTATATTGACGACATACTAATAGCTTCTAAATCGGAAAGTGAACATCTTAATCATTTGGATAAATTATTTGAACGGTTATACTCACACAACTTAGTAATTAACCAAAGTAAATGCATATTCCTTAAAGCATCAGTTGATTTCCTTGGTCATACGATTGACGTATTCGGATTCAAACCAATCGCTTCACGAATTGAAGCCATTTTAAATTACCCACGACCATCTACGTTTAAAGATATAAGACGTTTTCTTGAGATGCTCAACTTCTATCGACGTTTCATCCCACACGCTGCCGAAGCACAATCCATATTGGACAACTTCACAAACGGCAGTAAAAAGAAAAACGACAAGACAGAACTTCAGTGGACGAACACTTCCATCGAAGCCTTCAACTGTTGCAAAAAACAACTGGCTCATGCTACTACTCTAGTTTTTCCATCAACATTTGCAACATTATCTTTGGCAGTAGACGCATCGGACACTGCTTTAGGAGCTGTGCTGCAACAGCGAATTACAGGGGACTGGAAACCATTAGCCTTTTTCTCGAAGAAACTCTCTTCCGCACAAAAAAAATATAGTGCTTACGACAGAGAATTATTGACAGCCTATGTATCAATTAAACATTTTAAATACATGCTCGAAGGCAGGAATTTTATCTTGCTTACTGACCATAAGCCATTAATTTTCGCGTTAAAGCAAAATCCGGAAAAAGCTTCACCCCGTCAACTAAGGCATCTCGATTATATCAGCCAATTTACATCGGACATTCGTCACGTTTCTGGACAAGACAACATAGTTGCCGATCCGTTGTCAAGAATCGAGATATTAAATCTTCCAACAACCATAGATTATTGTGAAATCGCTAACGCTCAAGTAACAGACTTGGAGTTAATCAAAACAAAAGATATACCAAGCCTTAACTTCATTCCAGTTACTGTTGAACACTCCACAAACCCCCTTTGGTGTGACACAACAACGCAGCAATTAAGACCTTACATACCTGCAAGTTTACGCTTACATGTTTTTTATAAGGTACATGTTTTATCCCATCCGGGAATTAAGGCTACGGTAAAACTAATGCGAAGCAAATTTGTTTGGCCATCTATAAACAAAGACAGTCGTAACTGGACTAAAAAAAATACAACCTCGAGCGAATTTGTCGAGATTCTTCGAGATCGCATCATTAACACCAAGCCACAACCTCCTTCAAAACACAGACATGAAACCCCTTTCATTTTCGAAAACCTCAAAACTTACAGTCATGTTTTTATCAGAACCGATGCAGTTCGAGCTAGTTTACAAACCCCTTACGAAGGACACTTTGAAGTGCTACAGAATCAAGAAGGTCCATAACCTTCTCTAGGAGGGGGTACGTGGTGCTCCAGCACATTAATGAATTTTTTTCCATTTAAAAATCACTCTAATTTTTAAGAAAACTAAAGAGTAAAACTTTAAAATCAATAACGTTTGTTATTATGAAAAAATAAAAAATAAAAATATTATGACGGCAGTCGATAAAACTGATCCTATTGATAGACACAAAATAAAGGATATTAATAAAATAAATTAATTACAAATAAATTAAATTAAATTTAAGTTAATAAATTTGTCAATCTAAATATTATTGTTAAAAACGTTATTGTGTAATTTGTGAGATTAACTAATTAAATTAATATAAATAAATAGTGTTAAAAATTATTATTGATTAATATTTACAAATATTAATATTTACAAATATTACCACAATAATGTAACAAATAATGCTTGACTTTGTAATTCCTCCAAAAACTAGTCCGACTAACAAGACTCACAATGACGAACACTGAATCCCAAGTTAAAATACAAACCAATTCTACAACCATCTTTCGAAGGGAATATGGTTTAAGGCAGGAAGAAGGTCTAGCCCCATGCTTTTCGACTTGGCACTAGAGCATGTCGTTCGACAAATCCCAGTCGACACCAAGGGGACACCACTATTCAAGTCCACCCAACTAGTAGCATATTCGGACGACATTAACAAGATCCTTCTCTAGTGCTAAGGAGGTATTTGTCAATCTTGACTCCGCCGCAAAAGCAGTCGGGTTGCGGGTTGCGGGTTGCGCATTAATGAAAGTAAAACAAAAGTAATGACGCGAACAAGAAGGAGAACGCCAATCAGACAAAACATAACAATTGCGGAATTTAATTTAGAAAGTATGGACAACTTCATATATCTTGGGGCTAATCTATTAAAGGACGGTAATGAAACAGACGAAATCAAACGATGGATAATACTTGCAAATAAGACGTATTTTTCGGTACTTCCAAGAAAGTGGAAAGAAACAATGAGTTGCGGATTTGTAGAACTATCATACGACCTGTGCTCTGTTATGGCAGCAAGACGTGGACATTCGTGGAGTCCCTAAACGTGCTCTTGAAGGCAAAGCGAGTGGTAACCGGCCAGTAGGCAAACCTCGCAAGCGATGGGAAGACTCGGTTGATGAAGACAGCAAAGCCATATTAAAAAACATAACAGGGCTACGATTGCGCGTAAAGCGCAATCTTACGATACTCTAGATGAAATAGAATTTCTTGTGATCCCAAGAAATTTTGTATGGGAAGTGTTAGAACTAATTTTGTCCCCATCATGCTAAAGTAGCTACCAAAATGTTTTATACAAAATACTTCTTCCAAAAACTGAATGCGAACTGAGTAAATTAGTGAGTTAGATTTAGTGAAAATGTGCAGTTTGTATGGGGGGTGGAAGAAAGAGTGAATTCTAGTGATTTTTTTAGAAATAACTAGGAATATTATAAAATTGACATCCCTTACATTTCAGACTAGTGCCATTCATACTTTTCAAGATTTCAAGAAAATCGATTTTTTGTAAAGTTGTGAAACTGTGTCATATTGTATGGGAGGGGGTAGGAGCAGTGAAACTAATCAAATATTTTTCCTGATTTTAGTGATAATACTAATTAAGTATTTATTACAAAAGATAGAAGGAGGGGGAGGACTCACATATTTTTTATACGGTAGATTGATATTATCATAGAAGTAATATATTTCAAATTTCAGGCCAATAGCTTTTATACTTTTTGAGCAAATCCGTTTATTGTCAAATTGCGCAATTGTGTCATTTTGTATGGGAGGGGGTAGAAGGGGTGAAGCCAATCGTCTAATTTTTTTGACTAACAATTTTCAATAAATATTTGGTGCACAATTTCAGCCCGCTAAATTTTATACGCACTGAGTAAATTGGCTTAGAGTAATTCATGACAAGTACAGTTTGTATAGGAGGTGGTAGAAGGAGGGAGAAGAAACGCATAATTTTTCTACAGTAGGTTGATATTATCATAAAAGTAACATATTCAAAATTTCAGGCCAATAGCTTTTGTACTTTTTGAGCAAATCCGTTTATTGTCAAATTGCGCAATTACGTCATTTTGTATGGGAGGGGGTAGAAGGGGTGGAGTGATTTGGCCCCTTCACGAACTTGACCTTACTTTTTTGTCAAAAACGACGTGTACAAAATTTGAAGTTTCTAGCTCAACGCGTTCTCAAGCTAGAGAGCGAACGGACGGACGGACAGACGGACAGACGGACAGACGGACGGACGGACGGACGGACATCCGGTTTTGAGATTTTTGAGTGATAATATTATCTTCTGTATCATTCATTTTATTCTCCCAGCCTTATTTCTTGGCGTTACAAACTTAAGAGCAAACTTATAATACTCTAAGATTTCATCTAGAGTATACTTAGCAGCTGGAAGACGCGGTCTTTGGATCGAGACGATTGAAGGCGACGACTTCAGGAGGCCAGGGCCCGATTTGGGCTGTCGCACCATTGAGGATGATAAACGATATTTTTTGGTATAATAGTGTGCTATAGTTGTAAATTATGCCAAATTTTGACGGCATAAAATGGACCAAATTCTAAGTGCGGTGTGATCTTCTCAGAATCCATTGTAATCATAGTCATAACTAGTCAACTATATGGTTTAACCGTCTCAATAATTGTTAGCTCCGGTCAAAAATGACCCGAGGGACCTATCCGCTAAGATACATATGTATGATGGTTAATGAAAGCATTTGAAGGATATTAAAGTTAACTGGTCAACAAACCGTTGCTGAAAACTTTTATATCTCTCTTTTCTTTTGTAACGAATCAAGATGATTGCATTCTGCGTATTACAGTTAAAAGTGCACTTAAACCTCGAGGAGATTAATTGAAACAATTTCAGACATAATCGAGAAATGCAACTCAATTTCAGATGGGAGGAAAACACACACGACGCTATTATTGAACGGTATCCAAACAAATTGGCCATGTTCGCAATTAAAGGCAATTTCGTAGCGACGACCGTGTTTTCTTCGAATATATCGTCCGCATTCGAAACCATCAACGATTGATAAAGGTGGCTGGCAAACATAAGATACATCGACTACCTTTACATACCATATATCTGAAATTACGGCCGCTGCCATCCGCAATTCGATATTTCTTTCCGTAAGAAAGGCCTACGCGCCTTATATCCATCGGTGCAGCTTCATCCTTTCTTATGCATAACAAGCGGCACAGATCTCTGCGCGGTCTCAATAATTTGCATTATTTATTGTTCGATCGGTACATGAAGAATTTTCCGCAAGGCTATGGCAACATTAACATATTAATTGTGCCTTAAGATGCAGATATCAAAAAAGACGGTTTCGAACGTTTCAAAGAGTAATCCGCTATCGGATATTCATAAATAACTATTCTCAAATCAAGTATAGTATAGCGCATACTGCATTACTGCATAATATTGTCGATTCATCCGTATACGTTGATGGTGAATTGTGACGCACACAGTTGGCCTTAATCCGGATTTTCTCTATTCTATTGCCAATTAGGACGAGATCGTAAGTTTTGTGCCTCTTTTCATTTCTTCAACTTTGGAAAATTAAATTATAGTAAAAAGAAAGTTTGCGAAACATAAAAAGTGATTGTTTGTTATGGAATCATTCAATTTTATAAATTTGCGAAAATTCAAAAAAAAAAATTTTATTAAGCCAAAAAACATTGTCCATAATTCTTTGATAAACGTTCAAAAGTTGAGAGGTAAAATAAAATAAACATAAACTCAAGACACACCGCTGGAATCAATTGAAATGATAGGTCTTCCAATACAACTTGTATACCAGACCAAAAAGATAAATCTTATCGAACAAGAAGCTTTTGTACTCGTAGCTTACAAAGGCATCTATAGAAAATATTTACATGGAAAGTCGTCAACCTTGCTCTAACTCTATAAACATACATGTATAAAAAAAATATCACATTTTTTAACAAAATAATAAATAAAGCTGATCGGAATGATTAATGAGCATCACTTGGCGCGGCGAACGATAAACTTCGACCCAGGTATCAAACGAATTCATAACTCCATGCATTTCACATTCATATGCGCGATTCCTCCTACAACTCTTGGTCGAAATCTTCATTTTTCCTTAAGTATTGTCACAATTTAAATCGAGTCACGTAGTTGTAAAAATTTCAAAACTTCGATAACATAGAGTAACATAACAGAGCAGCAGTCTTCTCCTGAATTAGAAGCATATCTTATACATACATGTACATAATATTACGAGAACTTCAGTACCAACATTAGCAATGTCGCAAAACTTTAGTTGCATTAAGAAAGGAATTCGTCACGTGTGGAAATCGAGTCGTGTTCAGCTCCTCTTTAATACCTCCGTTCCACTTTGGGATGCAATTGTACGGAACCGAGATATCAGAGACCGCCTCGAAAATCTCTATCGGCTCGCGACCGATTTTCTTATTGTTTACTTACCCAGCGGCAAAAATGTTTTATTGGACGCGTTTTTTTTATAACTGATTCAACCCACAATCGTGCCTTAATCGAATTAAATATATGTGAAAAAAGTAGGTGGTGTAATTGAAACTCCACATGGACACATGGCGTTTTCCCCTTCGATGCTTCTGCACATACGTCGATAGGATTTCAAAGTCAGACATTATCTAATAATCTAGCGCGTTTTTTCTGCTCTGTTGCATTATAGTACGTTAAATACATCGGACTCGTAATCAATCATAACCGCTGTACTTTGGCGTCATTAATCACAACTATGTCACCAGATTGCTGGAACATACTTTATCCAAGCATTAAACCCCTTTAAAAAAAAATTTTTTTTAAGGCTTAAGAAATATCTAGCGAGGCACGATGTGAAAAGGAAAACGCGAACTTGCGATAGTGCCGAAGGTTGTTGGGCCAGCTCGTTGCTGCGGATGAATTGAAATTGTTGGATAATTTAGAGCAGCACACTTGCCAACAAGTGACAAATTCCTTTCGATTGACGAATGACTTGGATTGACTTAGTGTCATGACTTGAGTGTTTCAGGAGTGGTGCTTAAGCAGCTTAAAACGTGCTTTACTGACTCGAATTTTCTTTTATCTAAACTTCCGGAGTTATATGGAAGTGCATTAAATGGTTTATCTACGGGTGAAAGAGAATCAGGTTACACGTTTTATTTCACTTACAAGAATTTTGTACGATCCAATCCTAACTAAATTTATTTTAAACATTCAACATTAAATTTGTTTGAAATTGAAGTTAATATTAAAATAGTTACACCCAACTGGAGATTACAATTTGGAGCGAAATTAAAAAAAAAAAAGTACGAATCGTACTGATATGTGTTTGTTTGTTTGTTTGTAATAGCATCACATGGGAACTATTAAACGGATTTTCATCCGGTTTTCTTTAGTAGATATTTAATTGCTTTGGGCTTAAACTGGGCTTTATGTCATTTCATTAGAGAATGGCGGTACAGCCCAATATTAATTTTCGTAATTTTCACGTGGAAATGCGTAGAGCTACAATTTTCAATTCTCACAAACTGTTTGCGATTAGTTAAGTAAGATGATATCCATTAAATCAAACATGAAAAGATTCCGAGAGTGTGTAATTTAAGAGTGTAATGATCATACATTTAATTAAGTTTCATCAGCTTGGAGAGAAAAATTGTGCAAAAAAACCGTACAGATGGAGACATAGCCCAACTTATTAACTATCTTTAACTTAAACTAACTTAACCTAAAAGAGTAGTTATAATACCAAGGTGGCTGTCATCAGCGGATCGTCTCAATATTCAGTTTGGAAAATAAACTTTTCTGTTTGTTTCCTTGTGGCATTGACAATAAGTTCTAATTCGTGTAGGGCACGTGTTGAAAAATGTCATGGTTTGTTTAATAATATCTTTAACCATTTGTTTAGTAGTTTTTGTAATCTTTATTAATGTACTAATGCAAATTATTCCCAACGGTTGAATGACCATTTTGAGGTATAACCTTTTTTCGTGATAAAAATTGGATCTTCAGTTAGTTAATGGATAGGGTATGCGTATGCTTTTTGACGCTTTTGGTACTGTATATCTATTTGTGCGTGGAATTGAGTTTGATAATTCCTAGGTATCTTTTATTTTTGACCACTTTGTTTGGTGTTCAAGAATATTTAGAAACGAGTCAATTAAAAAGTCAAACCCTTTTTTTAAATTTTGCTTCAAACGTAGGGCAAAGGTGAATGGCGATATTATAGATAGGGCAAACAATTAATTTTTAAAAATATTGGTTTGTTTCATTTCATACAATTAAGTAACATGTTTAATATACAACATAACCGACACCTCTCCCGTCAGCTACTAGGAACATTTCTAATGTTGAGAGCACGTAGGAAGTTGAGAGTTGGCATACTATACTTTATTTATAGTAATCTAATTTTCCAATCAATTTTTTCTTTATTACTCTAATAATAAAGTATTGTGATGGACACAGAAAAAAAAATTTGTTACCCTTATATTTAGTTTTTTGGCATTTTATTGCTAAATTAGCTCAAACTGTAAAAAAAAAATCGTCCCACCGTCCGCTGTACGCCGTACAGGGATATCTAAAATTTGGGGAGTGTCAGGTGGAAGGGGTAGGCGGGGGAGGCAAAGAGTCTAAGACTACACTAGCTAATATCTCCACTACGAGTGCAGATGGGAAGCTAAAAATCAGCATAGGTATAGTAAGAGCTATGAGACAGACTCTAAGAATAATTAAATTTTTTTATCCATAGGCGTTTGAAAAAAGGGGGCTAAAAATAAGATGCCGGCCGAATTTTTCATTCAAATGATTATATCTTCGGAACTATTGGATCCAAGAAATTCCTATTTTAAGATCAATCAGGTGGCGTATAGTTCCACTATAACCTACTAAAAGGAGGGAATAATTCTAAAGGGACGGGTCAGAGGGATGAAAAGAAATACACTTAAAAAAGAATATATTGACTATTTCTTAAGCTATGTAATTGAAACTTGGAAAATATATATAGTTATATTATATTTCGAAATACGAGGTAAATAAAACATTAAGACATAACAGTAGTAGAGGGGAAATGTGGAGCATTTCAAAAATGAAGCAGTTTCCAAAATTTCTAACCATTATATCCCAAAATTGAGTACATATGTATATCAAATTGAAATTTTGTAAGATTGTGGAACTACATAGTTTTTAATTTTGGTAAAAAATTTAATCGAACATTTTGAGCGATCTTTTAGGGCTCTGGTGAAAGTATAAATTTTCCAAAATTTTCCATGTGGATGCATCTATTTGATATACATAGCGAAAAATAATAATTTGCTCCACAATTATTATAAAGTGACCCCCTGGTCTAACGTAAACAAGGTGTTTCGTGTGTAGTAAAAAAAAAATACAAAAACTGAACATTTTTGAAAGAAATTTTAAGTTATGAACTTGAATATTTGCGAAATGCATTTAAAAAAAAGGTCTAAGAGTGTGAAATATTAACTGGACGAATACTTTCAAAACTTCTACCCCATTCCTTACAAAATTATATTTTTGGACCTTTTCTTAAAAAAAAATTATCACCTCACTATTAAAGGCTATCAATTTAAAATTTTGCATAAAAACTTTCATGAAAGTTGAAATAAAAGTTCTGAAATCGCGCGTGCCCTTCCACCTAATCCCACACAAAAGTATGACTTCGACCAATTTCAATAAATCAACTAATAACAACTAATAACAAATTAAATGCTACGAACTTGAAATTTAGAACGAGCACCTTGCAAGAGAATGGAAACAAAACTGCATCACAAATTTTACGATTACCTTTCCTGCCTTCCAAACAAATGTTTCGTTTCGTGAATGTAAAATACACCGAATTTTATGAAAATTCTATGCAACTTCGTCTATAAAACTGAAATTCTATATGGGGAACATTGAACGTGAATCATGCAATCAATTAACAAATTATGAACATCCACCCACCCTTACTATCACCCTCCCCTCATAAAAACCCAAACTTGCATAAATAAAGGAATGGAATATTTATTATATGTATTTGACCTATTGATCGTATTAGCAATTAAATGTTAAATTGACAACAGCCCCGCTCCAGAACTCTCTCACACTTAGTTTTTCCTAACCACTCTATCCTGGATATTGACTTTCCCCGCATTCTCAACTTGTCCCAAGAATAATAAAGTTGCGCCCGAATTATTGGCAGTTTATTTGTATATAATTGCATTCAAAGTTGGTAGATTTTTAGTTGCATTAAATAAAAAATATTACAATGTATAGAAAAAATCTATGTACGGCAAAGTATAGTCGACAAGTAAGCTAAGAGCAAATCTAATAATTCAAGATTTGAATAGAAATTAAAAATATTAGAGGACTACGAAGCGATAATCTAGATGAAAGAGATTTTTTTTTTGATTTTAAGAAATTTTGTAGGAGGAGTGTTGGAGGGGGTCACGACATTGAACTAATTTTTTCACATCACGTCAGAGTTGCTATCAAAATGTTTTATACAAAATTTAGGATTCGAAAATTTAATAGGTACAGAACAATTTACTGTATTGAATTTAGTGAAAATGCGCAGTTTGTATGGGAGGTGGTAGAGGGGTGAGTCCTTAATGACCATTTCAGAAACAACTATAAACATCATGCTTTTGATATGATTTAAATTGCAGATCAGAAGCATACATACCTTTCAGGAAAATCGCCTTTTTGTAAAGTTGTGAAATTGTGCCAGATTGTATGGGAGGGGTAGAAGGAGTGAAGCTTATCGTTTAATTTTTTTAAGCATTATTAACAACAAACAAATATATAGTGCACAATTTTACACGTTCTGAGTAAGAAGGAGGGGAGGACTTAAAAAACTTTTATACAGCAGATTGAAATCATCATAAAAGTAATAAATTCCAAATTTCAGATCAATAACATTTATACTTTCCGAGCAAATCCGTTTGTTGTAAAATTGCGAAATTGCGTAATTTTGTATGTGAGAGGGTACAAGCTGATCGTCTGATTTTTATACTCTAGATGAAATCTGAGAGTATATTGTGTTTGCCTTACCGTTTGTAACGCTAAGAAATAATGCTCGCACAGAGCCGACAAGGGTACAGAAATATTTGTTGTCGCTCAAAAACCTCGATTCCGAGTGACCGTCTGTCTGTCTGTCTGTGTGTCTGTCTACAGCATAACTCTCGAAAGCGTTGAGCTATAGTGCTAAAAATTTTTGTGTGTCATTTTTAGCATAAACGTAACTTGAAGTTCGTGAATGGGCTACATCCCCCTACTCCTTCTATCCCCTCCCATACAAATTTCATGAAATTTCGAAATATTAAGAAATTGATTTTTCTTTGTAACTATTTGAGCTATCGACTTGATATTTAGGCAAAGTATTATAATATAGATGTCATTAATATCACGGAATATTAACCCGATCCCTTTACCCCTTCTACCCCCTCCCATACAAATGGACAATTTTGAAAAATACATATTTTCGATTTTCATTGAAACTGGTAAAGCTGAAAAGACGAAATTTTATCAGCATTAATTCTACTATAATTGCAATTAATTTTAAAAATAATTATCATATTCACCACACTCCTTTTACCCCCTCCCTTACAAATTTCACGAAATTTTGAAATTTAAATTAAATTATTTTTCTTCGAAACTGTTAAAGCTATCAACTTCATATTTTGTACAAAGTATACAAATAGAAATATTATTAATGCAAAAAAAATTTGTTTTGACCCGTACACTCCTTCTACCCTCTGCCATACAAATGGATAATTTTTGTTAAATGCATTTTATCCATTTCCATTCAAACTAGAAAAAGTACAAACTTCAAATTTTGCCAGAATTTGTTTCTTAATAATTGAAATAACTGTTAGCAAAAATTATCAGCTCCGCTTCACTCCTTCTACCACCTCCCATACAAATATCTGTATTATAAATTCAAGAAAAGCATTTCTCCTTCCTTGTCAGCATGGACGGCGGAGCCGAAAAGGATGTTGAGGCTCGGCTAAATAAAGCTCGTCAGGCCTTCGGTATCCTTTCCCCTTTCTGGAGGTTAAGAGAGATCTCCCTTCGCACGAAGCTGCGAGTTTTTGACGCATGCGTCAAATCCGTGTTGTTATATGGTTGTACTACGTGGAAAGTGACCGTTCGACTTACCAAGAAACTACAGACTTTCGTAAACCAATGCCTCCGGCGCATTTTAGGAATATTCTGGCCAGAAGTGATCTCCAACGACGAACTTTGGAGTACAACTCGTCAGACTAAAATAAGTATTGAGATTCAACGGCGAAAGTGGCAGTGGATCGGTCATACTTTGAGGAAACCAGAGCGAAACATCGCAAAACAGGCTCTGGATTATAGCCCTCAAGGAAGACGTCGGGTTGGTCGACCATGTAACACATGGAAGCGAGCAGTTGACCAGGAGGCCAGAGGAATAAACAAGTCCTGGCAACAGCTTAAAGCCGATGCTCAGGATCGCGCCTTGTGGAAGAGAGTTGTTTCTGTCCTATGCCCCTATAGGGGGTCTTAACAGGAATTTGATTGATTTGATTGATTTCTCCTTCAAGTATATGAGCAATCGACTTTAAAATTGAATCAAAGCATGGTGATAAGGATGATGATAAGCAGTTTCAAAATTATCTTAAATGCTCCACTTCCTCTGCCACCTCTCATACAAATGCCCCAATTTCTGAAAATCTATGACCAATTTCTTTAAAAATAATGAAAACTAAAAACTTTAGATTCTGCAAAAAACATTTTGCATGCCATGCTCGGTGTCATATACGAAAAATACAAACCTTTCCTCTACTTCTACCACCTCCCATGCAAAAGTCTCTATTCACTATTGGAAAGAATTTGAGATGACATATTTTTCGGTAAATTAAAGTTATTTCCATCTCATCTAAAGTATCACATGATTAGGCTTTACGCCCAATCATAATTCTGTTATGTTTTTTTCTTACAAATAATTCTAAATAAATATTTAATGCACAATTTCAACTCTATAATTTTTATACGCACTGAGTAAATTGGTTTAGAGCATTTCATGAAATAGTGCAGTTTTTATGGGAGGTGGTGGAAGGAGCGATAGGACACAAAGAATTTTCATACAGTACATAGCAATAATCATAAAAGATTTACTTTCTAGATTTCAGGTTAATAGCGCTTATACTTTTCGATCCAATCCGTTTATTGTTAAATTGCGAAATTGTGTTATTTGGTATGGGAGGGGGTAGAAGGATTAGAGCGATTTGGGCAGTTCACGAACTTGACTTTAATTTTTTGTCAAAAACGACGTGTACAATATTCAAGCTTTCTAACTAAACGCATTCTCCAGTTAGAGAGGATACGGACCGACGAACATTCGATTTTGAGATTTTTGAGTGATTATATGAAATTCTGTATCATTAATTGTTTTCTTCGTGCCTTATTTCTTGGCGTTACAAACTTTGTGGCAACCTTATAAGACTCTCAGATTTCATCTAGAGTTTAAAAAGCTGTTCTGTGCACATAAATTGTGTTTAATGCCCGCTTTTTTCTAGATGAAATCTGAGAGTATTATAAGCTTGCTCTAAAGTTTGTAATGCCATGAAATAATGCTCGCACAGAGTCTCCAAGGGTACAGAGATATGATAACATATATCAAAAATCTTAAAACCGGATGTCTCTGTAGCTCGAGATTGCGTCGAGTTAGAAAATTCAATTAATTCTGCTATTAAAATTCGTTTTTGGTGAAAAAGTAAAGTCAAGTTTGTGAACTGACCAAATCGCTCTACCGCTTGTACCCCATACAAAATGACTGATTTGCAATCATTTCCATTAATAAAATTTTTCTGGGAAACTATTAAAGTTAATGTTTTGAAATTTGGAATATATTATTTTTCTCATAAATGTGAAACATAGTATGCAAATTATTTGAATCGCCTCACTCCTTCCCCCACCTCCCATACAAGCTGCACTTTTTCATGAAACAATCTAAGTCGATTTTCTTAGAACATATAACAGTTATCGAGCTCAAATTTTTTACCAAACACTTCATTAGTATTATCACTAAGATCTGAGAAAATTAACTGATTAGCATTACTGCTTCCACCCCGTACAGTATAACACAGTTTCACAACTTCACAAAAATTTATTTTCTTGAAAAGTATGAATGTTACTAGTCTGAAATTTAAGGAATGTCGATTTTATAATGTTCATAGTTGTTTTTGAAAAAATCACTAGAATCCCTTCACTTCTTCTACCACCTCCCTTACAAACTGCACAATTTCACTAAATATAATACACTAATCTTATCAGTTCCTATTCAATTTTTGGAGGTTGTATTTTGTATAAAACGTTTTTTATAGCAACTTTAGCATGATGGCAAAAAATTAGTTTAATACCAGCACCCCGTCTACCACTCCCCATATAAAATTTCTTCGGATCACAAATATTTCTATTTCATATAGAGTATGTTATTTTTTTAATTATGTTAGATATTCATTCTGTTTTGACTTTAGTAATTCTAGACTCAATAGAAGGCAAAATGTAACGGAAGCAATGCATCAATGGACGCCACTGCAAAATATATGATCAAACACCTCTATTGTCCTATGGAGTAACTATACTTAAATGATTTTAAATAGTTGAATATTGAAAAATTTCATTACAGCGTTTTAAAATTCTAGACGTTATTACTAAATCTACGCATCTCATTCCCTGCCATACGTTTATTCTGTGGCCTACGCTTCACAGCTCAATTCCATATTTGGACTCAAAATATAACAAAGATGGCAGATTTGTAGTAATTTAGTAAATTACGTGACCTAACTCTTCTATATGTGAAAGATGAATACCATTCAAGCGCCATTACATAAATCCGTCGCTATACATAAATAGTTAACCGTGACGAATAAAGCCTACCGCACCAGTCCAACCCATCAGGACTATTAGGTAGCTGGCTTCTGGCAAGACCAAGACCGCACAGAAGAACTTCTTTATATACCTATATACAAAGCAAATGATGATTGTCTCTAATAGCTCCCCATGAGACAGTCTGCAATTCGCCATAAGATATAAGTGCATTGTCCATTACCATCTTGCGTGTACCACCGTCTTGCGGGATCACAAAGAACCCACGCATGCAATCGGCACTGCTGTGTCCTGGATGGCTGCAAATCAGTCTGAATTTCCCGCGCCGAATACTGTGAAATGCCGCGGCTCGCATTACATTTTATAAATATAATTCCAAAGTTTATTTATATACAGGCTGCACTAATCGCTAATCAATTAAGAGCGACGCAGCATTATACGTCTAATCACTGCGTAGCGTACGCTCAGAAAGGCCACGACGTAACCCACGCTGGAGCATAAATCCTATAGATTTATATGCGCGCGGAATTCCGAGAAACAAATGGGAAGCGGCGAATTTCTATGTTAGAAATTTGCAACAGAAAACGCAACGTGCAAGTTAAATGCAATTTTGTAAGTATTATTGCAGTTATGGGTTTTTATGACGACAACCTGAATGGTATTTATGCAAAGACCGAATGGCGGTTTATGCCTGGCGGCAAGGCGGAAATCTGGTTCATGTCTTAACAACAGATCGAGAATGCTGGCATATTTTGCAATTATCGAAGTTTTTTGCGTTTAGAAAATATGGTATTGTGAAGATGGCGATCGTGTCGGTATTAGCCTTTTCGGAAAAGATGGTCGATAGATTTCTGAACTAATCGTTTGAATTGTTGATGGTTATGTTATGTTGCTGATTATTTCTTATTTATTTATTTATTTTTTCTCAATTAATTGCTAATTTTGATTTGAAAATATGTACCAAGACTGTTCGTAATATCTTATCACATGAAGATAATCCAAAAACAGAACCATTGAAGAACACGAAACCGAAACAATCCTTACCCAGATAAGGGAGAATAGTATGTTCTGCCATTCGGGCAATGGCGGGAAAGAAAGTCCCAAGTATGGAACTCATTTAGGGGAGCACTCCCAAGACCATTTTCAGTGCAAATCGAGGTGCACGATTCTCAGGAACTACTTGGCCGATTTCGTCCAAATTTGGCAGGCATCTATTTTACTCGAAACTTATTATTAGAATTTAGAATTTTCTATGAAGCTTTAAAATTTTGTAATTTTCTCGTGCAAGCAAAAACCTTGTAAAGAAAATCGAAATCAATTTAAAAAAAAAAACATAACAGGATTACGATTGGGCTTTACTCTAGATGAAAGAGAATTTGTCTGATTTTAAGTAATTTTGTAGGGGAAGTGGTGGAAGGGGTGACGAATTGAACTACTTTTTTCGCTCGCACAGAGTCGCCAAGGGTACAGAAATATTTTTTGTTGCTCAAAAATCTCGATTCCGAGTGACCGTCTGTCCGTTTGTCTACAACATAACTCTCAAATTTCAACACGATAGGTCACGTGTTGAAATTTTTTTTATGTCATTTTTAGCAAAAAAGTAACTTTAAGTTCGTGGACGGGCCACATCTCCCCTCCCCCCCTCACTTTTTGTAACCCTCCCATACAAATTTCATGAAATTTCGAAATTTAAAGAAATCGATTTTTCTCCGAAACCGTTTCAGCTATTGACTTGAAAATTATGTAATAGTATTATAGTGTAAATATCATTACTGTCAAAAAATATTGATTTGATCCCCTTACTCCTTCTACTCCCTTCTACTCCCTCCCATAGAAATGTACAATTTTCAAAAATGCATTTATTCGGTTTGTATCGTAACTACCAAAGCTACAAGAACTAATTTTTGTCAAAATTTATTTTATTACAATTGCAACCAATTTTGTAAAAATTGTCAACTGCACCTCACTCTTTCTACCCCCTCCCATTCAAATTTCACGAAATTTCGGAATTTGAACAAAATTATTTTTCTGCAAAATCGTCAAGGCTATCATTTTTAAATTTTGAGAGAAGTATACTATTACAAATATCATTGATGTCAAAAAATTTGGTTTTGATTTGAATACTCCTTTTACTCCCATACAAATGCACAATTTTGGTAAATGCATTTAATCGATTTCCATTGAAACTAGAAAAAGTACAAGCTTAAAATTTTGCCACAATTTGTCTCTTAATAATTACAACAAATGCTAAAAAAAATATGAATTTCGCTTCACTCCTTCTACCACCTACCATACAAATTTTTGTATGCAATTCAAGAAAAGTATTTCTCCTGCGAACATATTAGTAAAAAAGCAATGTGATTAATATGTTGATAAGGAGATTCAAAATCATCCAAGACCAGTGGGAGATTTTGAATGATTTTTTTTTCTGTCACCTCCCATACAAATGCCATAAATTCAGGCAAAAAATTTATCAATTTCCTCGAAAATTATGAAAGCTACAAACTTTAAATTCAGCATGAAACATTTCGTATACTACGTTCGGTGTTATATACAGAAATTACAAACCTTCCCCCTTTGCTTTTACCACCTCCCATACAAAAGTCACTATTTTTCACTAGAATTTAAGATGAAATATTTTCCAATGCAATAAGCTCTTTCGAATTTCATCTAGAGTTTCATATGATTGGGCTTTACGCCCAATCGGATGTAGGAAGGATGTTTAGGAATATTTCCATGGCAGCCGTAGGACAGGTTTTCATTGCTCCTGTGATACCAAGACAAGCTATACTTTAGAATTTTTGTAGCGTAAGCTGTGCTTTTTGTTGTAATATTTTAGTCCACCATATCGTTGATCAGCATGTGAGTTTTGGGAGGATGATTGTTCTGTAGCACCAGTAGATTATCTTGGGCTGTATTTCCCATTTTCTGTCAAATAATCTTTTGCAGGCCCAAAATGCCTTTAGTGCTTTGGCATGAGTCTATTCTATTTGTTTGTTCCAGTTGAGTTTGCTATCGAGAATAAATCCAAAATATTATACCTCATCTGAAAAGGGTATTGGTATACCATTTATTGAAGGAGGGTATGACGAGGATTTCCCTTCCTTGGGTTGATGTTCAAGTTCTTAGACTGATATCAGTTCATGATCACCTCTAAGGCAGATTGTATCCTGTCCGACATTATTAAATCATATTTGCCTTTAATGGCGAGGTCATCGGCATATCCTATTACCTCGTATACTTATTATGTTAGACGGTCCATCTACTACAATCATCTACTACAATTGACCTAGATCCGTGGTTGTCTTTCGGGTTTTTATCATGGCGTGTATCCATTTTATCGTGGCTGTTTCTAAACCCTTATTCCTATGTATATCTAGGAATGCGCAAAGGAGAATTTCTTGATAGTCACCATGAAGGGCTGACTCTGTTGATTTGCGTTTTTGGTAGGCATTTTGATTTCTATTAAGACAGACCTTATTAGGATCTGTTATTATGTTAATGTCCACTAACTTCTCCATCGTCTTGACGAAGATGAAAGTAATACTTATAGGGCGATATGACTAAGACTGATCAATGGGTCGATTCCTTGCCTTCGGTACAAAGACCCCTCTCGCTTTCCTCTAGATTTTTGGGATGTATCCCCATACAAAACTAGCTTCAAAGATTCTTATCATTATTGACATAAGGATCTCTAACCCTTTCTGCAGGGAATATTTTATCTACTCCGGCTGGTTTGTAGGTCTTAAAGATGTTGATCACTCATCTGATCTTTTCTGGAGTGCATATCTTACTAGCAATACTTTTGCTGAACGGAGTTTGACGATACGTCCTTTCCCCTGCCTTTAAATCTTCACTGATGTTAATCTTACGGAAAGTTTGCTGTTCGTGCAAGAAAGTTCAAAATCTTACTAACGTGTTATGTAAGCGATGGTTGACATACGGACATTAATAATGTAAACTTGCCCTATAGTGTCCTACACTCGAGAGCTGATGGTTTTTATACTAGCATACCAAACATAACATTTTTTCAGTGTATAGTCATTCGAAGCAGTTACAAAATACCAACGCTGCCTACTGTGACAACACAAAATATTTTAACGGTGCAATGTTAGATACGAAATATGGCCCCTGTTAATACTTATAAAACACATCAGTAAAATGTTACTTCAAAGTGGCATACTAAAATTGATTGAATATTTTTGGTTGATTACTCCTTTTTGTGGGTTGGCATTCACAATCGCTTGATGGAGTTACAGGTGCCATCAAAAGTAAACAACGCAAAACAAAATCTTCCCTTTTACCCCACATAGCCGTAGGTGAGAGAGGTGACGGTTAAACATATGCCATAACGATGTAAGCAAACTTTGCTACCTGGCATTGTGTGTTCAATTCCATCACAATTTGCTGTTTACTGCATTCCAATTTCAAACCAAACATACGCCCGCCTCGGCAGTGTCGGCGATGTCAATATTAACATTTCTCACATATGCGACTGTTTATCCTCGACAAACATAACGCGGGACAATCATTTGACAACAAATGCATGCATCCACGATACCCGCGTGATGATACCACTCTTGTAACCGTGCTCCAAAACCATTATGTCTCTATCATCTCTAACATTCATTGGATTACGTATGGTATGTGCATTTATCAACTTTACGCTACTATACTCGTACCTTGCAGGCGCAAGGAGTAGACGCCTGGCATAGGTCGTTTCCTAGGTGGCACTATTGGGATGGGGCACCACAGACCTTCCTGCTGCGGTGTTTTGTTCGACCTGTTGACGAAATTCTTTTTTGATGCAAAGCAAAACAATCAGAAAATGAAAACAAAACAAGATAAATGACAGCAAACAGAGATACGCAGTGGATAACACCTCTATATAACCAATTTAAACCAACAATAATAAAAATACATGTCACCTCGCTACAGTGGTGCACCAGGTAATGTGAAAAGTGCATACAAAACCGGATAACAAGCATCCTGGGCTGAATACTGCAATTAGTGCGCTCCGGCTGATTCCTGCGGAGCGCTCTTCTTCAATTCCGTCAATGGCACCCACGGAGGTCCCTTTGTGTTTATGAGTAATGATTCTCCTCTTGGTTCTGGCGAGACCTTTTCAAAATTATTATTTCATTTCTAACGTGCATGTACTGTATATGTTTCGATTTCGTTCGCATCTCATTATAGAAGTCAGGAACAATATCAATGGCATGAACACAAAGATCAAGGACTCTATACTTGAAATCAATTTTCTAATTTGCGGAAGTTGGTTTGTCATCCATGGTTTCAATGGTTTTATTTTCATATAGACAAAGTAGAGACAAGGGTGTACACTATAATTAGTTCTTATGTTCCATGAAAAAATGACTTATAGCCTGTTCAGAAAAAAATGATTTAAATAAAACTTAGGATTCAAAAATTGAATAGGTAATTGTGCAGTTTGTATGGGAGGTGGTGGAAGCAGAGGGGGGACGCAAATAATTTTTATACGGTAGATTGAAATCAGCATAGAAGTAATATATTCCAAATTTCAGACAAATAGCTTTCATACTAATTAATTTTGTATAAGAGGGGGTAGAAAGGGTGAAACTAATCGTATAATTTTTTTTATGCCTTCCCAGCAATCATTTAAACGAGCGCTCATAAATAATGATCGAAAAACGATCGTTTTGTATGCCCGAGCTGCAATATGCTTGAAAAACAAATAACATGATCAGTAATCTAAACGTTCGAAAACCGAGCAGGAGGGTTAAATAAAATTGTGTAAACCATATGTAAGCCAAACTCTGCAGAGTTCACATCACACGTGTGTGATATGCGAGTCCAAAAATGATTTCGACATAGATATTTCTATAGGAATATTGAACATTTCGTTTCATGAGTGAGCGATTTTTTTTCTGTAAACTCTATAGAGTTATATCTTCTCCTTCTACAATGGCGCTATAGCTCGAACCGGGCCTTGGCCTCCTAACCTTCAGGTTCCATAACATTTTTCATTATTTATTTTGGAATTTATTTCTAAGAATTTTTCATTTTCGTAGACTGAGGTGACCAAGGTATAACCAAGCAGGCAGTGTGCCGGAATTATGCGTCGACTGGGATTTGAACTCACGACCTTTTAGGCATTTTAGGCCAATACGCTACCCACTTGGCTACAGACTAGCTATAGAGTTATATACTTGCTTATATACTCGTTTCTTGTAAGCATTCTACAATTTATTACTGAATCGTTAAAAGTAATTCATTAATGAATGTCTTGATGAATCATTAATGTATCGTTAATGACGCTCGTTAATGATCAAAACACTCGTTAATATAATTTATTAACGAGTCTTTAGTGAATTATTTTGTTTGCTGCGTTAGTTCTAAATAAATATTTAGTTCAAAATTTCAGCTCGTTAAATTTTAGACGCACTTAATAAATTGGTTTAGAGAATTTCATGAAGAAGTACAGTTTGTATGGGAAGTGGTGTAAGGAGGGCGAGGACTGCATAATTTTTATACGGTAGATTGATATCATCACAAAGGTAAAATGTTCCAAATTTCAGACCAATAGTTTTCATGCTTTTAGAGCAAATCCGTTTATTGTCAAAATGCGAAATTATGTCGTTTTGTATGGGAGGTAGTAGAATGGGTGTAGCGATTTGGCCCGTTCACGAACTTGACCTTACTTTTTGTCAAAAATAACGCGTTCTCAAGCTAGAGAGTGCACGGACGGACGGATGGACAGACGGACGGACATCCAGTTTTGAGATTTTTAAGTGATTGTATGAACTTCTGTATCAATCAATTTTTTTCTATGATCGAGATGATAAAATAAAATAAATAGGTATAAGAGTTTAGCACTAATAAATAAAATAGTAATAAGAATTGCAACAAATGAGGCATCATATGGCCTGCGCTGCCCTATATACCTATAAATAAATAATAAGTAATTTTTTTCTCCGAGCCTTATTTCTTAGCGTTACAAACTTATAATACTCTCAGATTTCATCTAGAGTATAAATATAAGCAGGACATGTATACAAGTTTGAAAGTAAAAGGAGTGTTTGCAATGTTTGATCGAAATGAAATAAAATATTTTCCGTATCCGGAACTCTTCTAATTACACATACGAGGGAAGGTCAAAAATTTAGCGGAATGATAGGGAAAGGGGGTAAAATTAAACAAATTTTATTTTCCCTTTTGTATACTTTGCCGACTTCACCTCTTCATCGTTGGCAAATTTTCTTTCCCGAGGTTCTTTCTACAGTTTTGGGAACAAATAGTAATCGCAAGTGGTCAGATCTGGACAATAAGGGGGGTGATTCAATATTCCGTAGCCGCATTTCTATAGGGCAGCCATTGTAACGTGGCTCTTGAGAACAGGTTTGTTGTCGTGAAAATGAGACATAACTTGAGTCCATTTTTTTCTTCTATTTTCTTTGATGGCATCTTTTAGTTTTCGTAGCAGGTTTGTATAGTATCCCCCTGTGGTATGCTCATTTTTCTTTGTAGTCGATCATCAAAACCCCTTCTGAATCTTAAAAACATAGTGGCCATGATTGTTCGTCGGATTTTGAGACCTTGAACTTCTTGGGGGTGAAGCGCCTTTACCAGCCAGTTCGTAGTTCGGCTTATAACGATAAAAGCAAATTTTGTCTCCACTAATAATCTGGGTCAACATTTCATAGCTGTTCTCGCTACAGAGATCCAGAAGTCGCGTGAAAACTCGATGTGCTGCTTTTTCTGATCCGCTGAGAGTATTCTTGGTACCCATCTTGCGCTGACCTTAGACGTCCCGAAATAATCGTGGACGATATTCAAATTAGTTTCATCTGGTGCTCCAACCATTTTTGCGATTTGATTCTTCTTTAAACGACCATTTTCGAGAACAAGTTTCTCCGCTTTTTCGTCGATTTTTGAGGAGGTGGCCTCAATCGATCGGCCCGAGTGCTTTACATCTTCAAATGACTTTCGGCCTTGCCTGAATAAACTATACCACTTATAAATCATCGTTTTTCCAGGGCAAGAGTTCTCGTAAAGATATAACATTTCTTCTAAAATAATTTGTGGCATTTTTCCTTGACTGGTAAGGAACTTAATGACAGAATGAAACTCAATTTTATCTATAGTTTGCGTTTTCTTTCCGATTGACTTGTTGATATGGCGATAACTAAAATGTTAGTGATTCGATTTGACAGAAACTTTGTATTTGTACCTGTATTGAGTTTAAGAATACCAGCAGGTAAAATCATTTTAAACAAGCATACGACAGTATCGACAGGAACGTACTGTACCAAATCATGCTTGACTTTAGAATTCCTCCAAAACTAGTCCGACTAACAAGACTCACAATGACGAACACTGAATCCCAAGTGAGAATACAAACCGATTCCACAACCAGCTTTCGAACCGAATGTGGTTTAAAGCAGAGAGATGGTCTAGCCCCTATGCCTTTCAACTTGCCACTAGAGTATGTCGTCCGAAAAATCCCAGTCGACACCAACGGGACACTACTATTCAAGTCCACCCAACTAGTAGCATACGCTGACGACATTAACATTCTAGCAAGATCCTTCCCTAGTGCTAAGGAGGTATTTGTCAATCTTGACTCTGCCGCAAAAGAAGTCGGGTTGCGCATTAATGAAAGCAAAACAAAAGTAATAACGCAAACAAGAAGGAGAACGCCAATCAGTCAAAACATAACAATTGCGGAATATAATTTGGAGAGTGTGGACAACTTCATATATCTTGGGGCTAATCTAGCAAAGGACGGTAATGAAATAGACGAAATCAAACGACGGATAATACTTGCAAATAAGACGTATTATTCGATACTTCCAATAATGAAATCCAAGAAAGTGCACAGGAACAATAAGCTGCGGATTTATAAAACTATTACACGACCTGTGCTCTGTTATGGCAGCGAGACGTGGACATTAACGCGAACTTCCGAAAAAGCAGTTAACGCATTTGAAAGAAAGGTCCTCCGAAGAATTTTGGGACCTGTGAAGAAAGGAACGGAATGGCGAATAAGATACAACCATGAGTTGTATCAACTCTACGACGAGCCAGAAGCTTCAACGTTCATCAAGTTACGTAAACTGCAGTGGACTGGCCATGTAGAGCGAATGGAAGACAGAAGAATCCCCAAACGTGCTCTTAAAGGCAAAGCGAGTGGTAACCGGCCAGTAGGCAAACCACGCAAGCGATGGGATGACTCGGTTGATGAAGACAGCAAAGCCATTCTAAAACTTAGCAGCTGGAGGACGCGGTCTTTGGATCGAGACGATTGGAGGCGACGACTTCAGGAGGCCAGGGCCCGATTTGGGCTGTCGCGCCATTGATGATGATGATGAAAATCATTCCCCCCACCCTTGTCCATTCCTTTCATTCCGCGAAATTTTTAACCTCTCATCATACAAACTCTTTTCAGTCGATGACTACTAGTACGTTTTGGTAACATTCCGTGCAAGTTATTGGTACAGATTATTTCAAGGAACATTTACGCATGAGTCCTCAAACGTGTGATGTGTTATGCAGTTATCTACAGGGAATGGAAAAAAAGACACACTTTATAGAGAAGCGATTCCTTTACGGAATCGAGTAGCAGTTGGTATATACGCCTTGGGATCATGGGCAGAATATAGAGTCATAGCTCACTTATTCGGCTGTGGAAAATCAACAGTAAGACAAATGGTTAAAGAATTCTGCAACGAAGTATGGCGCGTCCCCGTGCCAAAATATTTAAATCAAATGTCATTTTCAAGAGCAAGAAAATATTGATGGCTTTAGGCATGGTACAGTATTTTGGTGCAATAGGTAACTGCGACAATATTTAATTTAGAGTAATTTACAGTAGGAAGTCATATTAAGGTCTCTCCACCCGCAGCAGACTCAGTTGATTATCACAATTACAAAGGGTTGCATGCCCTAGTGCTACTGGCACTAGTTGATCTCAGGTAAAATATGACTCTCTCTCAGATTTTCATTTCTGAATTCATTTTCGATTAATAACTCTTGCTTACATATACCAATTTTTGTACATCGGTGTTCCTAGTCGATGCAGTAACTCAAAGATATTCGAATAATCGCGTTTGAAAGATTGTCTTTCTACAGATTCAATGTTCAAGGAGTTGAGCTAAGCCAATCGTCTCGATCCAAAGACCGCGTCATCCAGCTGCTAATTATACTCTAGATGAAATCTGAGAGTATATTGTGTTTGCCTTACCGTTTGTAACGCTAAGAAATAACGCTCGCACAGAGCCGCCAAGGGTACAGAAATATTTGTTGTCGCTCAAAAATCTCGATTCCGAGTGACCGTCTGTCTGTCTGTCTGTCTGTCTGTCTGTCCGTCTGTCCGTCTGTCCGTCTGTCCGTCTGTCCGTCTGTCCGTCTGTCCGTCTGTCCGTCTGTCCGTCTGTGCGTCTGTCTACAGCATATATCTCGAAAGCGTTGAGATATAGTGCTAAAAAGTTTTGTGTGTCATTTTTAGCAAAAAAGTAACTTTAATTTCGTGAATGGGCCACATCCCCCCACTCCTTCTACCCCCTCCCATACAAATTTCATGAAATTTCGAAATATTAAGAAATTGATTTTTCTTTGAAACTCTTTAAGCTATCGACTTGAAATTTAGGTCAAAGTATTATGATATAAATGTCATTAAAATTATCGAATATTGACTTGATCCCCTTACTCCTTCCACCCCCTCCCATACAAATGCATAATTTTTGTTAAATGCATTTTATTGATTTCCATTCAAACTATAAAAAGTACAATCTTCAAATTTTGCCAGAGTTTGTTTCTTAATAATTGAAATAAGTGTTAGAAGAAATTATCAGCTCCACTTCACTCCTTCTACCACCTCCCATACAAATATCTGTATTATGAATTCAAGAAAAGCATTTCTCCTTCAAGTATACATATGAGAGCTATCGACTTTGAAATTGAATCAAAGCATGATAATAAGGATAATGATAAGCAGTTTCAAAATCATCTTAAACGCTTCACTTCCTCTGTCACCCCCCATACAAATGCCCCAATTTCAGGAAAACTATGACTAATTTCTTAAATAATGAAAACTAAAAGCTTTAAATTTAGCAACATTTTACATACTATGTTCGGTGTCATATACGAAAAATACAAACCCCCCCCCCCTCCCACTCTACTTCTCCCACCTCCCATGCAAAAGTCTCTATACACTATTCGAAAGAATTTGAGATGACATATTTTCCGGTATATTAAAGTAATTTCTTCTCATCTAGAATATCATATGATTGGGCTTTAAGCCCAATTATAATTCTGTTGTGTTTTTTAATACGACTTTACTGTCTTCATCAACCGAGTCTTCCCGTCGCTTGCGTAGTTTGCCTACTGGCCGGCTACCACTCGCTTTGCTTTTAAGAGCACGTTTGGGTATTCTTCTGTCTTCCATTTGCTCTACATGACCAGCCCACTGTAGTTCACGTAGTTTGATAAACGTTGAAGCTTCTGGCTAGGATGTTAATGTCGTCAGCGTATGGTACTAGTTGGGTGGACTTGAATAGTAGTGTCCCGTTGGTGTCGATTGGGATTTTTAGACGACATACTCTAGTTCCAAGTTAAAAAGCATCGGGGCTAGACCATCTCCCTGCTTTAAACCACATTCCGTTCAAAAGCTGGTTGTGGAATCGGTTTGTATTCTCACTTGAGAATCAATCAAATCAAATTCCTGTTAAGACCCCCTATAGGGGCATAGGACAGAAACAACTCTCTTCCACAAGGCGCGATCCTGAGCATCGGCTTTAAGCTGTTGCCAGGACTTGTTTATTCCTCTGGCCTCCTGCTCAACTGCTCGCTTCCATGTGTTACATGGTCGACCAACCCGACGTCTTCCTTGAGGGTTATAATCCAGAGCCTGTTTTACGATGTTTCGCTCTGGTTTCCTCAAAGTATGACCGATCCACTGCCACTTTCACCGTTGAATCTCAAAACCTATTTTAGTCTGGCGAGTTGTACTCCAAAGTTCGTCGTTGGAGGTTACTTCTGGCCAGAATATTCCTAAAATGCGCCGGAGGCATTGGTTTACGAAAGTCTGTAGTTTCTTGGTAAGTCGAACGGTCACTTTCCACGTAGTACAACCATATAACAACACGGATTTGACGCATGCGTCAAAAACTCGCAGCTTCGTGCGAAGGAGATCTCTCTTAACCTCCAGAAAGGGGAAAGGATACCGAAGGCCTGACGAGCTTTATTTAGCCGAGCCTCAACATCCTTTTCGGCTCCGCCGTCCATGCTGACAATGCTTCCGAGATAGCAAAAATATTGCACATCTTCCACATCCTGTTCATTAAGAACAATCGGTGTGCTTGCGTTCGAACCCATGTGCATGTACTTGGTTTTACGCACATTTATTTTCAGTCCCGCCTCTTTGCATTTAGAATGCAACGAGCGAACATTTGACTCTAAGTCCGAACGGGTATGTGCAAGCAAACACACGTCATCAGCATAATCAAGGTGACTTAAGATGTTAAATAGTCTCCATTGAAGACCTATACCTTCCCCACCTTCCAGTGCAGCTTTCAAGATGTCATTTATTACCACCAGAAACAGGGCTGGTGATAATATGCAGCCTTGTCTGACACCCGTTTGCACAGGAAAGCTCTCGGACAGCTCTCCTCTATTCAAGACGCGACACCTTACATCTTCGTAGGATTCTTTAATCATAGCTATGACCTTATCTGGAATACCTCTCGTACGCAAAGCATTACATATGTAATCTCGCTTAACGCTGTCGAAAGCCTTCTCGAAGTCCACAAACATGAGATGTAGTGGCGAACCCATTTCGGCTGACCGCTCTAATATTATCCGTAGGGTATTTGTGTGGTCGGTACAAGACGACCCTTTACGGAATCCAGTCTGATAAACTTCGAGAGTGCTCTCGACGACATCACTAATCCTATTGAGAATTACCTTAGCCATAATTTTTGATGCGGCAGTAAGTAGACATATACCACGCCAATTGCCACAATCCCGAAGGTCGCCCTTCTTCGGAATTTTCACAATGACGCCCTCCTTCCATTCAATCGGATATCTTCCATCATTCCACACCTTAGTGAAGAGTGGGAGGAGTATATCGGCTGTTATTTCCGGGTCCACTTTGAGGAGTTCGGTTGGTAGTCCGTCTATACCTGGAGCTTCCCTTACCGCCATTGACCGAATGGCGGAAACTATCTCTTCCTTATCTGAAAGATCGTCCCTAATAGAGGATTGTTGCGGTTGGATGTTTGGAAGTTGTTCTGTTTCCGGAATATTTTCATTTGACAAGATGTTTAAAATATCAGAGAAGTATTCCTTCCATCGTCGCAACTGGTGTTCACTCATATTAAGGAGAGTTCCGTTGACATCTCTCACCAGGTGGTTGGCGATGAAATTCCTGTTCGTCAACTGTTTCATGATTTTGAAAAGTGAACCCATATCCCCAAGGTAAGCCGCAGATTCTACCTTGTTTGCCAGATCTTCAATGGCCTTTCTCTTATCGCGTCTAACAGCCTTTTTAAGCTGTATATGAGCATCGCGGTAGTTCTGCCTCAAGTCGGGCGTTCGTTGGTTGACATCGGGTTGAGAGATGATTGCCAATTTGGCTTTTTTCCGATTGCCAACCTAGTCCCATGTTTCTTGCGACATCCAGGGTTTCTCACCGCTTTGCGCATATCCCACAGATTCTTCAGCACTAGTTAGAAAAGTGTTTCTGGTTGCCTCCCAATTGGCGTCCAGTGTGCGCATTTCATGTTCACCCAATGTGGATGACTTTTCGCGTAGAATGGTGGTGTATTCGAGTTTTTTGTTGGGATCTCTGAGTTTATCCACATTAAGCTTAAGCTTGCGCTTCACTTGAAGAATTTGTGGTCGTCGGATAGCTGCTGTACACAATCTCAAGCAGGCAACCATCAAGTGGTGATCGCTCCCCACGTCAGCTCCACGTTTCGCTCGCACATCGAGGAGACATCTTCTCCATCAGCGACTTATAGCCAAATGGTCGATCTGGTTCTGAGTAACACCATCAGGGGAAACCCAAGATGTTTTATGATGACTCTTGTGTGGAAAAAGGGTCCCTCCGATGACCATTTGCCGAGTACTACAGAAATCCACAAATTATTCGCCGTTTTCGGGTCTCTTAATCCAAGGTCGTGAAGGGTCGACCCAAGAGTCACCATACTTCCCCATGACGTGTTCTAGTCCAGTGTTGTCTGATCCAACCTGGGCGTTCATATCTCCCGAGGTGATAATAATATCACATCTTGGAACACGTTCGAAGGTGGCACTCAGTTGGCTATAAAACTCCTATTTGTCACCAGATGTTGCGGTATTAGTTGGTGCGTAGCACTGCAGAATTGTGACGTTTCTGACACTGGTCCTGAGCCTGACGACGATAATCCTATCCGAGATTGGTTCCCAGCTAATGAGACTGTTTCTCGCTCTCGGCGTAAGGACGAACGCCACGCCATTTCTGGCTTCACTTTCAGGGCCAATGTACAGAATAGTGTTTCCGCTAGGGGTTCGTTCTTCTCCTAATCCTGTCCACCTGACCTCGCTCAAGCCCAAGATTTGGATGTTATAGTGCTCCATTTCACGGTCGATCACTGATTGGCGGTGCAAGGACCGAGTAACTCCAGCTCTTCCCCCGTCATTCAATGTTCGAACGTTCCAGAAGCCAATCATAGTCCGTTTTCGAATGCCAAAAGTCGTTACCTTAGAATCATTCCGCATCCGAGGCGATGTATCCGTTTCTCGTATCATTTAGGTCTTAAGATCACGGGTGATAAGCCCATGATCCAGTGAGTGTCCATTTGCCATTTTTAGGGCAAGCAGGAATGTCTGTGGGTGAATTCTACAGCCCCCATCCCAGAGGGGGATAGTTAGCTCAGGTCCGTGGAGTCGCTAACTCCAAAGATAGTTGCAGGAATTGGTAAAACCTCATACTACAACTACCCCCTTGCGGGGTACAACTTGAGATTCGGTGATCATTATTGTGAGTATTGTTAGTCGGACTAGTTTTGGGGGAATTCCAAAGTCAAGCATGATTTGGTACAGTACGCACTTGTTGATACTGTGATTGCTTGTTTAAAATCTACGAAGATTTGGTGCACGTCTGTGTTATATTGCCAGCGTTTCTGAAGCACCTAATTCACCGAAAATATCTGGTCTGTTGTAGATCGTCCGGTTCTGAATCCACCTTGGTATTCGTCAATTATTTCATTAGTATAGGGCTTAAGACGACGTTAAATTATTTTTCCAATTATTTTATAGGACGTACACAACAATGATATTCCTCTGTAATTCTCACAGCAGAGTTTGTCTTCTTTCTTGTAAATTGAACATACTGTGAGCGTCAAAATAAAGTGTACAGCATATATTAAACATTGGCGTCATGTATTTCTGTATTTGACAATGTGCTTTCATGAAATATTGCAGTCTTTCTAAAATCATTAAGGCGTACTTCAATAGCCAACAAAGTAAGTTAAGAGATATTTTCACCAAAACGAAAATAATGCAACAAAAACAAAAAATTATTCATATTCATAGCGTCAAAATCAAATATACAGTTGTAATAAAAATTAAAAATTATACTCAAAATCCAGCCTTCAGTATTTAGTTTGCCTTTTGCCTTTGGAATAGCCTCTAGTCGTCTTGGCATTGATTCCACTAATTTTGATGTCACTCCCGGTGAAATATTTTGTCATTTGATCGATGAAGCATTTTTTACGGTGACTATGCTAGTTATGTTTCTCTTTCGTATTTGTCGGTGCAGATGTTCCCATAAATGTTCAATGGGATTAATGTCCGGTGATTGTGGGGGGTGATCCAATTGTTTAGGTGCATGATAAAGCCAATATTCCTTAGCTATTTTGGACGTATGTTTGGGATCATTGCCTTGTTGAAATATCCACGTACGATCCTAGTCCTGGTAAGAAAAAGCGTGCACCTCTGCCACATTTTGTCCGTTAAGAACAATCGGTGCGCTTGTATTCGAACCCATGTACACGTACTTAAGGATATTTATTTTCAGTCCTGCCTTTTGCATTTAGAATACAACGAGAGAGCATGTGTTGAAGCGGTTATGTGGAAGCAATCAAACATATCCATATAATCAATAAGGTGACTTAAAATGTTAAACAGCCCCCACTGAAGACCTTTATCATCTCCATCTTCCAATGCAATTTTTAAAAGGTCATTTATTACCACCACAAACATGACTGGTGATAATATGCAACCTTGTCTGACACCCGTTCGCGAATGAAACTTTCGGACAGCTCTCCTCTATGTAAGCACAACATCTTATATCTTCGTATGATGATATTATCTGGAATACTACTCCTACGCAAGTCATAAGTTATTACGCAAATGTTTTTAAAATTGCATTTAGTTTTTGTTCAATAATTCCGAATCATTTGAAAAAAATTTGGAACCCAATAAACCAATATATCCAAACGTCGAGTTTCATCTTTCTATCTGTATTCGTAGTGGATATTAGCAAGTATAGTTTTCCACTCTAGCTCTCCTCCTGTTCCCCCAGCTCACAAAAAATACCCTAAAATTTAAATAATAAGACTTCCCCAAGGTATCTACAATCCACCCAAAAGTCATTTTTCTATCTCACAGCGTTTCGGAGGTATGAGTTGCTAAAATTTAAAAACGTGAATACGGCGTACAGACAGATGATTTTTTTTGCATTACTGAACTTGAAACGTAAAAAAAAAAAATTTTCAGGATAGCATTTTTTTGAGAGAACTACAATAATAATAAAATAAAAGATCTTAATATTGAAACGCAATCAAATTTTAGCTTAAAAGATTAAAAAAATGTATTTTGTTATTTCATTGTATTTAACATTACGAATTATTAGATAATCCTTTGATTTTTTCATGGTTAATTTTATCAACAATCTTTTATTTAGATGTCGCTTAGCGCACTAAACTCTAACCTTCGTTTCGAAAGGTTCTACCAAACGTTACTCTTGTGTATCAGATTAATCTCTGACGACAGTTTTTCTTATATAGTTTTTCTCCTATTCAGATACACATAATATGTGATAATGTGTAGGCTGTAAGAATCATGTTCTGAAAATGCACTGAAGATGCATTCAAATAAACTTTGTATGCTGCAGAAGATCGGGCCGGCCGGCTTGGCGTCGAAATTAATCTCAACGATAAGACCAGAAAGTAACTTGTTGTAATGAATTTCACTATCTTCCTTATTTTCTGTTAATATAATTAATGAGGAGTCAACTAATGCCTATATAAATTCCGACTAATGGCAGAAGACAATTGAATTATTATCTTCAATTTCAATGATTTATGAATGACCTCAGGGGTTTAGCTTATACCGATTGCTCGGGAACTTATTGCTGACATGTTGATGATTCTTGTTCCGAGCTAAAGATACGACGGTTAAGCGTTATGCTTGCAACTAAAAAACACGACACTTAATACTTTTATAATTACCCAGATAAGTTTTTTTTTTGGAGAAACAGAAAAAAGAGTTTCTTCCTCGTTTGTCGTGTGTGTTTGTGTGGAAAGGCTAATGGGGGGAAAATGCAATGGAAAAACTTAACCATATCAAGTTTCCCACAAGCCAAATCCCTTGGCCTAATGATGTCTGCTTTCGCTTCATTAAAAGATTAACGTCATCGTGAATGTTTGCTCAAAGAGACGACAGCTCTGATTAATGGTCTCTAAGAATCAAGAAAACGAAAAGAAAAGATTGATCGATTGCAGTGCACTTTAGGCTAGCAGAACCTCCGTCGAAGCATTTCGAATCTTTAGGATATCATATGGGGACATCGCGTCCAACTATGCGATCCACCAACTTGACTATGGTGCTTGCACTAAGCCCCCAGTGTCACTGATGGCTAAGCCGAAGAGCGGCCTAATGAGTCATGAAATGAGTTCCATCTTAAGTGGTTCGGAAAGGATTGGAACAGTTCTAGTGTATTTTGGATCATTTTGAGAGATACTTGACAGATTCAATAGGAGTGTGCGCGAATAAGTATCACAAATTTTCCGATTGAAATGTGAACGTGGACATGCCGAATGCATTCCAAATGGAAATTCTCGGGGCCATGATTATAGTTTTGCAATCATCGTCGAGAACTGAAAGTTGCTTAGCCGACATGTGAATTATGCAGATTTGTAGATGCGTTGGATTTGATATAAAATTTATATGTCCATATGACATATTTTATAATTTAAATTTAGATAACTTGAATGGGAAAATTTACTTTGCACATTTTTGAGACTTTTGGTCAAACTTTTGTTCTTGATATTAAGCAAAATTATTAAAAAAAAAAATGTTTTAATAGTAATCATAAAATTAAAATCTGCAAAAATAACGAATTTAGTAAAATTTAAAAATCGAAGAAGAAGGAAAATTAAATCAAATTCTGATTCGTTATTGCAAATAATACTAAAAACTTAACATAATTGTAATTGGGCGTAATGCCCAGTCATATGATATTCAAGCTGAAAATCTGGGTAAGCTGCATGCGGTCATGAGTTCACTGTTAAGCCTCTATCATCCTGTACAGTGAAAATAGACGTTTCTTCATCACCCAAACATCAAGACTGTGGAATGTATTGCCACCACCCGTACTCCCGACATCTTATTACATTCAGTGTTTCAAGAACAACGTCCACCGGCAGCTTACACTCTTCCCTCCTGAAACTGTATTGTAGACCCTTCGGTCAATTATTCTATGCTGACTTGACTGTGCATCCAATGCATAGAAGTTGCATGTTCAGTGCTATTGAAACAAATGGAAAAGAGTTTAATGAACCGAAAAATATGTATAAATGTCATTTGAAATTCTTGAGAATAGTGTCTGTTGCTTGCGAGGAGGTAGGCTTAGGTTGTAAGAGGGTGGTTTCGTAGAACCACAATGTACTGGGGCCATCTGTTACTCCCCATATTGATTTTGAGATGCATGTCACTCCTCTTGTTCTAGCCATTTGGTTCGATTTGCAAACCGTAGCAGGCTCGAATGTTTAACGCCCCTGAGGTCGTTTAGTTTTGGATCGCATTTAGAGCCTAAACAAAGGAGACAACTGAGAGAGAAATTTGCGGACAGTGACAAAGATAATGTTCGATAGATTCTTGGTCTTCCTCGCAATCTCTGGAAAGGCTGTTGCTCGCGATCCGCAGCCTACATGTGTGCAGCTTTAGTAAGCAATGACCTGTGGTCCGGCCAAAAATAGTTCGGACGCTATAGCGACTACGTTGTAACAAAAGGATTTGGCCGTTCTGCAGCTGTCCAGTTGCCGCTACCCCGCCAAAATAGAATCCAAAATAGTTTGTTTGAAACTAGTCTTTAGCACTGTAGGTGCTGGGAGAGGGGAAAGGAGTGGTAGATTAATAATTTTTCGATATGGCACTGAACTCAGTGTGTAAACGTTTCGCGATGAGTTTATTATTTTCTTGGGTTTCATAATTTTCAAGTAAATTGATACCATAGTGTTCGTACATTTCTGTTATTTGTATCAGGGGTGGTAGAACGAGTGGACCAAACTTGCAATTATTAATATATAAATTTTTTTTCTACGTTATCTAGTTTCTATGAAAATCGGCAAAATGAATTTTCAAAATGCCGAATTTGTATCGGAGGAATAAACGAATCGAAAAAGATTTTTATTTTACTGTTATACTGCAGTCAAATTTTAAAGTAGATGTCTTTTAATTTTGGAATATCACATTGTATGGCGTGGTTTTAAATGTGACGCACCATAAAAAAGAGACCTCATTTTGCCAGAGGAGAAAACGCAGCATTTGGCACTATTGGAAAATAAACCAAATCCTACAGAAAACGGCGAAAAAATCTAGTAAAAATGTCAAAAATTGGTGTAATTGAGACATTTATTGGATGTGAACTACATATCTACAGTGTTGGAAAAAAAAATTACTCGAACTATTTTATTCCATTTCTTGCGAAAATTCCCGGAAGTAACTAGGCTGCAATGATTTTATTGCCTCAGGTAATAACAAATTATGTGAATAGTGAGAAAGGTGTAAAGAAATCCATTCGGTTGGTGATAATATTTGAAGAACCAAGAAAGTGCGATTTGTGTGAACAAATGGAAAAACTTAGTGTAGAAAACAAGAGCAACATTTTGATTTTGGAAAGAAAAAATTTAAGTACTCGCAAAATAGGTGTACGACTGGATATTCCCCAGCCCACCACCGAGCGGAAGAAAGACTCTGGGCGGCAAAGAAAAACTACTTTAGTGGAAGACCTCTTCCTAATTTTACAGAGCCGTCGAAACTGCTTCAAAACTTCTTCTGACATTAGAAACGATGTAGTGCTAGCAACGGATAAGGAAATATTATCAAATTTGATAAGAAAACATAACAGAATTATGATTGGGGTTAAAGCCCAATCATATGATACTCTAGATGAGATGGAAATGACTTTAATATACCGGAAAATATTTCATCTCAAATTTTTTCGAATAGTGATTAGAGACTTTTGCATGGGAGATGGTAGAAGTAGAGGGGGAGGTTTGTATTTTTCGTATATGATACCGAACATGGCACGCAAGATGTTTTTGCTGAATTTTAAGTTTTTAGTTTTCATTATTTATAAAGAAATTGGTCATAGTTTTCCTGAAATTGGGGTATTTGTATGGGAGGTGCCAGAGGACGTGGAGCGTTTAAGATGATTTTAAAACTGCCTATCATCATCCTTATCACCATGCTTTGATTCGATTTCAAAGTCGATAGCTCTCATGTACTTGAATAAGAAATGCTTTTCTTGAATTTATATAGAGATTTTTGTGTGGGAGGTGGTAGAAGGAGTGAAGTGTTAATTTTTTCTAACACTTATTTCAATTATTAAAAAACAAATTCTGGCAAAATTTGAAGTTTGTACCTTTTCTAGTTTGAATGGAAATCGATGAAATGCATTTAACAAAAATTCTGCATTTGTATGGGAGGGGGTAGAAGGAGTGTACAGATCAAAACAATTTTTTTTCGCATTATTAATATTTTTATTTGTATACTTTATACAAAATAACAAGTTGACAGCTTTAACAGTTTCGAAGAAAAATAATTTAATTTAAATTTCAAAATTTCGTGAAATTTGTATGGGAGGGGGTAGAAGGAGTAAGGTGAAGTTGATAATTATTTTTGAAATAAATTGAAATTATAGTAGAATTAATTCTGACAAAATTTCGTTTTTTCAGCTTTACTAGTTTCGATGAAAATCGAAAATATGTATTTTTCAAAATTGACCATTTGTATGGGAGGGGGTAGAAGGAGTAAAAGGATCGGGTCAATATTCCATGGTATTAATGACATTTATAATATAATACTTTGACCTAAATTTCAAGTCGATAGCTTAAATAGTTTCAAAGAAAATCAATTTCTTAATTTTTCGAAATTTCATGAAATTTGTATGGGAGGGGGTAGAAGGAGTGGGGGGATGCGGCCCATTCACGAACTTAAAGTTACTTTTTTGCTAAAAATGACACACACAAATTTTTAGCACTATAGCTTAAAGCTTTCGAGAGTTGTGCTGTAGACAGACGCACAGACGGACAGACGGACAGACAGACAGACAGACAGACGGTCACTCGGAATCGCGGTTTTTGACCGACAACAAATATTTCTGTACCCTTGGCGGCTCTGTGCGAGCGTTATTTCTTAGCGTTACAAACGGTAAGGCAAACACAATATACTCTCAGATTTCATCTAGAGTATAAAAGGCTACAGAAAGCTGGCTTACCTGCATTGAAATTAGTGAATAAGCCAGATCTTACGTTAAGAGTCAGGCAAAAACGTTTGCAGTGGTCTCAGGAGTATATTACTTGGACTTAGGAGAAGTTGAATAATGTAATATTTTCGGACCAGTCAAAATTTAAGATGCACATTGGCAACAAAAGTATACTTGTGCGGCGAGAACCTACAGAGCTCAGCGATGAATGCCTTCCAAGACTCTCTCCAAAATCTGAAGGAGTTATGGTGTGGAGATGCTCTTTCCGCTCAAAAGTTTACTTGCAAGTCGTGGAAAATTAATTAGAGCCTTGCGTGTTGGAACTTTTGGGCGATACCTGCGGATTTGTGTTTCAACAGGACAATGCTCTATGTCACACTGTGAAAGCTGTAAGTAATAAATTAATGCAATGCTAAACTTTAAATTTATTTCATAAATTGGTAATTTTGTTATTTTTCTTTTCATATGTGAAGAAGTACTTCGAAGACAAAAATATCGAATATTGGCTCCCGTGTAACCGACACTTTAATTCAATCGAAAATATCTGGAGTATTATGAAACAGGAGCTAGAAAACACCCAGAATCCATACGGGGCGCTAAAAAATTTATTACGGCTACATGGCAATTCATTCCTACCTCGACGTAGAAAATTTGTCAGAGTCCATGAGTCGAAGGCTTAACAATTAACACAGTTTTATGTCAGAACAGTTTTGAGTAACATTTTTCTTTCCGGACGTATTAATTCTAACATATAAAGCTGTTGCCATCAGTTTTTCACCCCTTCCTCCTTAAACATTTTTATAACATTTTTATAACATTTTCAAGGAGTAATTTTTGATAAAATATCACTTCTTCTTGAAAGTTTTTGTTCTGGATAGTAATTTAGCAGATTGTATTGTCCAACAGTCGCCTCTTTGCTTTAGGGTTTCAATGGAGGGGTCAATCATTCGAGCTTGCACAGGTTTGGAAATCCCACCAAATGTGGATCTCAAGAGGACTAAAAACAATCTCTTATTTAAATAGGAGGAGTATGATAGACCCGACTATTAATAGACTCAGTTAATTAAGGTTCTATTTCAGGACCTTCCTGGTTCTACATCTTCTACAATGGGCTACAGCCCAAATCGGGCCTTCACCTCCTGACCTTCAGGTTCCCTAACAATATTCATTATTCATTATTTATTGTGGAAGGGTTGTTAGACCTTCGCAAAACCGAAGGAGGCAGTGTGCTGGAATTATGCGTCGACCGGGATTTGAACTCACGACCTTTGCATTATAGACCAACTCGCTATCCACTAGGCTAAGCCCTAGCTAGGACCACCCTGCTACAACTTGAAAATAGTAGTAGGATATATTTACTTTAACGCGAAAATTTGATTGGAAATTGGTGACGAAACAGTGAGATTTCTGGTCACGATACTAGGTACTTACCGCACTATAAATTCAAACCTAAGTACCTTATCAGAATAACTATTTGCGACATATTTTATTACGGTATGAATCGCTCGACTAAAAGTAAAAATAATGAAACTAGTTCACTTCAATTTTTCATTCAATCAAAAATCCTGTATAGGCGCATACGACAGAAAAGGCTCTCTTCCACAAGGCGTGATCCTGAGAATTGGACTTAAGCTGTTTCCAGGACTTGTTAACCATTCTGGCCTCCTGCTCAACTGCTCGCTTCCATGAGTTATATGGTCTACCAACCCGACGTCTTCCTTGAGGATTATTATCCAGAGCCTGTTTGGCGATGTTTCCTCAAAGTATGACCGATCCACTGTCGCTTCCGCCTTTAAATCTCAATACATATTTTAGTCTGTCCAGTTGTACTCCAAGGATCGTCGTTGGAGATCACTTCTGGCCAGAATATCCCTAAAATGCGACGGTTTACGAAAATTTGCAGTTTCTTCGTAAGTTTTACGGTCACTTTCCACGTACATATAACTACACAGATTTAACGCATGCGTCAAAAACTCGCAGTTTTGTGCGAAGGGATTTCTTTCTTAAGCTCCAGAAATGGGGAAAGATACCAAATGCCTGACGAGCGTTATTCAGGTGAGCCCCAATTTCCTTTTTGGCTCCACCGTCCATGCTGACAATGTTTCCGAGATAACAAAACCCTTGAACCTCTTCCATATCTTATCCGTTAAGAAAAATGGTGTGCTTGTGTTCGAACCTATGTGCATGTACTTGGTTTTACGCACATTCATTTAAGTCCCGCCTCTTTTCATTTAGAAAGCAACGAGTGAACATTTGACTCTAAGTTCGAACGGTTATGTGCAAGCAAATACACGTCATCAGTTTAGTCAAGGTGACTTAAGATGTTAAATAGACCCCATTGAAGACCTTTATCTTCCGCATCTTCCAGTGTAGCTGTCATTTATTACTACCAGATACAGTGCTGGGGATAATATGCAGCCTTGTCTGACACCCGTGCGCACAGGGAAGCTCTCCTATATGCAAGACGCGACACCCTTCACCTTCGTAGGATTCTTTAATCATAGCTATCTCCTTATCTGGAATACCTCTCCTGCGCAAAGCATTCCATATGTAACCTCGTTTAAACGCTGTCGAAAGCCTTCACGAAGTCCACAAACATGAGATGTAGTGGCGAACCTATTTCTGCGGATAGCTCCAAAATTGTTCGTAGGGTATTTGTATGGTCGGTACAGGACGACCCTTTACGGAATCCAGCCTGATAAACTTCGAGAAAGCTCTCTACGGTATCACTAATCCCATTGAGAGTTACCTTAGTCATAATTTTGGATGCGGCAGCAAGTAGACATATACGACGCCAATTGCCACAATTCCGAAGGTCGTCCTTCTTTAGAATTTTGACAATGACGCCCTCCTTCCATTCAGTCGAATATCTTCCTTCATTTCACACCTCAGAAAAGAGCAGGAGGAGTATATCGGCTGTTATTTCCGGATCCATTTTTAATACCCATATCTGTATTTATTACTTATGCATAAATCACTTTACACTTTTTGTTCACACTACATATATCGCTTTTATTCTTCGCACCGTTTGTGCGGTCGATCCCACAACTTAATCGCCTTCTAAATTCCGACTATTCTCGACTCTCTCGACTGGCTCTTTCGCTTCTGCATCTCCAACTGCTAAAAGTTCGGTAATATTTTTATACTCTAGATGAAATCTGAGAGTATATTGTGTTTGCCTTACCGTTTGTAACGCTAAGAAATAATGCTTGCACAGAGTCTCTAAGGATACAGAGATATTTCTCCTACTTCTACAATGGAACTACAGCCCAAATCGAACCTTGGCCTCCTGACATTCAGATTCCTTAACATTTTTTCATTATTTATTGTGGAAGGGTTGTTAGCCTTTCGCACAACTCTCTTTCTACGAATTATTCATTTTCGTAAATTGGGGTGACCAAGGATTTGCACTCACGACCTTCGTATACAAGACAAACACACTACCCACTAGGCTACATCCTACCACTCTAGCTAAGATATTTGTTGTCGCTTAAAAACTTAGATTCCGAGTCTATCCGTCTGTCTGTCTGTACTGTCTACAACATAACTCTCGAAAGCTTTGACCTATCGTATGAGCATAAAGGTACCTTTAAGTTTGTGAACGGGCCTCATCTTCTTCACTTCTCCTACCCCCTCCCATACAAATTTCATGAAATATCGAAATTTCAAGAAATTGATTTTTCTCCTAAACGATTTCAGCTATTGACTTAAAAATTGGGTCAAATTATAATAATGTGATCACTCGTGATCTTAAGACCCAATTGATACGAGAAACGGAAACAGCGCCTCGGATATGGACTGATTCCACGGTAACGACTTTTGGCATTCGAAAACGGACTATGATTGGCTTCTGGAATATTCGAACATTGAATGACGGGGGAAGAGCTGGGGTTACTCGGTCTTTGCACCGCCAATCAGTGATCGACCGTGAAATGGAGCACATCGAAATCTTGGGCTTGAGCGAGGTCAGGGGGACAGGATCAGGTGAAAAACGAACCCCTAATGGAAACACTATTCTGGACATTGGCCCTGAAAGTGAACCCAAAAATGGCGTAGCGTTCGTCCTTACACCGAGAGCGAGAAACAGTCTCATTAGTTGGGAACCAATCTCGGATAGGATTATTGTCGTCAGGCTCAGGACCAGTGTCAGAAACGTCACAATTCTGCAGTGCTACGCACCAACTAATATCGCAACATCTGGTGATAAAGAGGAGTTTTATAGCCAACTGAGCGCCACCTTCGAAAGTGTTTCAAGAGGTGATATCATTATCATCTCAGGAGATATGAACGATCAGGTTAATTCAGATAACACTGGACTAGAACACGTCATGGGAAGGCATGGTGACCTTTGGGTCGACGCGTCACAACCTTGGATTAAGAGACCCGAAAACGGCGAATTATTTTTGGAGTTTTGTAGTGCTCGGCAAATGGTCATCGGAGGGACCCTTTTTCCACACAAGAGTCATCATAAAACATCTTGGGCTTCCCCTGATGGTATTAATCAGAACCAGATCGACCATTTGGCTATAAGTCGCTGATGGAGAAGATGTCTCCTCGATGTGCGAGCGAAACGTGCAGCTGACGTGGGAAGCGATCACCACTTGATGGTTGCCTGCTTGAGATTGTGTACAGCAGCTATCCGACGACCACAAATTCTTCAAATGAAGCGCAAACTTAATGTGGATAAATTCAGAGATTCCAACAAAAAACGTGAACACACCACCATTCAACGCGAAAAGTCATTCACATTGGGTGAATATGAAATGCGCACACTGGACGTCAATTGGGAGGCAACCAGAAACACTTTTCTTACTAGTGCTGAAGAATCTGTGGGATATGTGCAAAGCGGTGAGAAACCCTGGATGTCGCAAGACTCATGGAACTAGGTTGGCAATGGGAAAAAAGCCAAATTGGCAATCATCTCTCGACCCGATGTCAACCAACGAAGGCCGACCTGAGGAAGAACTACCGCGATGCTCATATACAGCTTAAAAAGGCTGTTAGACGCGACAAGAGAAATGCCATTGAAGATCTATCAAACAAGGCAGAATCTGCGGCTTACCTTGGGGATATGGGTTCTCTATTCAAAATCGTGAAACAGTTGACGAACAGGAATTCCACCGCCAATCACCTGGAGAGGGCTGTCAACGAAACTCTCCTTAATATGAGTGAACACCAATTGCGGCGATGGAAGGAATATTTCTCTGATATTTTGAATATCTGGTCATAGGAAGATATTCCAGAAACAGAACAACTACCAAACATCCAACTGCAAAAATCCTCTATTAGGGACGATCCCCCAGATAAGAAAGAGATAGTTTCCGCCATTCGGTCAATGGCGGGAAGGAAAGCTCCTGGTATAGATGGACAACCAACCGAACTCCTCAAAGTTGACCCGGAAATAACAGCCGATATACTCCTCCCACTCTTTACTGAGGTGTGGAATGAAGGAAGATATCCGACTGAATGGAAGGAGGGCGTCATTGTGAAAATTCCGAAGAAGGGCGACCTTCGGGATTGTGGCAATTGGCGTGGTATATGTTTACTTAGTGCCGTATCAAAAATGATGACTAAAGTAATTCTCAATAGGATTAGTGATGGCGTCGAGAGCACTCTCGAAGTTTATCAGGCTGGATTCCGTAAAGGGTCGTCTTGTACCGACCACACAAATACACTACGGATAATATTAGAGCAGTCAGCCGAAATAGGTTCGCCACTACATCTTATGTTTGTGGACTTCGAGAAGGCTTCCGATAGCGTTAAACGAGATAACATATGGAATGTTTTGCGTAGGAGAGGTATTCCAGATAAGGTCATAGCTATGATTAAAGAATCCTACGAAGATGCAAGGTGTCGCCTCTCGCATAGAGAAGAGCCGTCCGAGAGCTTCCCTGTACGAACGGGTGTCAGACAAGGCTGCATATTATCACCAGCCCTGTTTCTGGTGGTAATAAATGACATCTTGAAAGCTGCACTAGAAGCTGGAGAAGGTAAAGGTGTTCAATGGAGACTATCTAACATCTTAAGTCACCTTGATTATTCTGATGACGTGTGTTTGCTTGCACATAACCGTTCGGACTTAGAGTCAAACGTTCGCTCGTTGCATTCTAAATGCAAAGAGGCGGGACTGAAAATAAATGTGCGTAAAACCAAGTACATACACATGGGTTCGAACGCAAGCGCATCGATTGTTCTTAACGGACAGGATGTGGAAGAGGTGCAAGATTTTTGCTATCTCGGAAGCATTGTCAGCAGGGACGGCGGAGCCGAAAAGGATGAATTTGATTGATAATAATGTGAATACCTTTAACATCAAAAAATATTGATCTGATCCCCTTACTCGTTTTACCCTCCCTTCCTACATACAAATGCACAATTTCCAAAAATGCATTTATTTGGTTTCCATTGCAATTAGCGAAACCCCTTCCATACAAATTTTTCGGAGTTTCAATTAAATTATTATACTTCAAAACCGTCAAAACTATCAACTTTAAATTTTGAGAAAAGTATACTATAACAAATATCGTTGATGTCAAAAAATTAGGTTTGGATTAGAATACTCCTACTACTCCCCCATACAAATGCACAATTTTGGTAAATGCATTTAATCGATTTTCATTAAAACTAAAAAAAAAACACTTAAAATTTTGCTAGACATTTTTCTCTTTAAAATAAATAAATTCTGAAAAAAATGAACTTTGTTTCTCTGCTTCTACCAAATCCCATACAAATTTTTGAATTGGAAATTGAAAAAAAAAGGATGTTTTTTCGAACATATAAGGGCTATCGACTTTAAAATTGTAACAAAGCAATATGACTAGGACGTTGAAAAGCAAATTCAAAATTATCCAAAACCTCCCACTTTCTCTGCCACCTCCCATACAAATGCCATTCAGACAAAAATTGTTCAATTTACTCGAAAATTGTAAAAGTTATAAACTTTAAATTCAGCATCAAATATTTTGTATAATACGTTCAGTGTTATATTTAAAAATTACAAACCATCTGTTTTTACCACCTCCCATGCAAAAGTCCCTATTCACTATTGGAAAGAATTTGAGATGACATATTTTTCGGTGTAAGAAACTATTTCCTATTTCATCTGACTGATAATTCTGTTATGTTTTTTAGTATATTAATTACAACATTAGCACTTTATAACTTATTTCTCAGATCCGAAATAACCTTGTTTTATTTAATATAACTGCAGTTTATTACAAACGCTCGCCCTTTTTGTATCGTTTTTGTCAGTCGTTGTCAGCCCTTCATGACGCTTCTATGAATCATTTTCTTGTCGCTTTCGTTCGTAGTGCAAGTATTCTTTTATTAGTGCAGTATTATTGTTGTCGTTATGTTTCAATATAAATAAACTGCCAACAAGTCGGGTGCAACTTTAATATTCTTGAGACAAGTTGAGGATGCGTGACAAGTCAATATGCATGTCAGAGTGGTTAGGGAAGACTAAGTGAAAGGGGTTTTTTAGGCAGTGCTGTTATCAATTTAACACTTAATTGCGGATACGATCAATAGCTCCAGTACAAATAATCAATATTTCATTCGTTTATTTATGTAATTTTGGGTTTTATGAGGAGAAGGGTGTGGGGTGACGGTAAGGGTGGGTGGATGTTAATACTTTTTTAATTGATTGCTTGAATCACGTCCAATATTCTCTGTATAGAATGTCAGTTTCATTGACGAAGTTGAATAGAAATTTCATAAGATTCGGTGTATTTAAATTCACGAAACCAAACATTTGTATGGCAGGGGCTAGAGGAGGCAAGAGAATCATAAAATTTGTGATGCAATTTTATTTTGTTTCTCTTATAAGGTGCTCGTACAGAATTTCAAGTTCGTAGCTTTTAATTTGTTGGTTATTAGTTGATTTAATGAAATTGGTCGAAATTATACTTTTATATGGGAGGGGGTAAAAGGGCAAGCGTGATCTCAAAATTTTTGGAGCAATTTCATTTCAAATATTTTTCAAAGTTTTCGTGCAAAATTTTAAATTGATAGCTTTTACTAGTTAGGTGACAATTGATTTCATAAAAATGTTCGAAAAAATCATTTTTTATGGGAGGGCCTAGAAGTTTTAAAAACATTCAACCAGTTAATATCTCATACTCTTAGGGATTTTTTTTTTAAATGAATTTCGCAAATTTGCAAGTTTCAAACTTAAAATTTCATTCAAAAATTTTCAGTTTATATGTTTTTATCAATGTATCTGAAACGCCTTATGCACGTTAGACCGGAGTGTCGGTTTACAACAATTTTGGAACAAATTATTATTATTTTTTCTATGTTCATCAAATAGATTTATATACATGAAAAATTTAAACTTTGTATCTTCCACCAGAGCCCTAAAAATCACTAAAAATTATCGACATTTTTGTTTGCCATCTTATCATCATCATCAATGGCGCGACAGCCCAAATCGGGCCCTGGCCTCCTGAAGTCGTCGCCTCCAATCGTCTCGATCCAAAGACCGCGTCCTCCAGCTGCTAATTTTTAGAATGGCTTTGCTGTCTTCATCAACCGAGTCTTCCCATCGCTTGCGTGGTTTGCCTACTGGCCGGTTACCACTCGCTTTGCCTTTAAGAGCACGTTTGGGGATTCTTCTGTCTTCCATTCGCTCTACATGGCCAGCCCACTGCAGTTTACGTAACTTGATGAACGTTGAAGCTTCTGGCTCGTCGTAGAGTTGATACAAGTCATGGTTGTATCTTATTCGCCATTCCGTTCCTTCCTTCACAGGTCCCAAAATTCTTCGGAGGACCTTTCTTTCGAATGCGTTTACTGCTTTTTCGGAAGTTCACGTTAATGTCCACGTCTCGCTGCCATAACAGAGCACAGGTCGTATAATAGTTTTATAAATCCGCAGCTTATTGTTCCTGTGCACTTTTTTAAATTTCATTATTGGAAGTACCGAATAATACATCTTATTTGCAAGTATTATCCGTCGTTTGATTTCGTTTGTTTCATTGTCGTCCTTTGCTAGATTAGCCCCAAGATATATGAAGTTGTCCACACTCTCCAAATTATATTCCGCAATTGTTATGTTTTGTCTGATTGGCGTTCTCCTTCTTGTTTGCGTCATTACTTTTGTTTTGCTTTCATTAATGCGCAACCCGACTTCTTTTGCGGCGGAGTCAAGATTGACAAATACCTACTTAGCACTAGGGAAGGATCTTGCTAGAATGTTAATGTCGTCAGCGTATGCTACTAGTTGGGTGGACTTGAATAGTAGTGTCCCGTTGGTGTCGACTGGGATTTTTCGGACGACATACTCTAGTGCCAAGTTGAAAAGCATAGGAGCTAGACCATCTCCCTGCTTTAAACCACATTCCGTTCGAAAGCTGGTTGTGGAATCGGTTTGTATTCTCACTTGAGATTCAGTGTTCGTCATTGTGAGTCTTGTTAGTCGGACAAGTTTTGGAGGAATTCCAAAGTCAAGCATGATTTGGTACAGTACGCTCCTGTCGATACTGTCGTATGCTTGTTTAAAATCTACGAATATTTGGTGCACGTCTGTGTTATATTCCCAGCATTTCTCAAGCACCTGTTTCACCGAGAATATCTGGTCTGTTGTAGATCGTCCGGTTCTGAATCCGCCTTGGTATTCGCCAATTATTTGATTTGTATAGGGCTTAAGACGACGTTCAATTATTTTTGTCAGTATTTTATAGGACGTACACAACAATGATATACCTCTGTAGTTCTCACAGCAGAGTTTGTCTCCTTTCTTGTAAATTGGACATATAATGCTTTTTCGCCAGTCGTCGGGTATGATTTCCTCTGTCCAAATTTTGCATATCATGCTGTGCAGTATTTCAGCGACACAGTTTCCACCGTTTTTCAGAAGTTCAACTGGTATTTCGTCAATTCCCGGCGCTTTGTTTCGTTTTTGGTCACATAGGGCTACTTTGATTTCAGGAAGCGTGGGTGGTGTCGATGATGGTTCATCTTCGTCAGTTGAGGCTTGAATTGAAATGTTGTCTGTCGTTATCGGTGCTACTGGGAAGGGATTCAAAAGATGTTCGAAGTATGAAGCCCATCTCCTTTTAATTTCTTCTGTGTCGCTGATGATATTGCCCTCTGCGTCTTTGCAGAGACTGGTTTTTGGTTTATATCCCTTTTTCAAGTCTTTTACTATGGCGTATGCGTCCCGCGTATTATTTTTTCTCATGTCGTCGTCCATTTTTTGTATCATGTCATTATGGTACTTACTTTGTTTTCGTCTGCAGGCCTTTTTCGCATATCGCCTAAGCTCGTCATATCTTTCTTTTTTGGCTCGTGTTGGTCGTTCAGTAAAAATTTTGTAAGCTTCGTTCTTTCTATCTATTGCATCGCGACACTCTTGGTCGAACCAATCATTACTTTTTCGCCGTGCTTGATATCCTAATACCTCTTCCGCGGAGGATTTGATGCCGTCTCGTATTTTCATCCACGCATTATCCACTGGCATATTTTGGATATTTTCATATATTGGTGTCAGGTGTTTATTACATGCTAGCATGTAAGCCTGCGCCACCGTTTCGTCGTTAAGCTTGTCGACATTGAATTTGCGAGCTCTACTCGTTTTCGAATACCCACGACAAGCTATTTTGCATCGATACTTAGCTCTGACTAGATAGTGATCAGAGTCACAATTCGCACCGCGGAGAGTTCGTACATCAAGTATGCTGGAAGCGGCCCTTTTCTCAAATAGAACGTGGTCTATTTGGTTGAAGGTGTGACCATCTGGCGATGCCCACGTTCGTTTGTGAATATCGCGATGTGGGAAGCACGTAGAGCTTACTATGATATTTTTGCTGCTTGCGAAATCAATAAGACGTTGGCCATTGTCGTTGGTTATGTCATGGAGACTGTGCCCGACTTTTGCATTAAAATCCCCTAAGACAATGTTTAGGTCATTCGAGGGCCTCTATGAGCCTCCTCCTTTCCGACTTTTGCATTAAAATCCCCTAAGACAATGTTTAGGTCATTCGAGGGCAGTGAGTCATAGGTTGTCTCTAGGGTGGCATAAAATTCGTCTTTAGTTACATCGTCCTTGTCTTCTGTTGGTGCGTGAACGTTGATCAACCAAGTGTTGAAAAATTTAGTCTTTATTCGGATTGCACACAATCTTTCACTTATTGGTTTGAAGCTCGTGACTTGCTGTTTAAATTTTTTGTCAACGACAAAAGCGACTCCAAACTCTCTGCTTCCCGACAATTTTCCACTTGGATAGATTGTGTGTGATCTCATGTCCATGATTTCGCTACCGAGCCATTTCGTTTCTTGGATGCCAGTTATGTTGATGTTGTGTTTTGCCACTTCTTCGAGTAACTCTTTCAGAGCTCCTGTCCTAAATAAGGATCGAACATTCCAAGATCCAATAGAGTAGTCCATTTTTCGTTTGCGGGGTCGTTGCCGTTGAGTCCATCCTTTCCGAGGCTGTTCTTCAGGTTTCTGGACAGTGTTCTTTTTCCGGTGATGCGTTGTCGGCGCCTCGCCCAACCTTCGACCTGGAGGACCGGTCCTACTTATTTATTACACCCTAGTAGAAAAAGGGTGGGAGTTTTGAGCTAAATATGACATGCTGGAGTTCTCACAGCTATGCTGCAAATCCAAGTATGTCATACTTTTTGCCTACTTCCTGAGACGCACTGGTGTTACTGGCCATTCAGGTTAACTCCATGTTCCCTCCTCCTTTCTCAACTCGGGCTTGGGACCGTCTATGGCGGAGTTTGTTGTTACCATCTCCCTCCCCGTATACCCCCTTGCTTAAATATTTTATCAAAATTAAAATGTAGTTCTATAATCTAACGAACTTTCGATTTGATATCTGTACTCAGTTTTGAGATATAATGGTTTGAAATTTTGGAAAGCGCACCATTTTTCAAATGCTTTCCATTTCCTCCCACTACTGTTATGACCAAATTTTCTTTTTTTTTTGTATTTCGCTAGTATAGCTTAATATATGCTTTAAGTTTCAATTCGGTAGTTATAGTTAAGATATTAATTGTTAAGTGTTTTTCTTTGAACCCCTCCCTGGCCCTCCCCTTATAATAATTATCCTCCCTCTAAGCTGATTCTGGTGGATCTATATGCCACCGTAACGTTCTCAGAGTATGATTTTTTTATGGTAAGTAATTTCGAATATATAATCAATATTTACAAAGTTTGTCCCATAACCCTCTCTGTACTTATGCTAATTTTCAGCTTCCTACCCGCATTCGTAGTGGAGATATAAACAAGTGCAGTTTTTGACTTTTTCCCTCTCCCTGCCTCCCCCTTCCATCTGACACTCCACAAAATTTAGATAATGAAGCCCACTTACCAAATTAACAATCCATCCGAAAACGAACATTCTACATTTAACGGTCTGGGAGATATAAGACCATATGTACGGTGTACGGCGGAACGCAAATTTTCTTTTTTTCTGTGTCGATCACAATACTTTATTATCAGAGTAAAATAAAAAGTAAAACAATTTGCAATAAAAAAAAAGTATTGCTATACGTAAAACCTCGACAAGCAATCAATCCATCATTAATGGAACAAAAACCGTCAAAATTTCTAATCGTTTCTATACACAACATGAAGCCATTCGCAGCGCGAACGTTAAGAAATTAGTTTTTTTTCGAATTAGATAGATATTCACCTACGATTGCTCCGATCTCAGAAGTTTTCTTTAGTTAAAATAAAAATTGCAAACGCTATCATAATATAATCGTATGAATGACTGCATGGGAGCATGCATGCTGATTTTAGATATGGCGTTCGTTTATACATGAACCACTGAAGCACTGTGTAGAGCCCTCCAGAAACTCCGCATTCAAGTTTGATTATTCGTTTCGGGAAGAGTAGGATTCATATGGTCGTATTCGTATACGTTATTAGAGTTTTCCCTTCATAATGTGGAAAATGAAAATATGACTGCTGGCTTCAAGTACCCCCTTCAAAAGGCATCATTACAAAACTTGAAGAGATCCTGCCGTTATTGTACTTTTTTTTCGCAGTTATTGTAAAGTAAATTAAATTTTTAATAAATTTAAAGTTCTTTTATTCATGTTTTTTATTGAACGCAATATCTGTACGTGTAGTTAGAAAAATAATGTGCATCACTCATCTCTAGACTTTCAATTGCAATTTTGTAAGTAATCGTTTTAGTTTTTAGCGCAAAATTTGAATAATTTTATGTCTATACTACTCGTAATATTCACATCAAATAAATCATTGAAGGATGTAATCATAAGTGATATGAATTTCATACAAAAGTGCAATAAATCAGATATGCTAATGCTGGTCGCCTTCCGTTATGTGAGCAGAATTATACGAACAATTTGTCCGTGAGTTAAAGCTGTGACGATAACTCTGCAATTAATTGAACAGAGATGATCCTCGGGGGTGCCTTATGGCTACATCTCAACCATAATGAATGCCTAATTAGTAGTTCTTGCCTGTTGCTCAGGTAAATAATTGCGTCTTGTCAGCATCGTACTTGCAACTATGCTGATGCTAAATTTGATCGAGTATATCCATGTCTATGGCCTGGATATTATCGGATATTGAACTTTCGACTAACGACAGGTGAAATTGAAATAGTCCCTAGTGAATGGATTTTGCATTTTGATTGAATCAAATTGGGATTGGATTCTATTGCTGGATTTCCGTCAGTCCCGATATGAAAACCCTCAGACAAATGAAGAGAAAATAAGGAGAATGCCAATAAATCAATTGAATTTTCGACGTGGAGTACCAAAAATCGAAACTGTATTAAAGTACAAAGGATCTCGTCTCATCTCGAAGCATACAAAGGTAAATATTCGAGTCGAAAGTGCCTTAGAATTCCGGTGTATCTAAAATTGAATGCCCCGCATAACTACATCCATCTGAATCCCATCGGGACTACTCACTCCTTCGTTCTGAAATTATGGACGAGCTCATGATTGGAAAGAACTCCACTTATCTGTAGTCTCCATCCTCGAACATCAGATAGAAGGAACATCTACAGCGAAAAACCCAAACAAAATGCATTTCTGATTTTATTTTTAAAAACCACTCGTCATTCAGAAAATTCATCAAACTGGAGTCCATTTGAGAGACGAGCGCTGGACTTGCCAGGGCATTTACTTTGCTACATCCGCAGGAAAAACTAAAACCAATTCTGCGGAAAAACATGCGGTTCGTTTCGAAAGTCTGGAAATTTATCCTGAAGGGAAATTTTCTTCTTTTAGATAAACCCACTCACATGAAGTTTAGATGCGGTCGTGGTGAGTGAGTGGGTGCAATTTTCCTATATAGCTCGGTTTTGCATGAAAGCAACGAGATGGAAACTGATGGACAACATCATCATTCTTTTTCATAAGACATGTGTTTCATCTTGTGTATCAGACGGCTTTCATCTAAGGTAAAATGAAAAATAATGCACTGCGCGGGGACTTGAATGAAACTTTTGAAAGAAAATATGGAAAAAATGTTTTAAGCAGTTGATTGATTTTCATACGAAAAGTTTCCGAGATATTTTATTTGAAAATTTTATGCTATGATTATGAAAATTCAATCAAATCGAAAAGAGTTGCATTGTCTTAAATTGCAATACGAAATTATTTTTATTATGAATGGCAATTTTCTGGACGAGAACGTCCGTAGCTGCGGCAAAAATTGGCTTAAATTCGAAAAAAACTCAATGTAATTGCACTTGATGTGCGAAAATTTTAATGCTAAATTTAACTTTTGAAGTTTTAATGATACTTCGGCAAGTTAATGAATTGCTTTGTGTTTAACTGTTGAATTTGTACGGGAGGGGAATGGGCTGTTTTTGAAGATTTTAAATATAGTGGTTAATACTCTTATCACCAGCTATTACATTTTTGAAGAAAGTTTTTTGAACTTATTGGAATTTTATATAGAGGATTGCAAAAGGAGTGAGATGAAGTCAGAGATTTTTCAATGTTTTATTAAAATTAATATTAGAAAAATCGCTAAACATTTAGTATTTCTAACTCGCGTAGTTACCGTTTCTGTCCTATGGCCCTATAGGGGGATTTTTATACTCTAGATGAAATCTGAGAGTATATTGTGTTTGCCTTACCGTTTGTAACGCTAAGAAATAACGCTCGCACAGAGCCGCCAAGGGTACAGAATATTTGTTGTCGGTCAAAAACCTCGATTCCGAGTGACCGTCTGTCTGTCTGTCTGTCTGTCTGTCCGTCTGTCCGTCTGTGCGTCTGTCTACAGCACAACTCTCGAAAGCTTTAAGCTATACTGCTAAAAATTTGTGTGTGTCATTTTTAGCAAAAAAGTAACTTTAAGTTCGTGAATGGGCCGCATCCCCCCACTCCTTCTACCCCCTCCCATACAAATTTCATGAAATTTCGAAAAATTAAGAAATTGATTTTCTTTGAAACTATTTAAGCTATCGACTTGAAATTTAGGTCAAAGTATTATATTATAGGTGTCATTAATACCATGGAATATTGACCCGATCCTTTTACTCCTTCTACCCCCTCCCATACAAATGGTCAATTTTGAAAAATACATATTTTCGATTTTCATCGAAACTAGTAAAGCTGAAAAAATGAAATTTTGTCAGAATTAATTCTACTATAATTTCAATTTATTTCAAAAATAATTATCAACTTCACCTTACTCCTTCTACCCCCTCCCATACAAATTTCACGAAATTTTGAAATTTAAATTAAATTATTTTTCTTCGAAACTGTTAAAGCTGTCAACTTGTTATTTTGTATAAAGTATACAAATAAAAATATTAATAATGCGAAAAAAAATTGTTTTGATCTGTACACTCCTTCTACCCCCTCCCATACAAATGCAGAATTTTTGTTAAATGCATTTCATCGATTTCCATTCAAACTAGAAAAGGTACAAACTTCAAATTTTGCCAGAATTTGTTTTTTAATAATTGAAATAAGTGTTAGAAAAAATTATCAGCTCCACTTCACTCCTTCTACCACCTCCCACACAAAAATCTCTATATAAATTCAAGAAAAGCATTTCTCCTTTATTTGAGAGCTACCGACTTTGAAATTGAATCAAAGCATGGTGATAAGGATGATGATAAGCAGTTTCAAAATCATCTGAAACGCTCCACTTCCTCTGCCACCTCCCATACAAATGCCTCGATTTAAGGAAAACTATGACCAATTTCTTTAAAAATAACGAAATCTAAAAACTTTAAATTCAGCAAAAAACATTTTGCATACCATGTCCGGTGTCATATACGAAAAATACAAACCTCCCCCTCTACTTCTACCACCTCCCATGCAAAAGTCTCTATTCACTAATCGAAAGAATTTGAGATGACATATTTTCCGGTATATTAAAGTCATTTCCATCTCATCTAGAGTATCATATGATTGGGCTTTAACCCCAATCATAATTCTGTTATGTTTTTTTTCTGGTTACGCCAGGGAGGTGTGGAATCTTCATTAGATACCAATAGCCCGTGCCATTGGCATGCACGATTCACATACCTGATCCTAACAGAACTGTCAGCCGATATGTGCCTGCGTACTAAACCACACCCCCGCACACAGACTTCAACCACTCTCCCCGCGGGACTGCCGTTAGGTATTACTTCGCGGGGCTGGCTAGCATTTCATGCTTTGCTCCTTAAATTGTTTCTGCTCTCCTTTCTCTCTCGATTCTTCGAAGATCCTTTTGCACATTCGTTACGAGTGTGCAAATTTCCATCCAATTTTCCTCATATAGTCAATGATGAATGGTGGACTCGGAATATTATTTCTCCATTCTCCGAAGCGACTGCAGTTGAAAAAAGCGTGCTCTGTGTCTTTTTCTTGATCTGGGCAATTTGGACAAAGAGGCGAATTATCGTGTCCAAACCTATGTAAGTATTTGCGGTAGCCGCCGTGACCTGATAGGAGCTGCGTGATGTGATAGTTGCAGTCCTTGTGCACCCGCTTTGTCCAGACCTCAATTTCGAGGATTAGCTTATAAGTCCATCAGCCTTTTGTAGCGTTGTCCCACCTGGCTTGCACATAGCCATTGATGTTGCCTTTTCCTCTTCTTTTATTTTCCTGGTAACAGCTGCCTCTTGTTGGATCGAGGATCTTCTTTCGTAGATCCTTAGCATCTCATTCGCGAGAAAATCAATGGGGATCATTCCGGCTATGACACAGGCTGCCTCGTCCGATATTGTTCGGAAACCGCTGATTGCTCTTATTGCACAGAGCCTATATGTTGATGACATCTTTTTCCTTGTTTCCCTTGCGCCGCCGCCCAAACCGGAGCAGCATATAGGGGGTCTTAACAGGAATTTGGTACCATAGTTACCGAGAAAATTCATATAAATTCTGAAATTTTCGCATTTGTATATGAGGTGGTAGCATGGGTCGAACTCAAAAAAATTTTATGTAATTTGTTTCACAGAGTCCCAAAATTATGAAAGTAAAAATTGAACACTCGGAGATTTCGCCAAATCAGATATAATCTCAGATTTATTCTAAAACATAAATATATAAATCTGAACAATTTATACATTTAAATGCCTACAAATTTATTAAAAATCATTGCAAAAACTTGAACAAAGGCTGGCAAAATATTGATTACTACTGAACATGCAACCGGTGTGATACAACCAACCTTAAACTTCCCAAGGTGATATCACCAACAAATCTTGTAATTGCATGCAAATTGGCCGTTTTCGAGCAAAAGATATCAATCGTAAAATGCGTCATATCAAAAATTCCATCATGTTAGCTGATGCCCGTGGAAACGTTCTCGAGCAGTAAACATAAGGCGGCACTTAAGCAAAATAACACAACATAAGACATGTTCATAATTCATCAGCTGCTTCTGTATGGGCATTAAGGAAGTTCAGGCGCCCAAAATCCTTTCAATGCACTCCGAGTATCGCATATATCAGACATCATCATTCAAAATTTCGCCCGCAAGCTGAAAAAAATGTGAATAAGATCGTCGAAAAAAGTCTGCATAAGAGGGCAACAGTGGTAATCAATTTAGAGCTTATCGCGATACAATCTTCCAAGAATTTAACGCAATGGCGAGACGTATGAAAATCGGGGAAGAGATTCCCCAAGACTCAGACCATCGGGACCAGTACCATGTAGCTTCCAGCACTTACTGCTGTGCTGTTTAACCCATTCCAAGCGTGTTAACCCATCTTGGCTTAACACAGCTTCCATCCACATATCGTTTCGTTTTCTTAAATTTCTTGTGCACAATTTCTTTCCCGGTTTCTTCCTGCTCGCTGGGCGATAGTGTAAATTGAGATGAATAAAAATGACAGCAATTACAGATAATTTCTATAAATGGCCGACGATAAATTATGGACATAATGGCGCTTGTGGTGCGCCTAACCGTAGGGAAGCGTATACTGTAATCCTGTTATTAATCGAGGGAGTTGATTAATTCCAGGTCACAACAGCGAAGTTACATATTGTCGAGCGATTAAGTCGACCGTTTCTTGCAGATATCTACTCGCAAAGGCGATTCGGTCGCAGCCATACTCCCCGGACTGTCCTTTATTTTCCTTAGATTGGAATCGTGCTCGCCTAATCTCATTTCAGTTCGATTTTATTGATTAACTTCGATAAGTGATTTCTGTAATATGCCGTGGTTTTGTTGTCGTTCGCTTCGTTCGAACGTCGAGGACAACTTTACGAGCCTCCCACATGATATAATTATATGGTCGTTATGTGTAATCTTGACTTATTGTAGCGAATTTTCTAAATTATTTCCGTATGTTGATTAAATCATTTTCGATGCGATTACTCTTATTGTTAAAAGATCGAACGAAGTCATTATCGCATTGTCCCCGTATGTCTTCCACAGATATTGGTTTGATACATAACATGCTTTTGAATCCATTTTTCTTTAACAGCAGCTCGTTTTTACTTTTAGAATTATTAACTTCCGGAAGGTAGGCTGTTTAATAGCGATAACGTTTTTAGACTCTAAATGAAATCTAAGAGTACTATAAGTTTGCTCTAAAGTTTGTAACGCTAAGAAATAAGGCTCGGAGGAAAAAATGATTGATACAGAAGTTCATATTATCACTCAAAAATCTCAAAACCGGATCTGTCCGTCTGTCTGATCGCTCTCTAGCTTGAGAATACGTTGAGTTAGAACGTTCCAACTTTGTACACGTTGTTTTCGACAAAAAAGTAAGGTCAAGTTCGTGAACGGGCCAAATCGCTCCACCCGTTCTACCCCTCCCATACAAAATGACTAATTTTCGAGATTTGACAATAAACGGATTTTCTCGAAAAGCATAAAAGCTATCGATTTGAAATTTGGAAGATATTATTTCTATACCTATTTTAATCAGGGGGAGGCGGGGAGAGCGCTTAAACCGAAAAATACGAATTCAAATATCTCAACTATGGAAACAGCTAGGAAGCTAAAACTCAACACACATATAAAGGGGTTTATGGGACAACTTCTAAAAATAATTTGATTTTTTTATCCATTGGGGTGCGAAAAGGGGGGCTAAGAACCAATTGTCAGCCAAATTTGTTTTTCAAATGATTTTATCTTCGAAATTACTTACCACAAAAAATTGATATTTTGAGACCATTAAGGTGACATATAGGACCACTAGAATCAGCTTAGATAAAAGCTAATTATTGTAAGGGGGAGGGTTAGGGGGTGCAAAGAAAAACACTTACAAATCAATATCTCGGCTATTCATTAAGATATGTAATTGAATTTTAGAACCTATATTAAGCTATATTAGAGAAATACGAGAAAAATATAATATTTGGACAAAAAGTAGTGGGGGGGAAATGGGGAGCATTTAAAAAATTGTGCACTTTCCAAAATTTCAAACCGTTATAATTCAAAATTGAGTGCAGATATTCAAATTTTGTGAAATTGTAGAACTAGGTAGTTTTTAAATTTGGTAAAAATTTGACGTCGGGAGGTGTTAAGGGAATTTTGAGTGATTTTTTAAGGGTGTTAGGACAACTTCCTAACATTCTCATTTAGTTAAAATTTAAATAACAAAACAAATGACTCAAAAATTTATTATTTATTTAAGTTCAGGAAATTGAATTTATCGAGCTAACAACTAACTGATTACACGACAAAATTTAGAGTGAATACTATTTGAATTTCGATTTAACATTTCGACTCGTATTTTAATTTAGCAAATTTACCGCTAGGTCAATGTATTATTTTCGGAATGCAAAAAAAACTGACGACCAACATCGCCTGAGTGAAAATTAACAGTAAATTGAAATTTAGAACCGTAATATTTGGAATTTAATTTAACAACGAAATTTAAAACAATAAAATTTTTGTAATTCAATTTTTTTATCGTTTGAGTCTATTTTGAGACTTAACATCCCGGCCGCCTTGAAGAATTCCAGGAACTCTTCTTCAATCATCCAATGGTAATGGCGCAATTTTAGTAATTGCACGACGGAAGATGCCTTTGTTTGTACGAACATCTACGACACGAATGCGACCATCTGAGCCAGGAAACACCTTCACAATCCTTCCCAAAAGCCATCTCTGGGGAGGTAAATCTTCATTCGCTAAAAGGACCAGAGTATCTTCCTTCAAGTTTGACGATGCAGCCGTCCACTTTACCTTTTGTTGTAGTTGGGGAACATATTCCCGCGACCATCTTTGCCAAAAATGTTGCTGTATGGCACAAACCATTTGCCATCGTTTTAGGTAATGCAATTCTCGTTTTGTAAAATCCGTTTCCGGAATAGCGTTGAGCGGAGCGTTTACTAAAAAATGACCGGGCGTAAGTGCAGAATAATCATTTGGATCATTGGACATCGCAGCCATTGGTCGTGAATTGAGTATCGCTTCTACTTGCACCGCCACGGTACTTAGTTCTTCAAAGGTTAACGAAGCCAGTCCAATAGTCCTAACGATATGGTATTTGGCCGACTTTACCGCTGCCTCCCACAATCCACCAAAGTGGGGAGACCTCGGTGGGATAAATCGGAATTCTATTCCGACCTCAGCGCAGTAATTAACAGTTGCTTCCTTGTTTTGCTGTGAGTAGAAACCCTTTCGAAACTCCTTCAATTTTGAGTTTGCACCAACGAAATTGGTGGCGTTGTCGCACGATAGCGTTGAGCAGATGCCACGACGGCCTACGAAACGTTTTAAGGCAGCTATAAAGGCATCGGCTGACAAGTCAGAGACCACCTCCAAGTGAGTGGCCTTCGTAGCAAAACAAATAAATACTGCCAAGTATGATTTTACGCGCAGCTGGCCTCGGTGCTTAAAGGTTGTCCAGAACGGTCCACAGAAATCCACACCAGAATGAGCGAAAGCACGAATTGCTTGTAGGCAAAGTGCTGGTAGTGGTCCCATGATTTGATTTTGTATTTTTGGGCGGTAGTGAAAACAGTGGACACATTTTCTAACCACCCAATTTGCCACCGATTTTGCGCTCTGGATCCAGAACTTCTGACGAATTATCGCTATGAGTGCTTGAACTCCTGCGTGAAGAGAACTTTTATGAATGTAGTTTACATAGCAAAATACGAATGGATGATTTTTCGGAAGTAGGATAGGATGCCTGCTAAGGTATGGTAACGAAGAATTTTGCAAGCGGCCGCCGACTCGAAGCAGTTGAGGAGTGCTTTCATCCAGGAACGGAGTCAAGCCTTTAAGTGAACTACTTGGGCTGACTTGCATATCTTTTTCCAACAACGAAATGTCTCGTTCAAATGCTTGACGCTGAATGACGAATATAATCCTGTGCAGTGACTTGTCTAATTCCGTAGCCGTTAGTTCCTTGTTAATTTCTTCCTTATGATGAGATGAACCCTTGCATCGTATCGATAATATCCTATAAAACCGTAGGACGTACGCAAATATTCTTCGTAGTTTCGAAAAATCGTTGACAAATTTATGATTGGCGATTAAATCATAATTATTTTCGACTGCCAGCAAGACTGGCTTTACGTTTCTTTTGTCAGGTAAATTAGCAGCATGATCTATGAGTTTAGTAGGAGGCCATTCGTCTTCAGATTTTTTAAGAAACTGTGGCCCAGTAAACCAAATAGACTCGACGAGTTCTTTAGTGCGAGCTCCTCGAGACACGATATCTGCAGGGTTAGACTTCGATGGAACGTGACGCCAAGCTGCATCTGGTAGCGTTAACTCCTGAATTTCCGCCACGCGATTTGATACGAATGTAGTCCACGTTGAAGGATGCCCATGCAACCAGTGAAGCACTATTTCCGAGTCGGTCCAAAGATAGGTAGCGGATAATGAGCCAACTAATGGTTGAACTACCTTGAGTAAATTTGAAAGTAGCAACGCAGCACATAATTCCAGCCTTGGCAGCGACAACGATTTTAGAGGAGCTACCTTAGATTTTCCACTTATCAGATTAACTGATATGTTACCATAAGAGTCCACACTACGAACGTACAAACAGCAACCATATGCCTTGCAAGACGCGTCCGCGAAACCGTGTAACTCGCGAGTGTGAAGAGGATGGATACCGAATATATAACGCGGAATTCGAATTTTTGATATGTCCATTAGTTCTTCGCGAAATGAATACCACTGCTCGGATAAATCTTCTGGTATAGATTGATCCCAATCTACTTGTAATGTCCATAACTGTTGCATAAAAATTTTGGTCAAGACTGTTATAGGATTCAATAATCCTAATGGGTCGAAAAAACTGGCGATATTAGAAAGCACAATACGTTTTGTTACCCGTGATGAGTTTGTTTCCAATGGCCAACGAAAACAAAATTGATCCTCAAATGGATCCCAAATTATTCCCAAAGTTTTGATGACATCCACATCATTAATTCTTAATGGAGTTTCCTTATCTGCTTCGCTAATGCTGTCTCGAAAACGTTCCTCATTTGAAAACCATTTCTTCAATTGAAATCGACCTTGCTCCAAGATCTTCTCAGTTTCATACCTTATCTGCATAATTTCTTCATAGGTGTCCGCGCCAGTTATTAAATCATCCATATAAAAATCCGATTTGATCACACGACTGCCAACAGGATATTCGTTAACATTTTGCTCTGCCAAATAATTTAAGCACCTAGTTGCTTGGAATGGAGCAGACGTAGTCCCGTATGTAACTGTTTTTAAGAAATATGTGTTTAGCGTGTCACTTGGAGACTCTCTCCACAAAATTGCTTGATAGCTCCAATCTTCCTCCGAAATCCAAATCTGCCGGTACATTTTGGGAATATCTGCGGTAATTGCAAATTTATGGCATCGAAATCTTACCACAATGGAAAATAGGTCATTTTGAACAACTGGTCCACACATAAGAAGCTCATTTAACGATATATTTGAGCTCGTTTTGCAAGAAGCATCAAATACTACTCGCAATTTTGTGCTGGAACTTTCAGGCCGTAAAACTGGGTGATGTGGAATAAAATAGCTGACACGATCATTACCTATTTCAGCTAGTTTCATATGTCCTAAAGACTCATATTCTCGCATGAAGCTTACGTACTTGGATTTCAAATCTGTATCCTTTTCCAGTCTACGCTCCAATGACATAAATCTCCGAATTGCAATTTCATGGGACTTACCCAGCAAGTGACGATCTCGGCGAAACGGAAGCCTTAGCTTAAAACGCCCATCTATTTGTGACACGTATTTTTTAAAATGTTCTTCACACTCCATTTGCTCCTGAGTCCAGTTGGAACCTTTAGACTCAACGGTTTCGACTCTCCAAAATCTCTCTATTATCCTAGAAGTATCATCATTTCCATCGATGAAGGAGTTTTCATTTGCTAGAAGGATATTTGTGTTTTTCGCAACGGCGGTCGAACGATAACGACCACCTACAACCCATCCTAACGCTGTATTTTTCAAAATTGGGTATTCCGGAGATATTCTCAGTTTTCCTTCGATTAAGCAATCATACGTAATATCCGAGCCCAAGAGAATATCAATTTTGCGTGGAAGATAAAATTGTGGATCTGCTAAGGGAAGTTCGCAGGGAATGTTCCAATCAGTAATATTCAATGTTTTTTCTGGTTGGGAGCCGGTGATACTTTGAAGAATCCAGGCTTGAAACGACGTGCAGAATGTACCAACTCTCGATTGAATTGTTACAGTTGTCTTGAATTGGCACTTAGAGCTTTGTTTCCCAATTCCACTAATATCTCTGGAATCTCGAACTCGTTTCAGCTGTAGCTTCTTACAAAATTCATCCGATATGAAATTGAGCGTCGAACCGGTGTCCAATAACACTCGACCAGGAATAAGTGCTCCCGAGTTAGTTCGAATATCTGCGATAGCGGTAGCTAAAATCACTTGATCTTCTTCACAATCTTGTATATGGGAATGCAGAGAAGTGTTAAGCCTAGCAGCTTGCTGGACATTTATTTCAGGAACCGAATTAGAGCCAGATGGTTGTGTTGAAGATACTACACCGCCCGACGATACGTAACGATGCAATAAATTATGATGACTATCTCCACACACCTTACAGCATTCCGCGGAGCAGCTTCCAGCAAGATGTCCCCCTTGCAAACATCTCAGGCAGAGATTTAATTTTTTTACTTCTCGGTAGCGATCGTTGACAGGTAACTTCGCGAAACTCCAACACCGATAAATGCTATGGTTTGAGCGATTACAGAAAACGCAAGTTAGCCTCGACACTGTGAGGATAGTGGATTTTCGATGAGCCTTAATTCCAGATTTAGATGAATTCCCTTGACGAGAATTTGCCGAAGAAGAAGGTCTTGACTCGAGTTGTTGACATCTCTTCCCCAAAAATTTAGCACATTCCTCCCACGTCGGTAGTTCATCAAAATTCAGAGACTCTTCCCATTTAATATGAGATTCTTCATCCAATTTGCTTCTAACTAGGTAAAGAATAATAGTATTTAGGATATCATCATTTGTTCCTAGCGAACGAAGTGCCTTGAGGTGGACATTAATCTTATCAACTAAATTTCTAATATCCGAAGCAGAACCCTTTAGTGTCGAAGGAGCCTCAAACACCTTTTTTACATGGGCTTGAAAAATAATACATTTATTATTATAGCGTGCGTTTAAGAGATCCAACGCCTTTCCATAATTTTCGGCCGTCATTTCCAATCCTTCTATTAAATTTAATGCTTGGCCTTGGAGGCTATTAATTAGGTGTTGGAATTTCTGGACATTACTCAAATCTGTACATTTATCCACTAAACTATTGAAACCATGCATAAAACTGGTGTATTCTATATACTCGCCTGCAAAGGTCTTCAAAGTAAGTTTTGGAAGATTTGACACCTTGGTAGTATACGGAAACATCGTAAAATCAAGACTATTTTCACCCGTCGGAGAAGATTTAGATGTCGACAACTCGAGCGAATGTTTCAGCTTCAATATTTTCGCCTTTACGATGCAGTATTGAGTTTCTATTTCGTCTCTGTGCGACTCCTGACTTGCTTCCTGACATTCAATACTGTCTTGAATTTGCAATAACTGCTGAAAATACCTTTCTAGTAAACTAAGACGACATTCCAACTCTTCTACCGTAATAGAGTTTTGGTTTGCGTCAATATAATTTTTTATACGAGTTATGCATCCTTTCAATGATGCTCTTCGCAATTTTAACCGCTCACCTGTAGTGTGATCAGAATGATCACTTACTTCTCCTTTCTCGGAACTGTCTTTCGGCATTTCACTAACTTAACACCTTTAATCACGACACACTCTTCACAATACCGGCCGAACGAAACGAAACGCAAGTTATCTGCAAACTATATTGCACCGTTCACTGTCTTCACCTTTGCAAACTATATTGCACTTAAATCACCTGCACAATTCCACGATAGGTGTGCACAAAGTCTAATTAAGTGATTAACACGATAGTCAATCACGTCGGGGTCACCAAAAAATGTTAGGACAACTTCCTAACATTCTCATTTAGTTAAAATTTAAATAACAAAACAAATGACTCAAAAATTTATTATTTATTTAAGTTCAGGAAATTGAATTTATCGAGCTAACAACTAACTGATTACACGACAAAATTTAGAGTGAATACTATTTGAATTTCGATTTAACATTTCGACTCGTATTTTAATTTAGCAAATTTACCGCTAGGTCAATGTATTATTTTCGGAATGCAAAAAAAACTGACGACCAACATCGCCTGAGTGAAAATTAACAGTAAATTGAAATTTAGAACCGTAATATTTGGAATTTAATTTAACAACGAAATTTAAAACAATAAAATTTTTGTAATTCAATTTTTTTATCGTTTGAGTCTATTTTGAGACTTAACAAAGGGCTCTGGTGAAAAATAAAAATTGTTCATCACTCCTTTCCCCCCCTTCCCAACTGTGTTTATGTATTGCACAAAAAGGCCCAAATTCCTTATAACACAAGTTATTCTATAAAAAAATGTTATCACGTATCTAATAATTTTACATCATGTATTTTCAGAAAACCCGCAATTATATGAGCAATTCATTCATACCAAATACCATTTTTCGGTCAAGATGGCAGATACGACTTGGTTGATCAACGTTCACGCACCAACAGAAGACAAGGACGATATAACTAAAGACGAATTTTATGCCACCCTAGAGACAACCTATGATTCACTGCCCTCGAATGACCTAAAAATTGTCCTAGGGGATTTCAATGCAAAAGTCGGAAAAGAGGAGGCTAATAGAGGAACAACAGGAGGGCACAGTCTCCATGACATAACCAACAACAATGGCCAACGTCTTATTGATTTCGCCAGCAGCAAAAATATCATAGTAAGCTCTACGTGCTTCCCACATCGCGATATTCACAAACGAACGTGGGCATCGCCAGATGGTCACACCTTCAACCAAATAGACCACGTTCTAATTGAGAAAAGGGCTGCTTCCAGCATACTTGATATACGAACTCTCCGCGGTGCGAATTGTGACTCTGATCTAGTCAGAGCTAGGTATCGATGCCGAATAGCTTGTCGTGGATATTCGAAAACAAATAGAGCTCGCAAATTCAATGTCGACAAGCTTAACGATGAAACGGTGGCGCAGGCTTACATGTTAGCATGTAATAAACACCTGACACCAATATATGAAAATATCGAAAATATGCCAGTGGAGAATGCGTGGATGAATATACAAGACGGCATCAAAGCCTCCTCAGAAGAAGTTTTAGGATATCAAGCACGGCGAAAAAATAATGATTGGTTCGACCAAGAATGTGCAATAGATACAAAATTTTTACTGAACGACCAACACGAGCCAAAAAAGAAAGATATGACGAGCTTAGGCGATATGCGAAAAAGAACTGAAGATGAAAACAAAGGAAGTACCATAATGACAAAATACAAAAAATGGACGACGACATGAGAAAAAATAAAACGCGGGACGCATACGCAATAGTGAAAGACTTAAAAAAGGGATATAAGCCAAAACCCAGTCTCTGCAAAGACGCAGAGGGCAACATCATCAGCGACACACAAGAAATCAAAAGGAGATGGGTTTCCTACTTTGAACATCTTTTCAATCCTTCCCCATTAGCACCGATCACGACGGACACGATTTCAATTCAAGCCTCAACGGATGAAAATTAACCATCATCGACACTACCCACGCTTGCTGAAATCAAAGCAGCCCTATGTGACCAAAAACTAAACAAAGCGCCGGGCATTGACGAAATACCAGCTGAACTTCTGAAAAACGTTGAAAATTGTGTCGCTGAAATACTGCACAACTTGATATGCAACATTTGGACAGAGGAAATCACACCCGACGATTGGCGAAAAAGCATTGTATGTCCAATTTACAAGAAAGGAGACAAACTCTGCTGTACGAATTACAGAGGAATATCATTGTTGTGTACGTTATATAAAATACTGACAAAAATAATTGAACGTCGTCTTAAGCCCTATACTAAACAAATAATTGGCGAATACCAAGGCGGATTCAGAACCGGACGATCTGCAATAGACCAGATATTCTCGGTGAAACAGGTGCTTGAGAAATGCTGGGAATATAATACAGACGTGCACCAAATCTTCGTAGATTTTAAACAAGCATACGACAGTATCGACAGGAGCGTACTGTACCAAATCATGCTTGACTTGGGAATTCCTCCAAAACTAGTCCGACTACCAAGGCTCACAATGACGAACACTGAATCCCAAGTGAGAATACAAACCGATTCCACAACCAGCTTTCGAACGGAATGTGGTTTAAAGCAGGAAGATGGTCTATCCCCCATGCTTTTCATCTTGGGACTAGAGTATATCGTCCGAAAAATCCCAGTCGACACCAACGGGACACTACCATTCAAGTCCACCCAACTAGTAACATAAGCTGACGACATTAACATCCTAGCATGATCCTTCCCTAGTGCTAAGGAGGTAGTTGTCAATCTTGACTCCGCCGCAAAAGAAGTCGGGTTGCGCATTAATGAAAGCAAAACAAAAGTAATGACGCAAACAAGAAGGAGAACGCCTATCAGACAAAACATAACAATTGCGGAATATAATTTGGAGAGTGTGGACAATTTCATATATTTTGGGGCTAATCTAACAAAGGACGATAATGAAACAGACGAAATCAAACGACTGATAATACTAGCAAATAAGATGTATTATGCGGTACTTCCAATAATGAAATCCAAGAAAGTGTACAGGAACAATAGGCTGCGGATATACAAAACTATTATACGACCTGTGCTCTGTTATGGCAGCGAGACGTGGACATTAACGCGAACTTCCGAAAAAGCGGTTAACGCATTTGAAAGAAATGTCCTCCGAAGAATTTTGGGATCTGTGAAGTAAGGAACGGAATGGCGAATAAGATACAACCATGAGTTGTATCAACTCTACGACGAGCCAGAAGCTTCAGCGTTCATCAAGCTACGTAAATTGCATTGGGCTGGTCATGTAGAGCGAATGGAAGACAGAAGAATCCCCGAACGTGCTCTTAAAGGCAAAGCCAGTGGTAACCGGCCAGTAGGCAAACCACGCAAGCGATGGGAAGACTCGGTTGATGAAGATAGCAAAGTCATCTTAAAAAACATAAAAGAATTATGATTGGGCGTAAAGCCCAATCATGTGATACTCTAGATGAAATGAGGAAGAGTTCAATGTACCGGAAAATATGTCACCTCCAGTTCTTTTAAATAATTAGTAGTGACTTTTGTATGGGAGGTGGTAGAAGGAGAGGAGGAAGGTTTGTAATTTTTGGATATGACACCTAATATGATAAGCAAAATATTTCGTGCTGAATTTAAGGTTTGTAGCTTTCATTATTTTCAATTGGACATAGTTTTCCTGAAATTGAGGCATTTGTATGGGAGGTGGCAGAGGAAGTGGAGCGTTTAAGATGATTTTGAAATTGCTTATCATCATCCTTATCACCACGCTTTGATTCAATTTCAAATTCGATAGTTGTAATATATTCGAAGGAGAAATGCTTTTCTTGAATTTATAATACAGATATTTGTATGGTTTTGTTTTTTTAGCATTTATTGCAATTATTAAAAAACAAATTCTGGCAAAATTTTAAGTTTATACTTTTTCTAGTTTTAATGGAAATCGATATAATGCACTTAACAAAAATTATACATTTGTATGGGAGGGGGTAGAAGAAGTGTACGGATCAAATCACATTTTTTTCTCGGTATTAATATTTCTATTTTTATACTTTATGCAAAATATCAAGTTCATTGCTTTAACAGTTTCGAAGAAAAATAATTTAATTTAAATATCAAAATTTCGTGAAATTTGTAGGGGAGGGGGTAGAAGGAGTGAGATGAAGTTTAAAATTTTTTTCAATTCTAATTGGAATTATAAAAAAATTAATTCTGGAAAAAGTTCGTTTTTATAACTTTGCTAGTTTCAATGAAAATCGAAAAACTGAATTTTTCAAAATTATACATTTGTATGGGAGGGGGTGGAAGGAGTGACGGGATCAGGTCAATACTCCGTTATATCAATGACATCTATATTGTTATACTTTGACCCAAATTTCAAATTGATAGCTTAAGTAGTTTCGAAGAAAATTCAATTTCTGAAAATTTCGGAATTTCGTGAAATTTGTATGGGAGGGGGTAGAAGGAGTGGGGGGATGTAGCCCGTTCACGAATTTAAAGTTTCTTTTTTGCTAAAAATGACACACAACAAATTTCAGCACGATAGCTCAAAGCGTTCGAGAGTTATGATGTAGACAGACGGACAGACGGACAGACGGACAGACAGCAACTCGGAATCGAAGTTTTTGAGCGACAACAAATATTTCTGTACCCTTGGCGGCTCTGTGCGAGCATTATTTCTTAGCGTTACAAACGGTAAGGCAAACACAATATACTCTCAGATTTCATCTAGAGTATAATTAGCAGCTGGAGGACGCGGTCTTTGGATCGAAACGATTGGAGGCGACGACTTCAGGAGGCCAAGGCCCGATTTAGGCTGTCGCACCATTGATGATGATAATGGCAGATACGAGAAATTGTGATATTACCGACTTTATCTAGAAAATGTTGCTATGAAAAGTTTCATATCACCGACTTATGTAAATGCTGTGTTTATGAGTAACAGCTGATGTAGCTTCCTTTTTTTAAGATCTACCCAAGATTACACAAGCACAAAAAAAAAACAACTGAATTTGCCAAGTGCACGGAATGAGATTTCCCCTCGCTATTAATTCCATGTCAGTATGAATAACATCCGAGCTAATTTCTCCTTATTGAACAGATCAAATTCCTTTTCCCGTAAAATCTGAATTTAATTTGAATCCAGTAGTGATGAAACCCATTCGCATCCGAAGTCAAAACTGAATCAAATCCATTTTCCATAAATAAATCGCATAATTGCAGGAAATCCTCTTGGTATGCTTATTTCAATCTACCAGACTTTTGACACGACTAAATTTGTAATAATCCGTTAAGTGCTGCTTGTGAGAAAAACAATACAAAAAGGAAAAAAGAAAAGCCTGCAAAAATTTTTGCATATAAAGGCATTCGCTAAAAATATAATCGTATCAAAACTGAGCAATCGTGTACACGTTATGAGAGCAGATGAATGCCGATTATGCTTAGTCCGGGCTAGACGGAGTATCAAGAGTGTTTAGACGATTATCTTAAGATGAAAGAGATGAATCATTTCATTCGAGAATCGCCTACATCTGGATCAACTCAGAACCTATTTATCAGGACTTAAGTTTGAAGTCATGAAAACGAGCCGACAAAGTCGTGTACTTATCCTTTGTATGCAAATAGTTTTTTCCCATGCATTTAATAATAAGAGGTATGATGTATATTTCGTTGCGATCGTGAATGTTGATAAATCTTATATTTTTTATTTTTTTTTTTTTGGAAAGAAGATGTTATAAACGAAATAATCGGGAGGGAATTCATAGAAAAACACACCACACACCACATTTCGAATAATTAAGTTAATTTGAAGAATTTTTTATAATGGTGTAGATAATGCACTATTTCGATCAAAAAGGTTTAGGAAGTACCAGGGGTGCTCTCAGACACCCGATTTGAGATCATAGGTCATTTTAGGGTTAGGGTATCTGTCATTGATTTCCACGCCAAATTTCAGCGCCATAGCTTCGCATTTGTACAAGTTATATCGTCTTTTCCGTATGGCCATCAGAGCTGTCACCGATTTTCCCATTATCTCCTCCTCTGGAAAAACGCGTTCCCCGAAATATTTGAGTCACCCGAACAGGTAGAAGTCGAACGGAGTCAAATTAGGCGAATTCAGTGGCTGTTCTATTCTTTGTCAAAAACGCCTTCCTGAAACTTTTCGATCATGACGGTATTTTGGAAATTACATTATTTATATTAATAATTAACTATTAAAAAAAATAAAAAAAAAACCAAAAAAAAAAAGTAACAGGACTACTACTCAACTCTAGATGAAAGAGAATTTTTTTAATTTAAGAAATGTTGTAGGAGAAGTGGTAGAGGAGGTGGCGACATTGAACTAATTTTTTCTCATTACGCTAAGATTGTTATCAAAATGTTTTATACAAAGTTCAGAATTCAAAAATTTAATAGGTACTGAGAAAACTAGTGCATTGAATTTAGTGAAATTGTGCAATTTGAATGGGAGGTGGTAGAAGGAGGAGCGAGTTCTTATTGACTTTTACAGAAATAACTAAAAACATTATGCTTTTGCTTACTAATAATGTGAAATAAATATTTAGTGCACAATATCAAATCGATTAATTTTATACGCTCTGAGTAAACTGGTTTAGAGCATTTCATGAAAAGTGCAGTTTGTGTGGGAGGTGGTGAAAGAAGAGGAGATACCAATAGTTTTAATACAGTAGAGTACAATCATCATAATAGTATTATATTCCAAATTTCAGATCAATGACATATACAGGGTGGGCCATCCAGTGGTTTCTTTTTAAATCATAGCTTATTTGGACACTGAAAAGTGTTTCCCGCTCGAAATCTTGACAGAAAGTCAGTATCATACCTCCGCGGAACGAAACGAGTCGCTTTACACTTGAACAAAGTTCAAGTTCAGAACGCCTTAGAGCAGCTTGAATTGGACAACGATTTTGTGCGAAAAATCACCTTTTCTGACGAGGCGCATTTTCATCACGGAGGCTACGTTAACAATCAAAATTGCCGCATCTGGGGCTCGCAAAACCCGCACGTTATTGTCGAGAAGCCAATGAATCCAAAGAGAGTGACAGTTTGGTGCAGATTGTAGAGTGGTGGCATCATTGGACCATTTTTCTTCGAAAATGAGGCTGAGAACAACATTTCGGTCAACGGTGAACGCTACAGAGCCATGTTATCCGACTTTTTTTTACAGAAATTGAAGACATGGATTTGAACGACCTCTGGTTCATGCAGGATGGCGTACCATGCCACACAGCCCATGCCACAATCGATCTTTTACGCACCAAATTCCCAAATCATGTTCAGTCGTCTTGGCGAAGTCAATTGGCCGCCTCGGAGCTGCGATTTGACCCCTTTGGATTTTTTTCTGGGGAACCATGAAGGACCGATGTTATTTCAACAATCCAGAAATGATTCAAGGACTGAAGGCCAATATCATCCAAGCAATCCGTGAGCTACAGCCCGAAACCATCGACATGGTCTTGGCAAAATGGAGTGACAGAATGCGCTACTGCGAAGCCAGCCGAGGCAAGCCACTTGAACAAAGTTGTATTTCATCATTAATGGGAATATTTGTTCTTTTTAAAGAAGCCATAATACATGGAAAAAAAATTTATTTTGTTCATTTTATTGCATTTCTAAAAAAAAAAATTGTATTTGGCCCACCCTGTATACTTTTCGAGAAAATCCGTTTATTGTAAAACTGCGAAATTCTGTCAATTCGTATGGAAGGGGTAGACGAGGTGGAGCGATTTGGCCCGTTCACGAATCTGTCCTTATTTTTTTTTTTTCAAAAATGACGTGTACAAAGATCAACGCGTTCTCAAGTTAGAGAGGACACAGACGGACGGACGGACAGACAGTCGAAGGGGTAAAGCTAATAGTCAAATTTTTTTGGCCTTAATGAGAATTCTAAAATAATATTAAGTGCACAATTTTAGCTCGATAAATTTTATACGCACTGAGTAAACTGGTTTAGAGCATTTCATGAAAAGTGCAGTTTGTATGGGAGGTGGTGGAAGGAAAATAATTTTTATATAGTAGATTGAAATCCTCATAAAAGTAATGTATTCCGAATTTCAAATCAATAGCACCTATGCTTTTCGAGCAAATCCGGTTAATGTCGAATTGTAAAATTGCGTCATTTTGTATGGGAGGGAGCAGAAGAGGTAAAGCTAGTCATCTAATTTTTTTTGATCTTACTAATAATTCTAAATAAGTTATTAATGCACAATGTGAGTTCGATAAATTTTATACGTGCTGAGTAAATTGGTTTAGAGCATTTCATGAAAAAGTGCAGTTTGAATGGGAGGGGGTGGAAGGAGAGGAACGACGCAAATAATTTTTATACGGTAGATTGAAATCATCATGAAAGTAATATATCCCAAATTCAGACTAATAGCTCTTATTCTTTTCGACCTAATCCGTTTATCGTCAAATTGCGAAACTGTGTCATTTTGTATGGGAGGGGGTAGAACGGCTGAGGATATTCGTCTAATTTTTTTTGGCCCTTACTAGCATTTCTAAATAAATATTTAATGCACAATTTCAGCTCGATCAATTTTATACGCACTGAGTAAATTGGCTTAGAGTATTTCATGAAAAAGTGCAGTTTGTATGGGAGTTGGAAGGAGGGGGCGCATACGAAAAAGTTTTATTCGGTAGATTAGTATCATCTCTAAAATATTATATTCCAAATTTCAGGCCAATAGCTTTTATACTTTTCGAGCAAATCCGTTTAAGGTCAAATTGCGAAATTGAGTCATTTTGTATGGGAGGGGGTAGAAGGGGTGCAGCTTTTTGGCCCGTTGACAAACTTGACCTTACTTTTTTGTCAAAAGCGACGTGTACGAAATTTGAGCTTTCTAGCTCAACGCGTTCTCAAGCGAGAGAGCGAACGGACGGACAGACGGACATCCGGTTTTGAGATTTTTGAGTGATAATATTAACTTTCATATCATTCATTTTTTTCTCCGAGCCTTATTTCTTAGTGTTACAAACTTTAAAGCATACTTATAATACTCTCAGATTTCATCTAGAGTATAAATAAACTGCCAACAAGTCGGGCAAAACTTTATTATTCTTGGGGCAAGTTGCGGATGAGTGGAAAGTCAATATGCAGGTTAGAGTGGTTAGGGAAGACTAAGTGAAAAGGAGTTCTTGGGCAGGACTGTTAACAATATTTCATTCGTGTCTGTAAGTTTGGGTTTTTATGAGGGGAGGAGTAGGGGTAATAGTAAGGGTGGGTGGATGTTAATAGCTTTTTAATTAATTACTTGAATCACGTCCAATATTCTCTGTATAGAATGTGTTTCATAGACGAAGTTGCATAGAATTTTCATAAAATTCGGTGTATTTTACATTCATGAAACCGAACATTTGTATGGGAGGGGGTAGAGAATATAGGGGAATCGTAAAATTTGATACGCAGTTTTATTTCGCGTCTCTTGTAAGGTGCTTGTATAGAATTTCAATTTCGTAGCTTTTAGTTTGTTGGTTATTAGTTGATTTAATAAAATTGGTCGAAATCATAGTTTTGTATGGGAGGGGGTAGAAGCGCAAGCGCGATTTCAAAACTTTTAAAACAACTTCATTTGAAATATTTTTATAAGTTTTTATGCCAAATTTGAAATTGATAGCTTTTAAGAGTTAGCTGATAACTGATTTCTTAAAAATGTTCGAAAAAATAATTTTGTATGGGAGGGGGTAGAGGAGGTAGGGGAATCGTCAAACTTGTGATGCAATTTTCTTTCATTTTTGTTGATAGATGCTCGTACGAAATTTCAAGTTCATAGCTTTTAATTTGTTGGTTATTAGTTGATTTAATGAAATTAGTCGAAATCATACTTTTGTATGGAAGGGGGTAGAAGGGCAAGCGCGATTTTAAAACTTTGAACGCAATTTGATTTTAATTATTTTTTTAAGTTGTTTTGCAAAATTTGAATTTGATAGCTTTTAATGGTTAGGTGATAATTGATTTCTTGAAAATGGTCGAAAAAATAATTTTGTATGGGAGGGGGTAGAAGTTTTAGAGGTTTCCGACCAGTTAATATTTTGTATATTTAAAAATTTTTTTTAATGCATTTCGCAAATTTTCAAGTTTCTACCTTAAAATTTCACTCAAAAATTTTCAGTTTATGTGTTTTTTTCAATGCACATGAAACACCTTGTGCACGTTAGACCGGGGGAGTCGGTTTATAATAAATATGGATCAAGTTAATATTATTTTTCTATGTATATTAAATATAGGTATTCACATGCAAAATTTTAACTTTTTATTTTTCACTAGAGCCCTAATAAAATCACTCAAAATTTTCGACATTTTTGCTTATCACCTCCCTCCCCTTACACCTCCCAGCTTAAAATTTTTACCAAAATTAACCATTATGTAGTTCTACAATCTGACAAATTTTTGATTTAATATCTGTACTATTTTTTGAGATATAAGGATTTGTAATTTTGAAAAGTGCGCCATTTTTGAAATGTTCCCCATTTCCCCCCACTACTATTATTTTGACATGTTATATTTTTTTTGTATTTGCCTAGTATAGCTTAATATACGTTTTAAGTTTCAATTACATAGCTTAAACGATAATTGAGATATTAATTTGTAAGTGTTTTTCTTTGCACCCCCCCTGACCCTCCCCCTTACAATAATTAGCCGCTTTCTGAGCTGGTTCCGATGGAACTATATGCCACCTTGACGGTCTCTAAATATGAATTTTTTACGATAAGTAATTTCGAAGATATAATCATTTGAAAAAAAAATTCGTCCGACAATTGGTTCTTAGCCCCCCCTTTTCGCACCCCAATGGATAAAAAAATTAAATTATTTTTAAAAGTTGTCCCACAAACTCCTCTATATGTATGTTGAGTTTTAGCTTCCTAGCTGTTACCATGGTTGAGATATTTGAATTCGTATTTTTCGGTTTAAGCGCTCTCCCCGCCTCCCCCTGAACCCGTACACCCCCCAAAATGGGTATCCGCCTGAGATCCGCAACTATCTACAATCCCTCCAAAAATGAACTTTCTATCTTGAAGGGTTTGGGAGTTAATGTGCGCTGAGCGTACACGTCGGCGTACAGACAGACGGATTTTTTTTTTTTGCATTTTTAGGCTAATTTAGTCATGAAACGCGAAAAAAAAAATTTCAGGGTAGCAAACTTTTTTTTTTTTTTGTGTCGATCACAATACTTTATTATTATAATAATAAAGTAAAATAAATAAAATCGCTGGGTGTAAATTAAGGAATCACTGTTTAATATAATGCACAGTTAAGTCGTATAAAAAGTGCTTACTGGAAAAGCGTTCAGGAAATAATTAATTGCCTATATTTTTCTGTACGGAAAGATATAGGCTGGACAAGTGGATGGCCTTGGGGTAGCCTAGTTGGTAGGGTGTTGGTCTGTAATGTGAAGGTCGTGAGTTCAAATCCCTGTCAGCATATAATTCTAGCACACTGCCTGCTTGGGCTTACCTGGGCTAGCTCAATAGAAGGTTGTGCGAAGGACTAACAACCCGTCCACATTAGCAAATAAACAAAAAGTTGAGGAAACTTAAGGTCAGGAGGCCTAGGCCCGATTTGGGGTGTTGTGCCATTGAAGATGAAGTGTGATGGAATATAATGAGTAGAATGGTTTTCATTAGTTCCTTACTTTATTTGCAATGGAATAGGCAATAGTAAATAAAAAACATAACAGAATTATGATTGGGCTTAAAGCCCAATCATATGATACTCTAGATGAGATGGAAATGACTTTAATATCCCGGAAAATATATCATCTCAAATTCTTTCGAATAGTGAATAGGGACTTTTGCATAGGAGGTGGTAGAAGTAGAGGGGGAGGTTTGTGTTTTTCATATATGACACCGAACATGGCATGCATAATGTTTTTTGCTGAATTTAAAGTTTTTAGTTTTCATTATTTTTAAAGAAATTGGTCATAGTCTTCCCGAAATTGGGGCATTTGTATGGGAGGTGGCAGCGGAAGCGGAACGTTTTAGATGATTTTCAAACTGCTTATCATCACCCTTATCACCATGCTTTGATTCGATTTCAAAGTCGATAGCTCTCATATACTTGAAGGAGAAATGGTTTTCTTGAATTTATAATACAGATATTTGTATGGGAGGTGGTAGAAGGAGTGAAGCGGAGCTGATAATTTTTTTTAAAACTGATTTCAATTATTAAGAAACAAATTCTGGCAAAATTTGAAGTTTGTACTTTTTCTAGTTTGAATGGAAATTAACAAAAAATATACGTTTGTATGGGAGGGGGTAGAAGGAGTGTACAGATCAAAACAAATTTTTTTCGTATTATTAATATTTATATTTGTATACTTTGTACAAAATATGAAGTTGATAGCTTTAACGATTTTGAAGAAAAATAATTTAATTTAAATTTCAAAATTTCGTGAAATTTGTATGGGAGGGGGTAGAAGGAGTGAGGTGAAGTTGATAATTATTTTTAAAATAAACTGAAATTATAGCAAAATTAATTCTGAGAAAATTTTGTTTTTTCAGCTTTACTAGTTTCAATGAAAATCGAAAATATGTATTTTTCAAAATTGTCCATTTGTATGGGAGGGGGTAGGAGGAGAAAAGGGATCGAATCAATATTCATTCATATTAATGACGTCTATATCATAATACTTTAGCCCAAATTTCAAGTTGATAGCTTAAATGGTTTCAAAGAAAAATCAATTTCTGAAAATTTCGGAATTTCGTGAAATTTGTATGGGAGGGGGTTGAAGGAGTGGGGGGATGTGGCCCGTTCGCGAACTTAAAGTTACTTTTTTGCTAAAAATTACACACAACAAATTTCAGTACGATAGCTCAAAGCGTTCGAGAGTTATGCTGTAGACAGACGCACAGACGGACAGACGGACAGACGGACAGACGGACAGACGGACAGACGGACAGACGGACAGACGGACAGACAGACAGACGGACAGACGGACAGACGGACAGACGGTCACTCGGAATCGAGGTTTTTGAGCGACAACAAATATTTCTGTACCCTTGGCGGCTCTGTGCGAGCGTTATTTCTTAGCGTTACAAACGGTAAGGCAAACACAATATACTCTCAGATTTCATCTAGAGTATAAAAACCTTGCATATCTGTTTACTCGAACAAATTAATTTCGCTCAACGAGGCGTTTAGCAGAAATACCTACAATCAACTTATCGAATTAAATTGTACGAAATCGCCCATCGAATCAACCTTCAATACCGTCAAAAATTAAATTGAACAAATAATAACGATTACAATACTACGTACCAGAAGAAAATTAAAACAGTTTAAGTAATTTGCCATAAACGGACAGTAAATCATTTTCGAAATTAATTCATTGGACGACGAGCGGTATTTGAATTTGCATATGGTGCGTACGCGCGTAGCTATAAACCAGTTGCTAATCCCACGATACACCAGAAAGGTGAGAAATTTTCATATCGGCATATACGTTTGGATACATATCATACAGATGTCTAATTTGCATGCATATGACCTTACACATATGCACTGGACAAAAGCTATCAAGCACACTTCGCCATATGTGACTGAGTTTCAACCTCTTCCGATGATAAAGCAAAATGCTGTGCGTATGGAGCTTAAGTAGCATTAGCCAAAGGCTTAGCTCGCTGAATCTACAGTCAGGCTCTTATCCGCACTGTAGGGATTTACGTTCTCAATTCGCAGCATACCTGTTCGACTAATTTTTATTAACTTTAGAAATTTATTTATACGATGATCCTATGATGTTAGTTGCGAGAGGGATATATTTCATAGCTGCTTGCAAAGTAGATGTTAATTTTAATATGGTCATTACTTATGTCAGTCAAGGAAGTCTAGAAGGTAGCGCGGTAGAGGTTGGTAATGTACTTAGTATGTTTTAACCATATGTGAGTTTCTTAACTTTAGCAGTAAGAATTTATAAGAAAAAAAAACGAGTACAGAAACTTTGCCAATTATAGCTTGGAATTAATTAAAGAAGTGTTTTGATTTGACGATATATCGTATATTTATTCAGAAAAACATTCAATTGAGCATGTTTGACGACGATTGGTATGAAAATCAGTATGTACATGTAGACAGTGAAAAAAATTATCACATATTCATCTCGAGAAGAAATTGAGTTTGATTATGAATAATTTATTAACAAAACAGATGTTGGTTGCAATTGCAGAGAAAAATTTATTTACATATTTTTTTCACTTAACGTAATTTTTGTGCGTATAGAGAGAAGTAATCGGGATGGAAAGGCTAGGGAAAAGGAGATATTTGAACAAACTTAACGCACTGATTTTTCAGCACCAAAAATATCCAGAAAGCACACTGCTCGACGGGAGAGAAAACCGTCAAACGTGTTAAAATAGTTATATGCAAGTTTCAGTCATACACGACGTGTGAAAAGTTTATTTATTTTATAATGATAAAATTAATTATTTTACCGCTTGACAAAAGCTCTTCCAAAAGAGAACAAACACAATCAATTTATTAAATCGTTTAAAACATTTATTAATGCATATGGAAAACCACCAAATGCACTAACTGTATACGAAACCAAACATAGATCCTTAATTTTTACACTCAAGATGAAATCTGAGAGTATATTGTGTTTGCCTTACCGTTTGTAGCGCTAAGAAATAATGATCGCACAGAGTCGCCAAGGGTACAGAAATATTTGTTGTTGCTCGAAAGCCTCGATTCCGAGTGACCGTCTGTCTGTCTGTCTACAACATAACTCTCGAAAGCTTTGACCTTTCTTGCTGAATTTTTTTATTTATCATTTTAAGCAAAAAAGTAACTTTAAGTTCGTGAACGGGCCAAAACCTTCCACTCCTTCTACTCCCTCCCATACAAATTTCATGTAATTTCGAAATTTAAAGAAATTGATTTTTCTTCGAAACCGTTTCAGCTATTTGCTTGAAAATTAGGTCATAGTATAACGATGTGAATATCATTGACGTCAAATACATATATTGATCTGATCCTTTTACTCCTTCTACCACCTCCCATACAAATGCATTTATTCGTTTTTCAATGTAATTGGTAAAGCTAAAAGAACCAATTTTAGTCATAATTAATGTTATTACAATTGCAACCGAATTTGTAAAAGCTATCAATTTCACCTCACTCTTTCTACCCCCTCCCATACAAATTTCACGAAATTTCGGAATTTTAACTAAATTATTTTTCTCCAAAACCGTCAAAGCTATCAGCTTTAAATTGAGAAAAGTGTACAATTATAAATATCATTGATGCCGAAAAATTTATTTTTGATTCGAATACTCCTTCAACCCCCTCCCATACAAATGCATAATTTTTGGCAAATGCATTTAATCGATTTTCATTGAAACTAGGAAATTCACAAACTTCAAACTTTGCCAGGATTTGTCCCTTAATAATTGCAATAAATGCTAAGAAAAATATGAACTTCGCTTCACTCCTTCTACCACCTGCCATACAATTTTTTGTATTGAAAATTCAAGAAATGTGTTTCTCTTTCGGACTTATGAGTAACAAGGCAATGTGATTAGAATATTGATAAGCTGACTCAAAATCATCCAAAACCTCCATTCAGACAAATTTGTTCAAAAATTATGAAAGCTATAAACTTTAAATTCAGCATGAAACATTTTGTATACTTCGTTCAGTGTTATAAGAAAAATTACAAACCTCCTCCCTCTGCTTTTACCACCTCCCATTCAAAAGTCGCTATTCACTATTCGAAAGAATTTGAGATGACATATTTTCCGGTACAATAAACTCTTTCCTGTTTCATCTAGAGTCCTAAAGTTTAACATATCATAATAAAAAAATATTTTTGAAACTTTCGCCTTTGAATCTCAATGCCTATTTTAGTCTGTCCAGTTGCTCTCCAAAGTTTGTCGTTGAAGATCACTTCTGGTCAAAATATCCTTAATATATTGTTATAAATCTGACAACCTCGACGTCCCCAGCAATATCGAGAGAAGTCTATCAACATTTCAAACGCCATAAACATGTTTCCAGCAACTTCTAACGAACTCCACAATGTAGGCAATCTTTCTAGACACACACACACAACGACACCTGTCTGGGAGACTTAGTATAAATACCCGCCAACTTTCAGACAACGAGTCAGTCATTTTGGTGACACCTATCGGTGGAAGAACGCGAATCGGTACAAGCGATAGATTGACAGTGTTCCTGGATTGTGCGAATTAAGTTTTAGAGCGAATTTAGTGAAGTGATCGGGAAATTGTGTATAAAGTGCGATTAAATAAAATTATTCATTATTTTTAAACGAATTGTGTTTTCCTTTGGAATCTGGCGAACCCCATAGCTCGCAACAATTGGTGTCAGAAGAGTGGGATTCCAAGGATAAATTCGGGTTAAAAATCGCGAGTGAAATTAAATATTCTCGGAACGAATAATTTTGTGAGAGCGGAAAAGTGAAACTAAAATTCTCGAACGGACAGTGAGAATTTGGTGAAACCGAATATTCTCGAGTGCTGTAGTGAACAGTGACTTTAATTAGCGAAGTAAAATCGCGGAACTAAAATTCTCGAACGGACAGTGAGAATTTTGTGAAATCGAATATTCTCGAGTGCTCTAGTGAACAGTGACTTTAATTAGCGAAGTAAAATCGCGGAACTAAAATTCTCGAACGGACAGTGAGAATTTGGTGAAATCGAATAATCTCGAGTGATTTAGTGAGCAGTGACGTAAATTTAAGTGAATTCGAATCGCGGAAAAACTGGAAATAATCGGTAGTGAAAATGCCGCGTTATTTAAAAGACTTAAAAGTAACGGAGCTGAAGGAAGAGCTCAGTAGACGCGAGTTACCTACAACAGGGAGCAAGTCTGAACTTGTCAGCCGTATGATCGAGACACTTGAGGCTGAGGGTGAGAATGCAGATAGTTTTGAGTTCCAAATTGAAGAAACTCGTAAAGAGGAGTGTTCTGGTACATCGGATGCTCTAACACAATTAATGCAACAGATGATGAACAAATTAGAGCAACAATCAGTGGACATTAAACAGCAATCTGCGGACATTAAACAACAATCAGTGGACATTAAACAACAATCAGCTGTGACAACGGACATGACTCAGAAATTAGATCAACAATCTGCGGACATTAATCAGAAATTAGAGCAACAATCTGCGGACATTAATCACAAACTAGAGCAACAATCGGCGGATATTAATCAGAAATTAGATCAGACCTCAAAGGACCTTAACCAAAAATTGGAGCTGCAAAATAATAAAATAGACATCATGGGTAAGGCCATAGAAGAAAACGTTGAGAAGAAACTTCAAATCTTCGAAGAACAAATTACGGAAAAGACATCCGGAATTGCAGAAGAAGTCGAACGCCTAAAAAGAGACTTCGATAACGCGAAGGCGACTGGCGTCATCAAGACAGAACATATTGCACACAAGGGTCTCAAGGCTCCAATCTTCGATGGACAAACACCGTGGGCTATTTATAAGACCCAATTTGAGGCCGCCGCAAGAAACAACCATTGGAATGATCTGGAACGAGGAACGGCTCTTATATTGGCGTTAAGAGGCCCACCAGCTGAAGTTCTTCAAACGATTCCGCAGGAGCAACAACAAGATTTTTCAACGTTAGTCCGGACATTGGATCTTCATTACGGCAGTGACCACATGCGAGAGATCTACAAAACTCAACTGTACAACCGAGCTCAAAAGAATGGTGAAACACTTCAAGAGCTGGCACGCGATATTGAACGACTCACACTATTATCGCTGCCTAATGCGCAAACAGAGCAATGCAACGACACTGCTGTTCTCGCATTTAACAATGCCGTACAGGACAGAGAGCTGCAACAGGCGTTGAAGTTGGCAGGAAAGAAAACGATTGGCGAAGCCTTAGTGTATGGGCTGACGTTCGAAGCTGCCAAGCAAAGCTCGAGGAGTAATTATCGAGTCCGGGAAATAGTAGAAGAATGTGTGTGCCAGAAAGCCGAGTACACCAAGCGGAGCGAAGGATCTGGTGCTCCCCGATGCTGGAATTGTGGACAGGCAGGACACTTACGACGCGACTGCCGCAAACCCAGAAAAGCGATCAACTACTGTTCCGGCTGCGCTGCTAAACAAAGAGGAGGAAGGGGCGAACCGTCACGAGAGCACGCTTCGCCTAATGACAGTCCGGGAAACGAGTAAAGGCCAACTTCATGGGGCAGAAGTTGGCTGGTAGAATCGACGCCCCCGGAACCATCATCGCAGTTTCTCGACTACATCGTTGTGAAAACGACTTATGTATGAGTGGTCGAGTCGGCAAATTAAACTGCATCATAACAGTCGACACAGGCGCAACACGGTCAGTGTTAAGATCTGACCTCGTAGATCGTACTTGGCTTCACAACACCAAGAAGTACGCACTTCGCACTGCTACAGGAGAAACTACAACGGTCCATGGAGAAATAGCCCGTGACATACAGCTTGGAGATTTGACCTTCTCGCATGTATTCGTGGTAGCTGATATTACCGATGAGTGTATCCTTGGAATGGATTTTCTGAAACCACACGGTATAAAGCTGGACTTAGGACAACGAATAATGAAGTGGCGGAATATTGAAATCCCGATGGAAATAACATCCTCCAACACAACAAAGCTGCGAGTTGTATTATGCGAAGATGCGGACATACCAAAGTCATCTGAGAATGTTATTTGGGCAGAGCTCGATGGTGATCCCGGGAACCACCGATTCTACCTCATAGAACCGGAAACGACACCTGCATTACGAAGTCTAATACTAGGAAAAACGCTCGTAAAAAGGAATGAGAAGATGATGGTACCAATAAGAGTCCTGAACATTGCGGACAGCACTACCAGCGTAAAGAAAGGAGATGTAATTGGCAGCTGTGAACCAATATCGGCGGTGACGAGTATCGACAAGGCAGAGCCACATGACGTACCCTCTAAAAATAAGCCAAGAAGGAAGGACAATGTAACATCAACACTTCTTCAGTCAAGCAACCTTAGAGGAGAACAACACAAGCAAGCAGTAGATCTAATCGAAGGATTCATCGACGTCTGTTCCACCGGTGATGACGACTATGGCAGAACAAACTTAGTGAAACATCGTATAGATACCGGAAGTGCTACACCGATACGTCAACCTCCAAGAAGAGTACCATTAGCGAAACAAGGAGAAGTCAATTCAATGGTCAAAACTATGGAGCATCAGGGAATCATCGAAGAATCAAAGAGCCCGTGGATATCGCCAGTAGTGCTGGTAAAGAAGAAGGACGGCAGTACCCGTTTTTGTGTGGACTACAGGCGACTAAATGATGTTACGAAAAAGGATAGCTATCCACTACCTAGAATCGACGATATCATGGACACCCTGACCGATGCTAAATGGTTCTCAACGTTGGACCTGAAGAGTGGTTACTGGCAAGTGGAGATAGATGAAAAAGATAGAGAGAAGACAGCATTCTCTGTCGGCAGTGGACTGTGGCAGTTCATCGTAATGCCATTTGGCCTGTGCAATGCTCCAGCTACGTTCGAAAGACTGATGGAATTCGTTTTGCGTGGTCTGAGTTGGAAAACTTGTCTCGTTTACCTAGATGATGTGATCGTTATCGGAAAAAAAACATTCAATGAACACCTAAAAAATCTGCAGGAAGTCTTCCAGCGACTGCGAGCGGCAAAATTAAAGCTGAGTCCGAAAAAGTGCACTTTGTTTAGTGCAGAAGTCAAGTACTTGGGTCACATCGTTTCAGCTGATGGCGTAAAGACAGATCCGGAGAAGATACTGGCGGTGAAAAATTGGCCTACTCCGAGTGATAAACACCAGTTGCGCAGCTTCCTAGGCTTAGCGACATATTACCGACGATTTGTAAAAGACTTTGCTAACACGGCGAAATGTCTGCATCAGTTAACAGAAAAAGGGAAGCCATTTACATGGAGTCAACAGTGCCAGGAAGCATTCGAGAGGATAAAAGACCAACTCTGCGACTCCCCAGTTCTGGCGTATCCAAAACCAGGTCATGGTTTCATCATAGACACTGACGCCAGCAATGTCGGTATCGGAGCAGTACTATCACAAGAGATTGATGGGCAGGAGAGAGTGCTATCTTACTACAGCCGAGTACTCTCAAAATCAGAAAGGAACTATTGCGTAACTCGCCGAGAGCTACTAGCCATAGTAGAAGCAACAAAACATTTTCACAAATATCTCTATGGTCAAAAGTTCCTTCTTCGAACGGATCACGCATCGCTTAAATGGCTACTTCAGTTTAAAAACCCCGAAGGCCAAGTAGCCAGATGGATCGAAAGGCTCGAATCCTACGATTTCGAGATTGTTCATCGAAGAGGAAGAATCCACGGAAATGCCGATGCGCTTTCACGTCGTCCTTGTCCACCGAACTGCAAGCATTGTCACCGTATAGAAGGAAAAGAGGCCGGAGAAACCATTCAGAGGATAACGACCGAACCAAAGACTGGATGGAATCAGCAAGAACTGGAAGATGCCCAACGTGAAGATCCAGATATTTCACCGATCATGGCATGGAAGGACGAAATGAAACGGCCTGAGTGGAAAGACATCTCACAATTCAGTGAAACCTTAAAGTGTTATTGGGCACAATGGAACTCCCTTCACCTAGACGGTGGATTATTAAAACGGAAATGGGAGAACGCTGATGGAAAGTCGTATCACATGCAAACCATCGTCCCGCATTGTAAAGTCGAGGAGGTTTTGAAGGAATATCATGGAGGTACCTCCGGTGGGCATTTGGGAGTAAACAGAACCTTGGCAAAGATACGAGAAAGGTTCTATTGGATCCATCTCCGAGATGATGTTGAAAACTGGTGCCGTAAATGTACTACGTGTGCATCGAGTCAGGGCCCACACCGCAGATCAAAGGGAGAAATGCAACAATACAACGTGGGAGTCCCATTCGAGAGAATTGCTGTGGATATTGCTGGACCATTCCCGGAATCAGAAAATGGTAATCGCTACATTTTAGTGGTCATTGATTATTTCAGCAAGTGGCCTGAAGCTTACGCAATTCCAAACCAAGAAGCAGTAACCGTCGCAGAACAAATTGTTACCAACTGGGTGAGCAGATTTGGAGCGCCACGCGAACTACACTCCGATCAAGGGCGCAATTTTGAATCTCAAATATTCAAACACGTGTGCCAAATGCTGGGAATAAACAAAACGAGGACAACTCCATTACACCCACAGTCTTATGGAATGGTGGAACGTTTCAATAGGACATTGAACTCAAACCTATCCAAACTCGTCAGCGAGAGGCAACAGGACTGGGACCAGCACATCCCTCTATTTTTAATGGCCTATAGAACATCGGTGCATTCAACAACAGGAGAAACTCCGTCCCGAGTCATTTTCGGAAGAAATATTCGAGTCCCTGCGGAGCTAATGTTTGGAGTGCCACCAGACCAACCAACCAATGCTAAAGATTATGTCTCGGATCTTCGATGTCGACTAAAGACAATTTATAACCTGGTCAGAGATAAAATTGATTTGGCGTCCGACCGCATGAAGACGAGGTATGATCAACGGGCGAACTCATCAGGATTCCAAGAGGGCGAGTTGGTTTGGTTATACAATCCCAAACGACAGAAGGGCAGATCGCCGAAACTACAGCGAAACTGGGAAGGCCCTTACCAGATCATCAACCGATTAAATGATGTCGTCTATCGGATTCAACTACATCAAAAACCTCGCACTAAAATGAAAGTGGTACATCTAGACCGACTAACAAAGTACCAGGGTGCCAGGGAGGAAGTGAACAACTCTGTTCGGGACGAACAGGGACTAAGGAGAGGGTAATGTTATAAATCTGACAACCTCGACGTCCCCAGCAATATCGAGAGAAGTCTATCAACATTTCAAACGCCATAAACATGTTTCCAGCAACTTCTAACGAACTCCACAATGTAGGCAATCTTTCTAGACACACACACACAACGACACCTGTCTGGGAGACTTAGTATAAATACCCGCCAACTTTCAGACAACGAGTCAGTCATTTTGGTGACACCTATCGGTGGAAGAACGCGAATCGGTACAAGCGATAGATTGACAGTGTTCCTGGATTGTGCGAATTAAGTTTTAGAGCGAATTTAGTGAAGTGATCGGGAAATTGTGTATAAAGTGCGATTAAATAAAATTATTCATTATTTTTAAACGAATTGTGTTTTCCTTTGGAATCTGGCGAACCCCATAGCTCGCAACAATATGTACCTATGTACGTTGGAGGCATTGATTTGCAGTAGTTCTCAGTTTCTTGGTGAGCTAAACGTTCGCTTTCCATGTAGTATAACCATACTCAGTAACCAACATAGGAGAGGATTATACGAGCCTCAATATTGCGCCGTAAAATGTTCCGAAATACAGTACTGACAAATTGCGAATTGTATTCGTGGAGGTGAAAGGGTCGAGCGGTTCGAAACAAAATTTGTTTATCTTAATTGTACTTCCATCATGATATTATGGTCAAATCAAAATAGAATTTCAGCACGACAGCTAAAAGAGTAACAGACGGACAGACAGTCACTCGAACTTGAAGTTTTTGAACGAATGCAAACATTTCTGTACTCTCGGCAGCTCTAGCCTTATTTTTAGGCGCCATAAACTATAAATTAAACTTAATATACTCTTAACAATTTCATCTAAGCGTTCACGATTAAAAATATTTCAGTTACTCAAATTGCTTATATCTACAATATCTCATACAAAATCATTTCCCAAAGGTATAAAAACAGCTGCACTTCCGCCATTCATTCGCGATCTATTTAAACAAAATACAAAGTTAGTAGAAATCCTATGATCGCTTAAACTCTTCTTGCTAAGCGAGGAGAATTCTGCCGTTCCCAGCGCACCGCTAAGTTTATCACAAATCTTTACAACTCGGCTTACCACCGTAACAACTACAGAAACTAAATGTTATCTTTTCTTTTCTTTTTTCTTCATTTAATTACTGCAAGTTGTACTTTTACTCCCATGGTACTTACATAACTAACGTCATCGCGAGCAAGCGGCATTGAAAACAAGACGGAAATTTATTGCGCATCACTTCAGACATAAAAAAGGAGTGCTGAGCACCTTGTGTACATATACCTACCATTAAAGTTTACAGAAGTACTTCTTATACATCTGAAAAGCTGTAAGGTGTCTATAAAAGTGCTGCATAAACAGTAGCCACGGTATAGTCTGTAAAGATCGGCTAAAACATCGTGTCTCTACTAATTAAAAGAATCCTACGCTAATTGCCTTCAATTTTATAAAGCATCCGATGTATAATTCGCTGTCGTCAATCAAATTTCTTATAAAAGGAAGAAAAAAAGGTTATGAGGAAACTGAGTAGAAAAATGTAAACATGCCTAATTAATAGTTTTCGTTATGATAGGATTCTTGTTTTATTGGCGAACCGAAGCTAAACATGTGAATATCTTTGGTTTAAGAATTTAATAGCGCTATGAAAAGGAGGGCACAATTGAATTAAGATCTCTTAAAAACATTTCATCTATTTTCTTTATTTATTTTAGCAGATGTGGCACAGATGTATTCACGCTAGAGTGTAGCCTAGTATGTCTACAATGCGAATGCCCTGAGTTCAAATCCCGATCAACGTTATAGTCCAGCACACTGCATGCTTGGATATACATACCTTGGTCACCTCAATTTACGAAAATGAAAAATTCGTAGATTGAGGGTTGTGCGAAAGGTTACCTTTCCACAATAAATAATGAAAAAAAATAATAAGGAACCTGAATGTTGGGAGGCCAAGGCTCAATTCAGGCTGTAGTGCCATTGAAGAATATATGCTCACACTAGCAGTGTGCTGGAAATTGGAAATATGTGGCAGTGGAGATTTAAACCAGCCGTCGCATTCCAGATCTAAAGACTACTCGCTAGGCTCAACCCAAGTTTAGATGAAATCTGAGAGTAAATTGTGTTTGCTTTACCATTTGTAACGCTAAGAAATAATGCTCGCACAGAATCGTTAAGGGTACAGAAATATTTAATGTCGTTCACAAACCTCAATTCACTTCCGTCTGTCTACAAGCTATCGCGCTGAAATTTGTATTATATTATTTAAAAAAAACTTATGTTCGGGAATGGACAATATCCCCCCAATCCTTCTACACCCTCCCATACAAATTTCTTGAAATTTCGAAATTTAAAGAAATTGATTTTTTTCGGAAACTGCTACCGACTTGAAAATTAGGTCAAATTATAATGGCTAAGGTAATTCACAATGGGGTTAGTGATGTCGTGGAGAGTTTTCTAGGGTATAGCCTAGTAGGTAGTGTGTTGGTCTTGTAAAGCGAAGGTCGTGAGTTCAAATCCCGGCCGGCGCAAAATATAATTCCGGCACATTGCCTGCTTGGGTATACCTTGGTCACCTCAATCTAAGAAAATGAAAAATTTGTAGAAAGAGGGTATTGCGAAGGGCTAACAACCCTTCCACAATAAGCAATAAAAAAAAATTTTAAGGAACCTGAATATCAGAAGGCCAAGGTCCGATTTGGCCTGCAGCGCCATTGTAGAAGAAGAAGAGCACTCTTGAAGTTTATCAAGCTAGATTCCATAAAGGATCGTCTTATATCGACCACATAAATACCCTACGAGTAATATTAGAGCAGTCTGCTGAAATGGGTTCGCCACTGCACCTCATGATTGTGGACTTCGAAAAGGCTTTCAACAGCGTTAAGCGAGATTACATAAGGAATCCTTTGCGTAGGAGATGTATTCTAGATAAGGTCATAGCTATGATTAAAGAATCCTACGCAGATGCAAGGTATCGCGTTTTGCATAGAGGAGAGCTGTCCGAGAGCTTCCCTGTGCGAACGGGTGTCAGACAAGGCTGCATATTATCACCAGCCCTGTTTCTGGTGGTAATAAATAACATCTTGAAACAGAACTTCAACCGAGACACCGGATACAAGTTATCAGCGGTTTGGCTGCCTGCCTTAAAATTTGGTAAGAACAAAATCCGTACCCAGAAATCCTTAACTAAATTAACTAACCTTAATTAACTAATTTAACCTTAATATAATAATTGTGTTTTGTAATTGTTGATCAGTTTGATAAAGGTCTCAGCAGAGACCGAAACGTCACGAATAATAAAGCATAACAGTGTAGAATCCGGAAATCTTTTTCTTTCAATTCGAAATGCACTGTGAAACCAGCATTTATACTTTGCGAGCAAATCCGTTTATTGTTAAATTACGAAATTATGTAATTTTGTATGGGCGAGGGGAGAAGGGGCAAAGCTAACCATCTAATTTTTTTGGTTTTACTAATAATCCTAAATAAATATTAAGTGCATAATTTCAGCTCGATAAATTTTATACGCACTTGGTAAATTGGCGCATTTCATGAAAAACTGCAGTTTGTATGAGAGGTGGGGAGGACACAAATAATTGTTATACAGTAGATTGAAACCATCATAAAAGAATTATATTCCAAATTTCAGATCAATAGCATATATACTCTTCGAGTAAATCCGTTTATTATCAAATTACGAAATTGTATAATTTTGTATGGGAGGGGGTAGAATGGGTGAAGGGATTTGGCTCGTTCACGAACTTGACCTTACTTTTTTGCCAAAAACGATGTGTACAAAATTGGAACTATTTAGCTCAACGCGTTCTCAAGCTAGAGAGGACACGGACGGCCTTATTTCTTGGCGACACAAACTTTGTGGCAAACTTATAATACTCTCAGATTTCATCTAGAGTATAAAAATACCATAATTTGTATTCTCTCTTGGTTGCTAATATTCATTCAGCAATAAAGTAAATCCGCCTGATAACGGAAACAACAATAATAACCACTCCTCCAGAGCGGAGGTTGGGTGAAGGGTTAACTCCCCTGTCACTGTAAAAAATCTTCATTGTTTCGGAACCCAAGACGAAGCCTCCGATAGGATTGGACCAACGGAAACGACCGCGCAAACGTACAACGGACTATGCTTTTGGATCCTGGAATATCAGATCATTAAACAAACCTGGTGCTGTTAAGGAATTACTACAACAGGCCAGTCAGTACAAATTAAATGTGTTGGCAGTCCAGGAAACGAAATGGACTGGTAGGGAGATTCAGGACATGAGATCGCACACAATTTTTAAAAGTGGGAAGCCCTCAGGAAGCCATGAATTTGGAGTCGCCTTTATTGTGGATAGGGAATTCAAATCACACGTCATCGACTTCAAGCCAATTAACGAACGGATGTGTGCGATCCGCATCAAAGCGAAATTCTTCAAAATATGGCTAATAAATGTACATGCCCCGACGGAAGAAAAAGATGAGGAAACGAAAGATGCCTTTTATACGAGCCTTGAAAGGCTATTCGACTCATTGCCCTCAAACGACGTTAAAATAATACTTGGCGACCTCAACGCTAAGGTCGGGAACGAAGAGACTCATCGTGGAACAACTGGAGGGCATAGCCTCCACGACGAAAGTAACGACAACGGCCAGCGCCTGATAGACTTTGCATGCAGCAGAGACATAGTTATAAGTTCGAGATGCTTCCCACATCGACGCATCCATAAAAAAACATGGGCATCACCAGATGGCAATACCAAATAGACCATATCCTTATACAGCGGAGATGGGCCTCCAGCATCATTGACGTTCGAATATTCAGAGGAGCAAATTGTGACTCGAACCACTACTTGGTCAAATCCAAATATCAATGTCGTATGTCAAAGGCGTATCAAACAATGACCAGCCCTCTTCGTAAGTTCGACATCAAAAAGCTCCAAACGGCGTCAGTTGCGGAAAATTACGCAGCAGCACTTGAAAGAGAGCTCACTCCGATTCTGCAGGATGACATACCGAAGCCTGTGAACCAAGTTTGGGAAATCTCCGACGAGTAGCAAATAAGGTCATTAGATGTAAGAAAAGAAAATATTATGACGACCAATTGAGAAATATCGATGACAATCTTGCGAGCAATAAAACAAGACAAGCCAACAAAGTAGTGAAAAGCCTAAGACGTGGATATCAGCCTAAGACAACCCCCTGTAAAGACAGAAATGGCACTATCATCGCCGAGGATAATCAGATTAAGGAAAGATGGGCGTCATACTTTAAAGAACTCCTTAATCCCGCACACGGCTCCCGAACATCGGAGCTGATAGGTCTCCAAACCTACGACGAATGCCCACTGGATCCTCCAACGTTGGAAGAAGTCGAATTTGCCATCAGAAGCCAGAAAAGCAATAAAGCGCCAGGCATCGACGAAATTCCAGCGGAATTAATTAAATATGGCGGAAGCTGCACCCGAAATGCCATCCATAAAGTGATTCAGTACATCTGGAATCAGGAGCAAATACCGGAGGAGTGGCGCCAATGCATTATTTGCCCTATCCAAAAAAGGGAGACAAACTGCAGTGCGAAAACTTCAGAAGTATCTCACTACTTTGCACGTCATATAAGATACTGACAAAAATATTGGAAAATAAGATTAAAATTTACGCTGACAATGTGATTGGGGAGTACCAAGGCGGTTTTAGAGCTGGTCGATCAACGACTGATCAACTTTTTACGGTCAATGCTGAGAATTCAACATCGTCGTTCACCAGGTTTTTGTGGGCTTTAAAAAAGCATACGACAGTATTGATCGAAACGTACTGTACAAAATAATGCTGCATTTTGGCATCCCAGCAAAACTAGTCCGACTGACCAAAATGACGATAACATCAACAACATCACAAATCAGAGTCAACAACCAACTAACTGATGCCTTTGACACAAATGTCGGACTAAAACAGGGTGATGGTAACACCAGTGCGTCTCAGGAAGTAGGCAAAAAGTATGACATAGTTGGACTTGCAGCATAGCTGTGAGAACTCCAGCATGTCATATTTAGCTCAAAACTCCCACCCTTTTTCTACTAGGGTGTAATAAATAAGTAGGACCGGTCCTCTAGGTCGGGGGTTGGGCGAGGCGCCAACAACGCATCACCGGAAAAAGAACACTGTCCAGAAACCTGAAGAACAGCCTCGGAAAGGATGGACTCAACGGCAACGACCCCGCAAACGAAAAATGGACTACTCTATTGGATCTTGGAATGTTCGATCCTTATTTAGGACATGAGCTCTGAAAGAGTTTCTCGAAGAAGTGGCAAAACACATCCAAGAAACGAAATGGCTCGGTAGCGAAATCATGGACATGAGATCACACACAATCTATCCAAGTGGAAAATTGTCGGGAAGCAGAGAATTTGGAGTCGCTTTTGTCGTTGACAAAAAATTTAAACAGCAGGTCACGAGCTTCAAACCAATAAGTGAAAGATTGTGTGCAATCCGAATAAAGACTAAATTTTTCAACACTTGGTTGATCATAGTTCACGCACCAACAGAAGACAAGGACGATGTAACTAAAGACGAATTTTATGCCACCCTAGAGACAACCTATGACTCACTGCCCTCGAATGACCTAAAAATTGTCTTAGGGGATTTTAATGCAAAAGTCGGAAAGGAGGAGGCTCATAGAGGAACAACAGGAGGGCACAGTCTCCATGACATAACCAACGACAATGGCCAACGTCTTATTGATTTCGCAAGCAGCAAAAATATCATAGTAAGCTCTACGTGCTTCCCACATCGCGATATTCACAAACGAACGTGGGCATCACGAGATGGTCACACCTTCAACCAAATAGACCACGTTCTTATTGAGAAAAGGGCTGCTTCCAGCATACTTGATGTACGAACTCTCCGCGGTGCGAATTGTGACTCTGATCACTATCTAGTCAGAGCTAAGTATCGATGCAAAATAGCTTGTCGTGGGTATTCGAAAACGAGTAGAGCTCGCAAATTCAATGTCGACAAGCTTAACGACGAAACGGTGGTGCAGGCTTACATGCTAGCATGTAATAAACACCTGACACCAATATATGAAAATATCCAAAATATGCCAGTGGATAATGCGTGGATGAAAATACGAGACGGCATCAAATCCTCCGCAGAAGAGGTATTAGGATATCAAGCACGGCGAAAAAGTAATGATTGGTTCGACCAAGAATGTCGCGACGCAATAGATAGAAAGAACGAAGCTTGCAAAATTTTTACTGAACGACCAACACGAGCCAAAAAAGAAAAATATGGCGAGCTTAGGCGATATGCGAAAAAGACCTGCAGACGAAAACAAAGGAAGTACCATAATGACAAGATACAATAAATGAACGACGACATGAGATAAAATAATACGCGGGACGCATACGCCATAGTAAAAGACTTGAAAAAGGGACATAAACCAAAAACCAGTCTCTGCAAAGACGCAGAGGGCAATATCACACAGAAGAAATCAAAAGGAGATGGGCTTCATACTTCGAACATCTTTTGAATCCCATCCCAGTAGCACCGATAACGACAGACAACATTTCAATTCAAGCCTCAACTGACGAAGATGAAGCATCATCGACACCACCCACGCTTCCTGAAATCAAAGCAGCCCTATGTGACCAAAAACGAAACAAAGCGCCGGGAATTGACGAAATACCAGTTGAACTTCTGAAAAACGGTGGAAACTGTGTCGCTGAAATACTGCACAGCATGATATGCAAAATTTGGACAGAGGAAATCATACCCGACGACTGGCGAAAAAGCATTATATGTCCAATTTACAAGAAAGGAGACAAACTCTGCTGTGAGAACTACAGAGGTATATCATTGTTGTGTACGTCCTATAAAATACTGACAAAAATAATTGAACGTCGTCTTAAGCCCTATACTAATTAAATAATTGGCGAATACCAAGGCGGATTCAGAACCGGACGATCTACAACAGACCAGATATTCTCGGTGAAACAGGTGCTTGAGAAATGCTGGGAATATAACACAGACGTGCACCAAATATTCGTAGATTTTAAACAAGCATACGACAGTATCGACAGGAGCGTACTGTACCAAATCATGCTTGACTTTGGAATTCCTCCAAAACTAGTCCGACTAACAAGACTCACAATGACGAACACTGAATCCCAAGTGAGAATACAAACCGATTCCACAACCAGCTTTCGAACGGAATGTGGTTTAAAGCAGGGAGATGGTCTTGCCCCTATGCTTTTCTACTTGGCACTAAAGTATGTCGTCCGAAAAATCCCAGTCGACACCAACGGGACACTACTATTCAAGTCCACCCAACTAGTAGCATACGCTGACGACATTAACATTCTAGCAAGATCCTTCCCTAGTGCTAAGGAGGTATTTGCCAATCTTGACTATGCCGCAAAAGAAGTCGGGTTGCGCATTAATGAAAGCAAAACAAAAGTAATGACGCAAACAAGAAGGAGAACGCCAATCAGACAAAACATAACAATTGCGGAATATAATTTGGAGAGTGTGGACAACTTCATATATCTTGGGGCTAATCTAGAAAAGGGCGGTAATGAAACAGACGAAATCAAACGAAGGATAATACTAGCAAATAAGACGTATTATTCGGTACTTCCAATAATGAAATCCAAGAAAGTGCACAGGAACAATAAGCTGCGGATTTATAAAACTATTATACGACCTGTGCTCTGTTATGGCAGCGAGACGTGGACATTAACGCGAACTTCCGAAAAAGCAGTTAACGCATTCGAAAGAAAGGTCCTCCGAAGAATTTTGGGACCTGTGAAGGAAGGAACGGAATGGCGAATAAGATACAACCATGAGTTGTATCAACTCTACGACGAGCCAGAAGCTTCAACGTTCATCAAGTTACGTAAACTGCAGTGGGCTGGCCATGTAGAGCAAATGGAAGACAGAAGAATCCCCAACCGTGCTCTTAAAGGCAAAGCGAGTGGTAACCGGCCAGTAGGCAAACCACGCAAGCGATGGGAAGACTCGGTTGATGAAGACAGCAAAGCCATTCTAAAAATTAGCAACTGGAGGACGCGGTCTTTGGATCGAGACGATTGGAGGCGACGACTTCAGGAAGCCAGGGTCCGATTTGGGCTGTCGCGCCATTGATGATGATGATGAAGACGTGGATATCAGCCTAAGACAACCCCCTGTAAAGACAGAAATGGCACTATCATCGCCGAGGATAATCAGATTAAGGAAAGATGGGCGTCATACTTTAAAGAACTCCTTAATCCCGCACACGGCTCCCGAACATCGGAGCTGATAAGTCTCCAAACCTCCGACGAATGCCCACTGGATCCTCCAACGTTGGAAGAAGTCGAATTTGCCATCAGAAGCCAGAAAAGCAATAAAGCGCCAGGCATCGACGAAATTCCAGCGGAATTAATTAAATATGGCGGAAGCTGCACCCGAAATGCCATCCATAAAGTGATTCAGTACATCTGGAATCAGGAGCAAATACCGGAGGAGTGGCGCCAATGCATTATTTGCCCTATCCACAAAAAGGGAGACAAACTGCAGTGCGAAAACTATAGAGGTATCTCACTACTTTGCACGTCATATAAGATACTGACAAAAATATTGGAAATAAGATTAAAATTTACGCTGACAATGTGATTGGGGAGTACCAAGGCGGTTTTAGAGCTGGTCGATCAACGACTGATCAACTTTTTACGGTCAAGCAAGTGCTTGAAAAATGCTGAGAATTCAACATCGTCGTTCACCAGGTTTTTGTGGGCTTTAAACAAGCATACGACAGTATTGATCGAAACGTACTGTACAAAATAATGCTGCATTTTGGCATCCCAGCAAAACTAGTCCGACTGACCAAAATGACGATAACATCAACAACATCACAAGTCAGAGTCAACAACCAACTAACTGATGCCTTTGACACAAATGTCGGACTAAAACAGGGTGATGGGCTGGCCCCTTTGCTTTTTAACCTCGCTTTAGAATACGTCATCAGAAAGTTACCCGTTGACACAAGAGGTACGCTGCTTTATAAATCCAGCCAGATAGTGGGTTATGCGAACGATATCAACATATTATCACGCTCTTTCACATCCGCAAAAGAAATTCTACTAAGCCTCGATCAAGCAGCAAAAGAAGTTGGCCTGAACATCAATGAAACAAAAACGAAAATAATGACACAAACAAGGAAAAGGACCCCCAATAGACAAAACATTACAATTGACGAATATAATTTGGAAAATGTGGACGAATTCATATATTTAGGCACAAAATTGATAAAGAGTGGAAATGAAACGAATGAAATAAAAAGACGAATCCAGCTCGCAAATAAAACGTATTATTCAGTCTTAGCTATTTTTAAGGCCAGTTGCGTACACAGGAAGACCAAACTCCAAGTCTACAAATCAATAGTAAGACCTGTGCTTTCCTACGGATGCGAAACATGGACCCTTACACGAGCATCCGCAAATATGTTGAACGCTTTCGAAAGACGGGTCCTGAGACGAATAATTGGAGCGAAACGTGATGGTGACCAATGGCGAACTAGATACAACAGTGAGCTGTACGATATATTTGACGAACCGGAGGTTTCCACTATCATCAGACTGCGGAAGCTGCAATGGGCTGGCCATGTACAAAGGACGGACGAAACTCGAATACATAAAAAGGTGTTCGAGGGAAAAACGGAGGGCCGGAGGCCAGTGGGAAAACCCAGGAAACGCTGGTCCGACTCTGTTGACGAAGACTGTTCATCGCTGCTCAGATTTCAAAATTGGAAGACGCGGTCACTGGACCGAGATCGCTGGAGACTTCGGCTACGGGAAGCCAAGGCCCGATAGGTGCTGTAGCGCTGCGACGAGAGAATAAAGTAATTTTCAGTACGATGAAGTTGCTGTTTTATTTCAGAAATCTTTGTTTTTTCAATATTTATTAGTTTTTGGTTCGTGTCTAAGCTAAACACATTAGCAACGGACTATTTAACGCGGGACAGAGACAATTTCATTGGTTTTAAGTGTATCAAACACGGATAGCGAAACAATTCTTTCGAAATTTTGACAATATTTTCGGACAATTCAACAGAGGGGACAGAGTTAGTTGCAATAGGCTTAAGTGTGCCAGACAAATGTAGAGAAACGATTGTTTCGAAAAATTTCGAGCATTTCGCCAGTAAGGGAGGGAAATACTTTCATTCTCATTTTCTTACAAGGTAAAGCATGCTCATAGTCCCTTCTTATTATATATCCTCCTTGGCTGAAACTTTAAACTTTGACATGGTTGCCTGCGTTGAATCAATCCGACGCTGACACAGCCACTTTCAATCTGTACACTATTTTAAATGGCTAGTTTCTGCGTTGTTCGAAACCTACCTGGAAATTTCCCTGTTTGACGATGATTTAATTAATTTGAAAAATTGAAGAACTTACTAACTCTCGAGGAGTGATGATGAATGCATGACTTATGTAAAGAAAGAAAAACTCTTATGGCTATCCTTCCAGTATGTTTCCTAACGATGTTGTCAGTACTGATCTTAACACAATTAGCAAATTATTTTCTGATCATTTCAATTGTAGTCCGTCCGTAATGTCCGTTGAAAACTCACTCCCGTGGACCAGTTGTTGTCTCTTCTTTTGTAATTAAGAAATGTAGTTAATTCCTTTTATCTATCCTTGGATATCTGTTCAACTCATCGCTTCGTTGTGGAGTTTTTCCTATATTTTGAATTTACCATACTATTGTATAATTTCCTTGCTTAAGTTTGATAAAAGAGATAATGTAAGCAATTATAGGCCTATTGTGAATCTTCCATATGTTGGTAAGTTATTTGACATCATTGTGTATGACATTATATATTTTTTCATTCCAAGTCGATCATTGGATCATTCCAGCACGCAGATCCATTGTAATTAATCTCATGGAATTCTCGAACTTCTGATTTTCTGCTATTAAAAGCGGGCAGCAGGTGGATTGCATATACACTGACTTTAGTAAGGTCTTTAACAAAATTGATCATAATAAACTTATTCATAAGCTCCGGTTTCTTGGTTTTCCTGATATATGTCCTTTGAATTAATTTGAATCTTAGTGATCGCATTCAAAAAGTGCATTTTCGTGGAGCCTAATTTTTCAAAATATTTAACACTTTAGATTTTCCGCAATGTAGCCCTCTAGATCCACTTCAGTTTCTTCTCTTTATTAATGGGTGCGTTCGTTTATCTCGATCTTTAATATTGTTCTCTATGCCGATGACGCAAAAATTTTTAAGATTATCTTCACTAGCAATAATTTTTTTTTGTTGCAAAATAATATCTCGCGTTTTCAGGGCTGGTGCTTACTTAATAGCTAGGGTGTAGCCTAGTGGGTAGCTTATTGGTTTACAATACGAAGGTCCGTTACTTCAAATCCCGGTTGACGCATATTTCCATCCCACTGTCTGCTTGGGTATACCTTGGTCACCTCAAAAATGAAAATTCAAAGAAAGAGGGTTCCACAATAAATAATGAAAAATGTTAGGGAACCTGAATATCAGGAGGCCCAGTCCCGATCTTCACTTCGGCTTAACAAAGTGCGAGATTTGAGTGCACTATTCAACAGTAGTTTTACCTTTGATGATCACGTGGATCATATTACTGGCAAAGCGAACGCTATCCTCGGATTTGTTAACAGACGATCGAAAGAGTTTAATAATTTCTTCGATCTATCCTTGAATATGCAAGTTCAATCTGATCGCCATTTTACTACATTCCCATAGCTCGAATCGAAGCAGTTCAGGATAGGTTCTTAAAATTTTTGCTTCAAGACCTTCCCTGGACTGATCGTATTAGGTTACTGCTATATGTTGATCATTTAAATCTGCTGTCAATGAATTCTCCCGGAAAAAGAAGGAGACTTGCTAAAGTTGTTTGGTTTTAAAGTTATTTAGGGTATAATTGATTCTGACAAATTACTGTCTATGATTATCTTCAATCTTCCACATCGTCCTTTACGTACCTATGAACTTTGTAGAATTGCGCAGCTCCGCAAGAACTACGGGTTTTTTTAACCGGTTTCATACATGTTACGAGATGTCAAAAAAACTTAGAAGACTCACAAATATCATCTATTGTATTAACAATGAGGAACAATGCTCCAATACAGCTTGTAAAAGAAATGTATAGGAAATCAAAACAACGAAGCTACCAATTTTTTTGACTTTCGTCATGAAGAAATTTCCTAAAAAGATCAAAAAAATTAATCAAAAGAAGTTGAATCTATATTTCCGTATTTCACAAATGGAGAATCCGTCAATGTTTTTGACTTTATACACATTTCCTACCGACTCAATAGTTCATAATCAAAGTAAATCATCTCGAAAGAGATCACTGAATAAATATCTTTCTACTATCATAAAATTCTTTAATCCAAATAATTTTCTACATCATTTTAATTTTAATTTTCCCGAAATTTAGATTTTATTTACTAAATTCCCCTTAATATGTTCAATAAATCACATAATTTTGTTGATTTACGATTGCATAGCTTCCTGATTTATGAAAACAGCGAAATTCTAAAGCTGCGAACAGTTTATTTGCCTAGCATATACTGTTTGCGTTAAACTAAAAAATATATAAAAACTGAACATTCGATTTTATGGCCAATATATTCACTATTTAGTCTGACTACTTCCACAATTTATTTACATTGTAAATAGTTAGTAATTAATTTACTTCGGGAAAGAATGGAAATTTCCGTAAATAATATGTCAGTAGTTGTAATTAATTGTTATGACCCTTAAATTTGCGGACAAAGATAGAGAGAAAGAAACGAACTCATTAAGCTTATGGATTAAGTCACATTAAAACCTGACTCTCGAGTAGAGAGCTAAGAAAATTAATCGATAACCATTGGCCTAATTTGAATAATTGATTTGTCTGCGGCAACTTTCTTTCATTCAACATTAGTTTCAGTCTAAGAGCCGATTTTTTTTTAATGTAGTTCAATATTTTTGGTTAATTAACACAAAAAGCCTGATGTGTGGGAAACTATTTTAGGTGACGAAAAATGCTACTTAACATAATTCCATGTAAATTGAAAAAAAAAACATTAACCCAGTGAGATGTCTTGTAAATAACAGCGTGAAATTAAGATATTTGCATTTATAAGAGGATATCTCATTTCAAATGATCGAGTTAATCTTATTAGCAGAGCAGTTAAATTATATACCTTATATAGAAAAAGACTGTCCAAATGGTGAAAAATGTAAAAAAACCTAACAAAATTATGATTGGGCGTAAGGCCAAGAGTTTAAGTACCGGAAAATATGTCATCTCGAAATTTTTTGAAGCATTTGTATGGGAGGTGGTACAGAAAGTGGAAGGTTTCACATGATTTTGTATCTGCTTACTAACATCCTTATTACCATCATTGTTTCAATATTAATGTCGAAAGCTCTCATATGTTCTTTTTCTTGAATTTATAATATAGATATTTATATGGGAGGGGGTAAAAGGTGTGCAGCGAAGCTGATTTTCTAATATTTATTGCAATTATTAAGGGTAAAAATTTTTTTCTAATTTTAATGAAATTCGATATAATGCATTTACCAAAATTATGCATTTGTATGGGAGGTGGTAGAAGGAATATATGGATGAAAACCAAATTTTTCGTCATCAATGATATTTCTATTATTATACTTTCAACAAAAAGTCAATAGCTTTGACAGTTTCGAAGAAAAATAGCTTAATTAAAATTTCAAAATTTCGGAATTTGTAAGGGAGAGGGTAAAAGGAGTAAGGTGAAGTTGATGATTTTTTAAAACTGGTTAAAATTATAATGAAATTAGTACAGGCGAAAATTTCTTCATTTAGGTTTGCTGACTTCACTGAAATTCGAATAAACAAATTTTTGAAAATTGTGCATTTATATGGGAGGGGGTAGAAGGAGTGAGGGGATCGGATCAATATTTTGTGATGTTAATGATATATACATTGTTATACTTTGACCCAAATTTCAAGTCTCTACCTTAAACAGTATCGAAAAAAAAGTCAATGTCTTCAAATTTCGAAATTCCATGAAATTCGGGAGGAAGTAGAAGTAGTGGGGGGTTAATCCCGTTTGCGAGCTTAAAGTTACTTTTTGATAAAAGTGACTCACAACAAATTTGAATATGATGCCTCAAAGCGCTTGAGAGTTATATTGTAGACAGACGGGCACACGGACAGACAGACGGCCCCTCGGAATCGAAGTTTTTATTTTTTTCTACAGTAAATCCTTGGATTTGGTTTCTTGTAAGTCGCTTTGTGGAAGTTAGAAAACAAGGCTTATGGAGTTTTATATTTAACGGTTTGTTGCTGTTCTTAGGTAATTTTAAGCAACTTTTCGAATTTCAATCACATGCATTCAAAGTCAGGCTATCATCGGAGCATCTAAAACTTAGAGAGTTTTGTTGCTTAGAGGCATCACCATCCTTCTACCCACACGATAATTCTTCAATAGATTAATCTCTTTCCATGCAATTTAAAATCAAAGTCCTTTACGCTCATAGTCGGTCACCCATATTAAATTTATTAAACTCAAATTTAGCGCAAAATATTTGAATTGTAATATTAGAAGAATAAGTCAGGCGCAACTTTATTATTACTGGGACAAGTTGAGGATGCGTGGAAAGAATTTTGCAGTTACTCCTGGAAAATAAAAATTATTCGAAATGAAATTAGCAAACGATGTAAAAGTAAGACAGTGCCACTACAAGAAGGTCTGTATACTCAGTAGATGGTTTCTGTTCACTTTCTGTTATTTAGTCCCTCATAACATCTGCAAATATTTCTCAGTAGCAGCTGGTAAAACTAATAAATATGCCGGCTTCACCACATGTTTACGGTCATTCTCACTCCCCTTCCCCTACCATACCAATCACATTCCCACCATGAATGTGTTTGTGCATTCCACATAAAGGCCGAAATTGCCTATAACACAGGTCATTCTGTAAAAAAAAAAGTTCGAATTTGCTTGAGATGGTGAGTGAGAGAGAGAGGGGGAGGGGGGTAGAAGGTGCATCTTAATAATTGTTTAACTGATTGCTTGAATCACGTTCAAAATTCTCTCTATAGCATTTTAGTTTCTTAGGCGAAGCAAATTCCTTGAAATTCAGTGTATAGCTTATATTCACGAATCCATGCACTTGTATGGGAGGGGGTAGAAGGATTCCGCACTACTAGTTATTTTAGGAGTTTTTCAAGACTATGGTAAGCTTAAAGTAGCGTCATGTTTCTATGCCTGAAGGTTGCAGAGCCTTATGCCACAGGTTGTGGATAGTGGACGATCGACCAGGGGTTGGCTAGCTGCCAAATAAGCTACTTTGTGAACCGCGGACAAAGAAAATGTTTTTTATTCAAATAGTGTCGTTTTTTCCTTAAAACCATTCTCTAATCCTAGTAGCCCGTTTCTATGCCTGAAGGTTGCAGAGCCCTATGCCACAGGTTGTGGATAGTGGACGATCGACCAGGAGTCGGCTAGCTCCCAAATAAGCTACTTTGTGAACCGCGGGCAAAGAAAATGTTTTTCATTCAAATAGTGTCGTTTCTTCCCTAAAACGATTCTCTAATTAGCCCATTTCGCTTAACCTACAATCACAACTTCTTTTTTCGCTGGTTGGCAAACGAAAAAGAAAACTTCAGCTATGAGAAACCCACATTGAAGGACGTGACAAGAAGAACATAGGTAGGGATGTCTATCCAAGTGTCGGTTGGAAATCACTATTGCTTCGATTGATGGTGAGGACAGTCGCGAAAGTACGCTCATTGGCGACATCTTCGATAGCGATGTATCGCTGAAAAACATCATTTTGACTGAGGATGAAGCCATCAAAGCTAATCGTCCTTCACTGTCGTGCCACTGGTCATTGTCAATAAACGACCGTCCTTGAAGGAAGCGGATGCAAAGAAGACCAACTCTGGTGCGCAAGAAAATAAGCTAAGTTCACTGACTATCGCACGCAGACGAAAACGAGATAGAGCAATACTGTGCAGGAGAGAGGTGGCCAAAGCTACGACTAGTGCTACTTCTTCAAGTGTAGTATTCACCGACGCTGCCTGATCTTCTGGGTATCAGGATGAACGGTAGCGAATCGAAGCGAAAGCCGAATAAGACTGTAACCACAAAGCACCCACATGACCTAAAGTCCGTTACTCCATCGTCATCTGAATCGGTAAGTGCTAAAAGATAGGAGCGACTGGACGACAGTGCTGAGATTCTGACTGCGAGAATGCCAAATCCGTAGATCGGCCTTAACATGGCTGCGGATAGTCTCAAAATGGCGCCGATAGACTTGGTAGATCACGAGGAGAAAATTGCCGAAGAGAATCGCTCCACTATAAAGGAAGAGGTCATAAGCCCACCGGATGAATACATGGACCCAGGAGGTGTTCCATATCGTTTTTTTTTATTAGAATATCGTGCACAGACTAGCGTTTAAGTGACTTCCTGACAAAAGCGGTAAGTGGAATGAAGCTATAAGGACAATGCTCCAAGTCTAATCCATGACAGCGTTAGACTGTAGGACCGGTACATTGAGCCATCGCGATTCCTTCAGCGGATCAGGAATCAGAACGACCTCGATACGAGAAGTTGGGAGATTCGTAAGATGGCAAAGTCTGAGAAGGACGTCAAAGCGGAAATTGGTATAGACCGCAGTTCAGCACTAGCTATTAGGAAAATAAAGGGTCAAGTACACTTCGCACTGTACCAGATCAAGTTTATCCTAGGAAGAAGGCGCAGCGATGCAGATAAGACTCCACCACAGTGCAGCGGCGACTGTTAATCTGCAAGCTCATCTACGTCAAGGTAGGGACGACGTGGCGCTCATCCAAGAGCCGTAGGTGATTAGCGATAACAAAATCCTTGGAAGGAGTGCAAGTATGTTTAATATGGACCATGGTACGGCAGCAGTTAAGCTGCGTTCATGTATAATAGCTAAGAAATATTTTAATTAATCAAGCTCTCTTAGTCTTGCAGCGAGGACCAAATGATTGTAATTTGGGAAAGGGTTGTGAACGATCGAAACCAAGCAGTTCTCTTGGCTTCAATTTACATGCCATACGATTAACCAATACAACCACCATCGGGTCTGTGCCGGCAGCTAGTAAGTTTCGTGAAATAAAACCGATTTGATCTAATTCTGGCTTGTGATGCGAATGCGCATCATTTGTTATGGGGAAGCCCAGATACAGATAAAAAAGGCGAGTCACTTGTTGAATTTCTAGCAGTGACAAATATGATGATAGCGAATAGAGGTAATGAGTAAACCTTTGTTATCAAAATCAGAGCAGCGGTTATCGGTCACTACTCGACCACAGATGGACAATTCTCACAGCAACCGTAGTCTTCCTAGCATCGTCTCGTATAGGAATCAATGAGCTAAAAATTGCCAGGCTTTTGTATTTACCTAGAAAACTTGTTGAGTCACTCACCTACACTTGCTACACAGGGGACAACGTCAATTATGAGAAGTTATTATATGGTTTGCCTCATGAAAATATCAAAAGTCAAAAATGGAGCAAACTCCTGGTGAAACGGTAAGCTCCCTGCATTACGCCTTAAGGCTAGAAAACTTAAAAATAAAGCACGAAATAGTAATCAAGAAACTGACTGGAAAGCCTATAGAGCTGCGTGGAGGGAATTTAAGCACTTTGTACTCACGGCAAAGAGGCAACCTTGACGGCAGTTCTGCGCAACTATTGACTCAGAAAGTTCTATAAAAAGGTCCTTCCATGGTCAGGTTCCTTCAAAGGAGCGATGGTATATGGACCGCTTCGTTGACAGAATTACTGGAGCTGCTTAATCACTTCCCGGTGTGTAGAAATCCAGACGAAACTCTTACGCGGCTGAATTGCTCTGACTATAACCAGGGTATAGATAGTGACAATTTAGCCGCTCCTCGCATAGTGAATGAAATAATAATCAAAAATAATAAACACCTTCAAGCCTTTAAGTCGGTGGGACCAGATGGAATAATTACTGCGATGATACAGCATAGCCGGGACAGCAACGCTGTAAGGCTAGATAGCATTTTCAAGACCTGTTTCCTTCTAAGGCACGTGTCTTCGGAGTGGGAAGAGATGAATTTGATTTTCATACTGAAGGCAAACAAAAGTATTCATACACAGCCCAAGGACAACAGGCCAATAAGTCCGACACCTTTCTTTCTAAAATCCTTTGAATGATTGATAGATATTCACAAACAGTCACCGTAGACATCGCCGACCTCAGTTCATCCCAACATGCTTAACAAGTTATTATAATTTTTCTATTTACATCAAGTAGATGTATCCACATGCAAAATTTAAACTTTTTACCTTTCACCAGAGCACTAAAAAATCACTCAAAATTTTTGCTTATCACCTCCCTGCCCGTACACCTCTCAACTTAAATTTTTTACCAAAATTAACCACTATGTTGTTCTACAATCTGACAAATTTTCGATTTGATGCACCGTACTCTTTTTTGAGATATAAGGATTTGTAATTTTGAAAAGCGCGCCATTTTCGAAATGCTCCCCATTTCCCCCCACTACATTTATTTCAACATGTTATATTTTTATCGTATTTTCCTAGTATAGCTTAATATATGTTTTAAGTTTCAATTACATAGCTTAAGAAATAGTTGAGATATTCATTTTTAAGTGTTTTCCTTTGCACTCCCCTGACCCTCCCCCTTAAAATAATTAGCCACTCTTTAAGCTGATGCCAATGGAGCTATATGCCACCTTAACGGTCACAAAATATGAATTTTTTTACGGCAAGTAATTTCGACTATATAATCATTTGAAAAAACAATGCGGCCGACAATTTGTTTCTAGCCCCCCCCCCCTTTTCGAACGCCAATGGATAAAAAAATTAAATTATTTTTTAAGTTTGTCCCACAACCCTCTCCATATCTGTACTGATTTTCAACTTCCTATCTGCATTCGTGGTGAAGATATTAGCAAGTGTAGTTTTTGACTCTTTCCCTCCCCCCGCCTCCCCCTTCCACCGAACACCCCCCAAAATTTAGAAATAGAGCTCACTTACCCAATCAACAATTCACCCAAAAACCAACATTCTACCTTTAACGGTCTCGGAGATATGAGTCCATATGTACGACGGACGGCGGGACGGATTTTTTTTTTTGCATTTTCAGGTTAATTTAAGTCATAAATCGCGAAATAACAAAATTTCAGGGTAGCAAAAATTTCTTTTTTCTGTGGCGATCATAATACTTTATTATTAGAATAGTAAAGTAATATCTCAGCCACCATCCTTGAGCGTACGAAAAAGGAATGCTCTTTCCCTAGCTATAGAAGTAATACAATGCTATCAAAGATGCACTTTATGAAGCACTATGAAGTCACTCTACCTGACAGATAGCAATGGACTAACAATCATATCATGCAGAATGACGAGATTACGCTGACTGATGGTTCGAAAATGGAAGACGAAGTAGGTTATGGCATTTTTTTCTGAAAGCCTTGAGGCTTCCGTGGCGTAGTGGGCAGCGTGCTTGCTTTTCAGTCAATAGACCGAGGGTTCGATTCCCACTCTAGACAGGAGATTTTTTTAGGCATGAATTTTTCAGTTGCTGCTGGCAATGAAAAATTATTCGAAATAAAATGGGCAAACAGTGTAAAAGTGAAACAGTTCCATTTCAAGAAGGCCTAGATACTCAGTAGATGGTTTCTGTTCGCTTTCTATCATTCACTCCCCCATAAAATCTGCAAATATTTGTCAGTAGCAGCCAGTACAACTGAAAAATATACCAGCTTCTCCACTTGTTACGGTCGTTCTCACTCCTTTTCCCCTACCTTCCTAATCCCATTCCTTCCCTCCATGACTGTGTTTGTGCATTGCACATAAAGGCCGAAATTCCCAATAACACAATTCTGTAACAAAAAAAAAAATCTACAGGCATTTACCAGAATATGCCATGGTCTTCCATATGGACGTAATGGCTCTTGCGAAAGGGGAGGAACTGGCCTTGCGTGCAGGAGTAAATGGTAAGCGAGTTATTTTCTACTCGGATACTCAAGCTGCACTGAAGGACTTCTTCGCTTACAGCTTGAATTCAAGTAGCTTAAACCATTGTATGGACCTGTTGAAAGAATTGGGGAAAACCTGCACTTTGCGATTTTGTTGCGGTCCGGGGCATCAAGATGTACCTGGTAACAAAATGGCGGACAGGCTGGCCAGAAACGGATCTGTCGCCGCCATCGTTGAGGAAATGGATAGTGATGGCATTGCCTTAAGAGTCATTAACAAGAGGCAAAGTGTGGGAAGTCTCAAATAGTTACAAAGCGAGTTGTGTAACACCATAAAGATGCTATGGAGTGGGCTGGATAGAGGAAAATCAATAAAAATATTGAGATTCGGCAGAAATAGGTAGGGTATAGTCTTCTTAGGAAACACGCTCGAAAACTTCGCCTTACAATCGAGAACATTTACAGAGTGCGATAAGAAGGATGAGACTGAATAGCATTTCCTCTGCCATTGCCTATGCCTTCGATCATTTCGAAGACAAATTCTCGGAGAATATTTCTTCACCGAGCTGGATGATCTCATTAGTTTCAATGGTAGAGAGGGGTGGCTAAATGATATGTTGGTCCACATGGTACAAACACGGAGGAAAAATTTCCGAATCTTTATCGTTGGTAAATTTTCTTCCATGAAGTTCTTTCTGCATTTTGGGAACAAAAGCAATCGGAAAGGGTCAGATCTGGACTATAATGGGGGTGGTTCAATATTTCGTAGCCGCATTCCTGTAGGGCAGCCATTGCAACGTGGTTCTTGAGAACAGGTTAGTTGTCGTGCAAAAGCAGCATACCTCAAGTCCACTTTCCACTTCTATTTTCTTTGAGGGCATCCTTTATTTTTTGTTGCAGGTTGGTATAGTATGCCCCTGTGATATGCTATCCCTTTTCTTTATAGTCGATCATCAAAACCCCCTCTGAATCCCAAAAAACAGTGGCCATGATTTTTCGGCGGATTGTGAGCCCTTGAACTTCTCGAGGGTGAAGCACCTTTACCAAGCACTGGATTGAATCCTACTTTAGTTCAGGATCATAACAATCCGGGTCAGTATTTCATCCCTGTTCTCGCTACAGAGATCCAAATGTCGCGTGAAAACTCGACGCGCTACTTTTTCTGATCCGCTAAGAGCATTCTCGGTACCCATCTTGCGCTGACCTTAGACATGCCGAAGTGATCGTCAACGATATTCAAAATGGTTGTATTAGATGCTACAACCATTTTTGCGATTTGTTTCTTCTTTAAACGAGCATCTTCGAGAACTAGTTTCTTCACTTTTTCGATGATTTTTGGGGAAGTGGCCTCAGTCAGCCAGCTCGAGTTTTTATCATCTTTAAATGACTCTCTGCCTTGCCTGAATAAACTATGCCACTTATAAATCATTGTTTTTCAAGGGCAAGAGTCTCCGTAAACAGATGACATTTTTTTCCAAATGATTTGTGGCATTTCCCCTTGCTCGGTAAGGAACTAAATGACAGCACGAAACTCAATTTTACTCATAGTTAGCGTTTTCTTTCTGATTGACTTGTTGATTTGGCGATAGCTAAAATGTTAGTGATTCGATTTGAATGAAATTTTATATTTATACTGTAGCGAGCTAAGGGTTCGCCGAGATTTCAAGTAAAAACACAATTCGTTTAAAAATAAGTGATAATTTATTTATTCGCACCTTTTACTTAATTCGCAATGTAACTTAATTCACACTTTAACTTAATTCGCCTATTTGACACTACCGCCGCGTTTCGCTTGCACTGGTTCGCGTCTCGATCATTAAAATGACTGACTCTCGACTGAAAGCTTCGTGCTTTTATATAATTTTTTTCCAATTCTCGAACCTTCTATGGTGTGTCTTAACTATACTGGGTGTGTCTCAACTATACTGGAAGGTTCTAGATCTTTGATGTTTTTACATATTGGGGGACGGTTCTGTAAAATTCTGGCATATTCGGGAAAGATCATTGCCAGATCTATAACAATACCTTTATTGAGTGTTAGAGTACCTCCAACTAAAAAATTTTCTCCCACCCTAGCCCATCCCTTTCATTCCACGAAATTTTTCGTATGTTTTATGTTAAAATGAAGGCGCCACAACAGCAACATGTTCATAAGGCGCCTGCAGGTTTGGGCCACTCAAACAGCTGCTCAGGATAGCAAGTGGCTGTGGGCTTGATCACATTTATATTCACTTGGTTATTGTCAAAAAAAGTTTTTATTAATAGCAGATGGTAGTGCAAATAGCTTACCTATTTAGAAAAATAAAAATAAAGTATTCTTCGTTCAATTTAATGATTCCATTTCTCTTCACAAAACCAGAAAAAATTGTGCTGCTAAGGGGCATTTTCACAATTATTGATCTTCAGTACTCTCCAATCCAAATATGGACATGCTCGAATTAAATTGTAATTTATTCCCCTTAAATTGTAGATATTTAACGACATGAACGACGCCCATGCCGTGCGATAACCGCGCACTTAAGATTATTACGAATCCTGTTATTTTTCACCTTGGTAAAAGATATCATAACAAACTTATTACCACACGTCTTAGTCACTAAATTGGCGCAATTTCTATCGCCCAGATCAAGGTGCGCAATACGCTAGCGGATCACAGCATTTCGTTCCGGTACGCGTAAAATTAGAGACTGCGCCTGGGTAAATCGGCGCGGTCTAGCGTAGTTAATGGCGGCCTATTAAAACCGTAACCCCCTGAAGGTGAAAATTAACGTTAATCGAGGAGGAGATCGCATTTGCTCGTACAACAGGTATAAAGGTGCAAATTTATAGCGTGCGGTTTGTATCGATGTCGGGACGCTGCCACTACAAGAATTATGTCGCTCAACATATGGTCTCGATTTTCGGTCGACATTGTTAGCGAATTAATCGCGTCTTCATTAATTATAGCAGCGAGCGACCCTTGTCAGCGATCGACAACAGGGTCTCTGAAGTTGCAGATTTTTCGGGACCACGCACATCTCCACTACAGTGAGTGGTATTCGGAAAGTTGGAGCTGAATTATAAAGTTTTTCTTCAGATTTATTAAATTCTTACATACGTTTTTTTTTTGTTGCAAAATGCAAGACGGAGAATTTTATTCTGAAGAAAATTAATATCAGAGTTGAGGACTGTGAAAAATCAGAGAGCCTGCAATAGTGTAGGATGTCGGACAAGAACACGTTCCGCCGTGGGCACCGGGACCCAACTGGTCCCTGACTTCTTAAACGTTAATTATCTCGAAGGTATATTTTTGCATTGACAGGTAATTTTATTAGTGGTATTCAATCGTTTCGATTTGATATCGAGCGAAGAAATCATTTTTTTTCTCGTTGGCTGTTGTTTTCGCAACAATTTTCTAAGTGGGACGAGAGGCATTCGAGTTTCAAAATGAACTTATTTACACAATTTGGTTTTGTTTTTATACTCTAGATGAAATCTAAGAGTATATTGTGTTTGTCTTACCGTTTGTTACGCTAAGAAATAATACTCGCAAAAAGACGACCTGTCCATCTATCTGTGTTTTCAAAATAACTCTCGAACGCTTTGAGCTATCGTGCTGAAATAATGTTTATATCAATTAGAGAAAAGAAAAAGTTCGTAAACCCCTCTCCTTCTACACCATCCCATACAAATTTCAGGAAGTTCCCGGATTTCAAGATATAGATTTTTCTCCAAAACTATTATTGAAGATCTGGCCAACGTGGCAGAATCTGCGGCTTACCTTGGGGATATGGGTTCACTATTTAAAATTATGGAATAGTTGACGAACAGGAATTTTACCGCCAACACCATGATGAGAGATGCCAACGGAACTCTCCTTAATATGAGTGAACACCAGTTGCGGCGGTGGAAGGAATACTTCTCTGATATTTTAAACATCTTATTAGAGGAAGATATTCTTGAAACAGAACAACTACCAAACATCAAACCGCAACAATACTCCATTAGGGACGATCCCCAGATAAGGAAGAGATAGTTTTCGCCATTCGATCAGTGGCGGGAAGTAAGTAATGAAAAATGTTAAGTAACCTGACTGTCAGGAGGCCAAGGTCCGATTTGGGCTGAAGCGCCATTGTAGAAGGATGTTTCTCCCTGCTTTGCACTTATTCCACAGATTCTTCAGAACTAGTTAGAAACGTGTTTCTGGTTGTCGCCCAATTAGCGTTCAGTTTGCCCATTTCATATCCGCCCAATGTGGATGACTTTTCGCTTAGAATGTTGGTATACTCGCCTCGCACTTTATGTCGGAATCTCTAAGTCTATCCACATTAACCTTGCGCTTCATTTGAAGAATTTGTGGTTGTCAGATAGCTACTGTGCACAATCTAAAGCGGAAAACCAATTGCCTACGCGGGAAATTCTCGCTCACCTCAATCTGCGAACACAAAAATTCGTGGATAGTGGATTGTGCCAAGGGCTAGCAATCATTTCACAATAACAAATAAGAAAAAATATAAAATATTAAGGAACCTGAGGGGGTCAGGTCATAATTTGGTGGGTAAAGTGATTAATATGGTATCTGACTGGGAATACGGCTTTCATGCCGGGAGACTCAAGGTGTAGTAAAGCAACTAAAATATTCGTACTTTAATAAATTATACTGCTTACGGAGTGAGATGCTGAGCCACAACATTTGGACTATAATGCAAGCATACTGTCATTATGGTATGGAGGCCTTTTTGTATGGAAGAATGAACAAGGAGGAGGGGAGGGGAGGTGTTTTCCTATTCACTAACTTGTTAATAAAATTTCTAGCTGAATGCGTTCGTAAGTTAGAAAACGTTTTTTTTTTTTGTTTATTGAAATAAACTTAGGAGATTACCCTACGCGATGCACAGTTAATTCGACATGGGTAAGGGAATCAAGTGGAAATAGGGAAATTCGCTGGAAAACACAGGAGGGAAGAGTTTGAAGTGGCGGTGAACGTTGTCTTTAAACTACTGGAGGTTGTACCCATTTGGAAGGGATTGTCTGGTAATGAATTCCTGAACACAACACGTATGGACCAACATCCCTCTTTGAGGCATACTTTTTAGGATAAATGAAATCCAATGTCTCTGCGGCCCTAATTCATGGATCTCTACGAATGCGAATTGATCAGCGGCCATACATTTTGTGAAGGAACCAGTTTTGAGCTAATGCAAGTTCGCCATACTAGTAAAGACTGTTTTCTTTTTTCACTCACTTGATAAAAGAAAATGCATTGTTAATCTGACAGACAACTTTTAGTTAATGTCAATGTTATGTATTTTACCCGTAGTGGCAACACTTAGTTTTAGTTGAATAAATGACGAGTCACTTTAATGCGAACAACTAAGAAAGCAAGTCATCTTGTCATTACATACAGCAAGTGTCCAAGAGTAAGATATACAGCAAGTGGCGACGAAAAAAAAAAACATAAAAATTAATATACATCGGATATAATATAAAAATTTCGTGATCTTTGGTGAAAATACGCATAAAATGTCGAATACGGAAAATAAGTTGCACAGTCATCGGTCGTGCAAACGGTACATTCAGCCTATATCGGCACTATTTCAGCCTTTTTACCAGGAGATGATTTTAACTCGTATAAAGATCGAGTGGAACAATTTTGAATAGTGAATCGAGTGGAAGAAGAGTTAAAAGTCCCTCTATTCATTACACTTATGGAACACGACACTTACAATTTGCTTAAATCGGTATGTGCTACCAATCTGCCAAGCACAAAAAGTTTCGCATATTTAATGCAAGTGCTAACAAATTGTTATTCCCCTAAAATAAATAAGCGGGCAGAATGTTTTAAATTTCATAAATTGGTTAAGAATTGGGTGAACCGCTTAGAGATTTCGTTGTAAGATTACGGGAACATGCTGGAAACTGTTTATTCGATGATTTTCTCACTAATGCAGCGGACAAGCAAAAAACATTAGAGGACGTTCTAACGGATCGATTCATAGTCGGATTACGCAGTAATAAAATTCAGCAAAATTTGCTCAATAACGAAGGTCACGATTTTGACAAGGGTGTTGTCAAAAAGAGCAACAAATGATTCAACCATCTGAAGTGCATTTGGTAAGCAATAGTCAATGACAAAAATTAGCAAACAGTCGTAAGAATCACAGTTGGTCACAGATGCGAGAACGTTCAAAGTCGCAGTCTCAATCAAAGTCAAATAATACATCAAGTGCGTCAAAAACATCAAATAATCGGAAATCAAACTTCAGCAATTGTCATTGATGTGGTCGGACTCATAATATGAACACGTGCCCTGCCACAGATTGGATGTGCTTCACATACAACAAAAAAGGTCATACATCTACGGTGTGTCGTAGTAACCAGCAAAAAACCAGCATCAAAAGTATAAATTTCGTCGAAGCTAACAACTTATCAGCAAATTGTCAGCAAGTTATCGAAAAGGTTCCCATAGAAATGGAAATCGACACCGGAGGATGCACATGTACTATTAGTTATAATGAGTATCGAAAGAAATTTGAATCTAAAGTCAAACTGTTGGAATTTAATAATAACTTAACTACACTTATAGGTCAAAAGCTTAAAATTATGGGCAAAATACAAGTTCGGGTAAATTTTAACAGAACAAATTATAAATTGGAGATGATAGTCGCGGATACTTCGCATAATTTCAAAGCTTTGCTAGGTCGTGCCTGGTTGAATGTTCTACAACCAATTTGGCGCTCAAGTTTTTCGAATACAGGAGTTCACAAAATTGATGACGTTTTAAAAAAAAAAAATATTAGAATTATTTCCGAAAGTTGTGTCAATTGAAAACAAGGATCACATTATGGGGTTACAGTGCAGATATCTATATTAAGCCGTGTACTCCTATTTTCCACAAAGCTTATTCAGTCCCGCTTAGATTAAAAGATAAGGTAATCGTGGAAATATATCGTTTTATTAATCGAGGTATACTTAAACCTATTAAATATTCTGATTGGGCTAGTCCAGTCGTCCCAGTTCCAAAACCGAATGGCGACATACGGTTATGCATTGATTTTAAATTCACAATCAATAAATTTATTCATATGGAACACTACCCGTTACCAATCATTGACGATATTTTCGCAAGTTTGAGCAATTGTTCGGTTTTTACTGTTTTAGATTTATCAGGTGCATTCAACAGTTATAGATTTCACAGTCTTCTCAAAAAAATTTGACAATTAATACGCACCGAGGTCTTTTCCAATATACACGTCTTCCTTTTGGAGTGGCCAGTGCGATGTTCATGTTCCAGTCCATAATTGACCAAATACTTTTAAATTTAAAAAATGTGTGTTGCTATCTAGACGACATAATAATTGGTGGTGCAGCAAAAGCAGAAAGCCAAAATAACCTATTTGAAGTCTTAAATCGCCTTAATAAACATAAAAATAAAAAAATTAATTGAAAAATGAAAATTTCTAGAATCCAAAGTTGAATATCTTCGCCATATTCTATCAAATAACTCTATACAGCCAAATCCAAAAAAGGTAAAAGCTATTATGGAGGCACCATCACCCAAAGATATCACTCAATTACAATCATTTCTAGGGTTATTAAATTATTACAGAAGATTTATTCCTAATTTATTTACACATTTAAGTCAATTATATGAATTATTAAATAAAGGAGTCAAATTTGAATGGTCGGATTCCAAAGAAAATTGTTTTAAAAGTGCGAAAGTTCTAATAAATAATAATAATATACTAGAATTATTTGATCCTAGTAAACCTATTGTGATAGCTACTAATGCCAGCCCTTACGGGATAGGAGCAGTATTGTCCCACTATTACAATGGTGAAGAGAAGCCAGTAAAATTTGTCTCATGTACATTGTCTGAAGTAAATTTGACAACGTAAATGTGAAACAGTTCTACTACTAGAAGGTCTGAATACCATACTAAAGATAACAATATATATAAACAATAACATAGTAAATCTCAAGCCTATGGAAGATATTGTACCCATTGAGACAGGTTGAGATTGATTGAAATGGTTTCAAACATCAAAGCGACAGTCGCCAATCAAATCGATTAGTTGTTGGATATGGGCGCACGGGTAGCAGCCAATGAGCTTTGGGTATTCCAAAAAAAACCTTTTCCATTAATCTCAGCTTATCCCAATTCGTACAATTTCTTCTATAAGATTGGGATATTTTACATTATTCATAGCAGATTGCGCTTTCTACCATTCAGCGGTTTTTATTTTACGGTGCAAATAAGTGTGAAGAGCTTAACAATTAAAATAAACTGCCAACAAGTCGGGCGAAACTTTATTATTCTTGGGACAAGTTGCGGATGAGGGAAAAGTCAATATGCAGGTTAGAGTGGTTAGGGAAGACTAAGTGAAAGGGAATTCTTGGGAGGGCGGTTGTCAATATAACAATACACCTTATTAGTGGATTTTTTTTAAATGCATTTCGCACATTTTCGAATTTTAAAATTTCACTCAAAAATTTTCAGTTTATGTGTTTTTTTTTCAATGCATATGAAACACCTTGTGCACGTTAGACCGGAGGGTCGGTTTATAATAATTATGGAACAAGTTATTATAATTTTTCTATTTACATCAAATAGATGTATCCACATGCAAAATTTAAACTTCTTATCTTTCACCAGAGCCCTAAAAAAATCACTCAAAATTTTCGTTATTTTTGCTTATCACCTCCCTCCCCTTACTCCTCCCAACTTTAAATTTGTACCAAAATTAAGTATTATGTAGTTCTAAAATTTGACAAATTTTCGATTTGATATCTGTACTCTTTTTTGAGATATAAGGATTTGTAATTTTGAAAAGTGCGCCATTTTTGAAATGCCCATTTCCCCCTACTACTTTTATTTCAACATGTTATATTTGTTCCGTATTTTTCTAGTATAGTTTGAGACATGTTTTAAGTTTCAATTAGATATTTTAAGAGATAGTTTAGATATTCATTTTGAAGTGTTTATCTTAGCACCCTTCCTGACCCCTTACAATGATTAGCCACTCTATAAGCTGATTCCGGTGGAACTATATGCCGCCTTTATCTGCATTCGTGGCGGAGATGTTGGCAATTGTAGTTTTTTACTCTTTCCCTCCCTCCGCCTCCCCTTCCACCTAACACCCCACAAAATTTAGAAAATAGAGTTCACTTACCCAATCAACAATCCATCTAAAAACGAACATTCTACCTTTAACGGTCTCGGAGATATGAGTCCATATATACGGCGGGACGGATTTTTTTTTTTTGCATTTTTAGGTTAATTTAGTTATGAAACGCGAAAAAAAAAACATAACAGAATTATGATAGGGCTTAAAGCCCAATCATATAATACTCAAGATGAGATGGAAATTACTTTAATATACCGGAAAATATGTCATCTCAAACTCTTTCGAATAGTGAATAGAGACTTTTGCAGGAGGTGGTAGAAGTAGAGGGGGAGGTTTGTATTTTTCGTATATGACACCGAACATGCCATGCAAAATTTTTTTGCTGAATTTAAAGTTTTTAGTTTTCATTATTTTTAAAGAAATTGGTCATAGTTTTCCTGAAATTGGGGCACTTGTATGGGAGGTGACAGAGGAAGTGGAGCGTTTAAGATGATTTTGTAAGTGCTTATCATCATCCTTGTCACCATGCTTTAATTCAATTTCAAAGTCGATAGCTCTCATATACTTGAACGAGAAATGTTTTTCTTGAATTTATAATACAGATATTTGTATGGGAGGTGGTAGAAGGAGTGAAGCGGAGCTGATAATAAAAAAATAAAAAATAAAATAAATAAAACACTTATTTCGATTGTTAAGAAACAAAATCTGGCAAAATTTGAAGTTTGTACTTTTTCTAGTTTGAATGGAAATCAAGGAAATCGATAAAATGCATTTAACAAAAATTATGCATATGGGAGGGGGTAGAAGGAGTGTACGGATCAAAACAAATTTTTTTCGCATTATTAATATTTCTTTTTTTATACTTTGTACAAAATATGAAGTTGATAGCCTTAACAGTTTCGAAGAAAAATAATTTAATTTAAATTTCAAAAATTCGTGAAAATTGTATGGGAGGGGGTAGAAGGAGTGAGGTGAAGTTGATAATTATTTCTAAAATTAATTGCAATTATAGTAAAATTAATTCTTACAAAATTTTGTCTTTTCAGCTTTACTAGTTTCAATGAAAATCGAAAATATGTATTTTTCAAAATTGTCCATTTGTATGGGAGGGAGAAGAAGGAGTGAGGGGATCGGATCAACATCCCATGATATTAATGAGATGTATATCATAATACTTTGACCTAAATGTCAAGTCGATAGCTTAAATAGTTTCAAAGAAAAATCAATTTAGAAATTCCATGAAATTTGTATCGGAGGGGGTAGAAGGAGTTTCGGGATGTAGCCCATTCACGAAGTTAAAGTTACTTTTTTGCTAAAAATGACACACAAAAATTTTTAGCGCTATAGCTCAAAGCTTTCGAGTGTTATGCTGTAGACAGACGCACAGACGGACAGACAGACAAACAGACAGACAGACAGACGGACGGACGGACAGACGGACAGACGGACAGACGGTCACTCGGAATCAAGTTTTTTGAGCGACAACAAATATTTCTGTACCCTTGGCGGCTGTGTGCGAGCGTTATTTCTTAGCGTTACAAACGGTAAGGCAAACACAACGTTCTCTCAGATTTCATCTAGAGTATAATAAAAAAAATCATTCACAAACTATATACATATACTGGAAAACGTAGACTAAGCAAAATTTAATTAAAGTAGCATTTCGCCTGTACAAATATTCCACGTAAATCAATCAATTAAAAATTCAAATCCCCACAGTACACCATTTATTATTCATCACCATCCCTAATGCAGCTCTCGATTTTCTGTATCTAAATAGTCATATCTATTTTATATTATGGTACAGTGATGCATAAATTTATTAACAGTTCCATTAGGAAGGATCGTTGCAGCATGTCCTTGGTAGCTAATTAAATCATTTCTCTCGGGTCTTTTTAAACCAATACTCGTATGCATCAGCCCAACAGGAAATTGTGTAAGTGCTTTCAAAACAAGTGAAGAAACTACTGTTGACCAGTAACGTGTGCATTTTCTTCGAGCCATATCCTCCTGACCTTCAGGCTCTATTGCATTTTTTTTTTAATCTGAAAGTATTTTTCGTTTGCACTTTGCACAATTACTTATTTACAAATACACTTTGGATCGCGAGTGACAGCCTTTGCTGAGATTAGGAGGAAGACGAAGAATCTATCGAACATTATCTTTGTCACAGTCCGCAAATCTCCAACAGTCGTCTTCTTTGCTTAGGCTGTATATTCTTTTCAGAACTAGATAACCTCAGAAGCGTCAAACATTCGAGTTTGCTTCGGTTCACAAACCGTACCAAGTGGTTAGTACAAGAGGAGTACCAACTCTTAATCAACAGGAGGAGAACAATGGACCCAACTAGATGGTCCCAGTGCAATGTAGTTCTTCAAAACCACCCTCCTACAACCTTAATCAACAAATATTTTTATTCTCGTAGATTAAGGTCAACCAGATGCACCTGTTTCCTTTTTATCACAATTCTCATGGAATATAATTACAATGGTAACAGTCAATCATTCAAGTGCTTGATCACAAACGAAATCATTCTGTCAAACACCAGACGCAATTTTGTTTATTCCGCATGCAAAATAAATCGAAGAACCCGGAAATATACCAAAAAATATTTCTCAAGAAAACACCTAAAACCAATTTATGCATGTAAAAAAAACTGTGCAGTTTCATAATGAAACCAACTTGAGGCTTCCGTGGCATAGTGGGCAGCGTGCTTGCTTCACAGTCAATAGGTCGTGGGCTCGATTCCCAATCCAGAGATTGGATTTTTTTCAAGCACTAATTTTTAGTTGCTATTGGCGATAAAAAATTATTCGAAATAAAATAGGCAAACAGTGTAAAAGTGAAACAGTTCCACTTCAAGAAGGTCAGTAGATGGTTTCTGTCCACTTTCTATCACTCAGTCCCCAATAATAATATCTGCAAATATTGTCATTAGCAACCAGTATAACTGAAAAATATACCAGCTTCTCCACTTATTACGGTCATTCTCACTCCCATTCACCTACCTTCCAAATCCCATTCCTTTCGTCCATGACTGTGTTTGCGCATTGCACATAAAAGACCGAAATTGCCTATAACACAGGTCATTCTGAAAAAAAAACCTTACAGTTCAATCAGATTCTTCTTCTTCAGTGGCACATTAGTCCAAATCGGGTCTTTGCCTCCTGACCTTCAGGTTCCTTATAATTTTTTTTTGTTATTGTGGACGGTTTGTTAGCTTTCCTCAAAACCATATATCTACAAATTTTTATTTTCGAATATTGAAATGACCCCGATATACGCACGCATGCAGTACGCTGCAATTATACGTTGATTGGGATTTGAATTCACGACATTCGCATTGTAGACTAACATGCTGCTCATTAGACTATATCTAATTCAATCAGCTTAGACGTCCATTATCAAACTGAACGCAAGAAACTGAACTGCAAAGTGTTTTCTACGTTCGTGTGAAGGGTCCATATACTTCGGATGAATTCATTCTAATTACCGGACCTATCTTACCTCCGCTAAGGAGTAGCCTACTGGGTAGCGTGTTGGTCTACAATGCAAAGGTCGTGAGTTCAAACCCCGTTCGACGCATAATTCTAGCCCACTACCTGGTTTGGTATACCTTAGTTACCTCAATGTACGAAAAATAAAATTTGTAGATAGAGGGTGCTGCGAAGGGCTAACAACCCTTCCATAATAAGTAATGAAAAATATTAAGGAACCTGAAGATGAGGAGGCCAAGGTCCGATTTGGGTTGTAGTGGAATTGTAGAATAGAATAGAACCTTACCTCCGCGGACATCTAATGTCAACAGATTTTTTAAGCATAAGCCAGTTTGTAGCGACTATCGTCAAAGCGCTTTTACAATCCTTTTGAAGCGCTCTTTTTCTCGTTGGGTTATACTGTATAGAGATACGTTTCACAGCTACATACCAAATCTGTATGCCAAGAGACTCTGTTTTGCACTTTCAATAAAGTCCCATTACATAATACATACCTATATATATTGGGAAAGTGCAATTTATCCATTAATTATACAATATTAGTGTCCACTTTCCACATTTCGAACCGCATTGTCACCTAAACCATGGTCCATATCCTTTTAATTCCCACACACATCCTTTGGTTAATGGCACAACACCACTGCTATGACACTACGGCGGACGAGCTCTATGTCGTGGACAAGGTACTACACATGTAACGATGTAAAAGCATAATCAATTATGTAAAATGGAAAAAGAGAGTAACGATTGCATAATATCGGTGATATTTATTGCAAATTGTTCGAACCAATATCTTTATGAAAATTCAATAATTTACGAATCTCCATTTCATTTCAAATTAACATTTAAATTAGTTTGATAATAATGGGTTGCAATTTTATGAACAGTAAACGCGTTGTATTAAAAATATAATGAGCAAATGAATTTCATTCAATTTTAAAATATCAATTTCAATTCTATTTTTTTTTATCGAAATTAGAAATAATAATTTAGTAATGGAATACTTGATGGCATTTTAAATAATATCGAAGGCGAAAATGCACCCATCCTTAAGTAAACAAGTATTGTATTCCCAATTATTCAAACAATACACCATATGCAATCCTTTCTCTTGACCCATTCGTAACACACCGACAACAGGACGGAACTAGGAAGGAGTTAATCCTTGCGCAAATATGAATAAATCTGAACCTAAATCTACCATAGATATCATTACACATCCGAATAAGACATATATATATGTAATGTTTGTATTCTTATTCTGGACTCATACGTAAGGCAGTAATATGTAGCTTTCGAGTATACGAAGCAGTTATGACTGTTTGACTTGTCTCGAATAATCCCCTTGGAACCAATAAGCCAGAAAATTGAGTCGCTCTTTCTTCCTGTTTGCATATTGTACATGGAAGTTCCCGAATTTTGACGTCATCGTTGGCATCGAGGACGAGCAAGTCTTCGTATATATTGTACGTACGACTAACTATATTGTATATTTTTGTGTTTGCCTTAATACTTGGAAATTTAATATGTGGCTCGGATGAAAAACATGAGCTTAAACCACACTATAGAATATGCCCATCCACAGTCGCATACTCCTTCCCTTCCCGGAACGGCGCTGTATCGCAAAATATGATGGATTTCCTTATGACAAGTTGATATATTTATTTTCTATATTAAACTCTCTAATGAAACACAAGCGAGCGGAAAAACCAAGCTGAGGAGTAATTGAATGATATGTGTTTGTGAAAGGATTTGCCATCAGACAACTTGGTAATAAAAGTCGTTCGTTTCGTGAACGATGGCAGTGCATAAAATCCCAAGTATTTCGAGTGGATTCAGTGATTTTCCGAATTAAATGAAAGAATTTGTGAAGATTAAAATGAATTTGTTTAGAATTATGTGATAAGTACGAATTAGAAAATTAGTACACTGCGAAATTCAAAGGAATATTTCAATGAAATAAATTCTCTTTCGAGTTATAATAAACGTATAATAAATTAAAAATATTTGATGGAAGGTTATTTGATAATTTAAAACAGAAATCAAAGGGTTTTTGATTTATTAAGTCAGAAAGAAATGTGAAAATGAAATTTAAATATGTAATTAGTGAAATACATCTTTCACACATGCAATTATTCAAATAGCCTTTTACTTAAAAAGCCTGGCTAAAAATCAAATTATCTCGTGTTGGAATTCATACCCAGTCACAACTGCAAAAATGGGGAAATAACACCAGAGAAAAACCTTGTCAGAGATCCCCTGCAAAAAACAAAGTTTTTGTTTGAGTATAATTTACATTCATGTAATTATTCGGGGCGGAATCTTTTCCAAAATGTAGAGTTGAGTTTTGTATATATTTTTTTGAGAAACACATTAAGAAAAAATTTACTCGAAAAGATATTCTGTAATAACTTCATCAGATGAAATTTCTATGAAACCGGTTAAGCTTAGGCTGAATTTAGTTTCAGTTAGTTATAGTACATTCAATGCCGCAAGTTTTGGTAAAATACCTTTTTTACAGTTTGTGAGATACTCATTTCCTTCTAAAAACACAAATTCTTTGAAAATTGCTAAAAACGTCTTCAGAAACAGTTTATATCTCAGATTTAGATAAATCGAATTTAATTATGTACCACTCAAATAAGAGGTCTAAATGTTTGCAAACGAACCTCATTTTTAGTTTTTCAATATAGTTTAGTGCAACAAAAAAATCTATAAAACAGGCGAAAATTTTCAAATTTTGCTATTTTTCGAGTCCTTCCCCCAATCCCTTAGCGGCCGCAATATTTTTATAGTAATCTACGCAAAAAAAAACAATGTTTAAAAAAAAAAACATCGAGATGCAGCATTTTGCCAAACAGACTTTTTAATCCAATCCGACTAGACTATCTGTGTAATTCGTAGACTGAGCATTGAAATAATACATACTTTGCATTTCCAATTGAATCTGTGCAGGTTGGACATGACGTCAGGGAATCATGGCTATATTTGAGCAAATAGCTTCTTTAACAGCCGTATCTTGACAGAAAATGGGACATGCAGTAATTTACTTCTGCGTGCTTCCGTTCGATCAAATTACCTCCGTCTGTTATGATTCCAAACGTCATTGGGCCTTTGTTTCGGTATTCGATTGCAGTTGTCTACCAAACATCCAACCGCAACAATCCTCTATTGGGGACGATCCCCCAGATAAGGAAGAGATAGTTTCTGCCATACGGTCAATGGCGGGAGGAAAGCTCCAGGTATAGACAGAATACCAACCGAACTCCTCAAAGCGGACCCGGAAGTAACTGCCGATATACTCCTCCCACTCTTTACTGTGGAGTGGAATGAAGAAAGATATTCGAATGAGGAGGGCGTCATTGTGAAAATTCCGAAGAAGGGTGACATTCGGGATTCTGGCAATTAGCGTGGTATACATATGTCTACGTACTATTAAACCGAAAATCATGGCTAAGGTAATTTTCAATAGGAGTAGTGATGTCATGGAGAGCACTCTTGAAGTTTATCAGGCTGAATTATGTAAAGGGACGTCTTGTACCGACCACTCAAATAACCTATGGATAATATTGGAGTAGTCTGCCGAGACGGATTCGGCACTACATTTCATGTTTATGGACTTCGAGAAGGCTTTCGATAGCGGTAAGATAGATTACATTTGGAATGATTTACATAGAGTGGTATTCCAGATATGGTCGTAGACATGATTAAAGATTTCTATGAACATGTAAGGTATCGCGTCTTACATAGGAGAGAGTTGTCCGAGAATTTTCCAGGGTGAACGGGTGTTAGACAAGATTGCATACTATCACCAGCCCTTATGGTAATAAATGACATCTTGAAAGCTGCACTGGAAGATTGGGAAGATAAAGGTCTTCTGGCGACTATTTAACATCTTAATTCACCTTGATTACGACGATGACGCAAGTTTGCTTGTACATAACCGTTCGGACTTAGAGCCAAAAGTTCGCTCGATGCTTTCGGTCACACTTTGAGGAAACCAGAGCGAAACATCGCCAAACGGGCTTGGAATTATAATCCTCCTTGTCGCGTTGGTCGACCATGTATGGAAGCGAAGAGCAGGAGGCAAGAGGAATTAACAAGTCCTGGGGACAGCTAAAGACCGATGCTCAGGATCGTGCTTTGTGCAAGAGAGGTGTTTCTGCCCTACGCCCCTATAGGGGATCTTAAGAGGAATTTGATTGATTGATTCCAGTTGTCAGGCGATGCTCTTCTTTTTCTCATCCACTGTTAAGTATCGGTTAATTATATTCTTTTCGTGATATATTCGTTATGCTTCACTAGCTAGCAGTAAGCCAGCTATCATATTCGCGATTGTGCGAAATCCTCTGCGAACCCTTAACGCGCTCAACTCACTCTCTGAACTTTTTTTAACATCTTCGCGTAAGCTTTGAATTGCATTGCTTCACTCTATATAATTCCACATAAGTTATAAGATATCATATTATTATATATTCCATAATACACGTCATAATACTGAGCCCTGTGGGACGCCGCATGCTTTGTAATACATCTTCACTCTTTCTTCCCTTTCATATAGTAATATAATAATATAGTATGAGGAATGGTCAAGTTTCCTCTCTTAGCGTCTAGAGTTATTATTGCGCAGTATTCCTTAGATCTTAGTCAGCAGGTCACGAGTTTCAAACCAGTAAGTGAAAGATTGTGTGCAATCCGAATAAAGATTAAATTTTTCAACATTTGGTTGATCAACGTCCACGCACCAACAGAAGACAAGAACGATATAACTAAAGACGAATTTTATGCCACCCTAGAGACAACCTATGATTACCTGCCCTCGAATGACCTAAAAATTGTCTTAGGAGATTTTAGTGCAAAAATCGAAAAGGAGGAGGCGCATAGGGGAACAACAGGAGGGCACAGTCTCCATGACATAACCAACGACAATGGCCAACGTCTTATTGATTTCTCAAGCAGGAAAAATATGATTGTAAGTTCTACGTGCTTCCCACATCGCGAAATTAACAAACGAACGTGGGCATCACTAGATGGTTACACCTTCAACCAAATAAAGATCACGTTCTAATTGAGAAAAGGACTGCTTCCAGCATACTTGATGGACGAACTCTCCGCGGTGCGAATTGTGACTCTGATCATTATCTAGTCAGAGCTAAGTATCGATGCCGAATAGCTTGTCGTAGATATTCGAACACGATTAGAGCTCGCAAATTCAATGTCGACAAGCTTAAGGACGAAACGGTGGCGGAGGCTTATATGTCACCATGTAATAAACACCTGACACCAATATATAAAAACATCCAAAATATGCAAGTGGAGAATGTGTGGATGAAAATATGAGACGGCATCAAATCCTCTGCAGAAGAGGTGTTAGGATATCAAGCACGGCGAAAAAATAATGATTGGTTCGACCAAGAATGTGCAATAGATAGAAAGAATAAGGCTTACAAAAATTTTACTGAACGACCAAAACGAACCAAAAAAGAAAGATTTGGCGAGCTTAGGCGATATGCGAAAAAGACCTGCAGGCGAAAACAAAGGAAGTACCATAATGACAATATACAAAAAATGGACGACGATATGAGACAAAATAAAACGCGGAACGCATACGGAATAGTAAAAGACTTTAAAAAAGAATATAAACCAAAAGCCAGTCTCTGCAAAGACACAGAGGGCAACATTATCAGCGACGCACAAGAAATTAAAAGGAGATGGACTTCCCACTTGAAACAGTCTCTCAATCCAACCTCATTAGCATCTATCACGATAGATAACATTTTAATTGAAGCCAACTGACGAAGAAGAACAATCATTGACACCACCGACGCTTGGTGAAATCAAAGCAGCTCTATGTGACCAAAAACGAAACAAATCGCCGGGAATTGACGAAATCCCTGTTGAACTTTGAAAAACGGTGGAAACTGAGTCGCTAAAATACTACACAACATGATGTGCAAAATTTGGACAGAGGAAATGATACCCAACGATTGGCGAAAAAGCATAATATAACTTACAAGAAAGGAGAAAAACTCTGCTGTGAGAATAACAGAGGTATATCATTGTTGTGTACGTCCTATAAAATACTGACCAAAATAATTAAACGTCGTCTTAAGCCCAATACTAATGAAATAATTGGCGAATACTAAGGTGGATTCAGAACCGGACGATCTACAACAGACCAGATGCTTGAGAAATGCTGGGAATATAACACAGACGCGCACCAGATCTTAAACAAGCATACGACAGTATTGACAGGAGCGTACGATACCAAATCATGCTTGACTTTGGAATTCCCCCAAAACTGGTCCGGCTAATAAGACTCACAATGACGAACACTGAATCCCAAATGAGAATACAAGCCGATTCCACATCCAGCTTTCGAACGAAATGTGGTTTAAAGTAGGGAGATGGTCTAGTCCCCATGCTTTTCAACCTGGCACTAAAGTATGTCGTCGGAAAAATCCCAGTCGACATCAACGAGATACTACTATTCAAGTCCACCCAACTAGTAGCATACGCTGACGACATTAACATCCTAGCAAGACCCTTCCTTAGTGCTAAGGAGGTATTTGTCAATCTTGACTCCACCGCAAGAGAAGTCGGGTTGCACAATAATGAAAGCAAAACAAAAGTAATGACGCAAACAAGAAAAAGAACGCCAATCAGACAAAACATAACAATTGCGGAATATAATTTGGAGAATGTGGTCAACTTCATATATCTTGGGGCTAATCTAGCAAAGAACGGTAATGAAACAGACAAAATCACGGATAAGACTTGCAAATAAGTTGTATTATTCGGTAAAAGTACGAAAACTGCAGTGGGCTGGCCATGTAGAGCGAATGGAAGACAGAAGAATCCTTAAATGTGTTCTTAAAGGCAAAGCGAGTAGTAACCGGCCAGTAAGCAAACCACGCAAGCGATGGAAAGACTTGATTGATGAAGACAGCAAAGCCATTTGGAAAATTAGCAGCTGGCGGACGCGGTCTTTGGATCGAGACGATTGGAGGCGACGACTTCAGAAGGCCAGGGCCCGATTTGGGCTGATGATGATTATTTCACGGTATGAAATTTCTGGAATACCCTCACTCCTTCTACCACCTCCCATACAAACTCCACTTTTTGTAGAAATACTTTACAATTTACTAAGTATGCATAAAATTTGTAGAGCTGAAATTGTGTACTAAATATTTATTTAGAATTATTAGTAAGCTCGAAAAAAATTTACTGATTACCTTCACTCCTTCAACTCCCTCCCATAAAAAGTGACTCATTTTCAAAACTGAATGTTATTGGTCTGAAATTCGAGAGATTTCAATTACATGATCTTCGTAGTTATTATTGAAATAAACACTAAAAGCTCCCCGCTTCTTCTACTACCTTCAATACAAACTGTACAATTTCACTAAATTTAATAAAGAAATTTTCTCAAAAGTCATCAAAGTTTTGAAGTGCAGTGGAAGCTTAGATACCGAAAAAAGCTGAAAAATCCATCAGAAAATAAAAAAAAACTAATTGATTGAATTCTTGTCAGTTAATATTTTATTTATTAGAAGACTAGAGATCGCCCGCGACTTTTTCCGCGTAAGAATCGCAATAATAACATTTTTTGAGAATGTATTTAGTAGTACATTATATCAGATAAATAATCTGCTTAGTTTGATGGCTCTTTGAACACAATGTCTTGTATTTTGTTGGAATCAGAACCATAAATTATTAAGAATGAGACAATGGTACTCGCATTTGTATGGGACAGGCTCATGATCAAATCAAACCCGTGATTCGAAATCATATGTATACGTGTTGAAGAGCGTTAAGGACATGTGAATAGTTGTAGCTTGTGTTAATTAAAAAAAGCCCAAATAAAATGACATTAAGCTTAAATACATAACAGGACTTCGGTTGTGCGTATAGCCCAATTATATGATACTACCGATGAAATCGAAATTTTTGTAATCTTAAGAATTTTTGTGTGGGGAGTGGATGATGACAGTACTAAATTAATTTATTTCACATCATGCTAGAGTAGCTATAAAAATATTTTGCACCAAAGTTAAGCTTGAAAAATTGAATAGGTAACTTGAGAGACCTAGTGCATTGGATTTATTGAAATTGTGCAATTTGTATGGGAGGTGGTAGAAGGAGTGGGGGGTTTCTGATAGTTTTTCTAGAAACAACTATAATCACAATGCCATTGATATTTTACAATTTTCAGATAAGTTAGATTCACACTTTCCAAGAAAATCGAGTTTTCGCAAAGTCGTGGAATTGTGTTACATGGTAAGGGAGGGGGTAGAAGGAGTGGAATTAATCGGTTAATTTTTCCCGACAATAGTAATAATGCTAATTAGAGATTTAATACAAAATCTTAGCTCGATCAAAGTTATACGTACTGAGAAAACTGATTTAGAGTATTTCATGAAAAAGTGCAGTTTGTATGGGAGGTGGTAGAAGGAGTCAGGGTTTTTGCTAATTTTTCTAGAAACTACTATAACCATCATGCAATTGATATTTTTTAAATTTTAGATCAGTTAGATTCTCACTTTTCAAGAAAATAGAGTTTTTGCAAAGTCGTGAAAGTGTGCCACATTGTATGGGAGGGGGTAGAAGGAGTAGAGCTAATCGGTTAATTTTTGCGCGATAATAATAATAATGCTAATTAAAAATTTAGTACCAAATTTTAGCTCGATCGAATTTATACGTACTGAGAAAATTGGTTTAGAATATTTCATGAAAAAGTGAAGTTTGTTTAGGAGGTGGTGGAAGGAGTGGAGAGTTTTTAGTTATTCTTTGAGGAGTAACTACAATTATCATTCAATTGATATATTTCAAATTTCAGAACAGTAACATTCATTCTTTTCAAGAAAATCGAATTTTCGCAAAGTCGTGGATATGTGTCAGATTGTATGGGAGGGGGTAGAAATAGTAAAGCTAATTAGTTACTTTTTTCCTAATTTTAATAACAATGCTAATTAAAGATTTAGTACAAAATCGTAGCTTGATAAAAGTTATACGTACTGAGAAAATTGGAGTATAGTATTTCATGAAAAAGTTTAGTTTGTATGGGAGGTGGTGGAAGGAGCAAAGGCATTCAAATTATTTATATACTCGAAGATTGCATTTATAATGAAAATAATATCTTTTAAATTTCAAATTAATAGCTTTTATAGTTTCCATGAAAATTTGATTATTATAAATTTTTGAAAATGAGTCACTTTGTATGGGAGGGGGTAGAAGGAGTGAGGGAAGTAAAATAAAACCTAAATCAGATTACTCTCCAAGGTAGACTTAATAATCTGTGAAAGTTTTATTACAATCGGTTTAGCCGTTTTTGCGTGAGAACCGGAAAGCAGGCATACAGACAGACAGAGAAAATTTTTAAAAACGTTTGTTTCTGTTCAGTTATTCTAAAATAAAGCAAAAAACTTATTTATAGCCATTTATAAACAAATAACAGACAGACACTACAATTATATTTATATAGATAAGGAAAGCATTGGATTTAAAAAAACCGAATTCAACTGTTTAAAAATAAAGGGATAATTTTTGGGACGAATTTTTTTCGAACTTTTTTTTCCATATTAGTTTTTTACTACGATGTGGTTCGCTTGTAGTGAATTCTTAGAATACTTTTAAACTGAATTCGCTGTTGTTCACTCAACTATAGTTTTTAAATCCTTCAAGTGAAATAATAAAAAAAAAATCCATCGCGAACTATCACGTAAAATGATCGGTATACTATACGTTCGAGTATCTCAGGAAGTGACCACTGATATTCAGAGTTCCTACATTTCCCATTGACATATGGCAACTTGAGTCCATTGTAAACGTCTTAACTTCCAAACCAGAAGTGCCTATGGCCTCATACACGAGTGTGTATTTTGCATAAAGGCCATATTTTTATTTTTTTTTTCATATTATTATGAACCACTTCTTTGCAGAAAAAAAAACCAAGGCTGGCTACTTCCCGGTTTTGTATTCCCTCGTTTTAAAAATATCAGAAAAAAAAATCCAGAAGAACCGAATAAAATAAAAATTCCTTTTCGAGTCGACGACGAGGAACGGGAAGGATTATTTCTCATGCATGAGTGCAGCCGCAGTTTGCAGGGCTTAGCAGCCTCAACCATGTTTTCGTCTTTGGTCTAAGCTATAGATACCATCAAAGTACAAGAAGTGGAAGCATATTTAGTACTGAACTATGGTTTAAGATTTTATCGCGATTTCTGTTACGGTTATTTCGAGCAAACCGTTTACATGTGTTTGGACGATCTTTGCTGCTAAAGACGTTTGCATTTGCAGTTGTTGGAACAACGACTCCGACGACTTATTCTAGAGTTTCTGCTGCGGCTGCTGTTGCTGCGATCACTATCCGATAGCTCGGGGCTATTGTGAATTTTGTTCCGATTAATACGTCCGTTAAGGGTTCTCTAGTTTCTTAGATATATATTTTCGATTTAATAGAATTCAAAGCTTGCAGGCGTTCTTCGATCTCGAAGAAACGTTCAAAATTCAAAGGTATTCGTTGCATTCTTGTTTACGATTAAAATTACGCCCGAATGCATCTTCGAATATTACATTTCGAAACGGTAGTGTAGAACTCATATCTTTAGTAAGAGAAAATAAATTTTATGCAATTTACCATATCACTTCACGCTTCCATGAGCTGATGTTCTGAAAATCTGAATTGCAAATTAAAATTTTTCTTTATAGAAATTTTATTTAAAATTGAATAAAGAAAGTAACTTAGCCTGTTCATAAGCCGGCATAAAGAGAAAATGTTTAATCATTCTTAAATGCAGTTTGAATAAAGAATTGTCTGCAAATATTATATTTTACTAGATCTTCGAAAGATTTAATTCTGGATTAATCCGTGGTTGTGAGCTCTGATTTGCAGAAAATTCTCGATTCCAAACATGGTTTAGACAACACTAGCAAAATAAGGGAATCGAAACCAAATTTTAACCGACTATTAACTGCTCAAATTAATTTAATTAAATCTTCTCACGTAAAGGAGCTCAGCGAGGTTGATCTTATTCTTGGTTTCAAATTGCTTAACCCTTTTGAAATTTGTTTCTCGCGTGGGTTCCGAGTTTCTAGAAATTATTTCAAGGCTCTGCACAAAACCGGTCCTACTAAGGTGCAAATGGAGCGATTGCACCGGGCGGCATGCTTGAGAGGGGTAACATCATCAAAAGACCAAAATGTTGAAACCACTGTAACGAATCGAAAGACTCCATGCCATCAACAGATAATGGTCTTTTGCCGGACCTCACAGAATGGCAAGTCAGGGCGTGGGGGAGTGGATTTGGTCCGCCAAAGACACCATTAACGAAAAGCCGTTTCGAAAGAGGGCGAAAAAAAGGAAGATGGTGTAGGTCCACATTGCCTACCGAGACAATCTTAAGCCCCACGTTGGGCGCCACTGTATCGAAATGATGGACTCCTTTTCGCCAACAGAGGTGTTACTCCGAACCTCGCATGGTGATGACCTGAAAGTTAAGTTTTATTTCCGGTTCCGTTATCACTTATTCACAGGACGAAACGGCAATGATTCACTCAAAGCAGACTTTTTTCTCAGGCATTTTTCTCCTTATGATCACAGCTCTTCAAAGATGCCGTCTTCCTAGCACGCCTTCAGCCGTGACTTTACGCTCACCATTTCAAAGAAATTTCATAGGTTTGTCGTAATTGAAAGAAAAACCATTTTGTTAACTTTCGGTTGGAATTTGTTGGCTTAAGGAGCTTACTCAGCATCGTTTACGTGTTACTGTTAAGGTACTTCAAAACAATTCGCTTTTTCATTCAATTTTGCCCATGCGTATGCAGCAACGCAAGAGAATAGTGCATCATCCGCATGCGCGTTTTATTTAAATTTTATGAGTTATGCAATAGCGCAAGGCTACCCGGCTGATATGGGGATCACGTGCGCTATTGAGAGCGATTTGCTTTTACGCGGTATTTATTATTTGCAACCGAGTAGCTATCCAATAAGAAACAAAGTAAAATGAAAAGTAAAGAAAACATCCTCAATTTGAGAATTATGGAGCATTTGACGATCTGTGGAAAAGCGACTTAGCTACGTACACATGTTAGGTCATTTTCGTGCGCTAAGTGCATGCTTTCTACAGGGTGTATCAACAAAAGGTGTAGAATTTATTTGCAAGACCCAATCAGAGAACGTGCGGTGCTGATGGTGGTCGGTGGTATTGCAGTTCTTGAGTTAATTGTACCTTGTACGCATGCATAGCCAAAACTTTCGTCAATATTAGCTGCAGGTCTTGAGGTGACGAATGAAAGTGTATGGGTCGTTTTCAACACTTCCTTCACTGCGGTGTTATTTTCGATTGAACGTCCGGAGCAAAGTCGTTTCGGTGTCTTCACATCTTCCCCTGAGCTAGTCTCTTGGGGTGGGTTTTCTGATTAGGTTGCGCGCAGAAGGCACACGATTACGATCAACATTTGCTCGAATTTTGCGCATCGTAACTGCGATTGAACGCAAATTCGAAATAAAGTTCAACGACTGTGTAGCGTTTCATAGTAAATTGCTCACGCTTATAGATAACAAATGTCAACATTTGACAACTGTGAAGCGAACAGCTGTCAAATAATAGGCCTTACTAACCCTGCACCACTTGGTCAAACTTTATATACGAGAAAAGCAAATGCTTTACGCTGAATGGCACACAACTTATTGCTTGCACTTTTCTTTTAGAACGCATGTACATGAAAATGATACAATCGTGTGGATGTAGTTTTATATGCGTTTAGGCAAATGTTGCATGTGCGTCATTCAACTTAATGCATGCGCTTTTATTCTAGAAGGCATGTACTCAGCACTCAAAAATGAGGCATCGTGTGGACATAGCTTCAGGGTTTCGTACTTCCAATACATTATAGCCTTCCCTGTATTCAAAATTTGTCATGACTTCCAAATGGGGCAATTTTCCGCACTTGGCTCAAAATTTGTTGTTGACATTTAAACCCTTTGTCAAACAAAATTTCTTTGTGGCATTTTGGACGGAATTCTGTAACGTTTGTTGTGTGCATTTAAGACAAAAACTTTAAGGAGTTCTGCGTCGGATATACCAAATATACCAAGAGCTCTGTAGCACCATACCAAAAAAAACGCTTTAGATTCAAAAATCGGAGTGCTGGCTTAAAAAGCGTATTGTGCACATTGATTAATTTTCTTGTTTTGACTTTCTTCCTTTGAAAAAGATATCAATGAGTGCAAATCATGCATAAAGTCTCCATTGACATACAGTTCGATAGCAATCGAGGTAAACATTTTGAAGCTCGTGTAACAATGAATTAGTGAACCCATAGCGCAAAGATGCAATACAAAACATCCCTAAATGGTCTCTCTGCTATAAGACTGTTATTTAAAGGATCCGGGCGGAAAATTAATTTAAACCGGCGCTAACTCTGCTACTCATTTTACGTGAGAGTACTGACAAATAACACTGTTAGATACAGGATTTGTAACTAGACAATTTGCAGGTGCTAATGTATTTTCATACTCTGAAATCAGAATTTTTCTATCACCCATCGATATTCTGTAACATGCGCAATTATAGAAATGTGAGTGGTAGCCCTTCTTCTTGGTTTGCAACGATACTAAAGATGAAATTTAATTTTTTGTGATCTTAAAATATTTTGTATGGGGACTGGTAGAAGGGGTTACAATACACTAATTTGTTTCACATCAAGCCAGAGTAGCTTTAAAAATGTTTTGTACAAAATTTAAGCTTCAAAAATTGAATAGATACTGAGAAAATTAGTACATTGTTCTTAGATAAATTGTGCAGTTTGTATGGGAGGTGGTAGTTCTGGGGGTTCTTACTGATTTTTTAAGAAACAACTATAATCATCGTGCAATTGATACATTTTAAATTTCAGATCAGTAACTTTCATACTTTTCAAGAAAATTGAATTTTGGAAAAGATGTGATATTGTGTGATAATGTATGAGAGGGACTCGAAGGGGAGATGCTAATCGGTTCACTTATCCCCGATATTTATTAATAATAATACTAATTAAGGATTTAGTACAAAATTTGAGCTCGATGAAAGTTATATGTACTGAGCAAATTGGTTTTTCGTATTTAATAAAAAAACAGTTTTTATGAAAGGTGGTGAAAGGAGTGGGGGGACTCAAATAATTTGTATATCATAAATTGCGTTTATGATAACAATAATATGGTCTAAATTTAAAATTATTCTGCTTTATGGTTTTCGAGAAAATTTGATTATTTCATGTTCTTGAACAAGAGTCATTTTGTATCGGAGGGGGTAGAAGGCGTGACGGTATTGAAATAAGATCAAATGCAGATTACATCTCAAAGCATACTTAATAAACGGTGAAAGTTTGATTATAATCAGTTTAGCCATTCTTTAGTTAAATCCGAACATACTGACAGACAGAGAAGATTTTTAAAAAATGCTTAGTTATTGCAAACATGTAGCAAAAAACTTACTTATAGCGATTTATAATCAAATAACAGACAAACACTACAATAATATTTATATGTATAGATGTATAGATTGGGATTGATGACGAATTTCGTTAAAGCAATGTATCGGAATGGAAAAGGTTTCTTATATCTAAAATAAAAAATTTTCGCGAATTAGTGAAACAAAACTTAAATAGAGCAAAGAAATATGAAATATTTGATAATGTGCTAAATGAAACTGAATTACGAGCATGTAGCGCTTTTAAATCAGTTGTTGCAAATTTTCTTTGAAATGTGAAATATATTTTGAATGAACTACCTAATGTTTATAAAGGAACTGGTAGTAACATGTCCCTCAAAATTAACTAACTGGACTCCCACCTAGATTTCTTCCCCGACAATTTGGGGGCAGTAAGTGAATTCCCGACGTCCGACGGAAATACCGCGATGCTAATATAGAGCTCAAAAGGCTGTTAAACGCGACAAGAGAAAGGCCATTGAAGATCTGCCAACAATGCAGAATATGTAGCTTACCCTGAGTTCCCTATTTAGAATTACCAAACAGTTAATGAACAGGAATTTCACCGCCAACCACCTGGTGAGAGATGTCAACGCGACTCTCCTTAATATGACTGAATACCAGTTGCGGCGGTGGAAGGAATACTTCTCTGATATTTTAAACATCTTGCCAGAGGAAGATACTTCAGAAACAGAACAACTATCAAGCATCCAACCGCAACAATCCTCTGTATGGCACGATCCCCGAGATAAGGAAGAGATAGTTTCTGCCATTCGGTCAATGGCGTGGAATATAGGAAGATATTCGACTGAATGAAAGGAGGGCGTCATTGTGAAAATTCCGAACCTTTGGGAGCGTGGCAATTGGCGTGATATATATGTACTTACTGCCGTATTGAAAATTATGGCTAATAGGATTAATGATGTCGTGGAGAGCACTCTCGAAGCTTATCAGGCTGAATTCCATAAAGGATCGTCTTGTACCAACCACACAAATACTCTACGGATAATATTGGAGCAGTCAGCCGAAATGGGTTCGCCACTACATCTCATGTTTGTGGACTTCAAGAAGGCTTTTGACTTAAGCGAGATTACATATGAAATGCTTTGCGTAGGAGAGGTATTCCTGATATGATCATAGCTATGATTAAAGAATCCCAAAATGCAAGGAGTTGCGTTTTACATAGAGGAGAACTGTCGGAGAAATTTCCTGTGCGAACGAGTGTCAAATAAGGCTCAGTAGCCCTGTTTCTGGTGGAAATAAATAACATCTTGAAAGCTGCACTGGAAGGTGGGATGAAAACGGTCTTCAATGGTGACTATAACCGTTCAGATTTAGAATCAAATGTTCGCTCATTGCATTCTCAATGCAAAGAGGCGGGACTAAAAATAAACGTACGTAAAACCAAGTACATGCACATGGGTTCGAGCCCAAGCACGCCAAAAGATGTGGAAGAGGTGTAAGATTTTTGTTATCTCGGAAGTATTATCATTATAGACGGAGTTGCTAAAAAGGATGTTGAGGCTCGTCAAACCTTTGGTATCCTTTTCCCTTTCTGGAGGTTAAAAGTGATCTCCATTCGAATGAAGCTGCGAGTATTTGACGCATGCGTCATATCTATATTGTTGAATGATAGTACCACTTGGAAAGTGATCGTTCAACTTACCAAGAAACTGCAAACTTTCGTCAACCAATGTCGATGACGCATTTTAGGAATATTCTAATTTATTTTAATTTATTAATCATAACAAGATAGTTTAGTTTACAAATAGATTGCTTAATTTAATTTATTTTAATATATCCTAATATATTTAAATTTACATTAATTAATTAAACATAATTGTATACACATATATGATGTATGATAGACACTGGTGGAAGGGTTAAGTGGGATGTGGGGACCTTATAAAACGGAGCGTAGTCTCAGTTTATATGTCAGCTTATTTATTGGAGGTGTATAGTGGGCGCTGAATTTGTTGAATACTCTACAGCATCTGTTAATTGGTTCATTTTGTCCGTAATCAGTACGATGTGCATATTCCTTAAGTAGTTTTGAATGTCTCGTCAGCCTGACATTGTCATTGAGTCTGAATTTATTGGAGATATTGTCAACCTTAATATCGCCATTCAAAACATCTAAGGTAAAACAGGATGTGAGCATGGTTCTTCTAGAACCAAGCGGTAAGAGATTTAATAATTGCAGCCTAACTGTGTAGGGTGGAAGGTTTTCAAAGTCTCTAGGGTCGTACAAGTCCCTGAGAGCAAAAAGAAGGAATTGCTTCTGGATTGACTCTATTCTGTTGCTGTATAACTGGAAAAAAGGGTCCCAAATGGGACATACATATTCCAGAATAGGGCGGACAAGAGAACAGAATAAAGATTTTGTAACCCATACATTCTTAAACTCTTTGGCTCTTCTCTTAATGAACCCAAGAAGTCTATTGGCTTTCGAAATTATTCGATTATAATGAGATTTGAAGCACAGTTTGTTGTCCAGTACTAAGCCGAGGTCCTCAATTTGATCAACACGGTGTAGTTGAGTTCCACTTAAGACATAGTCATGGTGATATGTGGATGATTTACGTGAGAAACTTATAACGTGGCATTTACTGACATTAAGCTCTAATTTGTTCTGAATGCACCAATGATCTAGCGCAATAAGCTTGGATTGTAGGAATGCGGCATCTGCGGGCGAGGTTATGGCATGATATATTTTTAGATCATCAGCGTACATCAGATGTGAAACATTTTCCAATACTTCTGATAGATCTGAGATGAACACATTAAATAAGAGAGGTCCCAAGTGACTTCCTTGGGGTACCCCAGAGGACACTAATATTTCCTTGGAAATAAGACCTTGAAACTTAACAAATTGAGTTCTATTGTTAAGATAGGATTTAAGCCAGTCAAGTAAGGATCCTGTCACACCAATTTTTTTTAACTTTAAAATGAGGACATTGTGATCAACTCGATCAAACGCTTTGCTAAAGTCGGTGTATATTGTATCGACTTGATGCCCGTTTTCAAGTTCGCAGAGCGTATCAGATACAAGAATCATGAGATTCGTTGTAGTCGAGCGACCTTTTCTAAAGCCGTGCTGTTGGTCATTAAGAACAGGGTTGATCATATTGGTTAATTTATCGCAGACAATTTTTTCGAATAATTTCGGTATTGCTGATAGAATTGCTATACCTCTGTAGTTCTCAATTTTTCGTTTGTCTCCATTTTTGTGGATAGGTGTGAGGTGCGATGATTTCCAAGCCGAGGGGAAAGTTCCCAATGACAGTGACTTGTTGAAGAGAAAATGTAAAGGTCTTGAAAGTTGATGGGCACACTTTGATAAAAATAGGGGAGGAATAATATCAGGACCTGGACTTTTTTTGGTATCAATAGTCTTGAGAGCAGCGAGCACCTCCTCAATAGAAAATGAGATATTATCAATAAGTGTAGGAACCGAAATGTTGGGTTCACTGTGGGTTGAATCTGACTCGGCACTAAAAACCTCTTGAAAACGGTCAGCAAACATATCGCAGATATTACGCCGGCAGGAAGATTGCGTGATCCCATTACACATGGTCATGGGATAACCCGAACTTTTTCGTTTTGTATTAACAAATTCGAAAAATCTTTTTGGTTCTGTTATGATATCTTCACCAATTTTTTTAAAATAACACTCATACGCAACCCGGGACTTAGAAGAGAACTCTGAGGCCAGCGTGTCATAACTTTTTTGAAGATTAGGAGAAATCGCGCCTGTTTTCTTAAGTTTTTTAAATAGCTTATTTCTTCTATTCCGCAGTGATCTGAGGTTTTTATCTAACCAGGGCTCTGAAACTTTGTCTTTTTGTTTTATTACAGGGACATAATTATCGACAATTTTAAAGATCACATCGTAAAACGTTGTTATGGCATTGTCAAGATCATTACATGAGAAAAGGGATGTCCAGTCTATCGAAGACAGTTCGTTATTAATGCAATTGAAATCAGCATTACGGAAGTCAAATACAATATTATTATTGTAAGAGTGAACAAAATTAATGTTGTTGCATGGTAGTTCTACTATGATAGCAGAGTGATGTTGTGTATTAGAGAAAAGATTCTCCGCGTCAGAGGCAGGGCTAACAATCACTTCATCATATGCGTCTGTAAAGATCATATCAAGCCATCTCCCATTTTTATTGGGAAAATGCACTACCTGATGTAAGTCGTTATTATATAGTGTGTCGATAATAGTGGTGTCAATATCAGACAGAAGATTCCCCGGTATAATAGTGTTATCGGAATGATTAGTCTGAAAAGAAATATTTGGGCGATTAAAATCGCCGAGAAGGAAGATATTGTCATTCTCTGTTAAGGAGCAATTGACACTATGAAAAATTTCAAGAATGTCGTGGTATTTTTGGTCTTCAGAGTTAGGCTGGATATATACAACACCTGTGTAAATATATAAATATATTATATATATGGCCAGAAGTGATCTCCAACGACGAACTTGGTAGTACAACTGGACAGACGGAAATAGGCTTTGAGATTCAAAGGCACAAGTGGCAACTTTTTGAGAAAACCAGAGCGAAACATCGCCAAACAGGCTCTGGATTATAATCCTCAAGGAAGATGTCGGGTTGGCCGACCATAGAGCACATGGAAGCAAACCGTTGAGCAGGAGGCCAGAGGAATAAACAAGTCTGACAACTGCTTAAGGCCGATGCTCTGGATCGCGTCTAGTGGAAGAGAGATGTTTCTGTGCTATGCGCCTATAAGAGGTCTTAACAGGAATTTGATTGATTGAAGCTACGAGCATGGGGAATGATTAACTAAGACATTTCTGTGATTGAAAAACGATATCTAGGTAAATGGCATGCTGATTATTGCAGGGCATTGTTAAGGGATGCCCCAGAAACAAAATATCGACAACAATATTCTGAAGTACATTTAAGATTTATAATAATATGTACATCTATCGTTATATATTCCTTCAACACAGCAATGCTTTATAGCAAAAAAAAACTATGACTGATGGAAAAAATTAAAGACTATTTTCGGCAAGTGTTACATAATAAAAATTTGTTTTGCCCATGTCACAAAAATAAGTTAATTTTTGTTTACCAGCGTAAAATTTATTTTTCCAAAGTGTGATCATTGATCTCATTGATTTATTAGTTACTCCTTTTTTATTTAATAACACCGCACCGTTGTCTGAAAAATAAATAAAAAATAAAAAAAATAAATGGATTTATTCAAATTTTTATAGCTGTAAAGAAAAAATTCATTTCTTTTGAAATATTTCTAAAAGAGCAATTTTGAGGTCATAATTTCTGTCCATTTGAAAATTATTCGGTTTAAATTGCCATAAAAATTTTATTGGGTCATATCTAGTCGAACTCGTGCTTTCCGTGCTCTTTCTATCTTTCTTTTTAATGTCCGGCCATTTAACAACATTTCCGAATTTTTGTTCGTCTTTTTATTTGTGACGTGTTGTTTTCATTGTTCCTCTTATTATTTATTATATTTCCTTTCAGCTAGATGTATTTTATGCACAACACATAAAGAATCCTGGAAGTGCCGAAAAGGTTCGTTTTCTAGTAGTATACTGAGAAGCTTCAAGGTTTTATTGCATTAGGAGAAAAGCCTTTTGTTATGTTCCGTAGAACCGTTTCGAAACCCCCCATTTCGAGTCTTAATTGCGCAATTTTGACATTTTATTGTACTTTAATGGCCCATGCTATCTTACAACAATACTGCTCATAGTTAATCGTCGAGGGCTAATCCTGTTTAGAACTAAGGATTCTAAGGGTATTAGGAGTGGAAAATATACGGAAGCGCCGGTATACGAAATGGACTTGGTCTTGGTCATTAGCTAGCATGATGGATTTTTGGAACTTTTCTCTTAGTTGTAGGCTATAATTTCGGATAATTTTAGGGTTTCCGGTTTAATTAGTTTCTTTTTAGTAAGATTGAAGAGGAATTTGTTGGGAAGAAAATACGATTTCATTGAAATTCATCAATTAAATAGAATCGGTGATAAATAATTATATTAAAGGGTTAACGAGTTGAGATAACTATCGTCAATTTAATTCCATTTGAAGATTTAATTCTCGCGACTTAAGGTATACCCTCACTTATGTTAATACTGTAGTGATAGTTCTAGGCTAAATCACATATCTTGATGCAACGCAGAAAAGCCATTTAATTACCATAAAACATTATTTGCGAGATTGTAAAATCAATTAGTCATAAAGTCAGACAGCGTACATGAGTAATTAAGTCGTTTCAATTAATTCCACTTTAATTAGCCGTGCCGAGTGCAGCGTATAAGAGCGCTCAACTCTCTCGGCATAATTTATGCATCGAAATTATACGAAATTAATTTTAAATAAACCCATGTCGAGATATAAAACTAACATAGCAATGAATGCGTTAATTGGTAAAAAGCAATGATTGCAATCTTTGTTTTAACTTTAATCATCCCTTCTTTTTTTTAAATAATAATCGAGAGAATTCTTCAGGGTCGCCATTTTTCTGATTAATGATCAGCGACAGAATTTTGTTAGTTAAGTTAAAGCTAATTTAATTATTAGCTAAACAAGTATAAATTAAATAGTTCTTTATTGGTTTAGAAATAAAATGCTAAAATAAATAAATTCTGCCATTGAATAGATTGAAATTAATTCTCGAGGGAGGTTAGTCGCAGCGATAATTTTTTTTCCAAAAAATGATCTTACTGACAAAAGAAGAGAAGGCTGGCTATAGAGAAATATAATTACTCAATGGGACATTAAATACGCACGTTTGGCAAAGGTGAAGCTCAATTTTTGGAGCAAAATTTAAAAAAGTGTGAACCTTTTTGTTAGTACGTTCTCAACATCAAGAACTGTGCGTAGTTTATAATACTTGTCACAAACTTAAATTTGCATTAAACTTAGCACTCCACGAATGGTGAATTCGCAGCTGCTGATAGAGATATTTCTGGCAGACTCTAATACAGTGTGTCTTCTTCTTGCATGGAGTGACTCTATCCAGAAAAACATCAAAAACAAAAATCTGGACAAAAGCGGTACGGAATCCAATAGATTGTATGTAGGTCTGGATCCTTGCTCCGTTTTTGACTGAATGCAAAAAATATTAATACATGCAATTTCTCGTTTATCTCGTCTTAGAGGTACACCTTTCAGCTTCAAAGTGGCATTTGAACATTTTCATCAAATTAACTATCACTAGTTCTTTGAACAAAAGTTTAGCTAATGTCAAATCAGTTCAAGATGCAAGTAGTAGTACTACCTTGGTCTGACGTGACATGTAACTTAGATCTTTATAAACAAAAAAACTTAAACTTACTTTTAATTCAAAATGATTCTTATCAGAAAGCAGTCCCGCACGGCGTTGCCCGTGAGCCGACGTGGCATGAGAATTAATTTGTATTAAATAAACTTGGTTTTAATGAGAAACATAGATTCCTCCTCCCCCTACACACACACACAGACTGATACCTGTGTAAAAATGGAGAAGACCGCTCCAAGTTTTGTAGGAAATGTGAAACGGAAAGCCACATTGCGAAGAGCTGCGACAAAGGGCCAACATGCATGTTCTGTAGGAAGGATCATCCAGAAAATACGAATCACGCAGCCGACAACAGCCCGATCTTCAGGAGAGCCATCACAAGTAAAATTCAAGATAATGCAAATTAATCTGAACCACTGTTGGGTAGCGCAGGATATCCTGACAAATTGCTAAGGACGAGAGAGCGGATTAGTGAACCGTACAAAACTCTCTGCGACAATATCGGGTTCTGTGACAGAACAAAGCTAGTGGCGATATGGATATGTGGAAAAAACACCTTCCAAGAAACTAGTGAATATGCGGAGGACTTCGTACGGACAAAAATAAATGGAAGTCACTTCAACAGCGAGCAGTTGAGCAGGAGGCCAGAGGAATAAACAAGTCCTGGCAACAGCTTAAAGCCGATGCGCAGGATCGCGCCTTGTGGAAGAGAGTTGTTTCTGTCCTATGCCCCTATAAGGGGTCTTAACAGGAATTTCATTGAATTTGAACTTCAACAGCTATTATGCACGACCCAGCTGGACGATGAGTGAATACCAGATAATGTTAGATAATCTAACGGCCGACGCACGTGGTAAGACCGCAGTGGTAATAGGCGGTGACTTCAATGCATGGGCAACAGAGTGGGGTAGCAGGTTCACCAATGCTAAAGGACGAATACTGCTAGAGATATTTGCACCACAGGAAATAGAAATAGCAAATATCGGCCGGGCAAACAAGTATCGCAAAGTAGGAATGGGCTCCATCGTAGACATAACCTTCCTGAGCAACTCCCTTCTACGGAATACGAAATGGCATCTTAGCGAGGAATGCATTGTGACCAGCAAGTACCGGGAATTTGTAATTAAAATTAGTCTGGGAAATGATATATCAACATTTTCTTTCTTTTTTGGTAAGCAGGTAGAACTGTCCCTAATTATTATCCCAAAAGTCAGTGCGGTCTGTTAATCAGTTTGTTTTTAGCAGCTGGTTGAATGGGCATAACTCGGAGTCCACGGCGTTTTTGTTTTCTGTCCTCGATCGACGGAAAACGGGTTTCAAGGAGGGAAAATTTCAGTTTCGTGGATAGGAAAAAGACACAAGGGGCTAAAGTGGCGAGACGAGACCAATGCAATTAAACAGAGCAAAGCAATTTGTTTCCAAAATCTCTGTAACGAAGCGAATATAAATCCCTGGGGTATAGTATACAGGATGTTGATGACAAGGCTGAAGGGTAATAGGTCCCCATAAATAACTTGCCGGATAATGGTAAGATCAACAGTAGAACACCTGTTCCCCAAAAGTTAACTACTGTATATAGAATAACGGAAGAAATCAGCATATAGTACATTCCTGCTATTACGCCGGAGTAACTATTTGAGGCATGCAGGAAGCAAACAACAAGGCACCTGGAACCGATAGCATCCCAAATATTGTAGTAAAAGTTGCTGTTCAAAAGAGGCCCGATATCTTTATAGCAACTATGCAAAAGTGTTTCGAGAAAGGAGTCTTTCCTGAACCATGGATGCTACAACATTTCATACTTTTACCAAAAGGAAACAAGCCTCCTGGAGAACCATCGTCATATCGCCCAATTTGTTTACTTGACACATTGGGAAAGATCCTTGAGCGAATTCTAAACAACAGACTGCTCGTAATAGCAGAGGAGAAAGGAGCACTGTCAGACCACCAGTTTCTATTCGCTGATGACATCGCCGTTGTTACCCTGTTCAAACTCATTCACAAAACAAGCTTCAGCAACAAAAGAAGAAGTATCAAAAATTTAAAACTGGCTAGAATCCGCCGAGAGAGAACTAGCTGACCACAAAATGAAGGCTGTTCTAATAACAAGTCGAAAGAAAATTGAATACGCAAACATCAAATATCTAGGAGTTATGCTCGATAATTGATTAAAATTTAAAGTTCGCGTGGACTTCGCGAACAAAAAGGCGTCACAAATTTAGGCAGCTCTTTCCCGAATACTGGCAAACATCAGTGGACCTGGATAAGGATTCTACTTTCGAGAGTTGTCAGCTCGGTCCTCCTATAGGCTGCTCCGGTTCGGGCAGTGGCGTTAGCGACAAAGAAAATAACATATAGGCTCTGCGCGATAAGAGCAATCTGCGGTTTCCGAACAATATAGACGAAGCAGTCTGTTTCATAGCCGGAATGATCCCCTTTAACATCCTCGCGAATGAGATGCTAAAGGTCTATGAAAAAAGAGCTTCGATCCAACAAGTCAGGTAAATAAAAGTAAAAGAAAAGGCAACATCAATAGCTATGTGGCAAGCTAGGTGGGACCACACTACAAAAGGCAGATGGACCTATAAGCTAATCCCCGCGATTGAGGTCTGGACAAAGCGAGTGTATGGAAATTGCAACTTTCACCTCACGCAGTTCATATCAAGTTACTGCGGCTAACCACAAATACCTACGCAGATTCGAACACGATAACTCACCACTCCAGGTTGCTCAGAGCAAGACGAAGACACTGAGAGCAAGTAGAGTAGAAACAATATAAGGAGCACAGAATAAAATGCAAGACAGCCGCGCAAAGTAATATCTGACGGTAGTCTTGCGGGAAGAGTGGTCTGTGTGCGAGGGTGAAGTTTAGTACGCAGGCGCATATTGGCTGACAGTTATCTGTCAGGATCAAGTATGTGAATCGTGCATACCAATGGCACGGGTTATTGGTATCTAATGAAGATTTCACACCTCCCTGCATAACCAAAACGAAAAAAAAAGTAACAGAATTATAATAATTAAATTGTAATTCATCTCAAATTCTTTCGATTAGTATATAGTGACTTCTGTGTAGGAGCAGATACATTTTTGTATATAACACCGAACGTGGGATAAGTACCGGAAGGAGTTTCTGTCGAGTCCCAACATTTTAATTAATTTCTCTCCGTCAAACCTATTCCTTAGTATCGTTCTGTAACCATTTACGATTTTCTCTTCGACACACTTTGCTGGCGTAGATTGTCCTAATAACTCTCAAGGCAATGCCAACATTCACCGTTTCCTCAACAGTGGCAATAGCAGATACGTTTCTGGTCAGCCTGTTCGTTTCCAAGTGTGTCCCGATGATCCGGAACCCAAAAAAGTCGCAATTATTTTTATTTATATTAGGGGAACACGTGAGAGCACTGCAGCCTTTTCGGCCTATTGTGCGATTATTGCCCCTTTATCCTACCATAACTCAATAGCTTTGGCTAATCTGAGTATCTGTAAGGGAGCAATGTTGGCTAGTTTCTCGGTGGAAAGGAAACCTTCCCCAAGAAGATTATGCCTTTTCCTTGCCACTGCTTCACAGTGATATAAGATGTGTACTGTCGTTTCTGAGTCTTCGAGACAGATGTCGGTTTCAGCTAAGCCCATATTATTGAGGTGGTGGTTCACTCCACTGTGCCCCGTCATTTGGCCGATTGGAGTACTAATATCGCTCTTACTGAATTTCAGGATATCCTTCACTTTTTTTTTGTGGTATGATTATTTTTTTTAAGGTTGATAAGCCTGGAAGTCTATTCCAGTAGATTTTGTGTTCTTGTTCAACCCACTTCCTAAGTATGGAGTTATGATGCCCTTTTGATTTTCCGCTGAATGGCTCTGGACCAATAAAGTATTTTTCCGCGCCGTTTTTTGCAAGGCGATCAGCCTCTTCGTTTCCCTCAATTCCCATATGTCCTGGTACCCACATTAAGGTTACGTCGTTCCTTTTCCCCAGGATGATTAGGTCTTGAAGACAGTCCCAAACTAACCTCGATCGTTGTTTATTCGATGCTAGGGCTTTAAGAATCGCCTGACTATCTGATAGGACATAAATTGATTTGTTGTGATGAACTCTCCTTATATTCTCTTGGATACATAGCTCCATTGCAATTAGTTCAGCCTGGAAGATTGTGGCTTCTTTGCCGGAGTGGTTTTGAAACCGAGAGTTAGGACCTTTGACTCCGGCTCCTGTCCCCTCAGAGGTTCGCAAACCATCTGTATACCAGATGGTTGCTCCCTCTTCCATTTCAGGTAGAGTGGATTGCCAGTCCTTGCGTTCTCTGATTATAACTTTGAAGGGGGTTTCAAAGTTAAATTTTGTCGGCATAGCGTCTGATAATGTGGAGGTTAAAACCTTCAATTTTGGGTTTCTTAAAATTTTGAGGTGGCCTCTAAAATCCCCTAGTTTGTAATTGTTTTCCCTCTGTATGTGTAACACCCCTTTGATAGCCTCCTTTTTTATTTAGATATGTATCGGAGGGATGTTAAGGAAAATTTCCATTGCCGCTGTAGGACAGGTTTTCATAGCTCCTGTGATACCAAGACAAGCTAGCCTTTGAATTTTTTTGTAGCGTAAGCTGTGCTTTTCTTTGTAAAGTTTTAGTCCACCATGTCGTTGATCCGTATGTTAGTATTGGAAGAATGATTGTTCTGTAACACCAGTAAATCATTTTGGGCTTCAGTCCCCATTTTCTGTCAAATAAGCTTTTAAAGGCCCAAAATGCCTTTAGTGCTTTGGCATGAGGTCATTCTATATGTTTGTTCCAGTTGAGTTTGATATCCAGTATGACACCTCGATATTTTACGTCATCTGAAAAAGGTATTATTGTTCCATTTATTGAAGGGAGTATGATGAACATTTTCCTTCTATTTGTAAACGGTACTAACTCAGTCTTACTTGGGTTGATGTTCAAGTTCTTTGACTGACACCATTTCATTATCACTCCTAAGGCTGATTGTATTCTTTCCGATATAATTAAATCATGTTTGCCTCTAATGATAATGACGAGGTCATCGGCATATCCTTTAGCCTCGTATCCCTGTTCTGTTAGACGGTCCACGAGTTCATCTACTACAATTGACCAAAGAAGTGGAGATAGCACCCCACCTTGGGGACAGCCTCTATAGGTCTGTGCAGTCAATGTGCTATCACCTAGATCCATGGTTGTCATTCGGCTCCTTAGCATTTCATGTGTCCATCTAATCGTGGCCGTTTCCAAACCCTTTTTCGTAGCCGTCGCTATTATGGCTTGATTGGGAGTATTGTCAAATCTACTTCTACAATGGCGCTATAGCCCAAATCGGACCTTGGCCTCCTGATATTCAGGTTCCTTAACATTTTATATTACTTATTGTGGAAGGGTTATTAGCCCTTCGCACAACCCTCTTTCTACGAATTTTTCATTATCATAGATTGAGGTGACTAAGGTATATCCAAGCAGGCAATGTGCTGGAATTATATATTACGTCGACCGGGACTTTAACTCACGACTTTCGCATTACCCTAGCTTTTGTGAAATGCTCCTTCTATATCTAGGAATGCGCAAAGGGCAATTTCTTTATAGTCTTTTGTCTTTTCGATTTATTTTACCAAACCGTGAAGGGCTGATTCTGTTGATTTACCCTTTTGGTAGGCATGTTGATTAGTATTAAGACGAACCTGTTCTTATATGTATGTCCACTAACTTCTCCATCGTTTTGACGAAGAAGGAGGTAAGGCTTATAGGACGATATGACTTAGGCTGATCAATGGGAAGATTCTCAGCCTTCGGTACAAATAGCACCCTCGCTTTCCTCCAAATTTTTGGGATACATCCTCAAATAAAGCAGACTTTAAAGATCCTTATCATTATTGGCATTAAGGCAAAAAAGTCGCAAACTACAGGTTTTCTCCGAATCCATCCAACATACCCATATAATGATTCAACCAATTGAATTGCAGCTGTAAGTGGAGATGGTTTTGAGTGCAGCTTGGCTGTCCGAGTAAAAACTAATTCGCTTACCACTTACTCCTGCACTCAATGCTGTCCCTTTTGCAATAGCCATAACTTGGTTGGAATATACAATCAAATCATCTAAATAGTCCCAAAATAATGTTGTTCTCTTTAGACCCTCCTACTAAAAAAAACTTATTTTATCACACAAAGAATTCCTTAAAATTAATTGAGAAACATGAAAAAAGGAAAGTGCGAGTAATCCGTGTAAATGAATTCGACCGGTCAGCGAATTTCCTGCGAACATTATAAACAGCATTTTTATAATCTAGATATTTCATCTGAGTATAATAAGATTGTGCTCAAGTTTTTAACGGTAAGAAATAAGGTTCGAAATGAATGACACAGATTTTGATATTATTACTCAAAAATCTCAAAATTGGATGTCCGTCCGTTCGTCTCTAGCCTGAGAACGAGTTGAGCTAAAAAGATCAAATTTTGTGCACGTTGTTTTTGACGAAAAGTTCAAGTTCAAGAATAAGCCGAATCGCTCCACCCGTTCTACCTCCTCCCAAATAAAATGAATCATTTTCAAACATTTTTAATAATATTATTTTCTTGGAAACTAAATCAGCTAACAATTCGAAATTTAGAAAATATTATTTTCATCACAAATGTGATCAATGGTATACAAATTATTCGAATCCCCCACTTCTTTTACCACCTCTCATACAAACTCCACTCTTTCATGAAATACTCTTAATCAATTTTTGTAGTACGTATAACATTTGTCGAGCTCAAATTTCGCATTGTAAATTTAGTTAGCATTCTTATTAAAATGGAGAAAAATTTAACCGATTACCTTCACTCCTTCTACCCCTCCCATAGAATGTAACACAATTTCAAATCTTTACAAAAATTTCATTTTCTTGAAAAGTGCAAATGTTACTGGTCTGAAATTTGAGAGATGTCTATTTCGTAATGTTCTAAGGTATTTCTAAAAAATTAACAAATACCCCCACATATTCTACCACCTCCCATGCAAACTGCACCATTTCACTTAATCTGACACACTAATTTTTTCAATACCTTTTAAATGTTTAAGACTTTAATTTTGTAGAAAACAATTTTGATAGCAAATCTTTCATGATATGATAAAGTTAGCTCAATGCCGCCACCCCTTCTACCGCTCTTCATACAAGATTTCTTAAAATCACGAAACCTTCTCTTCCGTCTAGAGTATCGCATATTTGAGCTTTACGACCAATCGTAGTTCTGTTACGTTTCTGCTTAAAGTTAATTTTACTAATCCAAGTAATTGATATTTTATCTCATCCGTGGGTAATTCGAAATTTAAGTTAAGGGGCATCAACACCGATGGTCACTTTACTTTTTTTTTCGGAACCTTACACTTTTAAAATTGAAATGTACACTTTTGGCAAGTCAGACGGACTCCTATGTTAAAAGGTTATAAATCCTTTAAAGAGAAAATTACTTTTCTTGTCTCAATTTAAAATCATTGAACTTAAATCATATGTTTTGATGATCTCTATAATAGTATTGGACTATCTACTGAGAAATACTGTCATCTAAATGTGACTTGAAACATAATTTGGGATCAGTTTGAACCCCAAAATCCTGAACGTTGTGAGCTGAAATCAATGAAAGCCCGCCAACATTATTTTCAAACAATATTGGAGTAGCGCATATATTAGCAATTAAGATTCAACATATGTTCAAATTAAAATCCTGTGAGTTCAAATTGAAGCAATTTATTAATTTGTCGTAATGTTAAACTTTAAAACAATTCTCTAACGAGTTGAACAGACAGTTCTAATATTTTAAGACCGAGAGAACATAATTAATGAATGAAGAAACAATAATGAATGGAAATAACAACCCTGAGACATACCCGAGTGGCAATGAGATACAAAGTAATTCATAATAGAAAACTTTCATTTTTCGATTAGATTAATTCTACTGAATGCTTTTTTCAAATCACATCTACGTTCAATGAATCTAATGCAGTAGTTCATAAATAATAATTGGTAGCAGTAGCCGATCGTAAACAAAACTATGTTAAACACCTGATATCATGATGCCATTATTAATAACCCATATTTCTCGAATATCCTCACAAAACTCCACCCATTCACTTCAATTGTCAACAAGTAATGATCAATGCTGCATTTATATTGCAAAAACTCTCCCTTTCCTTCCAATAATAAAAAACAACCCATCCTTGAAAAATTAAGTAAACTTTAACATCATATCCTTACACATCGAATTGAAATGATATCAACACTTAACTCTGAGCTAGATTGCTGTTGACTTCGTTATTTTCTAAAGTGACCAAAATAGGACCACTAAACTGCCATTACAATCTGGAAATGCCTTTTTAAATGTCCATGCCAATGACTTCTTTCTGGCCATTTCATAATTTCCTCTCCAGTTATAGCGTCATATGATCCTTACATCCGTTTTCCTTCATACCAGTTTTTTTTCATATCTTGGCATATTCCTCTCTGTATAAAAGTTATTCGACTTTCTTGGCCAGTTTTCTTGGAAACGGGCAATTTTTATAGTGTTTTATCTGGTCCGTTTTTTTTTATGAAATCGGGTAGGATGAAAAATGTTTATTGCCTAGGGATGTCTGCAAGCGTGTCTACAGGGCGTAATAAAAATTGAAGTACTTTATTACGTTTATAATGCACTACACTAGTAAACTACGGCAAGTATTATACTAGAAAGCATCACCTCCAACATAGGAGTCGGAGTTACGTTTTAATGTACACAGGGACAAGAATGGAGAAGGAGAACTATGTATACCACAGAAAAACTTTTAATGATCATGGGGTGGTGGATTTTTAATGGTCTTCCAGTTGCATTTTGTGTGAAACTTTTACACATTTAAGCATGTGCACTATTGTTGAACATAGCACACAGCTTACTAGGATCGGGAACTGTTTTATTTTTCATCAGTTTTGTTGCGAATTATTGTGCAGACAGGATATTTTTTTATTCGTTTGTGGTGGTATTGGTGTAGTTTGTATTATAATCGAGTTGGAACTACCAATTACGAATTTTTGTAATTATAACTTTCGTTATTACTTGAATTATTGTGCTATGTTAATTTTCAATTTTCGTTCATATTCTACGCGGGAAAAAATTTTCTGAGAGTTTCTCGTCTGAATTGTTATCTTCATATTTTGTGAACTTCTGTTGTTATAAACAAATTTAGCATGTAATTTTGTTGAAAGGATGATTGATTCTCTGCAAATCGGAAAAAAAAGTCCAACATAATCGTAATTCTATATTAAAATCATCCAACTAAACTCATCTAAAATGAAACTGAACTAATTCAATTTTATCTCTACCATGCAATACCTATTTACATTAATTTTGTCCTCCTTTCTTCGATTTGTCCCAGATTGATATTGGATTTAGTGTAAATTCTCATACTGTCGATGCGTATCTTTAAGCCTCCGTTTAAGGCTCATGCAAGGATTTTCCTCGCCCCCAAACAAACTAGGCAATAGGATAGCAGAGAAAAGGATACGACTACTTCGAAAATAGAAAATAAAATGTCACTTACATTCGTATCGTTCTCGGTACCCATTACAGGCCATTTGAGTACCCTATCAGGCAGCCGTAAAAATCCCGTCTTGGATTCTGCGATCGATCCGTGCCAAATTGATTATAGGGAACCGTCGTCTTATCACGGGTTAAAAGAAATTGAGAAGACAATTGGATGCCATTTCCAGGGCATTTAAACTTCTTTTGAAATCGATTCGAAATTGGATTTCATGACTCGGGTCGTTCTTCTGATTGTTGCATGAAGAGAGACGTAGTCTGCGATTGACATATTTTCTATGCTAGGTCGTTCGTTCCGAAACAAGCAGGACACACCGATCAGAGGGATGATACGACTGACGACAGAACCTGGAGACAAGATGCTACGAAACCACCACCGACTGGAATTCTATAAATCGATTAGTCGAATGAGTGGATTCCATTCAAGGTTCATTCGATGAGATTTAATTAACCGTTATTAGAAAAAGTATTTTACTGAGATGTCCTTTTTGTGGCTTTTTCATATCGGGTAGGTCTTATCTTCCTCGCATTCAAATCGAAATTCCAAATCAATTTCAGTTAAAATCGGAACCATGTAATGCTGTTTTAATTCTACCGCATAGACTTCTATTGAAAATCTGATTAAAATGTTCGTGATTTGGAAACTTTAAATTCCCTGAGAAGCACTAAGTCTTTGGCTTATTCAATGATCCCCAATACGTACGTCTCAATGCCATACCAATAATCTCACATGCGGAATATAAAGCGAATCTTTTTTCGTTCATGTTGTATGTGTCGCGTATCTCCAGTTAAATCCTTTGCGAGTTGCACCGAAAGGGATTCGTTCGACAATTTGCCGGAATGTGTGTGCAAATCCCTTTCAATTACTATACGAAAACGACTATCTCGTACGGAATCGGGTAGAATCCTTGACTATCTTCAGTATGCGCCGTACACTGATTCCTTAAATGATTTTCAGGCCAGACGTGTTAAATTGAACACAAGGCATACGTGCCTTGTGTTCGCAAGGATGTGTTCGGCAATGATATCGTTCCTTCGATGGGCCTGTCAAGCAACTTAAATTGTGGTCGGTTTTTTTAGTTGTCTTTATTTCTGGAGCGGTGTTTTTTTTTTTTTTGCGGGATATACTAATGACAATTGGAAAAAATTGATTGTCTATTGAATTTTTACTGGAAGAATATTAAGAAGCTTTGTTTATACAATACATCTGCATTACCTACGAGTATCTTGGAAAATGTTCATTTGGTAGATAAGCAAGGGATCGAAATCAGTTTTGATTTCAGTGCAGTGAATGATTGATATTTCATCAAACAGCAAAAAAAAACTTCCCATCAGTCCGTATATGTATGTACATCAGTTTCCCATATACGCACTCTTATCTGCATCAAAGCACCTCTCCCACGTATGTAAGTACTCAAACCCAAGGTATCAAATAAAATATTTTATACATTACCTTCAATGGCAATAATTGCTAATTTAAGAGCTTATGACAAAAATTCGCGAAATAGCTAAAGAAGACAACATGGAAAATTACAGTTTTGGAAACACTGCATATTTAAGTGAGAGGAAGGTTAAGGTCGAAAATTGCACTTGCTTATATCTCCACTACGAATACAGATAAAAAACTGAAACTTGATATTCGGGTAAATTGATTAATGAAAAAAAAAGTGAAAATAAATTAATTTTTTTTTTATCGAGTGAGGTGCAAATGCCGGCCGAATTTTTCTTTTAAAATTATATTTTCGATGTCAACTAAAAAGAAGGCCAATAAGTGTAATGGAGAAGGTCGGAAGGTGCATAGAAAAATAATTAAATAAACTGCCAACAAGTCGGGCGAAACTTTATTATACTTGGAGCAAGTTGCGGATGAGTGGAAAATCAATATGCTGGTTAGAGTATTTAGGGAAGACTAACAGAAAGGGAGCAGAGCTGTTGTCAATTTAACAATATTTCATTCGTTTCTGCAAGTTTGGGTTCTTATGAGGGGTGATAGTAAGGGTAGGTGGATGCTAAAAGCTTTTTACTTTATTGCTTGAATCACGTCCAATATTCTCTGTATAGAATGTGTTTCATAGATGAAGTTGCATAGAATTTTCATAAAATTCGGTGTATTTTACATTCACGAAACCGAACATTTGTATGGGAGGGGGTAGAGAAGGTAGGGGTATCGTAAAATTTGATATCCAGTTTTAATTTGTTTCTCTTGTGAGGTGCTTGTACAAAATTTCAAGTTCGTAGCTTTTAGTTTGTTAGTTATTAGTTGATTTAATGAAATTGGTCGAAATCATAGTTTTGTATGGGAGGGGGTAGAAGTGCAAGCGCGATTTCAAAACTTTTAACGTAATTTTATTTCAACTATTTTTGTAAGTTTTTGTACAAAATTTCAAATTGATAGCTTTTAATAGTTAGGTGATAATTGATTTCTTAATAATGGTCGAAATCAAACTTTTGTATGGGCGGGGGTAGAAGGACAGGTGCAATCTCAAAACTTTTGACGCAATTTTATTTCAACTGTTTTTAAAAGTTTTTGTGCGAAATTTGAAATTTATAGCTGTTAATAGTTTGGTGATAATTGATTTCTTGAAAATGGTAAAAAAAAATAATTTTGTATGGGAGGGGGTAGAAGTTTTAAAGGTTTTCAACCAGTTAATATTTTGTATATGGTCCCAAGATATGAATTTTTTACGATAAGTAATTTCGAAGATATAACCATTTGAAAAAGCAATTCGGCCGACAATTAGTTTTCAGACCCCCCCCTTTTTCGGACGCCAATGGATAACAAAATTAAATTATTTTAAAACTTTGTCCCACAACCCTGTCTATATCTCTACTGTTTTTCAACTTCCTATCTGCATTCGTGGTGGAGATATTGGCAAGTGTAATTTTTGACTTTTTCCCTCCTCCCCTTCCACCGAACTCCACCCAAAATTTAGAAAACAGAGCTCACTTACCCAATCAACAATGCACCAAAATAGAACTTTCTACCTTTAACGGTTTCGGAGATATGAGTCCATATGTACGGCGAACGGCGTACGGTGGGACAGATTTTTTTTTGCATTTTTAGGCTAATTTAGTCATTAAACGCGAAAAAAAATTTCAGGGTAGCAAATTTTTTTTTTTCCTGTGTCGATCACAATACTTTATTATTTGAATAATACAGTAAAATTAAAATCTCGACTGTAATTCAAACTTGGAACATGTGTAGACATATTAAGCTAAACTAGCGCAATACGAGAAATATGTATACAAAATTTTGCCATAATAGTAGTGGGGGGAAATGAGGAGCATTTCAAAAATAGTACACCTTTCAAAGTTTTAAACGGTTGCATCACAAAATCCAATACAGATATTGATTTGAAATTTTGCAAGATTGTTGAGCTATGGCCCATAATTTTGGTAAAAACAATTAATTTAGGATGTAGGGGACGGAAAGTGGTGGGCCAAAAAGACGAAAGCTTTCACTCATTTATTTAGGGCTTTGGTAAAAGATGCAAAGTGAAAATTTTGAACTTTGCATTTTTGCATTTTATTTGAAACATATAAAGAAAAAATAATATTTTGAACTAGAATTGATATCCACCAACTCCGCCATAGACGGTCCAAGCACGGTTGAGAAAGAAGGAGCGAGTATGGAGTTAATCTGAATGGCCAGTAACACCAGTGCGTCTCAGGAAATAAGCAAAAGTATGACATAGTTTAACTCGCAACATAGCTTTGAGAACTTCAGCATGTCATATTTAGCTGAAAACTCCCACCCTTTTTCTACTAGAGTGCAACAAATAACCGGTCCTCCAGGTTGGGGGTTGGGCGAAGCACCGACAACGCATTACTGGAAAAAAATTACTATCTAGGCACCTGAAGAACAGCCTCCGAACGGATGGACTCAACGGCAACGCCCCTCAAATGAAAAATGAACTACTCTATTGGATCTTGGAATGTTCGATCCTTATTTAGTACAGGTGCTATGAAAGAGTTCCTCGAAGAAGTGGCAAAACACAACATCAACATAACTGCCATCCAAGAAACGAAATGGCTCGGTAACGAAATCATGGACATGAGATCATACACAATTTATCCAAGTGGAAAATTGTTGGGAAGCATAGAGTTTGGAGTCGCTTTTGTCGTTGACAAAAATTTTAGTCAGCGAGTCACGAGTTTCAAACCAGTAAATGAAAGATTGTGTGCAATCCGAGCTTAGACTAAATTTTTCAGCACTTGGTTGATCAACGTTCATGCACCAACTGAAGACAAAGACGATATTACTAAAAACGAATTTTATGCCACCCTAGAGACAACCTATGATTCACTGCTCTCGAATGACCTAAAAATAGTCTTAGGGGATTTTAATACAAAAGTCGGAAGAGAGGAGGCTCATAGAGGAACAACACGAGGGCACAGTCTCCATGACATAACCAACGACAATGGCCAATGTCTTATTGATTTCGCCAGCAGCAAAAATATGATTGTAAGTTCGACGTGCTTCCCACATCGCGATATTCACAAACGAATGTGAACATCACCAGATGGTTACACCTTCAACCAAATAAACCACGTTCTAATTGAGAAAAGGGCTGCTTCCAGCAGTGCGAATTATGACTCTAATCACGTTCTAGTCAGAGCTAAGTATCGATGACGAATAGCTTGTCGTGGATATTCGAAAACGAACAGAGCTCGCAAATTCCATGTCGACAAGCTTAAAAACAAAACGATGGCGGAAGCTTACATGTCAGCATGTAATAAACACCTGTCACCAATATTTGAAAATATCCAAAATATGCCAGTGGAGAATATGTGGATGAAAATACGAGACAGCATCAAATCCTCCGCAGAAGAGGTGTTAGGATATCAAGTACGGCGTAAAAATAATAATTGATTCGTCTAAGAATTTCGCGGTGCAATAGGCAGAAAGAACGAGGCTTACAAAATTTTTACTGAACGACCAACACGAGCCAAAAAAGAAAGATATGACGAGCTTAAACCAAACGCAAAAACTACCTGCAGGCGAAAACAAAGGAAGTACCATAATGACAAGATACCAAAAATGGATGACAATATGAGACAAAATAAAACGCGGGACGCATAGAAAAAGACTTAAGAAAAGGATATAAACCAAAAACCAGTCTCTGCAAAGACGCAGAAAGCAACATTATCAGCGACGCACAAGAAATCAAAAGGAGATGGGCTTTCTCTTTGAACATCTTCTCAATCCCACCCCAATAGCATCTATCACGACAGACAACATTTCAATTCAGGCCTCAACCGACGAAAAAGAACCACCATCGACACCAACCACGCTTGCTGAAATCAAAGCACCCCTATGTGACCAAAAACGAAACAAGGCGCCGGTAAATGACGAAATGCCAGCTCAACTTCTGAAAAACGGTGGAAACTGTGTCGCTGAAATACTGCACAACATGATATGAAAAAGATGGACAGAGGAAATCATACCCGACAACTGGCGAAGCAGCATCATATGTCCAATTTACAAGAAAGGAGACAAACTCCGCTGTGAGAATAACAGAGGTATGTCATTGTTGCGTTTGTGTTTGGGAGAAGGTAGATATAGTAGGGGAATCGTAAAATTTGATATGCAGTGAAAGCAAAACAAAAGTAATGACGCAAACAAGAAGGAGAACGCAATCAGACAAAACATAACAATTGCGGAATATAATTTAGAGAGAGTGAACAACTTCATATATCTTGGGGCTAATCTACCGAAGGACGGTAATGAAACAGAGGAAACAAACGACGGATAATACTTGCAAATAAGACGTATTACTCGATACTTCCAATAATGAAATCCCAGAAAGTGAACAGGAACAATAAACTATGGTTTTATAAAACTGTTATACGACCTATGCTCTGTTATGGCAGTGAGACGTGGACATTAACGCGAACTTCCGAAAAAGCAGTTAACGCATTCAAAGAAAGGTCCTTCGAAGAATTTTGGAACCTGTGAAGGAAGGAACGGAATGGCGAATAAGATACAACCATGAGTTGTATCAGCTCTACGACGAGCCAGAAGCTTCAATGTTCATCATGGCCATATAGAGCGAATGGAAGACAGAAGAATCCCCAAACGTGCTCTGAAAGGTAAAGCGAGTGGTAACCAGCCAGTAGACAAACCACGCAAGCGGTGGGAAGACTAGGTTGATGAGAACAACAAAGCCATATTAAAAATAAACTGCCAACAAGTCGGGCGAAACTTTATTATTCTTGGGACAAGTTGGGAATGAGTGGAAAGTCAATATGCAAGTTATAGTGGTTAGGGGAGACTAAATGAAAGGGCAGGGCTGTTGTCAATTTAACAATATTTCATTCGTTTCTGCAAGTTTGGGTTTTTATGAGGGGAGGAGGAGGGGTAATAGTAAAGGTGGGTGAATATTAATAGCTTTTTAATTGATTGTATGAATCACGTCCAATATCGTCTGTATAGAATGTGTTTCATAGACGAAGTTGCATAGAATTTTCATAAAATTCTGTCTATTTTACATTCACGAAACCGAACAATTGTATGCGAGGGGGGAGAGAAGGTAGGGGAATCGTAAAACAAAATTTTAAATTCGTAGCTTTGAGTTTGTTGGTTATTAGCTGATTTAATGAAATTGGTCGAAATCATAGTTTTGTATGGGAGGGGGTAGAAGGGCAAGCGCGATTTCAAAACTTTTAACGTAACTATTTTTGTAAGTTTTTATGCAAATTTTCAAATTTATAGCCTTGAATAATTTGGTGATATTTGATTTCTTGAAAATGGTTGAAAAAATAGTTTTGTATGGGATGGGGTAGAAATTTTAAAGGTTTTCGACTAGTTAATATTTCGTATATTTAGAAATTTTTTTTAAATGCATTTCGCAAATTTTCACGTTTCTACCTTAAAATTTCACTCAATAATTTTCAGTTTATGTGGTTTTTTCAATGCACATGAAACATCTTGTACACGTTAGACCGGGGGGTCGGTTTCTAACAATTATGGATCAAGCTATTATTATTTTTCTATGTATATTAAATAGATGAATCCACATGCAAAATTTAGACTTTTTGTGTTTCACCAGAGCCCTAAAAACATCACTCAAAATTTTCGGCATTTTTGTTTATCACCTCCCTCCCCTTACAAATCCAAATGTACAATTTTTATTGAAATTAACCACTATGTAGTTCTATAATCTGACAAATTTTCGATTTGATATCTGTACTCTTTTTTGAGATATATCGATTTGTAATTTTGAAAAGTGCGCCATTTTTGAAATGCTCCTTTCTTTTCTTTGCTCATTTTCCCCACTACTATTATTTCAACATGTTATATTTTTTGTGTTTTTCTGGTGTAGCTTAATATATGTTTCAAGTTTCAATTACAAAGCTTAAGAGATAGTTGAGATATTCATTTTTAAGTTTTTTTCTTTGCACGCACCCCCCCCCCCCCTTCCCTCCACCTTGCAATACTTAGCCTCTCTCTAAGCTGATTCCGGTGGAACTATATGCCACCTTAATGGTCCCAAAATATGAATTTTTTACGATAAGTGATTGCAAAGATAAAATCATTTGGATTCGGCTGACAATTTGTTTTTAGCCTCCCCTTTTCGGACGCCTATGGATAAAAAAAAATTAAATTATTTTTAGAGTTTGTCCCAGAACCCTCTCTATATCTCTACTATTTTCAGCTTCATATCTGCATTCGTGGTGGAGATATTAGCAAGTGTAGCTTTTCGCTTTTTTCCTCCCCCCGCCTCCCTCTTCCACCTAACACCTTCCAAAATTTAGAAAATGGAGCTCACTTACCCAATCAACAATCCACCTAAGAACTAACATTCTACCTTTAATGGTCTCGGAGATATGAGTCCATATGTACGGCGAGACGGATTTTTTTTTTGCATTTTTAGGCTAATTTAATCATGAAACGCGAAAAACAAAATTTCAGGGTAGCAAATTTTTTTTTCCTGTGTCGATCACAATACTTTATTATTAGAATAATAAAGTAATCAGCAGCTGGAAGACGCGGTTTTTGGATCGGGATGATTGTGGGCGACGACTTCAGGATGTAAGTGCCTGATTTGGGCTGTCGCACCATTGATGATTTTGATTGATATCCAGCATAGGGCGGCCCTAACCTACACTAAATGTTTCATGTGTTTTGAAATTGGATTTAGTGAAATTGTACTATTTGTATGGGACTTTGTACAAGGAATGGGGGGGGGGGCTTTGGAAACAATTACAATCATCATGAAATTGATATGTTTTGAATTTCAGATCAGTAACATTCACACTGTTTAAGAAAGTCGAATTCTTGAAAAACGGTGTGATTGTGTCATATTGTATAGGTAGTATCGGTAGGTGGTAGAAGAAGTAGAGCTAATCGGTTATTTTTTTCCCGATATTAATAGTAATGCTAGTCAAGAATTTAGTATACAATTTTAGCTCGATGAAAGTTATGGGTACTGAGAAAATTGATGTAAACTATTTCATGAAAAAGTGTTTTTTGTATGTGAGGTGGTGGAGGGAGTGGGGGAATCCAAATAATTTGTGTACCAAAAGATTACATTTAGGATAGAAATAATATATTCTAAATTTCAAATTAATAACTCTTATTGTTTCCAAGAAAATTGGATTTATTTTATATTTTTGAAAATGAGTCACTTTGCATGGGAGGGGTTAGAAGGCGTGAGGAGATTGAAATAAAACCAAAATCAAATTACAAAACCTTTGCAATTTTTATTACAATCCGTTCAGCCGTTTGTGCGTGAACGACGGGCGGACAGACAGACAGACAGACAACGATTTCAAAAAAGTATTTTTATGCTTAGTTATTGTTATTATAAAATACAGCAAAAAACTAACTTATAGTATTTATAAGCAAATCATAGACAGACACTATAATTATATTTATATGTTGGTATGTATAGGGGTTTTCTAGGAAATGAGCAGATGGTATACGGCGAATACCCCATTTTCCGTAGGACGACAGCCCTCCGTATGTATGCATTTGTTAGGAATGCAGAACTCTTACTTATCAACACTTACTTGGGGATTAAAGAAGAATGGTTATGAAACACTTTTGGCACCTTTAATTTCTTTAGACTATTCAAAACTGGATATAATACAACTGCATAAGATTTAACATATCCAGTCCGCGAGAATTTAAAATAACTTGTCAATCAGACAGTAGTTATTATCGATTTCTGGAAAATTACTACGAGCATGTTTATATGAAGCTTTTCTAACTAATTTCGTGAAGAACGTTTTCAATGTAAATTTTCATACGATCTGTATTAACGCAGAAACGTGTTACCTGTGATGAGTTTCCTGATAAATGTTTCTCTCGAATTTATCAAATTTTACATGCAATATCTTAGTCTCTCCAAGACGACTGTTCTTACTTTCACTAATAAAACGGATTAAGTTTCTTAAAAAGAAAACTAAAGATTTTCTCAATTCCAGACAATCGAAAAAAGCGACTAAGCCTGCACATTAGACATGTTTGCGCATACATTTCATTCTTATTACTTGTCTCTTGCTTTTGTGCATGGAAGAAAAATAACACACATCGCTACATCAAGAAAAGCATCGCCGTTCTCTTAGAGCTGCGAGTAGCTTCCGCCACATTGAACTGTCTACAAGAGAATGTAAATGGAATTTATTGAATTGAATTTGGCGCCAACATTGAAAATCCACAATGAAAAGCTTTCACTTTCATTTCAATGTTACACCACTATCACGTCGCGTCCTATTTATCTATTTGGGATTCGTCGCCATGTTCTCGAATGATATGTGAAGTGATACATTTTATGAGACAGTAATGATTTTATCGAAAAGCAATATCAGACAACACTATGCTCAATAAATGCGAATAAGGATTAATGGCTTCTTGATGATATAGAGTACAGAATTGCTTTTAAGATTTCGTCGTAAATAAGAAATAAAAAGGGACTTAAATTTAGTATTAAGATTTGATTGAGATTAAATTTATTTTCAGGTGTTGCTAATAATTTTTATTAAATTATTGTAAAATAATGAAATTTAATAATACCAGTCAATAGCTCGAGCGGGATCCTAAAAGTGAAGACCTCAAGGACTGATTTGGATAATAGTATTGTAATAGCATTGAGGAAAAAAATGGTATAGTTGCACGTAATAAACACATCATGAGCATATTTGTCGTACTAAATAAAGCTGGAAGCAAAAATAAGTATTTAACACATCGTTCAATAAGTTCGTAGGTTAACTAATAAAACATCAACTTTTGGGAAAAAATTTGACTTTATTCTTCAACATAGTCTCCTTCTTGAGTGATACAATCATTCGAGCGCCACTCTAACTTTTCGATGCCTTTTTTATACAACGATTTGGCTTTACCCTCAAAATCAGCATATTTTCGGTTACGGCGTCAGTATTTGACGCAAATCTCTTTCTCGAGCATCCTTTTGAGCTCTGCGAACAGGTAGTAGTTGCTGCAGCCAGATCTGAAGAATATAGTGGGCGAGGAAGCAATTCGAACTTCAATTCGTGCAATTTGGCCATCGTTACCATGAACTAGTGACACGGTGCATTGTCTTGATGAAAGAGCGCTTTTTCCTTCTTCATATGGGGCCAATTTTCTGCAATTTCGTCATTCAATCGCTGCAACAACGCTATATAATATTCACTGTAGATGGTTTTTCCTTCTTAGCATAGTCGAAGAACAATATTCCATGCGCCAAAACTTTACCGGCGAACATTTGCGTTTTTGGTCGCTTCAGACAGCTTTCACTGGCTTCTCGCCACTCAGCTGACTGCCGATTTGAATTTAGAGTGTAGTGACGGATCCATGTTTCATCAATTGTCACTTACCGCAAGAAATAGTCCTTTTCATTCCAGCTCCAGGCTGCACTCTGAATCGTTGACGCGTTGTTGTTTTTGATTGACTACGAGAAAACGCGGTACCCACGTTGAACACAGCTTTTTCATGGGCAAATGTTCATGCACGATGGTAAACACACTGCCTTTGGATATCCTTAAAGCTATCTCCTGCAACTTAATTTTACGGTCTTTTGAAACGATTTTGCGCACTCTTTCTTTTGTTTCCTGGCAAACACCTTCACTTGGACGCACAGAGCGTTCAGCATCATCGGTGTCTGTAAGATCGCGTTTAAATTCCAAACCAACGTTTGACTGTTGCTTTTGATGGAGAAGAGTCTTCATAGTACTTATCAAACCAACTTTTTTCAACACGGATTTGGCGCATGCGTCAAAAACTCGTAGCTTTGTGCGAAGGGAGACACCTCCTAACCTCCAGAAAGGTCAAAGGATTCCAAAGACCTGACGAGCACTTATAAGTAAAATGAAAAGAGCAATGCTTAAAATTAATGTGTAATGTAAACAAAAAGGTAAACATTAAAATAATTTTTTTTTACTAGAATGTCGGGCATTACATGTATTTTATTGTGCTCGTAATCGTCCATCAGAGTGATTAATTCTAGAAACTATGGGTCGTTTTCGCAATACGTTTACTCTAAACGATAAGACACATGCCGTAGGATGTCGCACAGTACGCACACAACAAGCGATTGATGGTGTGCAGGAGCATACATACATTGTATGGCTCTGTGACCTAGACCAGACGCATATGATGAAGTGATTGTTAGCCCTGCCTCTGACGCGGAGAATCTTTTCTTTAATACACAACATCACTCTGCTATAATAGTAGAATTACCATGCAACAACATTAATTTTGTTCACTCTTACCATGATAATATTGTATTTGACTTCCGTAATGCTGATTTCAATTGCATTAATAATGAACTTTCTTCGATAGACTGGATATCCCTTTTCTCATGTAATGATCTTGACAGTGCCATAACAACGATTTATGATGTGATCTTTAAAATTGTCGATAATTATGTCCTGGTAAAAAAACAAAAAGACAAAGTTTCAGAGCCCTGGTTAGATGAAAACCTCAGATCACTGCGGAATAGAAGAAATAAGCTATTTAAAAAACTTAAGAAAACAGGAGCGATTACTCCTAATCTGCATTGAAGTTATGACACGCTGGCCTCAGAGTTCTCTTCTAAGTCCCGGGTTGCGTATGACTGTTATGTAAAACAAATTGGTGAAGATATCATAACAGAACCAAAAAGATTATTCGAATTTGTTAATACAAAATGAAAAAGTTCGGGTTATTCCGTGACCATGTCCAATGGGATCACGCAATCCTCCTGCCGGCGTAATATCTGCGATATATTTGCTGACCGTTTTCAAGAGGTTTTTGGTGCCCAGTCAGACTCAGCCCAGAGCGAACCCAATATTTCGGTTCCTACACTTGTTGATTATATCTCATTGTCTATTGAGGAGGTGCTCGATGCTCTCAAAACTATTGATACCAAAAAAGGTCCAGGTCCTGATCTTATTCCTCCCCTATTTTTATCAAAGTGTGCCCATCAACTTTTGAGACCTTTACATTTTCTCTTCAACAAGTCACTGTCATTGAGAACTTTCCCCTCGGCTTGGAAATCATCGCATCTCATACCTATCCACAAAAATGGAGACAAACGAAAAGTTGAGAACTACAGAGTTATAGCAATTCTATCAGCTATACCGAAATTATTCGAAAAAATTATCTGCGCTAAATTAACTAATATGATCAACCCTGTTTTTAATGACCAGCAGCACGGCTTTAGAAAAGGTCGCTCGACTACAACGAATCTCATGATTCTTGTATCTGATACGCTCTGTGCGCTTGAAAATGGGCATCAAGTCGATACAATATACACCGACTTTAGCAAAGCGTTCAACCGAGTTGATCACAATATCCTGATTTTAAAGTTAAAAAAAATTGGTATGACAGGATCCTTACTTGGCTGGCTTAAGTCCTATCTCAATAACAGAACTCAATCTTTCAAGTTTCAAGGTCTTATTTCCAAGTGTCCTGCAAGTGTACCCCAAGAAAGTCACTTGGGACCTCTCTTATTTAATGTTTTCATCTCAGATCTATCAGAAGTATTGGAAAATGTTTCACATTTGATGTACGCTGATGATCTAAAAATATATCATGCCATAACCTCGCCCGCAGATGCCGCATTCCTACAATCCAATCTTATTGCGCTAGATCATTGGAGCATTCAAAACAAATTAGAGCTTAATGTCAGTAAATGCCACGCTATAAGTTTATCACGTTAATCATCATCATATCACCATGACTATGTCTTAAGTGGAACTCAATTACACCGTGTTGATCAAATTGAAGACCTCCGCTTACTACTGGACGACAAACTGTGCTTCAAATCTCACTATAATCGAATAATTTCGAAAGCGAATAGACTTCTTGGGTTCATTAACAGAAGAACCAAAGAGTTTAAGAATGTATGGGTTACCAAATCTTTATTCTGTTCTCTTGTCCGCCCTATTCTGGAATATGTATGTCCCATTTGGGACCATTTTTTCCAGTTATACAGCAACGGAATAGAGTCAATCCAGAAGCAATTCCTTCTTTTTGCTCTCAGGGACTTGTATGATCCTAGAGACTTTGAAAACCTTCCACCATACACAGTTAGGCTGCAATTATTAAATCTATTACCGCTTGGTTCTAGAAGAACTATGCCCACATCCTGTTTCACCTTAGATGTTTTGAAAGGCGATATTAAGGTTGACCATATCTCAAATAAATTCAGACTCAATGACAATGTCAGGCTGACGAGACATTCAAAACCACTTAAGGAATATGCACATCGTACTGATTACGGACAAAATGAACCTATTAACAGATGCTGTAGAGTATTTAACAAATTCAGCGCCCACTATACACCTCCAATAAGTAAGCTAACATATAAACTGAGACTACGCTCCGTTTTGTAAGGTCCCCACATCCCGTTTGATCCTTCCACCAGTGTCTATGATATATCATATATGCATATCAAAATGTGTTTAATTAATTAAGGTAAATTTAAATATATTAGGATATATTAAAATAAATTAAATTAAGCAATCTATTTATTTCTAAGCTATATTGTTATGATTAAATAAATAAATAAAATGTTCAGCTTCTGAACAACGCAACACCTTGTACCTTCGTAATATTCTTCAATCATAGCTATGACCTTATCTGGAATACCTCTCCTACGCAAAACATTCCATATGTAATCTCGCTTAACGCTTTCGAAAGCCTTTTCGAAGTCCACAAAAATGAGATGTAGTGGCGAGCCCATTTTGGTGGACTGCTCCAATATTATCCGTTGGATACTTCTGTGGTCGGTACAAGACGACTCTTTACGGAATCCAGCCTAACAAACTTCGAGAGTGCAATCGCCAACCTTGCCCCATGTGTCTTGCGACATCCAGAGTTTCTCACTGTTTTGCACATATCTCACAGATTCTTTAGCACTAGTTAGAAACGTGTTTCTGGTTGCCCCCAATTGACATCCACTGTCATATCCGCTCAATGTAGATGACTTTTCGCGTAGAATGGTGGGGCATTAGCGCTTTTTGATGCTGTCTCTAAGTCTATCGACACTAAGCTTGCGCTTCATTTGAAGGTTTTATGGTCATCTGATAGCTGCTGGGCACAATCTTAAGCAGGCAAACATCAAGTGGTGATCGCTCCCCAAGTCAGCTCCACGCTTCGCTCGCACATCGAGGCGACATCTTCTTCATCCTCGACTTATAGCCAAATAATCGATCTGGTTCTGAGTAACACCATCAGGGGAAACCCAAGATGTTTTATGTTGTTTATACAAAAAGGGTCCCTCCGATGGCCATTTGCCGTGTACTATAAAACTCCACAAATAATTTGCCGTTTTCCAAGGTCGTGACGTGTCGACCCAAGGGTCACCATGCCTTCCCATGACATGTTCTAGTCCAGTTTTGCCAGGGTCAACCTGGTCGTTCATATCTCCTTGGAATACGCTCGAAGGTGGCATTCAATTGGCTATAAAGCTCATCTATGTCACCAGGTATTGCGGTATTAGTTGGTGCGTAACACTGTAGAGTTGTTACGTTTCTGACACTGGTCCTGAGCCTGACGACGATAATCCTATCGGAGAGTGGTTCCCAGCTGATGAGACTGTTTCTCGCTCTCCATGTAAGGACAACCGCCATGCCATTTTTGGCTTCACTCTCAGGAATAACAGAATGGTATTTCCACTCGGAGTTCATTCTTCTCCTGATCCTGTCCACCTGACCTCGCTCAAGCCCGGGGTTTGGATGTTATAGTGCTCCATTTCACGAGTCGGTCACAGATTAGCGGTGCAAGTACCGATTTACCCCAGTTCTTCACCCGTCATTCAATATTCGAACCTTCCAGAAGCCAATCATAATCTGTTTTCGAATGCCAAAAGTCGTTACCGTAGAATCCGTCCGTAGCCGAGGTGCTGTATCCTTTCTCTTATCAGTTAGTTAAGATAAGCCCATGATCCAGTAAGTGTCCATTTTCCATTTTCAGGGCAAGCAGGACTGGCTGTGGGTGAATTTTTCTGCCCCCATCCCATAGGGGGATGGTTGACTGAGGTCCGTGGAGTCACTATTCTCCAAAAATAGTTGCGTGAATTAGTTAAACCTCATCCTGCAACTACCACCCCGCGTGGAGTATTTCGGTACAGTAAACACATTCTTTGTGCAGAAACCTGAATATCACAAGGACCATTTCCGAATTGGACTGTAGTGCAATTGAAGAAAAAGATACCCTTTTAAAAATCTATACAAGTAAATATAATTATAGTGTCTGTTAGTTATTAATTTAAAAACGGCTATTAGTTAGTTTTCTCCTTCATTTAGCATAAGAACACGTTTTTGAGATTTTTCTGACTGTATGTCCAGATTCAACTCAAAAACGGTTGAACCGAGTCTAATGAAACTCTTTGTTGCGTATGCTTGAAGCCGCAATCTTGGTTTTACTTCAATCCCCACGCCTTCTACCACCGCCCATACAAATGTTACAATTTCAAATGAAACCTTTTTTTAAAATGAAATTTTTGTGTTTCGATTTGGTTTTGGTAAGACGGAAAAAAATTATTTACATTTCCTTCCCCATACTTACATCTCACATACGAAATAATTAATTTTTTATACCATTTTCTTTGATTATGTTAAAGTTATTCATAGAAAATTGTTGTAAATGACGCCTTAGTAGTTATTTTTCTTTTTCCACAATGGCACTACAACCCAAATCGGGGCTTGGACTCCTGAACATCGGGCATTACGCTCAATCATAGTTCTGTAATGTTTGGAAAGCTTTAAAAACTTTATCGGTTATGTATAACAACATATTTCGGGAGATTTCTCAGAATTTTCGCAACCCTATAAATCTATACCCTCTAGCCTCAGTAATTGTGATAAATGATTTTATTTTTAATACCTAATTATGGGTGCTAATTTGAAAAAGAAGAAAAAAAGCCGCGTGAATCTCTTTCACCCAAAATATACTGCTTAAATTATTTCCATTATGCGAAAGTTCTAATCTCGCCGCTGTCCTTTAGCTGTCCCTCAACTGTCCTCGATCGGGTGGTTAAAGAACCAATTGTTCGATGCAGTTGGTGATTGCTATCTCGCTTCTAAATGGAAATAATATCGCCGAAAATACCAAAGCCATTTGAAAATCAATACTTAATAAAAGTTAATTACCGGACAATCAAATTGTTTGCCAGAGCCCTGCGACATTCGGACAATTGTTTCGGCGTTAGGCACGTTTCAGCGAGAAATCCGTACCTTCGTCGGAGCGGGCGAAACAGGCTCGTTGGTCAGTCATGGTGGCGGCGGCGGTCTGTTGTTTCAATTTGCCGTGTTCCATCTGCGGCGTTAATTATAATTATCAGCATACGCCGAAGGCTTAATTAGAATTCCGTCGTGTTCAGTGCCAGGACGTGCCAGGACGATTGCGACGCAGTGCCGGAATTGGTGGTGGTAGTATTCGTGGTGCAGGACATAAACAACACGTCATATGCTTCGATAATTTCGGCCGGTCATACGTGAAGTCGTTCAAAGGTATAAATGCAAGGGGGCACTATGGAAGCTTGGGAATCTCTTATTACGATACGGTTTAGCTATTTCGGCAATTACTGCGCCCGTTATTTGTAATTGTAGCGATCGGAAGGCATCATACCAGAGGAGCGGAGAAGGAGATTAAAGGTTTTATGAAACATTTCACCGGATTACCGATCGGAGTTACGAGCGGAATAATAAAGTGGAAACTCCTTATGGTAATCTGATTTCGATTGAATTTCGTATTCCGGGAATACGTACACTTTAGTACTTTACGAAATTACTTTTTCAGCATTATCGACTGCGAAACAATAAGCAGGTCGCACCTTCGCTTCCTTCATCATGGGAATCCAGCGTTATTCATTCGAGACCTGTAAAAATGTATTCAATCCACGATGTAAACACCAATATACACTGCCGTATGTATATGCAACATGTACGAAATACCGGCAGGAACAAAATGGAAATATGAGAAACATATACTTGAACCTCCATCGAGCACGAAATAAAAAATCGAAAAAAGACCAAAAGGATTGAAGGAAAAGCTTTTTGAGATCCTGTTGGCTAAAGTGAGCTCGAGCGTTATGCATTATTCATGAACTCCGAGCGTATTCAAATTTCGCCGCTGGCTATATGAGCGAGACTTTTGGTTTTACCGAAGAGCTTTTCTTTTCTATTGATCTCTCAGGTTTTCACTTATAAGCACAGATGGCTTTACAGGTCCTTGTTGATGTCTTGTTGATACTGTGGCATGTCTCCGGGGTTGATTGCACAATGTCAACAGAACTGCTAGGCTTTCTGGCTATAAGGAACTGCTACATTATATACATGCCGTATAATCTTAGTCCTTTCTTGCGGAGTGAACAGGAATATACGAGGCGATTTCATTTCAAACAGTCGTGCACATTATGCAAATTTAATACCAAGTGGATATTTTCGCAGGGAAATTGTTCTGGAAATTACAAACCGGTTTCAAGATCTTCGTTAAAAATTCCTCCTTAGCGAAAAATAAATATAAATGTGTTTGCATTTCAGACTAAATTTATTATTATTTTGCATTTTAGTTGCTTAAATTGAGCTAAACTTAAAGTTAAAGAAGTCCTTGGCTTACCTCACCGGTAACGAGCTCGTATTTATTTCAGTAACTACAGCTTATTTCATTATACAAATATAATATTAAAAATTTAGCAGTACAACGATTGGGCCGAAAACCCAATTATACTGTTACATGTCCACCCTAGCCTAGTGAGTACCGTGTTAATCTACAATGTGAAGGTCGTGAGATCAAATCCCGGTCGACGCATAATTCCAGCACGCGGCTTGGTTATCTCAATCTAGGAAAACGAAAAATTCGTAAATAGAGGGTTGTGCAAAAAGCTAACAACCCTTCCATAATAAGTAATGAAAATGTTAAGGAACCTGAAGTGAAAGTCAGGAGGTCTAGGACCGATTTGGGATGTATTGCCATTGTAGAAGTAGGCTGTTACATGTCAGCTCTACTTTTTATCATCTACCACTGAACACTGATGCATATTAATGTGCGCATTCGAACGTAATATGGAAAACCTGCTTGAACCCGATCGGAATGTTCAAGGGCTCAACAAAAAGTAATGAAAGAGCACGCGTACTTTAGATCGCTTGCCCTTCGAATTTTTAAGGTCTAAAGACCTTGAACATTAAATCAATCAACAACAAATGCCACGGGCAATGAATAGAAGCAAGAATATCTACACATATGTATGTGCTCGTACGATAGGGAAAATACTCTGACGACGAGGAAATGCTTAATAAAAGCCATCAAAAGCGCTCGGCCGAGAAGAAAAACATAATAGGACTACGATTGGGCGTAAAGCCCAATCGTGCGATACTCTTGATGAAAGAGAAATTTTCTGATCTTAAGAAATTCTAAAGCGGAAGTTATAGAGAGGATGACGACATTGACCTGATTTTGTCACATCACGCTAGAGTTGTTATCAAAATGTTTTATACAAAATTTCGGAATCAAAAATTTAATAGGCACTGAGAAAATGAGTGTATTGGGTTTAGTGAAATTGTGCAGTTTGTATGGGAGGTGGTAGAAAGAGGGGCGAGTTCTTAAAGATTTTTTCAGAAATAACTATAAACATCATGTCTTTGTCATGTTTTGAATTGCAAATCAGTGGAATTCATACTTTTCAGGAAAACGGAATTTTTGTAAAGCTGTAAAATTGTGTCAGATTATATGGGAGGGGGTAGAATGAGTGAAGTTAATTTTTTAATTTATTTTGGTCATACTAATAATTCTAAATACATTTTATATGCTCAATTTCAGCTTATACGTGCTGAGTAAATTTGATTCGAGTATTTCATGAAATAGTGCGGTTTGTATGTGAGGTGTGGAAGGAAGGGAAGGACTCAAATAATTTTTATACAGTAGATTGAAATTATCATAAAAGTGATTCCAAGTTGTGATTCCAAATTTCATATCAATAGCTCTTATATTTTTCGAGGAAATCCGTTTATTGTCAAATTGCGAAATTATGTCATTTTGTATGGGGGGGAGTAGAAGGGGGTAAAGATAATCATGTAATTTTTTGTTTTGATATTATTTATAATTTAAAATAAACACTTTTTGCACAATTTCGGCTCGATAAATTTTATACCCTATGAGTAAATTGGTTTAGAGCATTTCATGAAAAAGTGCAGTTTGTATGGGAGGTAATAGAAGGAGGAGAAGAAGACAAATAATTTCCAAACAGTAGATTGATATCATCACAAAACTATTATATTCCAAATTTCAGATCAACAGCATTTATACTTTTCGAGCAAATACGTTTATTGTCAAATTGCGAAATTGTGTCATTTTGTATGGGAGAGGGCTACTTTTTTGTCAGAAACGACGTGTAAAAAATTTGAGCTCTCGAACTGTACGCGTTCTCAAGCTAAAGGAGACACGGACGGACAGACGGACGTACATCCGGTTTTGAGATTTTTGAGTGATTATATGAACTTCTGTATCATTCATTTGTTGTTTCTCCGAGCCTTATTTCTTAGCGTTACAAACTTTGTGGCAAACTTATAATACTCTCAGATTTCATCTAGAGTATAAAGGTTCGGCAGAAAAGAACAATATAAAAATGCGAGCATTTTTAAAAAGCAGTCAGTCTGCTTTGGAGCAGTCGACGAATCAGTCGACGTTTAGAAAGCGAAAGAGTAAAGATTAGCAAGCAATAATTTGTGAGTGAAAAAGACTCAAGTGAAATATGGAAAGATAATTAAAAACATAACAGGAGTACAATTGGGCCCAATCGTGCGATACTCTAGATGAAAGAGAAATTTTTGTATCTTAAGAAATTTTTAGAGGAAGTGGTAGAGGGGGTGACGACATTGAACTAATTTTTTCACATGACGTTAAGGTTGCTATCAAAATGTTTTATGCAAAATTTAGGATTTAAAAATTTAATAGGTACTGAGAAAATTAGTGTATTAGATGTAGTGAAGTAGGGCAGTTTGTATGGGAGGTGATAGAAGGAGGGGCGAGTTTTTAATGACTTTCATAAATAACTATAAACATCATGCTTTTGACATGTTTGAAATTGCAGATCAGTAGCATTCATACTTTTCAGGAAAATCGACTTTTTATAAAGTTGTGAAATTGTGTCATTTTGTATGGGAGTGGGTAGAAGGGGTAAAGCTAATCGTCTAAAAATTTTTTGGTTTTTCTAATAATTCTAAATAAATATTTAGTGCATAATTTCAGCTCGATCAATTTTATACGCACTGAGTAAATTGGCTTAGAGCATGAAAAAGTGTAGTTTGTGTGGGAGGTGGTGGAAGGAATGGGAGGACTCAAATAACTTTTGAACAGGAGATTTATATCATCATAAAAGTAATATATTCCAAATTTCAGATCAATTGCATTTATATTTTTCGAGCAAATCCGTTTATTGTGAAATTACGAAATTGTGTCATTTTGTATGGGTAGGAAGGGGTTCAGCTAATCGTCTCATTTTTTTGGTCTTGCTAATAATTTTAAATAAATATTTCGTACACAATTTCAGTTCGATAACTATTATACGCACTGAGTAAATTGGTTTAGAGAATTTAATGAAAAAGTGCAGTTTGTATGGGAGGTGATGGAAGGTGGAGGAAGACACAAATTAGTTTTATAGAGTAGATTGGAATCATCATAAAAGTATTACATTCCAAATTTCAGATCAATGTCATTTGTACTTTTCGAGCAAATCCATTTATTGTCAAATTGCGAAATTGTGTCATTTTGTATGGGAGGGGGTAGAAGGGGTGGAGCGATTTGGCTCGTTCACGAACTTGACCTTACTGTTTTGTTAAAAACGACGTATACAAAATTTGAACTTTCTAGCGCAACGCGTTCTCAAGCTAGGGAGGACACGGACGGACAGACAGACAGACGGTCGGACATCCGGTTTTGAGATTTTTGAGTGATTATATGAACTTCCTTATTTCTTGGCGTTGCAAACTTTGTGGGAAACTTATAATACTCTCAGATTTCATCTAGAGTATAAAAACTTTTTCGGTTAATTTGAAGTGAACTTGTTAAACTTGTACAGGGTGCATCATCTTTTGTGTTGGTATGTAAACATTAAATAACTTTGAAAACAAAACAACTGATTTCTATGTATGAGGTATTTTTATTCAAATTGTTCCTTTGCAATTTCTTTGGACTAGTTTTAGAATACCACACCAATCAAGTGGCCGCCTTTATTGGCCATATCAAAATGTGCTTTTTCGAATATCCCGGGCGGTACAGCGATAATTTCGGCATGAGCTCATCAATGGTCTAGGGCTTGCTGACGTACACCTTGCTTTTCAATTAACCCCACAAAAAGAAGTCCGGAGGGGACAAATCTGGAGATCTGGGTGGCCAGTCAATGCTGCCTCTTTTTGATATCTGACGTCCAGGAAATTTTCGTTGCAGAAACTGAATTGTTTGATTTGCAGTGTGACATGGCGCACAGTCTTGTTGAAACCAGTAACCGTCAAGACTTTTTTCACAGAAAATCAGGTTCGGTGTCAACCTTTCGAGCGACTATTTGGCCGCATTCCAAGCGACGTGGACGATCTGTTGGCAATATTCTTTGTGTTAATTGCACTTTATACGGAAACAAATGCAAATCATCCTTCAAAATGAGCCGCAAAGGGGTTCCACTGACGCCAAAATGCTGAGCGCGATGACAATACGACACTTTTGGGTTCTGGGCAACGCTCTCTCTGACCATTTCAATCAGTTCATTGGAACGTCTTGGTCGTGATGAACGGCATGTTGACGATCTCTCACTGTCCCGTGCTCAACAACATTTTTGTCACTATCAGAATTCCTTAATGCAAGGAAATGCCATAAATCGGTTCCAAATTCAAAAGATGGAAATCAAATAATCCTCTGCCTCATCATTTAATGAAGGGACGAAACAAACAAGAAGATCCCCACACCAAGTACATAAATAAAAATAACACAAAAAATTAACAAAAAATTGACAAAAAAATTGGTATCAACCAGCAATTAAGTCTACGCCTTAAGCACATCTCTCAATTCAACACCAAATGACGAATAGTGTTGTCGAATAGTGTTGCACGTTACGTCAATCCAACTGAACGGCTATTTTCAGTGTACAGCGTCACTATTTCGGCGCGTTGTTTCGGTGTGAAGTGATTCGTGGTTAAAATTGTACTCAATTGACGTTTCGAGTCAATCGTTTGATAAATGTCAAAGTTATTCAATGTTTAAATACCGACATAGAAAATGGCGCACCCTGTAGTTTAATTTTTAGTTTATATCCAGCGACCCTTTGAGCACTTCAATACAATACTTTAGATAAAGTTAAAAAAATTTTGTATGAGGAGTGGCAAAAGAGGTTACAGCATTGAACTAATTTTTTTCACATCATGCTAGAGTAGCTATGAAAATGTTTTGGACAAAATTCAAGCTTCAAAAACTGAAATTAATTTATTATATTAATTGAAATTGTGCAGTGGTAGGAGGGGTATTTAGTGATTTTTTCAGTAATAACTATTAACATTATGCAATTAATATCTCTCAAATTTGAGACCAGTTACTTTCATAGTTTAGAAGAAAATCGATTTTTTTGTGAAATTGTGTCGAATTGGATGGGAGCGATAGAAGCAGTGAAGCAAATCAGTTAATTTTTCATAATAATAATGCTCATTAAGTATTCAGTATTAAATTTAAGCTCGAAAAATGTTAAACGTACTTATAGTGTTTCATAAAAAAGTGAAGTTTGCTTGGGAGGTGGTAGAAGGAGTGAAGGGATTCGAATAATTTTAACACCATAGATTAAATTTATAATAAAAATATTATGTTCCAAATTTGAAATTGTTAGCTGTTATGATTTCTAAGAAAATTTAATAATTGAACATTTTTGAAAATGATTCATTTTGTATTGGAAGGGTAGAACGGGTTGAGCGATTTGGCCCGTTTACGAACTTGACGTTACCTTTTTTATCAAAAACGGCGTGTACAAAATTTCAACTATTTGGCAAAACGCGTTCTCAAGGTAAAAAACGCACACGGACAACCGGTTTTAAGATTTTTGAGTGAAAATATTTACTTCTGTGTCAGTTATAATATTAAAAGCAAACTTATAACAATTTTAGATTTCATCTAAAGCAGTGGTTCCCCACCCGTATAAGTCTACGGACCACTGGGACATAAATTAAACCATGTGTCTCACCCCCGACTTGGGTGGCGTACCTTCTGGGGAGTATGCGGTCTTATGCACAAATTCTTTGACAAGCTGAGAAATTCGAAGAGTTAGGCTCTTGCTTAGAGCTACCCGCGTTAAGAGAAAGATCGCTAGGATTGACAATGAAAGGATTTCGAATCAGTTTTTTTATATCTAGCTTGAGTCGCATTGTTTTCATATTCAGGGAAATAACGAGCAAACCCATGCTTGAGAGTGCTGAAGTGACTGAGTATGTTATATTGCACTTGGCCTGTGACAGTAGCACAGTTCTCGTCGTCAGAGTTTTATAAATCGGGAAAGATTGAAAGTTTTTTCTTTCAACTTTGGCTGTCCAGAAAGTCGGCTTTGTTCATCTCATCATGAAATATTTCTCACGAAAAAATCATTGTGAATAAAAATTCGTCCTGTTTTGTGACTGTATGACCGCAACAGTGAGAAAATATGTGCGTGATATCACTGACTGGAGTAACGAGGGGACAAATGTTAGAACGCTGTTTCTGTAGAGCAATAGAGTGACTTTTTTGACATTTAAATGTAAGCCTGGTTATATTGATATTGAGATATTGAAATCGTAGATTGATTATGTACTTATATTTTTGTCCTGTAGTGTAGCGGTGAAGAAACTTGCCAATTTCCGCAACAAATTCAAAAAAGGTGTAAATGACCTCCGCTGCACGGCCGTACATAAGGAACATTGATATGGCTTTGTATATATAAATATATATTTGTACATCCCAGCCAACAAATTAATTCGTTAAAGAATCGTTACTGAACGATTCGATCGTCAACGAGCGTCGTTACCGAGTCATTAACGATTCATCAAGCGTACTAAATGGACATTCATTAATGAATTATTATTAACAATTCATTAATGAATTGTAAAACGCTTGCAAAAACGAGTATATAAGCAAGTATATAATCGTTATCAATGAATCATTAATGTGTTGTTAATGATTTTCATTCTAACTCATTAATGAATATCGTTAACGATTCATAAGGAATATTTTTTTGTGAAAGATTAGTGATTAATAAAAGAACTTAGCACACAAGCACACGTGGTCTTCTCTGCAAACTCCAGTTTTTTCACCATTTGCATTTGAAATATCGGCACGAAATAATTTTTAGCTCTATTCATGCGCATGATGAGATGAAAACTGCTGATATATAACAAGATCGTTGTTGAGCGATCCTTTTTGTTTGGTTTATTTGTTTTGTGGCATTTCATGCTCATTTTAAGATCGTTATTTGCGAGTGCTCGTTAAATTGTTTTAATGGGATATATTTGGCTGAGCACACTTTCATACGTAATCGTAGAAATTTTTGAATGTTTTCAATTTCTGTGGTACTTGAACTGAATTGTGTGTCACGAAGAAAGTCGTCGCTGCTACATAATTCGTTTCCTCGCTCACTCTTACGCCACTGTATGTTGGTCTTAGATTTTGGAGCTAAGGAACCGTTTCAAACGAACTCGAAAAATTTTAATTAAATACTATACATACTGAACACATATACATATATACACACAAGTGTGAAAAAGATAGACTCACATTTAAGAACGCCCCGATCCTGAGCAGCGCGGCCCCACGACTCCTCTAGTGTTCTGCCCTGCTTCTCGTAACGCGGCCGCTGACGCAGAATTCCACAGTAACAACACAACACTTAAAACCCGGAAGTCGACAAGTGAAAATCCCACAAAACGAGCTCTGACCGAAAGGCGCCCATAATCTCAACCGAGTAGTAGGAGCAGTAGGGAAAAAAATAAAACTTATAGCACAAAAATCAAGTCATGAGTCGATGAGAGAGAAAGGATAAGAATGTTGGAGAGGTTAGTGGGCAAAAAGGAGACTTAAAACATAAAAGAATTATGATTGGGCGCAAAGCCCAATCATATGATACTCTAGATGAAATGAGAAAGAGTTTAATGTACCGGAAAATATGTCACCTCCAATTCTTTTAAATAATTAATAGTGACTTTTGTATGGGAGGTGGTAGAAGGAGAGGGGGAAGGTTTGTAATTTTTGGATATGACACCTAATGTGGTATGCAAAATATTTCGCGCTGAATTTAAGGTTTGTAGCTTTCATTATTTTCAATTGGACTTAGTTTTCCTGAAATTGAGGCATTTGTATTGGAAGTGGTAGAGGAAGTGGAGCGTTTAAGATGATTTTGAAACTGCTTATCATCATCCTTATCACCACGCTTTGATTCAATTTCAAATTCGATAGTTGTAATATATTCGAAGGAGAAATGCTTTTCTTGAATTTATAAAACAGATATTTGTATGGGAGGGGCTAGAAGGAGTGAAGAGGAGCTGATAATTTTCTTATCATTTATTGCAATTATTAAAAAACAAATTCTGGCAGAATTTTAAGTTTATACTTTTTCTAGTTTTAATGGAAATCGATATAATGCAATTAACAAAAATTATACATTTGTATGGGAGGGGGTAAAAGGAGTGTACGGATCAAAACACCTTTTTTTCTCGTTATTGATATTTCTATTTTTATACTTCATGCAAAATATGAAGTTGATAGCTTTAACAGTTTCGAAGAAAAATAATTTAGTTTAAATTTCAAAATTTCGTGAAATTTGTATGGGAGAAGGAGTGAGGTGAAGTTGATAATTTTTACAATTCTGATTGGAATTATAATAAAATAAATTCTGGCAAAAATTTGATTTTATAATTTTGCTAGTTTCAATAAAAATCTAAAACTGAATTTTTCAAAATTATGCATTTGTATGGGAGGGGCTAGAAGGAGTGACGGGATCGAATCAATATTGTGTCATATTAATGACATCTATATCATAATACTTTGACCCAAATTTCAAATCGATAGCTTAAATAGTTTCAAAGAAAAATCAATTTCTGAAAATTTCGGAATTTCGTGAAATTTGTATGGGGGGGGGGTAGAAGGAGTGGGCAGATGTGGCCCGTTCACGAACTTAAAGTTTCTTTTTTGCTAAAAATGACACACAACAAATTTCAGCACGATAGCTCAAAGCGTTCGAGAGTTATGCTGTAGACAGACGGACAGACAGCAACTCGGAATCAAAGTTTTTGAGTGACAACAAATATTTCTGTACCCTTGGCTGCTCTGTGCGAGCATTATTTCTTAGCGTTACAAACGGTAAGGCAAACACAATATACTCTCAGATTTCATCTAAAGTATAAACAGCGATTCAGCATCCAAAGTACTGTAATTGCAATAAAATTAAAATTTTTATTTTTCTATAAAGTGCAAACGTATTAATACCATCAACTCAAGTTGTAGCTTTTCCATAGGCTGGTCCTCGCCTATGAAATAGCTACAATTTGAGTCGATGGTAACAATATGTTTTCAGTTTACAGAAAAAAATCATATCGGGAGTTCAAAATGAAACCTACCGTTTCCCAGCAGTAAATGCTTATCAAGAATGGCGGATCAGAAACGTCATGGTAAACTTAGGCATCCGTTAACCACTCTCATCCATAGATTTGTGAAGTTGTATCAGCATCATATACTTTTTTGTGCGTAAATACATACGTATGTGGCAGTTTTAGCCAAGTTAGAGTCGTTTGCGGGAAGTTTTGATTTTCGCCTTCAGTTCAAAAAAATCTGCGGCTGAGGGTAGTCAACTGATTGTTGAAACTTAAGGTGAGGGTACTATTAGTGAAAGAACGTGTCGCAAATGGTTGGACGTGACTCAACAAGCTATTCAACATTGTTTGAAAAGATGCAAAGCAAGAAAATTGGGAGGCAAACGAGTCGAAGCCATGAAACGTAGAACGGCGTTTTTTCAAATGCGAACAGCTGCTCCAACGGCAAAAAAGGAAGGGTTTCTTGCATCACATTTTTACTGGCAATGAGAAGTGGATCCATTACTAGAATTCAAGGGGATACTGCAACCATGCATCAACATCGACGGCCAAGCCCAACATCTATGACTCGAAAATCATGCTGTGTACTTGGTGAGACCAGCTCGGTGTGGTGTATTATGAGCTGCTACAATCAGGTGAAACTATCTCAGAAGATCATTACAAAAAACAACTAATGCGTGTGAGTCGAGCATTGAAGGGGAAACGGCCGCAACATGAGGAGAGTTACGACAAAGTGATTTTGCTGCACGACCACGATCGGCCAGATGTTGCTGTGAAAACCTACCTGGAAAAACTGAAATGGGACATCTTTCTCCACCCGCCGTATTCTCCAGATATCGCCACTTCCGACTGGCACATATTCCGATCGATGACGCATAGCCTAGCTGAGCAGCACTTCCATTCTTAATAAGAAGTCAAAAATTTGGTCGATTCGTGGGTCGGCTCAAAAGAAGAGCAGTTTTTTCCACGCGGAATCCGTATGCTGCCAGAAAGATGGGAAAAAAGTTGTGGCTAGCGATGGGCATTTCTTTGAATAATATATATTTAACCATGTTTGCACAATAAAGACTCAAATTTTGAAAAAAAAAACGGTGGTTTTCAATTTTTACTCCCAATAATTAAATCAATTGACTTGTCGAGTCCAAGCTAAGCTTAATGAGTGAGCTATTTGTCTTAAAATCTATTTTTATTTCTGTTCTTATCATTTTTGTGTGATATTAGGGAAACAACAATGTGTTCTATTGTACTATACCTGAACACTCATCAAGCTAAGCAAACCTTTAAAACTTTGGTCTTAAGGCACAGTTGAGCTTTAGGTTTTAAGCACCCAAAGCTTATAATCGCCGCTCATTGGCTGTTACCATACCAGGCGACAATTCTTCCGCTGGACAAGATGAACACCGTCATAATTTCACTCATAGTTTTCACACTGAATCGGAGCAATCCGCTGACAATAGTTCTGCATACCTGGCATTACATTCGTTTCAGTATGGGAAAAAATGCGGATTTCGGCCGGCTGCGAGCGCATGCACAGTGAGTGGACTGAACATTCTATTTGCTTACTATTCAGTTGAGATTATGGGCTCATATTAGAGAGATAGACTCACAGTAACATACTTTTGATGCAGACAATTTTCGGTTGAGTCGAGCCATTAGACAATCTCAATATGGAGCCTTTTTAATTTCACATATCAGCTGATCTTCAATACCATTGGACACCGTATTGATCTGTGCCTTTACAATATTGTTCTATGGGGGAATTCCTTGAATTTTTTTAGAAGCTTCAGCCATTTCTTCTCGTTGGTGATTAAGTGCGAAACCTCAAATGAAGCTGAGACGGGTTTTTTTTCATTTGGTTCATATTCTGTACCACTATTTTCAACTTCATATTCTTTAAGTTTTCTAAATTTCCAGCAAATAAGTTCATTCAGGTCGCGCGGTGGTCACTCAAGTTATCTTTAAATGACGTTCTAGTTTTACAAAGAAAAACAAAATACAAACAAATACGCGCAATAATATCGCGCAACATCAGTTAATATAGCAAAACATACAGAAATTAATCGCACTACTCGCTGTGAATCACTGCTAGAGACTGAGCAATTAGTGTTGGAAGGGGTAAGGGGGACTGAAAATTATTTCATATCATATTCTAATAATAATTATTTTAAACTTCTAAGAATTTTGAATTCAAGCCCTGGATATATTCGCTACATCACGTTCAATGAACACCGCTTTCGAAATCCCCATTTATTTAATAACTTTTTTTATACGAGCTGCGAACCTCTCTCGAGGCTCTCGCGGAACTGTAATCAACGGAGCACCGATTGGGAACCACTGATATAGAGTATAATTAAGTACTGTGTAAAATTTAAGCTCCACGAAATTGCAGCTTCTTTAAATTCCTCAATAACTATAAAAGTTAAAGTCAGTTACATCATTCTAATCTAAATTAATGCTCACTAACTTTCACCCTCTATGACAGTTAGCTCTAACAATTTAACCAGTTCTCTTTGTAGCTCGTACAAGTTCTGAATTGTATCAACTGCGAGGAAAAAATGCACTAAAAAGTAACACTCGATTTGCATCCACTTAAGAAAATGCAATTTCCATGTGAAATATTCCAACTATGAAACAACCCCTTTCAATGTATCGAAAGTGCTTATTTCGATGTCTGCAAATCACATAGATAACAAGATCCTGTTATGTTTCATGTTGTCATGAAAAGTCGAAAATAAAGCTAAAATCTTCGTAATAGAGAGAAGAAAGTCGGAAAAGGAAAAAAATATTCCGGAAAAAATCACTCAATAAAACTTGACAATATACGAAAGTGCATCTCATCTATTTTTATTTCTTACGTGCAGTCTAAATCGACACAGAAAGGATTCTTCTTTTTTTGTTACATGCGGTCGTAAATTTCCCTTTATCCTGTTTTTAGCATACGTTCAACGAAATCCGTTGCAGAAAAATCCGCTTTTCTATCCCGGCGGATTGTAACATTTCAACGAGGACGAAAGACTTTCCATTCGAGAATTTTCAATTTTCTCTAATGGATGGCTGTGCTTTATTCGATTGCTTAACACTGGAATAATTTTACTTGAAAATAAAAATTGCAATGGCTTATGTTTGGTTATTTATTTAGAGCGCGAATAATTCAAGAAAACTTGGCAAATGATTAATTAAGAAAGATAAGGAATTCTGGTTGAGAAGTTTCTATTTAAAGAATTGATATCGATTCAGGGAAAAAAAAATTTGCTATCCTGACTAGATATGTTTTGCTATTTGATATACCTGCTATTTTTTCCCTGCTATTTTAAAAGAGGATACTGCGATTGAAACTTTAAAAGAGCTGCGATTAGAAGAGCAGAGCAAATGCATACTGCTTAAGGTCTATCGCCAATACAATTATCGCAATGATCATCGCTACAAATCCCAGAGTTTTTTTTCGCACTCACCCATTAGTCGCGCAACTCACACATCCCACTTCACCCCGACGAGATCGTAGTTTAGAACAAAGCACGCCAAACAAACTGCCGCTTACCCATCGCATGTACACAGACCAAATAATAAAGAAAAACACCCAGTTATAGAAAACCGAACCAAAAGGGTCTATTTTTGCCTTTTTTTACGCGATATTACTCACACAAGCGATTTCATCATGAAGAACGTAAAGCTCTTATCAGATCCTAAAGCCAATCGATCAGATCAAATCTCGCTAAACCAATAGCAGTCGTACTTCACTCAACCCCAGGGCTAATCTCATCAATCGCGCAATGAAAGAGCTTTCATATGAACGTAGTTCATGTGGAAGCTCTTTCATTGCTCGATTGCCCTTGGGACATCTCATATATTCTATTGTCTTTTTTCGTATCTGTTATATCGCTCACGGTCAGCGATATCTGCAAACTTTTCACTGCTCAGCTCAGTGATATCAAAGACGCTATCCCAAACCTAGATGATATGAGCTATTTACACCATCTACACACTGCTCGTGCTCTAAGTGCTATTGCCTTACACTGAGGAAGTATAGTAATGAATGAATAGGTCATAAGTGAAGTGCGACTGCGATTTGATTAGCGATATTTTGATATGATCGGTGGGTTTTATGATCCGATCGATGGATTTTGCGATTTGATTGGTGAGTTAGGACGTGCGAAATGGTTAATGGTGCGCTTCGCTACCGATTTGTTTGGCGAGCTTTGTTATGAGTTTCGATCTCGTCGGTGGTAAGGCGTGATGAAATTGGTAGTGTGAGTAATATCGAGTGAAAAAAAAACAACAATAGACTATTTTGGTTTGGTTTTCTATGACCAGGTGTTTTTTTATTTGGTTTTTGTACATATGATGCGATTGATATTTTTGCCATCCTGACTCGATTGCGCTCGATCGTTTTCTCGTATTTTGGATAGAAAAGGAAAACCTTTTCATTCCGAGAGGAAAATGGGGGAAATGTTCACTATGTGCAATGAGCTAGTGGTACTGAGCATGAGATTGGGTCTGCCTGATTAAATGCAGGAAAGTTGCTTTTTTTTATTGAATGGTGTTACTTTAACCAACATTTGAATAAATAGTTTGAATTTTTCGGATTTGATTTCATTTCAGTTTTCTGTGCTCTTCCGTTTACTTCATTTCGTTTTCTAATTCAATTTGAATCATTGCTAAATTAAAAAAAAAAAATTAAATAGGAGCTCTTTTCGAAGATATTTATCAGTGCAGTAGCTGTTTTACAGTCCTTTCACACTAGCAAGGAGAATAGAGGTAAAAAATCACTGCTATTAGAAGAGCTGCTCTTTTTCACAGATATTGAAAAAGGAAAATCGCAGTTGATCACTGCGATTGGAAAACAGCAGGTTTTGCCATCCCTAATCCTAAACTTCCATTCAAAGAAAGTTGTTCCAAACAAAATAATGTCATTCATTCGAAATGTTGGAGCGGTTATCTTTTATTGATATTGCCTATCGGTTTTTAGTCTGGTTAAACGGACATTCTAAGTTAAAATTTACATGTTACAGAAAAAATCACTAGCTCCAGATTTTCTGATATCCTCGTTATTTTGGAATCGAGCCACGAACCACCAACATACCTTTGTGTGAATTAAAGACACACGGAATGAAAACTAGATGTTCGTTAGTCTGAATATACTTACTACATATACGTGTCGCCCGGTATTATTGTCTTACGTTGATTCCATTCAAGCAAGCAGTAGAATGCAACTATGAAAAACCCGTCGTATTCGTAAAGGTATATCCGGCATGGAAACCTCTCTTTGCAGTACATTCAAGGTCGTGCATTCTTTAAAATGATTACATGTTTCCCGATTTCACTTGAAGACAACAGCTGAATCGATAAGTTGCCTCTAAACTGCAAGTGGCGCCCGACTAGCTTATTTGCGCTAAACTCACGATTATTTATAATCGATTGATTGGGACACTATTTTCTTTAATTTAACTTTATCTGACACATTTTCTACTTTTTAATCCAGATTGAAGATGGCTCTTGATTTATTCGTCACCGTGTATAGAAAGAAATCTACTCTGAAAGTTCCATGGAGCAATTCATGCCTCAGAAATCTAAAAAACCGTAAAAACAAGGCATATGTATAAGAAGTTCAAAATAACAAAAAGCATAAATGACCACATCATTATAGATTAAATCTGAGAGAATATTGTGTTTGCCTTACCGTTTATAACGCTAAGAAATAATGATCGCACAGAGTTGCTTCGCTTCAATCTTTCTACCACCTCCCTTACAAATTTTTGAATTGCAAGCACAAGAAAATATTTCTAACATATGAGTAGCAAAACAATATGATTGAGAATTTGATAAGCAGATTCAAAATCATCCGAAACCTCCTACTTTCTCTGCCACCTCCCATACAAATGCTATAAATTCAGACAAAAATTCTTCAATTTCGTTGAAAATTATAAAAGCTACAAACTTTAAATTCAGCATGAAACATTTCGTATATTACGTTCGGTGTTATATACAAAAATTATAAACCTCCCCTCCCCCTCTGTTCTTACCTCCCATACAAAAGTCATAATTCACTATTTGAGACAATTTGAGATGACATATTTCCGGTACAATAAACTCCTTCCAATTTCATCTACGCCGAATTATAATTGTGTTATGTTTTTCCTGCGTGTTAGAAAGGAATTCGATTTTCTGAATCGTCTTATAGTCGGTACTTATCCTCGACAGAATCAGAATATTAAAAATGATAGTAAAGTCATCTGGGTATATTACTTTATTATTTTAATAATAAAGTACTGTGATCGACTTGGAAAAAAATTGCTACTCTGAAATTTTGTTTTCTTTCGCGTTTCATAACTAAAAACGCAAAAAAAAATCCGCCTGTCTGTACGCCGTACACCGACGTGTACGCTCAGCGCACATTAACTCTCAAACCTTTCATTTTTGGGGGAATTTTAAATAGTTGCGGATCTCAGGCGAGAGTGTAAGGGTTCAGGGCGAAGCGGGAGTAGCGATAAGACTGAAAACTAAGAATTCAAATATCTCAACCATGGTTTCAGCTAGGAAGCTGAAAATCAACATAAACAAAGGAATTTATGGGACAAGGCTTAAAAATAATTTAATTTTTTTATCCATTGGGGTCCAAAAAGTGGGGATTAAAAACAAATAGTCGGCCAAATTTTTTTTTTTCAAATGATTATATCTTTGAAATTACTAACCATAACAAATTCAAATATACAGACCAACCAGAAACAGCTTCCAAGGAGGCTAATTATTGTAACAGAGAGCATCAGGGGGATGCAAAGAAAAACAAAAAGAAATTAATATCTCGACTATCTCTTAAGCTACGTAATTGATGGCAAACAAGACTTATTATTCGGTACTTCCAATAATCAAAAACAAGAACGTGCACAGGAAAACAAAACTTAAGCTACATAAAACCATCATAAGACCTATGCTATGCTATGGCAGCGAAACGTGGGGTCCGAAAAACTACTTAACGCCTTTGAAAGAAAGGTCCTCAGAAGAATCCTTGGACCTGTGAGGGAAGACTCGATTTGAGGAATACGATACAATAGGGAATTGTATGCCATCTTCAACAATCCTGAAGTGTAATAAAATTTAAGAAGTTACAATGGGCTGGTCATATGGAGCGAACGGATGACGGAAGAATTCCCAAACGCACACTAAAAGGGAAAGTCAACGGACAAAGACCGGTCGAAAAATCACGGAAGCGCTGGGAGAATTCGATTGACGCAAACAGCAAATCACTGCTAAGATTTTCTAACTGGAGGACGCGGTCACTGAACCGAGATGGATGAAAGTAAAGTATTCAGGAGGCCAAGGTCCGATTTTGACTGTAGCGCCATCGTAAGTAAGTAAGTATCATATATTGCGATATACTACCGAAATACGAAAACATATAACATTTGGACATTATTGCAAGGGGGGAATTCCAAAAATGGCGCACTTTTCAAATTTTCAAACCGTTATATCTCAAAAAGAATGCAGATATCAAATTGAAATTTGGTCAAATTGTATGTCTATACGGTCTTTAATTTTGGTGAAAATTTTAAGATGGGGGGTGTAAGAGGAGGAACGTGGTAAGCAAAAATGTCGAAAATTTTGAGTGAATATTTTATGGCTCAGGTGAAAGATACAAAATCCAAACTTTTCATATGAAATGAATATTTTATGGCTCAGGTGAAAGATACAAGATCCAAACTTTTCATGTGGTTACACCTATTTGATATACCTAGTCGTGCCATAAGTTCTGTCACACGTATATGGGCAATTTTTGTATAAATGAAAAAGAGTTTTTGACAAAGGAAAATATATTTTATTTTGGCATACTAATGGAAGTAAAATAAGCAACAAATTATTCAAAGTGGCCGCCTTTAGCCTTAACACAGCTCTTTAATCTGTTGGGCCAGTCATCGATAGCAGTACGCACTGTTTCTAGCGGAAAATTAGCTACTGCTTCTGTCAAAGATCGCTTAAGGCTCTCGATATTTGGGTGTCGTCTCGTGCACACCATGGACTCTAACTCTGCCCACAGTTTGTAGTCCAGGGGATTCAAATCTGGGCTCCCAGAAGGCCATTCCGTCGCCCTTATAAACTGTGGAATATTGGTTTCCAACCACGCTTGTGTGGTTCGAGCTTTGTGGGCTGGCGCAGAATCTTGCTGGAAAACCCAATGTCGATTGTTGAATAGCGTAGAGTTCAGCGGCTTCACACATCCCTCCAGGATGTCCGTTTGATAATTTTTCGCTGCAGTTTTTACGCCTTTTTCGCAAAAATGAAGCTCGGTGACCCCTTCGTAGCTGACACCCCACCATACCATGACTGATGCTGGATGATGTCCTCGCTGTACCCTAGTGGCAACTTCTCGGGCTTCTATGGAGCTGTGGGCATACACCTTATCATTTTGGCGGTTGAAATGTTCCTCCACCGTAAAAATTTTTTCATCGGTAAATAAAATTTCTCGATGTTTGTTGTTGCCGTACCGCCGAAGGAACTCTTTCGATCTGGTGCTCCTAATTTGCTTCAACTGCTCAGTCAGCAAATGTCCCGTTGATCGTCGAAAGGCACTCATCCCGAGGTCAGATTTTATGATGCGAGACATACTTCGGGTGGAGATGTTCATCTCTCGAGCCATGATTCGTTGTTTACGAAGCGGATTTCGACGAATTCGACTCTCGACCGCTTTGATGGCAGCAAAAGAACGTACATCACGCGGACGTCCAGAACGAGGTCGATCTTCAATAGTCTGGATCGCGTTATATCTCTGGATCGCACGATACACAAATCTTTGCGTTATTTTTAACGGGCACAACAACTTGAAAATTTCACTCGCGGATTTTCCACACTTATGTAGTGCAATCACTGCAGTTCGGTTTTCTATTACACCCCATTCCATCTTCACACGTTAACGAACACACTTTAAATGACCATCAACTGTCAACAACATTATGACGTTTATAAAACTGGCCGATATTGAAATGTCACTCATAAAATAAAGTTGTTGCCAATGTGAGAAATTATGTGACAGAACTTATGGCAGGACTAGGTACATAGAGAAAAAATAATAAAAATTTCACAATTGTTATGCACCGACCCCCGGTCCAACGTGCACAAGGTGTTTCATGTGCAAAGAAAAAAGACTAAAACTGAAAATGAATGAATGAAATTCTAAGGTAAAAACTTGAAAATTTGTGATATGCATTTAAAATAAAAAAATTCCAATAGTATGAAATATTAACTGGTTGAACACATTCAAAACTTTTACCCCCTCCGATGCAAAATTATTTTTTCGACCATTTATAAGAAATCAATTATCATCTAACTATTAAGAGCTATGAATTTGAAATCTTGCATAAAAGCTTTTAAAAATGACTGAAACAAAACTGCGTCAGAAGTTTTGTGATCGCGTCTGCGTCAGGAGGGGGGGGGGTAGGTTTATAACAATTATGGATCAAGTTATTATTATTTTTCTATGTATATCAAATAGATGTATCCACATGCAAAATTTAAACTATGTATCTTTTACCAGAGCCCTAAAAAAATCACTCAAAATTTTCAACATTTTTGCTTATCACCTCTCCTTATACCTCCTAACTTAAAATTTTTATCAAAATTAACGACTATATAGTTCTACAATCTGACAAATTTTCGATTTGAAATCTGTACTCTTTTTCGAGATATAAGGATTTGTAATTTTGAAAAATGCGCCATTTTTGAAATGCTCCCCTTTTCCCCACTACTACTATTTCAATAGTTATATTTTTTTTTGTATTTTCCTAGTATAGTTTAATATATGTTTCAAGTTTCAATTACATAGCTTAAGAGATAGTTGAGATATTCATTTTTAAGTGTTTTTTTAGAATGAAGATTTTCAGCTCCCTATCTGCATTCGTAGTGGAGATATTAGCAAGTGTAGTCTTTGACTTTTTCCCTCCCCTCGGCTCCCCCTTCCACCCACACTCCACAAAATTTCGATATTGGAGGTTTAACGGTCTCGAAGATATTAGTCCATATGAACGGCATACGGCGCGACGGATTTTTTTTTTTTTGCATTTTTAGGCTAATTTAGTCATGAACCGCGAAAAAACAAAATTTCAGGGTAGCAAATTTTTTTTTGTTTTTTTTTCTGTGTCGATCGTAATACTTTATTATTAAAATAATAAAGTAATTATTAACATTTACCCAATCTTACTATCACCCCTACGCCCTCCCCTCCCCTCATTAAAACGGAAACTTACATAAACGAATGAAATATTGATTACATGTACTGGAGCTATTCATCGTATTCGTAATTAAGTGTTAAATTGAAAGCAGCCCTGCCCTAAAGGAGATTCCACTTGTGAAATGGGGTTTTGCTTAGTACTCCTTAACCACTCTAACCTGCATATTGACTTTCCGTGCATCCTCAACATTTCCCGAAAATAATAAAGTAGCGCTCAACTTGTTGGCAGTTCGTTTAAACTCTAAGCACTAATCATCTCAGCTCCCGAAGTAGATAGAATACTCAGGCATTTCATCCAATAACATCGAAGAAACTACTTTAGGTCAGTATACAATTCAGATCGGACTGAGGTGTCATATGACAATTATAACTCTTTGAACGCTATTATAGACCTAGGGGATATCTCTCTGCCCGATGAAGATATTCGATCAGCTCTTAATAATCTTGACAGCCAAAAAAAACACAGGTTTCGATTCCTGCGATGCATTTAAAAAATTGCTCATCGTCTTTACGTCACTGTCTAGCAATAATTTTCAATAAATAACTGTCGTCTGGAAAGTTTTTGGATATCTGGAAAATATTTATAACGCAAGTCATAAGCACATTGTTGAAAATTATAGACCTATCTCTATCTATCTATATCGAAATTATATAAAGCGATTGTCAAGCATAAAATATATTTCTCAATTAAGGAATCTATCGGCTATTGTTAACATGGCTTTGTCCAGGGTCGATCTACAGCATCGCAAATAACTCTATGCACCAAATTTTGCGTGGATTTTCTTGAGAATAGTTTTCGAGTCGACGTTATATACATAGATTTTCAAAAGGCTTTTGACAGACTCCACCATGAACTTCTTATTGCTAAGCTCCGGACTCTCGATTTCCAATCGAACCTCCTTCAGTGGTTGTCTTCATAATTGTCTAACAGAAAACAGTTCGTTAAAATTGGCAGTTATAGCTCAGAGACAATGTTTTGGAATCTGATGTTCCTCAGGGCATCCATCTGGGCCCTTCACTATTTATTTTCTTTATAAATGACATTTCATCTGTCTTTGATTTTTGCTCGTGTTTATTATACGTGGATGATGTTAAGGTTTTTTCTCGTATAACATGCTTTGAAGACTGTTGTAAAATTTAGAATGATCTGAATAATTTTGCGGTTTGGTGTGGAGTAAACTCTTTCAAATCTACTGATTGATTTTCTCCGCTTATAGATTTCTCAATCCTGTTCCATTCAAGTATAAAATGGTAGTTGGCGATCTGCAGCAAGTATTTGAAGTCAAAGATCTCGATCTTTTAATTGATACTAAATTCACTTTTGTGTCTCATATCGATTACACATTTGCTAAAGCTAATTCAATGCCTGGTTTCATTAAATGGAACTCGGCGGAGTTTAAAGACCCTTATACTTTAAAGACTCTTTTTCACATCTCTGGTTCGACCCCTTTTGGAGTACTATTCTGTTATATGGGATCCGGTCTATTTAGTACACATCAATCGAATTGAACGCATCTACCGTAACTTTACGAGATTTGCTCTTCGTAAGTTGAACTGGGATTCTGATATTCCACCTTATAACGCTAGACTTCTGCTGATTCAACCTTATCTGACAGGAGGAAAATGATTGGCATAATGTTAATAAAAGATATTTTGTCTTATCGTACTGTCCAGAGTTGCTTTCTTTCATTCCGATATATGCTCCAGAGCGTCCTCTTCATCCAAGAATTCTATTTCGTGAATATCCGCATGTAACTAATTATGGATGGAATGAACCAATATTCAGATGCATTACTTACATTACTTATTATAATTCTATATGTGACAAAATCGCCTTTAACGAAACTCGAGCAACTTTCAAAAGCGATATTCTATTCATTTCCTTGTCTTCTTTGTTTTTTTTTTTGATCACTTGTTTTCTTTTTCAATAGTTTTATAAAATTTTTTTCTGCTTACGATTGTTTTTTTTATTATTGTATTTAAATGTCGAGTTTTTTCATTTTTGTTTTGTATGAAATTTTAAATTTTTATAGAAAGACTAGCAAACGCCTGCGACTTCGTCCGCATAAAAATCGCAATAATAAGTAAATTTTGAGAATGTAGTTAGTAATACATTATGTGGGATATATAATCTGCTTACTTTAATGAGTCTTTGAACAGAAAGTTTTGTATTTTGTTGGAATCAGAACCATAAATTATTAAGAATGATAGCATGCTACCCTCATTTGAATGGGAGAGGCTCGTGATCAAATCAATCCCGTGATTTGAGATCAAATACGTATTGAAGAGCATTTAGGACATGTGAATAATTATAGCTTGTGTTAATTAAAAGAAAAGCCCAAATAAAATAACATTAAGCTTGAAAACCAAACAGGACTACAATTGTGCGTAGAGCCCAATCATACAATACCATAGATGAAATCGAAATTTTTGTGATATTATGAAATTTTGTATGGGAAGTGGCTGCACTGAACTAATTTCTTTCACATCATGCTAGACTAGCTATAAAAATGTTCTGTAGGAAATTTAAGCTTCGAAAATTGAGTAGGTACTGAGAAACTTAGTGCATTGAATTTAATGAAATTGTGCAATTTGTATGGGAGGTGGTAGAAGGAAAAGGGGGTTTTTGGTGATATTTCGAGAAACAACTATAATCATCATGCAATTGATTTATTTTAAATTTCAGGTCTATATCATTCACGCTTTTTAAGAAAATCGAATTCTTGTAAAGACGTGGAATTGTGTCACATTGTACGGGAGGTGGTAGAAGGAGTGAAGCTAATCGGTTAATTTTTTCCCGATATTAATAATAATGCAAATGAAGGATTAAGTACAACATTTAAGCTCGATGAAAGTTACACGTACTGAGAAAATTGGTGTATTTGCATTTCATGAAAAAGTGCAGTTTGTATGGGAGGTGGTGGAAGGAGTAGGGGTATTCAAATAATTTGTATACCATAGATCACATTTCTCATAAAAGTAGTATGTTCTAAATTTCAAATGATTTGCTCCAATGGTTTTGAAGGAAATTTGATTATTATATATTTTTGAAAATGAGTCATTTTGTATGGGAGGAGGTGGAAGACGTGGGGGTATTGAAATAAGATCACACGCAAATTACATATCGGTGCACATCTAACAAACTGTGAAACTTTCATTACAATTGGTTTAGCCGTTTTTGCGTGAAAACCGGAAAGACAGACAGACAGAAAATTTTTTTAAAAAACGTTTGTTTCTGCTTAGTTATTGCTAAAATAAAGCAAAAAACTTATTTATAGCAATTTATAAACAAATAACAGACACTACAATTATATTTATATATATATAGATTATTAAACTCCTAAATAAATAAACAAAAATATATATGTACATTCCAAAAAGGGCTCAATTTTCTTATTCCTCCAGGTTTGAGCTAAGAGTTATGTACGTGACAAAATGGTAGTTCGTTAAGGTCTGGATCATAATATTCAAATATAATTATTATTGAGAGACTAACCGCGGATTCATATGTGTAATTTAGTGAGCGTATTAAGCTCTGTACTATTTTGCCTCTACTTTTAGCAAAAATACTTTCGGTCTAACGATCCTTAATTAATAATAATGACATTACAAGAATTCAATCGACCATCAAACTTGTATTATTCCTTTTTTACTAATGTATGGTTCAGTATGCAACTACATTTCTATGAATTATCAATTCATGTGGAAAAAACTCACGATACATTCATTCGTAACGAATATCTAGCATATACACATACGTAAAACTGCAGGATACAGGTCCTTAGCTCAAGAGAAAAGAAATTAGTCTAGCTTAGCAGTCTAGATTTTGCCCACTCGAAAAAAGAAAATTTTTCCTTCAACCATTGACCCTAGCGTAAATACAACACAGACTATAATAAAGTTAGTGAACTTGAAGTTCGCTCAACTGTTCCATCTTGTTTTTATGGTAAAACTTAAATCCTTCAATGGATGAGAGTTCCTTTAAATTCATGCAGTTAATATTGTACAGCCAGCTAGACTTGAAAGAAGGAAATCTAATGGAATAACAGAATAATTATGAGCGTAATTATCGCATTGCATGTTAAGTTATTCCCTTAACTGACCCTTCCCGAACTGTTAACAACAGCACTCACTCACCACTCACTTTGGCCGCCAATCGCTCTCTAGATTGAGTCACATGTTATACGATTATCCTTTTCGTACTATATTCAGAACTGTTAATTATATGACGGTAATAACCTGATGTAATTAAAATATCACGTACAACACTGGTAAACATGATTATAACTACCAGGAAAATCATTATAGCGATAGCTTATCACTCGTAAAATAAAAACAACGAAAAAAAAAACTAAAATCGACCTCATAAAATGTTTGTGAGAATATCAACTACCATAATTCTGTTGGGATTTTACACTGCGTGTATTATAAATATGCGTAGCCGCAATTATACTGGATTAAGGCATGTTATAATTATGATTCTGCATATTTTTTTATAGTGGATGGAATGCGATTTGTCTAGACAATTACGTACTGAAATCTTTCAGGAAAAAAACATATGCAATTCAACAACCATAAAAGTACACCAAGGTCTACTTCAAGTGTAAATAGATGGTTTGGCGAATGTTTTCACAGTGCATTTCGAATTGAAAGAAAAGATTTCCGGATTCCACACTGTTACGCTTTATTATTCGTGACGTTTCGGTCTCTGCTGAGTTTGGCAAAGGTCTCAGCAGAGACCGAAACGTCACGAATAATAAAGCGTAACAGTGTAGAATCCGGAAATCTTTTTTTTCAATTGTAAACAGATGTTTTGAAATTACAAAATATTGTTTTTGGCTTTAATTGGAAAATAAATTGATACATGAATGTGCTTTGATTTTTTTAGAATCGGTTTTTATTTATATGTATGGATCCTGACCTACAAGTACAGCGACCACAGTGACATCAGTAAATTAACTCAGTACAAATATTAAGGTCTCACAGTATTAAGTATATCAAAATTTTCCAATTTAGATGAGCCAATTGAGCAAAACGAGTCCTTCCAATAAATTTTTACGAAATATTAATTTCGACATTATACACCTTCTGGTATGCGAAAGTCACAAAATTGTATTTCTAGCAATGAAATTCTTTTCACATTTTAATTAATTTAATTTAAATATTCCAACAGAAAAAAAAATGTAACTCGAAAAATATTCGCTTTACATAACTTTTGATATTAACAAGACAACAAAATCGCGCCATTGGAACTGGCAGCAATTCGCCCATACCTACCTATATAGCCTGGCTAGATAATTAACTTTCCATAATTACGCTTGCAAATGCCCCGAGAGCACAGTAGCCCTTCGGAAATACGAGAATTTAATACTGCCGGCATGGAACCTAATTATTTGACTTTGCATTGCTGAAAACGGTTTTCGAATTAACAAAAACTTTTATGTGATGCCCGCCGGGGATTCCATCCAATTCGATAGTCCTTGTCCAATAATGTTACCAATAAACGGGCACCCGTAAATGATGACGGTAATGCGCTTACAAAAGGAACATGGAAGTTTATTTCAATAACAAATTCAACAATGTTGATTACAATAATGCAATTATGTTAGCATGGAGAAAAGTCATTTTAATTAAAATTACTGGCTCCGATATCGTATTTTGATAGTAGGAGAGAGAAAGTGTAATTTTGTTGGCAGGCTTACTTAGGGGCTGACCGTGAAAGATAACAATAGCTTATTTTTTGCAGTAGTTTATTAGTATGATTTTTGGTATTTATTCCGAATATTGTGTCTCTTAAATAAGCTCTAATTTTTTCTATTTGCAAAACTTCGTAATTTACGCTTTTAAATTTCAGAGAATCTCCGAAATCCTTGGAGGAAGGAAGTTTATTTTTTGGTGAAATGTAGATTGTGAAGGGAAGTTTCATTATCTTAATTTGGGGAGTGTTAAGAGGAATGGGGAAGCGGAAATTATACTTACTAATATCTCCACTACGAATGCAGATAGAAAGCAGAAACTGGACATTCGGATTTATTGGTTTATGGGAGGAAAAGAAAATTTAAATTGATTTTTGTATCCAATGGGGTACAAAAAGAGACCAGATTTTATTCCATCGGAATTAATGAATAGAAAAAGTTTATATTTAAGGATCATTTAGGTGGCCTAAACGATAAAAAAATCTTGGAGTCTTCTTTAATACATCCGAAAGAATTCAACAATTTCTAAATACACCTAGAGTTGAGACTCAATTATTAAAGAAAATTGAAATAAACTGCCAACAAGTCGGGCGAATCTTTATTATTTTTGGGACAAAATGCGCATGCGTAGAAAGTCAATATGCAGGTTAGAGTGGTTAGGGAAGACTAAGTGAAAGGAGCTTCTTGAGCAGGGTAGTTCTCAATTTAACACTTTCCGGAAACGCTCCATATTTCATTCCTTTATTTATACAAGTTTGAGTTTTCATGAAGGGAGGGGGGAGGGTGATAGTAAGGGTGGGTGGATGTAAATAGTTTTTTAAGTGATTGCTTGAACCAAATCCAATATTCTTTGTATAGAATGTCAGTTTCATAGACGAAGTTGCATAGAATTTTCATTGGATTCGGTGTATTTCAAATTCACGAAACCAAAAATTTGTATGGGAGGAGGTAGAGGAATCGTAAAATTTGTGATGCAGTTTTATTTCGTTTCTTTTTTAAGGTGCTTGTACAAAATTTCAAGTTTGTAGCTTTTAATTTGTTAGTTAATAGTTGATTTAATGAAATTGGTCGAAATCATACTTTTGTGTGGGAGGGGGTAGAAGGGCAAGTGCGATCTCAAAACTTTTAACGTAATTTTATTTCAACTATTTTTGTTAGTTCTTGTGCAAAATATCAAATTGATAGCAAGTAATAGTTAGGTGATAATTGATTGATAATTGAAACAGGCAGTCAAATACAATATAAACATAATTGCACTCCAAGAAACTAAATTGTTAGGTAACGAGATTACTGACTATAGATCTCACACAATTTTCAAAAGTGGGAAATCATTGGGAAGCCGGAAATTTGGAGTTGCGTTTATCGTCGACAACAAATTTAAACACCAAGTTACCAACTTCAAATCCGTCAATGAACGATTGTGTGCAATCCGCACCAAAACAAGTTTCTTTAATGTTTGGCTTATTAATGTCCACGCCCCAACGGAAGACAAAGACGACGAAGTTAAAGACGATTTCTACAGCACCTTAGAATCAACATTCGACTCCCTTCCGTCGAATGATATTAAAATAGTATTAGGTGACTTTAATGCGAAAGTGGGCAAAGAAGACACATACATAGGGACAATTGGAAGGCACAGTCTCAATGATATTAGTAACGACAACGGCCAGAGGCTGACTGCTTTCGCCAACAGCAAAAACCTTATTGTAAGCGCGACATGCTTCCCGCATCGTGACATTCATAAGAGAACGTGGTCATCACCCGACGGACGAACATTCAATCAAATAGACCACGTTCTAATAGAGAAAACGACGGCCTCCTGCATTCACGACGTGCGCACATGTCGCGGTGATAATTGCGACATAGATCACTATTTGGTAAAGACCAAGTTATGATGTCGAACCGCAATCCGAGAACACCCAAAAACACGACCGGTTCCTAAATTCGACATAGGAAAACTCAAAGACGAGAAAATAGTTGCGAAATATGTATCAGCCTTGGAGAAGCACTTCGCAACAATGCTGAATACCACCGCCAGCAAGTCAATAGAGGAAATGTGGCAAAATATCAAAGATGGCATTACATCTGTCGCAGAGGAGGTGATAGGACAACAACCCCGGCGCAAAAGAAATGATTGGTTCGACAACGAATGCAAAGATGCCTTAGAACCAAAAAATCAAGCTTACAGAATATTAACGGAACGGCCGACACGTGCCAAACAGGACAAATACAAGGATCTTAGACGATTTGCAAACAAAATATGCAGACAAAAAAAACGGAAGTACAATAATGACGAAATTAAAAATATGGACGAACAATTTAGATTACACAACACAAGAGCCGCATATTCCCTTATTAAAAGGATGAAAGAGGGATACAAACCGAAAACGACCCTCTGCAAGGATGCAGAAGGGAACATTATAAGTAACGCGGAAGATATAAAACTAAGATGGGCACAATATTTTGAACACCTTCTTAACCCATAACCTACACGAACAGCAGCAGCAGATACAATAGCAAGTATAACTGATGTAACAGCTGATGAAGGATCCTGTTTGAGTCCTACCACACTCGAAGAAGTAAAAACAGCCCTAAGGAACCACCCAAACAACAAAGCGCCGGGCACTGATCAAATTCCAGCTGAACTTCTGAAAGCCGGCGACACCTGCATGGCTCATCTCCTACATAGATTAGTCACGGATATATGGACGCAGGAAATACTTCCTGAAGATTGGCGCAAGAGCGTCATATGTCCAATTTATAAAAAAGGTGACAAACTCTGCTGCGAAAACTACCGAGGACTATCTCTGTTGTGCACGTCTTATAAGATCTTGACGAAAATTCTAGAAAAGAGAACTAAGCCCTATGCTGACAAAGTAATTGGTGAATACCAAGGCGGATTTAGAGCTGGACGCTCGACCACGGACCAGATATTCTCAGTTAAACAGGTGCTGGAAAGTGCTGGGAATATAATATTGATGTGCACCAAATATTTGTTGACTTCAAGTAAGCATACGACAGTATCGACAGGCGCGTACTGTATAAAATCATGTTGGAGTTTGGAGTCCCACCGAAACTGGTCCGACTGACAAGAATGACAATGACTGAGTCTTTGTCAAAAGTCAGAGTAGAAAATGATCTGACTTCCAGTTTTAAAACAGACAACGGCCTTAAACAAGGTGACGGCCTCGCACCAATGCTGTTCAACTAAACACTCGAATATGTTGTTCGGAAAATTCCCGTTGACACCAAGGGAACACTATGCTTCAAATCCACACAACTCGTAGCATATGCCGACGACATAGATATCCTTGCAAGATCTCTGGAGAGTGCTAAGGAAGTATTTGTAAATCTTGACTCGGTAGCAAGGGAAGTTGGACTACGTATAAATTAAAATAAAACAAAAATTATGACGCAAACTAGGAAAAAGACGCCAATCAGACAAAATATCACAGTAGGAGACTATAACCTAGAAAACGTAGACAACTTTATATACCTAGGGGCGAACCTGTCGAAGGATGGAAGCGAACCCATCGAAATTAAAAGAAGAATAATTATGGCAAACAAGACGTATTATTCGGTACTTCCAATAATTAAAAACAAGAACGTACACAGGAAAACAAAACTTAAGTTATATAAAACGATTATACGACCTGTGCTATGCTATGGCAGTGAAACGTGGACATTAACTCAGGCGTCCGAAAAACTACTGAACGCCTTTGAAAGAAAGGTCCTCAGAAGAATCCTCGGACCTGTGAGGGAAGACTCGATCTGGAGAATACGATACAATAGAGAATTGTATGCCATCTTCGACAATCCAGAAGTGTCAACCCTCATAAAATTTAAAAAACTACAATGGGCTGGTCATGTGGAGCGGATGGATGACGGAAGAATTCCCAAACGCACACTAAAGGGAAAGTCAACGGACAAAGACCGGTCGGAAAACCACGAAAGCGCTGGGAGGATTCGATTGACGCAGACAGCAAATCACTGCTAAGATTTTCAAACTGGAGGACGCGGTCACTGAACCGAGATGGATGGAGGCAAAGCATTCAGGAGGCCACAGTCCGATTTGGGCTGTAGCGCCATCGTAAGGTAAGGTAAGGTAATTGATTTCTTAAAAATGGTCGAAAAAATAATTTTGTATGGGAGGAGGTAGAAGTCTTAAAGATATTCAACCAGTTAATATTTCAAACTCTTATAAATTTTTTTTAAATGCATTTCGCAAATTTTCAAGTTTCTACCTAAAAATTTCATTCAAAAATTTTCAGTTTATGTGTTTTTTTCATTGCACATGAAACACTTTGTGCACGTTAGACCTCCACTTCGGTGCATACAATTTTGGAACAAATTATTATTACTTTACTATTATAATAATAAAGTATTGTGATCGACACAAGAAAAAAAAAAGTTTGCTACCCTGAAATTTTTTTTTTTCGCGTTTCATGACTAAATTAGCCTAAAAATGCAAAAAAAAAAATCCGTCTGTCTGTACGCCGTACGCCGACGTGTACGCTCAGCGCACATTAACTCCCAAACCTTTTAAGATAGAAAGTTCATTTTTGGGGGGATTGTAGATAGTTGCGGATCTCAGGCACATACCCATTTTCGGGGGTATACGGATTCAGGGGGAGGCGGGGGGAGCGCTTAAACCAAAAAATACGAATTCAAATATCTCAACCATGGTAACAGCTAGGAAGCTAAAACTCAACATACATATAAACGGGTTTGTGAGACAACTTTTAAAAATAATTTAATTTTTTTATCCATTGGGGTGCGAAAAGGGGGGGCTTAGAACCAATTGTCGGCCGAATTTTTTTTTCAAATGATTATATCTTCGAAATTACTTTTTGTAACAAAATCATATTTAGAGACCGTCAAGGTGGCATATAGTTTCATCGGAACCAGCTCAGAAAGCGGCTAATTATTGTAAGGGGGAGGGTCAGGGGGGGTGCAAAGATAAACACTTAAAAACTAATATCTCAACTATCTCTTAAGCTATGTAATTGAAACTTAAAACTTATATTAAGCTATACTAGGCAAATACAAAAAAAATATAACATGTTGAAATAATAGTAGTGGGGGGAAATGGAAAGCATTTAAAAAATGGCGCACTTTTCAAAATTACAAATCCTTATATCTCAAAAAATAGTACAGATATCAAATCAAAAATTTGTCAGATTGTAGAACTACATAATGGTTAATTTTGGTAAATATTTTAAGTTGGAAGGTGTAAGGGGAGGGAGGTAATAAGCAAAAAAATCTAAAACTTTGAGTGATTTTTTTAGGGTTCTGGTAAAAGATACAAAATTAAAATTTTGCATGTGAATACCTATATTTAATTCACATAGAAAAATAATAATAACTTGATCCATATTTGTTATAAACCGACCCCCCCGGTCTAACGTGCACAAGGTGTTTCATGTGCATTGAAAAAAACACATACACAGAAAATTTTTGAGTGAAATTTTAAGGTAGAAACTTGAAAATTTGCGAAATGCATTTAAAAAAATCTTTAAATATACGAAATATTAACTGGTCGAAAACCTTTAACACTTCTACCCCCTCCCATACAAAATTATTTTTTCGACCATTTTCAAGAAATCAATTATCACCTAGCTATTAAAAGCTATCGATTTGAAATTTTGCATGACAACTAACAAAAATAATTAAAATGAAATTGCGTTAAAAGTTTTAAAATCGCGCTTGACCTTCTACCCCCTCCCATACAAAAGTATGATTTCGACTAATTTCATTAAATCAACTAATAATCAACAAATTAAAAGCTACGAACTTGAAATTTCGTACGAGCACCTTACAATAAAAATGAAAGAAAATTGCATCACAAGTTTGACGATTCCCCTACCTCCTCTACCCCCTCCCATACAAAATTATTTTTTCGAGCATTTTTAAGAAATCAGTTATCAGCTAACTCTTAAAAGCTATCAATTTCAAATTTGGCATAAGAACTTGTTGGCAGTTTATTTTTTTTCTGTGTACATCAAATAGATATGTCGACGTGCAAAATTTAAACTTTGTATCTTTTACGAGAGCCTTAAAAATAAACTGCCAACAAGTCGGGCGAAACTTTATTGTTCTTGGGACAAGTTGCGGATGAGTGGAAAGTCAATATGCAGGTTAGAGTGGTTAGGGAAGACTAAGTGAAAGGGAGTTCTTGGGCAGGACTGTTAACAATATTTCATTCGTGTCTGTAAGTTTGGGTTTTTATGAGGGGAGGAGTAGGGGTAATAGTAAGGGTGGGTGGATGTTAATAGCTTTTTAATTAATTGCTTGAATCACGTCCAATATTCTCTGTATAGCATGTGTTTCATAAACGAAGTTGCATAGAATTTTCATAAAATTCGGTGTATTTTACATTCATGAAACCGAACATTTGTATGGGAAGGGGTAGAGAATATAAGGGAATCGTAAAATTTGATACGCAGTTTTATTTCGCGTCTCTTGTAAGGTGCTTGTGTAGAATTTCAAGTTCGTAGCTTTTAGTTTGTTGGTTATTAGTTGATTTAATAAAATAGGTCGAAATCATGGTTTTGTATGGGAGGGGGTAGAAGCGCAAGCGCGATTTCAAAACTTTTAAAGCAGCTTCATTTGAATTATTTTTATAAGTTTTCATGCCAAATTTGAAATTGGTAGCTTTTAAGAGTTAGCTGATAACTGATTTCTTAAAAATGCTCGAAAAAATAATTTTGTATGGGAGGGGGTAGAGGTGGTAGGGGAATCGTCAAACTTGTGATGCAATTTTCTTTCATTTTTGTTGTTAGATGCTCGTACGAAATTTCAAGTTCATAGCTTTTAATTTGTTGGTTATTAGTTGATTTAATGAAATTAGTCGAAATCATACTTTTGTATGGGAGGGGGTAGAAGGGCAAGCGCGATTTTAAAACTTTGAACGCAATTTCATTTTAATTATTTTTGTAAGTTGTTTTCCAAAATTTGAATTTGATAGCTTTTAATGGTTAGGTGATAATTGATTTCTTGAAAATGGTCGAAAAAATAATTTTGTATGGGAGGGGGTAGAAGTTTTAAAGGTTTTCGACCAGTTAATATTTTGTATATTTACGGATTTTTTTTAAATGCATTTCGCAAATTTCCAAATTTCTACCTTTAAATTTCACTCAAAAATGTTCAGTTTATGTGTTTTTTTCAATGCACATGAAACACCTTGTGCACGTTAGACCGGGGGAGTCGGTTTATAATAAATATGGATCAAGTTAATATTATTTTTCTATGTACATTAAATATAGGTATTCACATGCAAAATTTTAACTTTGTATCTTTCACTAGAGCCCTAAAAAAATCACTCAAAATTTTCGAAATTTTTGCTTATCACCTCCCTCCCCTTACACCTCCCAGCTTAAAATTTTTACCAAAATTAACCATTATGTAGTTCTACAATCTGACAAATTTTTGATTTAATATCTGTACTATTTTTTGAGATATAAGGATTTGTAATTTTGAAAAGTGCGCCATTTTTGAAATGTTCCCCATTTCCCCCCACTACTATTATTTCGACATGTTATATTTTTTTTGTATTTGACTAGTATAGCTTAATATACGTTTTAAGTTTCAATTACATAGCTTAAGAGATAGTTGAGATATTAATTTTTAAGTGTTTTTCTTTGCACCCCTCTGACCCTCCTCCTTACAATAATTAGCCGCTTTCTGAGCTGGTTCCGATAGAACTATATGCCACCTTGACGGTCTCTAAATATAATTTTTTTACAATAAGTAATTTCGAAGATATAATCATTTGAAAAAAAAATTCGGCCGACAATTGGTTCTTAGCCCTCCCTTTTCGCACCCCAATGGATAAAAAAATTCAATTATTTTTAAAAGTTGTCCTACGAACTCCTCTATATGTTTGTTGATTTTTAGTTTCCTAGCTGTAACCATGGTTGAGATATTCGAATTCGTATTTTTCGGTTTAAGCGCTCCCCGTGCCTTCCCCTGAACTCGTACACCCCCCAAAATGGGTATCCGCCTGAGATCCGCAACTACATATAATCCCTCCAAAAATGAACTTTCTATCTTGAAGTTGGAGTTAATGTGCGCTGAGCGTACACGTCGGCGTACAGCGGACGGCGGACGGCGGACGGCGTACGGCGGACGGCGTACAGACAGACGAATTTTTTTTTTCTTGTGTCGATCACAATACATTATTATTAGAATAATAAAGTAAAACTGTTCAATATATTTTGATATTAGTAGTAAATCATTATAATGAATGCGACATTTCAATTCTACGATAATAAAATGAATTCTATTTGCTTTGAGTGAAATTTACTTTATGTGTTAAATTGAGTCCTTGGGTGCAGCCAGGGTGGATAGCATATTGGTCTACAATGCGAAGGTAATGGTTTTTTTAATGTTTTCACAGTGCATTTCAAATTGAAAGAAAAGATTTCCGAATTCAGAAATCTTTTCTTTCAATGCGGAGAAAGTGTAATCAACCTATATTTCTAACTCGCTGGTTACCTCAATCTACGCAAATGAAAAATTCGTAGATTGGGGGTTGTATGAAGGGCCCTTTAATAATAAGTAATGAAAATGCTGAGGAACCTGAAGGTCCGGGGGCCTAAGCCCAAGCTGATATGTCATTGTAGAAGAAGAAGAAGTTGCACAAAATGTAGAGATGATGGCACTACATGAAGGTATGGTTTTAGGATCGTGAGGATGGAGTGAAAAGTGGTTATGATCGTCGTTGAAAAAGGCTGTAACTTGTTTAAATATCATTCATTACTTGTACGCTGTGGTTGAAGAATAAATTTTGCAATTTAACGTAAGACAATTTGAAGACCTGCTTTCAAAATGAAGTAATTTGAAACAAATAGTCCAATAATTATAACGCAAGCTGACAAAAGGGACCTTATCTTGTCAGAGGTCAGAATCAAATTATTTATACCATTTAGATAAAGGACAAAATTGGTTTGGTGAATATTTTCACAGTGCATTTCGAATTGAAAAAAAAAATTTCAGGATTCTACACTGTTACGCTTTATTATTCATAACGTTTCGATCTCTGCTGAGACCTTTTTCAAACTGCTAAATGTAGATTGAGAAAGGTCTCACCAGAGACCGAAACGTCACGAATAATAAAGCGTAACAGTATAGAATCCAGAAATCTTTTCTTTCAAAAGGACAAAATTCTGAAGAGAATGGCGCAAGTATCGTTCAAAAATCTCAAAAATTTACGAAGTTATAGAGTTTTGAATTTTAAAGTACAAAATGGTAATTTGCTGATAATCTAGGTTAAAGATTGACTATGTTTCCAGACATGGGAGTACTCCCTCCCCTACATGCCTTCCAGCCTACCACTTTCCACAAGGCAAATAAACCCAATACACAACATTTTGACCTGAACTCGTGATTGTTTTGGCCTGTTCTGAACATTGTGCTCTGGCAAGATAAGGTCCCTTTTGCCGGCTTCCGTCAAAATTACTAAATATACTACTGAAAATTTAAAAACGTTTACAATTAAAGCTCAGAGGAAAAACGAGTTGAACAGAAGTTCGCATCTCCACTCAAACTAGGGTTCCGGCAGTCCTTTTCTGATTCAAGTAATTAATTTCTGCTCTAAAACATTGATCTGATTAATTAAAACGGATTCCAATATTCATGGATATTAGTTTATTTCATTTATCACCGATTTTTTTAGTACATACATATTCGCAAAAATCTTACTAAATGCTTCACACTTTCACTGCACATAAAGTTTTATCGCTTTGATTGTAAAAGAGCGGTTGAATTGAAAACTAGCAATCAAAATTAATATTGGAATCTATTTCAGAACAGAAATCAATTACGTGGAACATATAAGGACTGTGAATACGGGGAACTGATATTCCGGAATGCCAGACCCTAGTTTATATCTGGAATTGAAACGCAGGCCACTCGCATCCCGGGCGAGGGTTCTACCACTAAGCCACCGACGCTGATAAACTTATCTCGCAAAAATGTTCTCACCTACTTAATGTGCATAGATTTTTTTTATAAGAGAAACCCATTCAACCTTCGAAAAATGTACACGGTGTAATATTTTTTGGATCTGAGCGATTAAATGTTTCAAAGAATTAATAAAAAAAACCGCAAGTCAATAGGCGCTGACTTTTGCACTGGGAATATCCCTCAGTCCTTTACATCCGAACATATGTGTGTATTAGAAAAAGGAATGATAAATAAAGTTATGTGCAATGGAGCTTTGAAATCGCAGCGTAAAGAAAAATTGTGCAAAATTACAAAGTGGATCGCCAGACAACGAAGCCATCAAGCCATTTAGAAATTGTTATTCTAAACTTAACTTGAGAATGATTTTTCTCTGCACGACGTAATTAACTACTTCTGCAAAATTTGAATTTTTTTCAAATTAATTATTATTGAATGCTTCTTATTAATATCCCACTAGATATTATGGCCTCTCAGAACTCTCGTTTATCAAATGGTATAGAAGATATGAATGGCGAATGTTTTTGAATAAAGCACCGATTCCCATCAATTGCAAAATAAACTACCAACAAGTCGGGCGAAACATTATTATTTTTGGGACAAATTGCGGATGAGAGGAATATCAATATTCAGGTTAGAGTGGTTAGGGAAGACTAAGTGAAAGGGAGTTCTTGGGCAGGGCTGTTGTCAATTTAACAATATTTCATTCCTTCCTGCAAGTTTGGGTTTTTATGAGGGGAGGGCGAGGGGTAATAGTAAGGGTGGGTTTATGTTAATAGCTTTTTAATTGATTGCTTGAATCATGCCCAATATTCTCAGTATAGAATGTGTTTCATAGACGAAGTTGCATAGAATTTTCAATAAATTCGGTGTTTTTTACTTTCACGAAACCGAGCATTTGTATGGGAGGGGGTAGAGCGGGTAAGGGAATCATAAAATTTGTAATTCAGTTTTATTTCGTTTCTCTTGTAAGGTGCTTGTACAAAATTTCAAGTTCGTAGCTTTTAATTTGTTGGATATTAGTTGATTTAATGAAATTGGGCGAAATCATGCTTTTGTATGGGTGGAGGGGGGTAGAAGGGCAGGCGTTATCTCAAAACATTTGAAATCTTTGTTTCAACTATTTTTAAAAGTTCTTGTGCAAAATTTCAAATTGATAGCTTTTAATAGCTAGGTGATAATTGATTTCTTGAAAATGTATTTCGTAAATTTTCAAGTTTCTACCTTCAAATTTCATTCAAAAATTTTCAGAAACACCTTGTGCACGTTAGGCCGGGGGGGGGGGTCGGTTCATAGCAATTGTAGGATAAACTATTTTTTTTCAAATTTTTTATCAAATAGATGTATCCACATGGAAAATTGAAACTTTGTATCTTTCACAGGAGCCCTAAAAAAATCACACAAAATTTTCGACATTTTTGCTTACCACATCCCCCCCTTACACCTTCTAACTTAAAGTTTTTACCAAAATTAACGACTATGTAGCTCTACAATTGGACAAATTTTACTTTATTATTTTAATAATAAAGTATTGTAATCGGCTTTTTCGCGTTTCGTGACTAAAATAGCCTAAAAATGAAAAAAAAAAATCCGTCTGTCTGTACGCCGTCTGCCGAACGCCGACGTGTACGCTCAGCGCACATTAACTCCCAAACCCTTCAAGATAGAAAGTTTATTTTTGGGGGGATTGCAGATAGTTGCGGATTTCAGTCGGATACCCATTTTGGGGGAGTATAGGTTCAGGGGGTGGCGGGGGGAGCACTTAAACCAAAAAATACGAATTCAAATATCTCAACCATGGTTACAGCTAAGAAGCCAAAAATCAACATACAAATAGAGGGGTTTGTGGGACAACTTTTAAAAATAATTTAAGAAGAACCAATTGTCGACCGAATTTTTATAATCTAGGTGAAATCTGAGAGTATATTGTGTTTGCCTTACCGTTTGTAACGCTAAGAAATAACGCTCGCACAGAGCCGCCAAGGGTACAGAAATATTTGTTGTCGCTCAAAAACCTCGATTCCGAGTGACCGTCTGTCTGTCTGTCTGTCTGTCTGTCCGTCTGTCCGTCTGTGCGTCTGTCTACAGCATAACTCTGGAAAGCTTTGAGCTATAGTGCTGAAAATTGTTGTGTATCATTCTTAGCAAAAAAATAACTTTGAGTTCGTGAATGGGCTACATCCCCTCACTCCTTCCACCCCCTCCCATACAAATTTCATGAAATTTCGAAATATTAAGAAATTGATTTTCTTTGAAACTATTTAAGCTATCGACTTGAAATTTAGGTCAAAGTATAACGATATAGATGTTATTAATATCACAGAATATTGATCCGATCCCCTTACTCCTTCTACCCCCTCCCATACACATGGACAATTTTGGAAATACATATTTTCGATTTTCATTGAAACTAGTAAAGCTGAAAAGACGAAATTTTGTCAGAATTAATTCAACTACAATTGAAATTTATCTTAAAAATAAATATCAACTTTACCTCACTCCTTCTACCCCCTCCCATACAAATTTCACGAAATTTTGAAATTTAAATTAAATTATTTTTCTTCGAAACTATTAAAGCTATCAACTTGATATTTTGTATAAAGTATACCAATAGAAATATTAATAATGGGAAAAAAATTTGTTTTGATCCGTACACTCCTTCTACCCCCTCCCATACAAATGCATAATTTTTGTTAAACGAATTATATCGATTTCCATGCAAACTAGAAAAAGTGCAAACTTCAAATTTTGCCAGAATTTCTTTCTTAATAATTGAAATAAGTATGAGAAAAAATTATCAGCTCCGCTTCACTGCTTCTACTACCTCCCATACAAATATCTGTATTATACATACATTCAAGAAAAGCATTTCTCATTCAAGTATATGAGAGCTATTGACTTGGAAATTGAATCAAAGCATGGTGATACGGATGATAAGCAGTTTGAAAATCACCTTAAACGCTCCACTTCCTCTGCCACCTCCCATACAAAATCCCCAATTTCAGGAAACTATGACCAATTTCTTTAAAAGTAGTGAAAACTAAAAACTTTAAATTCAACAAAACACATAACAGAATTATAATTGGGCTTAAAGCCCAATCATATGATACTCTAGATGAGATGGAAATGACTTTAATATACCGGAAAATATGTCATCTCAAATTCTTTCGAATAGTGAAAAGAGACTTATGCATGGGAGGTAGTAGAAGTAGAGGGAGAGGTTTGCATTTTTCGTATATGACACCGGACATGGCATGCAAAATGGTTTTTGCTGAATTTAAAGTTTTTAGTTTTCATTATTTTTAAAGAAATTGGTCATAGTTTTCCTTAAATTGAGGCATTTGTGTGGGAGGTGGCAGAGGAAGTGGAGCATTTAAGATGACTTTGAAACTGCTTATCATCATCCTTATCACCATGCTTTGATTCAATTTCAAAGTCGATAGCTCTCATATACTTGAAGGAGAAATGCTTTTCTTGAATTTATAATAGAGATATTTGTGTGGGAGGTGGTAAAAGGTGTAAGGCGGAGCTGATAATTTTTTCTTACACTTATTTCAATTATTAAAAAACGAGTTCTGGCAAAATTTGAAATTTGTAATTTTTCTAGTTTGAATGGAAATCGATGAAATGCATTTAACAAAAATGATGCATTTGTATGGGAGGGGGTAGAAGGAGTGTACAGATCAAAACAATTTTTTTTTACAATATTAATATTTCTATTTGTATACTTCATACAAAATATCAAGTTGATAGCTTAAACAGTTTCGAAGAAAAATAATTTAATTTAAATTTCAAAATTTCGTGAAATTTGTATGGGAGGGGGTAGAAGGAGTAAGGTGAGTTGATAAATATTTTTAAAATTAATTGTAATTATAGTAGAATTAATTCTGACAAAATTTCGTTTTTTCAGCTTTACTAGTTTCAATGAAAATCGAAAATATGTATTTTTCAAAATTGACCATTTGTATGGGATGGGGTGGAAGGAGTAAAGGGATCGGGTCAATATTCCGTGGTATTAATGACATTTATATCATAATACTTTGACCTAAATTTCAAGTTGATAGCTTAAATAGTTAAGAAAATCAATTTCTTAATTTTTCGAAATTTCATGAAATTTGTATGGGAGGGGGTAGAAGGAGTAGGGGGATGTGGCCCATTCACGAACTTAAAGTTACTTTTTTGCTAAAAATGAAACACAAAAATTTTTAGCGCTATAGCTCAAAGCTTTCGAGAGTTATGCTGTAGACAGACGCACAGACGGACAGACGGACAGACGGACAGACGGTCACTCGAAATCGAAGTTTTTGAGCGACAACAAATATTTCTGTACCCTTAGCCGCTCTGTGCGAGCGTTATTTCTTAGCGTTACAAACTGTAAGGCAAACACAATATACTCTCAGATTTCATCTAGAGTATAAACATTTTGCATGCCATATTCGGTGTCATATACGAAAAATACAAACCTCCTCCTCTACTTCTACCACCTCCCATGCAAAAGTTTCTATTCACTATTCGAAAGAATTTGAGATGACATATTTTCCGGTATATTAAAGTCATTAACATCTCATCTAGAGTATCATATGATTGGGCTTTCAGCCCAATCATAATTCTGTTATGTTTTTTTCAAATGATTATACCTTCGAAATTACTTACCATAAAAATTTGATATTTTGAGTCCATTAAAATAGCATATAGATCTCCTACAATCAGGTTAGATAGAAGATATTTATTATAAGGGGGAGTGTTAGGACAGGGTGCAAAAAAACACTTAAAAGTGAATATCTCGACTGTCTCTTAAGCTATGTAATTGGAACTTGAAACGTATACTAAACTTTACTAGCGAAATATGAAAAAAATACACTGCCAACAAGTCGGGCGAAACTTTATTATTCTTGGGACAAGTTGCGGATGAGTGGAAAGTCAATATGCACGTTAGAGTGGTTAGGGAAGGCTAAGTGAAAGGGAGTTCTAGGGCAGGGCTGTTGTCAATTTAACAATATTTCATTCGTTTCTGCAAGTTTGGGTTTTTATGAGGGGAGAAGGAGGAGGGGTAATAGTAAGGGTGGGTAGATGTTAATAGCTTTTTAATTAATTGCTTGAATCACGTCCAATATTCTCTGTATAGAATGTGTTTCATAGACGAAGTTGCATAGAATTTTCATAAAATTCGGTGTATTTTACATTCACGAAACCGAAAATTTGTATGGGAGGGGGTAGAGAAGGTAGGGGAATCGTAAAATTTGATATGTAGTTTTATTTTGCTTCTCTTTTAAGGTGCTTGTATAAAATTTCAAGTACGTAACTTTTAGTTTGTTGGTTATTAGTTGATTTGATGAAATTGGTCGAGATCATAGTTTTGTATGAGGGGGTAGCAGGGCAAGCGCGATTTCAAAACTTTTAAAGCAACTTCATTTGAATTATTTTTCTAAGTTTTTCTGCAAAATTTGAAATTGATAGCTCTTAAGAGTTAGCTGACAATTTATTTCTTAAAAATGCTCGAAAAAATAATTTTGTATGGGAGGGGGTAGAGGAGGGAAGGGAATCGTAAGACTTGTGATGCAATTTTCTTTCTTTTCTGTTGAAAGATGCTCGTACAAAATTTCAAGCTCGTAGCTTTTAATTTGTTGATTATTAGTTAATTTAATAAAATTGGTCGAAATTATACTTTTGTATGGGAGGGGGTAGAAGGGCAAGCGCGATTTCTAAACTTTTAACGTAATTTCATTTCAATTATTTTTGTAAGTTTTTATGCAAAATTGCAAATTGATAGCTTTTAAAAGTTAGGTGATAATTGATTTTTTAAAAATGGTCGAAAAAATAATTTTGTATGGGAGGGGGTAGAAGTTTTAAAGGTTTTCGACCAGTTAATATTTTTTATATTTAGGGATTATTTTTAAATGCATTTTGCAAATTTTCAAGTTTCTACCTTAAAATTTCACTCAAAAATTTTCAGTTTATGTATTTTTTTCAATGCATATGAAACACCTTGTGCACGTTAGACCTTGGGGTCGGTTTATAACAATTATGGATCAAGTTATTATTATTTTTCTTTGTACATCAAATGAACGTATTCACATGCAAAATTTAAACTTTATATCTTTCAACACAGTCCTAAAAAAGTCACTCAAAATTTTCGACATTTTTGCTTATCACCTCCCTCCCCTTTCACCTCCCAACTTAAAATTTTTATCAAAATTAAACATCTTATATTTCTACAATCTGACAAATTTTTGATTTGATATCTGTACCCTTTTCTGAGATATAAGGATTCGTAATTTTGAAAAGTGCGCCATTTTTGAAATGCTCCCCATTTCCCTCCACTACTATTATTTCAACATGTTATATTTTTTTTGTATTTTTCTAGTATAGCTTAATATAAGTTTTAAGTTTCAATTACATAGCTTAAGAGATAGTTGAGATATTAATTTTTAAGTGTTTTTCTTTGCACCCCCCTGACCCTCCCCCTTACAATAATTAGCCACTCTCTAAGCTGATTCCAAAGAAACTGTATGTCACACTGACGGTCCCAAAATATTAATTTTTTACGATAAGTAATTTCGAAGATATAATCATTTGAAAAAATAATTCGGCCGACAATTTGTTTTAAGCCTCCCTTTTCGCACCCCAATGGATAGAAAAATTACATTATTTTTAGAAGTTGTCCAACAAACCCCTCTATGTGTATGTTGAGTTTTAGCTTCCTAGCTGTAACTATGGTTGAGATATTTGAATTCGTATTTTTTGATTGAAGCGCTCCCCCCACCTCCCCCTGAACCCGTACGCCCCCGAAAATGGGTGTCCGCCTGAGATCCGCAACTATCTACAATCCCTCCAAAAATGAACTTTCTATATTGAAGGGTTTGGGAGTTAATGTGCGCTGAGCGTACACGTCGGCGTACGGCGGACGGCGTACAGACAGACGGATTTTTTTTTTTGCATTTTTCGGCTAATTTAGTCATGAAACGCGAAAAAACAAAATTTCAGGGTAGCAAATTTTTTTTTTTCCAAGTCGATCACAATACTTTATCATTAAAATAATAAAGTAATATAATATGTGGACATGTGTGGAGGGATTTGGGGAGCATTTCAAAAATGGCGCACTTTCCAAAATTACAAATCGGTATATCTCAAAATTGGGTACAGATATCAAATCAAAAATTTGTCAGATAGTAGAACTATACAGTCGCTAATTTTGGTAAAAAATTTAAGTTGGGGGTGTAAGGAAAGGGAGGTGGACAGCAAAAATGTTGAAAATTTTGAGTGGTTTTTTAGGGCTCCGGTAAAAGATACAAAGTTTAAATTTTGCATGTCGATACATCTATTTGATACATAGAAAAAAAATAATAATTTGTTCGAAAATTGTTATGCGCCGAAGTGGGGGTCTAACGTGCACAAGGTGTTTCATATGTAATGAGAAAAACACATAAACTAATTATTTTTGAATGAAATTTTAAGGTAGAAACTTGAAAATTTGCGAAATGCATTTAAAAAAAATCGCTAAAAGTTCAAATAATTGATTTGACGAATATCCTTAAAACTTCTACCCCCTCCCATACAACATTATTTTTTCGACCATTTCTAAGAAATCGATTATCAACTAAATTTTGCATTAAAAACTTATAAAAATAGTTGAAATGAAATTACTTTCAAAGTTTTGAAATTGCAATTGTCTTTCTACCCCCTTCCATACAAAAGTATGATTTCGACCAATTTCATTAAATCAACTAATAACCAACAAATTAAAAGCTACGAACTTGAAATTTTGTACGAGCGCCTTACAAGAGAAAAAAAAAGAAAATTCCGTCACAAATTTGACGATTCCCCTACCTGCTCTACCCCCTCCCATACAAAATTATTTTTTCGAACATTTTTAAGAAATCCGTCGACCTTCCGGTCCGAGTGAAGATATAAACTGATTACTTTTCTAATATTTTTGGCATTGCAAGCTTAATTTTTCAACATTTGGAAATTACGAACTAAGTTACTTTTATCTAAGAAATTGTGATATTAGCATTTTCTGAATTCATGCAGCAAAGAATGTTAAGTTTGTTAATTATTTCTGGGTAATCGTTAATAAAAACATCGCCCATATCGTCGGTTTAAAAATGAATTCCTTTTATTTCAAATTAAACCGAATTTCTTCGTTTCGAAAACTCTCAATTTCTGCATAAATTGAGATTTGGTGCACAAATCAACTTATTTTTTGTGAATTTCGAATAAATGAGAATTTGAGACTACTTGAAAAGGCAGCTGCGCATAAAAGTTTAAATTCAATAACAGGTTACATCCCTTATTAAACATTATAAAGATTTCTTCTACAATGGCACTATAGCCCGCATCGGGCTTTGGCTCCTTGACCTTCAAGTTTCTTAACATTTTCATTATTTATTGTGGAAAGGTTGTTAGAACCTCGCACAACCCTCTATCTTCGAATTTTAATTTTCGTAGATTGAGATGACCAAGGTATACCCAAGTAGGCAGTGTGCTGGAATTATGCGCCAACCGGAATTCGAACACACAGCCTTCGCATTGTAGACCAACACGCTACCCACTAGGCTACACCCTAGTTATTATAAAGATTTACTAGTATTTATTTACAATTGAATTTGTTTACAGCTACTACATTATTGGGTGTTTGGGCTGCAGATCGAGGCATTTGGCTATTTTATTAATCTTAAAAAAATATACTACTACTAATACTACTACTATTTAATCAAAAAGTACTAAAGCATTATGTATTTAATTGAGCAAAATTAATAGAAACTAAACATTATCCGAGTTTCTATCGGAATAAATTATCATTGCTAGTTCAACGTTAAGTGCAGTTGTAAGCTCATTACTTTAATTATTCAGTACTATAAATATTGGTAATACAACCTTCATAGCTCCAAGTATTACGTCCGTTGTCAAATCACATTTTTTGTTTGGCCCTGCTAGTTCTAGCCAAACGAAAACCACAATCACTACTTTTGACCTTCTAAATGAAAATTATTATGAGCCCGCTTGCATTCTTAGCCCCGAAAATCCTGTGTTTTTCTCTGTACTTTACTACTTTACTCTCATAAAAGTATTTATCCCAGAACTATGGTACCTAGATCTCAATTCGATTTTTTTTTTCAAGTTTATTCTGATTGGCGCTTCTTAGTCCTTATTATTTTATGCTTTTCTGACATTTAAGATAAATCTGCAGATATTGCAATATGGTCGTAGAGATGGCGTTTATTGCGAACTCTTTTCGTTCTTTAATTTGAAATCAGATAACGCAATGATGTGTTTGTATTAAGCAATTTCAAAAATTTAGTCAAGCAATCTTGCAGGTATGAAGCATACCCCACTGGTTATTAGTAATTAAACAGAACGCATTCTTCATTATTATCCCTTTGTTCACTAACCTCTTGACATTCATATTATTACCAAATTAATTATTATGAAACTAAAACACCATTAAATAAGTACGGCTATTGTCACATTCTATAGATGGATCGTTATCGAAAGACATCAAAGACCACTTACTATCATTAAAGACAATTTTATATGCAAACAAGTTTGGCATTGAACCCGAAACCGTCCTTAAATATCCTAGGCTCTCGCATCTAAAGTATTCTTTAATAGTGTGTGTATGACTATGAGTATGTTCGATGTCATAGCAGAAAGCTACCGAATGCATAATTCAGCTATAAATTTCCGTTTATTGCATTCTAAGGAAGCTTCCTCGAGTGGCTGTTCATGAAGTCCTCAGCGGACTCAAGAGTCTCTGCTGCCATGTTTACTAAATCTTTCCGATGCAAGCAAAGACGGAAGCATCGTTCGACTATGTCGAAGACAACGCTAGTGAATCCTTTTTCAACCTAGTACATAGATACGAGCCTTTCGCTTTTCTCTTCTTGAAAATAAAGGAAAAAAAAAAGAATTTATGAGCCTATCATGCCAAGAAAATGCCAACTAGTTCATTTTTCAATAAATTTTCATATTATTAACGACTATGTAAGTCTTGTGCGGAATGTCTACAAGGACATTGAATATTACGACCACTAATTTGCGGCAACGCTTGGCTTTTATGTTTACTGAGTGCAGACTATGGGGCAGCTATTAAGAATGACACTATAGATAGCTTTTTCCTCTTCTTCACTCTGTTTCACTGGCTTTGAGGCGTTTAATGTCTTCATAAAGCCCTTTGCTCTTTGTATTTACAACGTCCGAAACGATGCATTTCATTTGCGTTTTACTGTCACATTAACATTTCGGGGGATTTATCATTTTATTTGTATTACAGGCAATTGTTTTTATTTAGGAGCTTTACTATGTAAATTACAGTTATGCAAAATATTGTTAGTAGTAGTCCATTGATTTTCTTCATTTCTCTAATATTCTTCCTTTTTTTCCTGCTGATATCTCTTTTTCCTTCTTCTACCCATTATTTATTAAGCATTCTTTTTCATTTCCATCATCTTATTCCACTATCACCTCATATTTCTATTCTTTTACTGTATCTTTTTATACTCTAGATGAAATCTGAGAGTGCGTCATACCGTCTGTAACGCTAAGAACTAGTGATCGCACAGAGTCACCAAGGATACAGTATTTGCTGTCTTTAAACAAACCTCAATTACGAGTGACTTTCTATCGACAATATTACTCTTGAAAGCTTTGAGCTATTGGGCTGAACATGGTTTTTATATCAATATTAGCAACGTTCCACAACCCCAATCTCATTCTACCCCATCCCATACAAATTTCATGAATTTCAAAATATTTATAAATTGATTTTTCTTCGAAATTGCTTAAGTTATCAAACTAAAAATTAGGTCAAAGTATAACGATGCCATTAACGTCCGAAAAAAAAATAATGCGATCCACTTTCTCCTCGCAACTCCTGCCATACAAATGTACAATTTTGAAACAAACATTTTTTCGATTTTCATTGAAACTAGCTAAGCTATAAAGACGAATTATTTTTATTACAATTGCAATAAATTTTGAAAAAATTTCACGAAATTTTTAATTAAATTAATTTTCTTCGAAACTAACAATGTCATCAACTTGAAATATTGAACGAAGTTTAATAATGCAAAAATTTTTAACGTTAAAAAAGTTTGTTAATACTCTTTCTACCCCCGTTCTTGCAAATGTACAATTTTGGTAAACATATTATGTCGATTTAACTCCGCCATAGACGGTCCCAAGCCCGATTTGAGAAAGGAAGAGGGAACATGGAGTTAATCTGAATGGCCAATAACACCAGTGCGTCTCAGGAAGTAGGCAAAAAGTATGACATAGTTGGACTTGCAGCATAGCTGTGAGAACTCCAGCATGTCATATTAAAAAGCTCCCACCCTTTTTCTACTAGGATGTAATAAATAAGTAGGACCGGTCCTCCAGGTCGGGGGTTGGGCGAGGCGCCGACAACGCATCACCAGAAAAAGAACTCTGTCCAGAAACCTGAAGAACAGCCTCGGAAAGGATGGACTCAACGGCAACGACCACGCAAACGAAAAATGGACTACTCTATTGGATCTTGGAATGTTCGATCCTTATTTAAGACAAGCATTCTAAAAGAGTTCCTCAAAGTAGTGCCAAAACACAACATCTATATAAATGCCCTCCAAGAAACAAAATGGGTTGGTAAAGAAATCATGGACTTGAGATAAAACACAATCTATCCAAGCGGGAAAATGTCGGGAAGCAGAGAGTTTGGAGTCGCTTTTGTCGTTAACAAAAAACTTAAACAGCAGGTCACGAGCTTCAGACCAGTAAGTGCAAGATTGTGTGCAATCCGAATAAAGACTAAATTTTTCAACACTTGGTTGATCAACGTTCACGCACCAACCGAAGACAAGGACGATATAACTAAAGACGAATTTTATGCCACCTTAGATACAACATATGATTCACTGCCCTCGAATGACCTAAAAATTGTCTTAGGGGATTTTAATGCAAAAGTTGGGAAGGGGAAGGCTCATAGAGGAACAACAGAAGGGCACAGTCTCCATGACATAACCAACGACAATGGCCAATGTCTTATTGATTTCGCGAGCAGCCAAAATATCATAGTAAGCTCTACGTGCTTCCCACATCGCGATATTCACAAACGAACGTGGGCATCACCAGACGGTCACATATTCAACCAAATAGACCACGTTCTAATTGAGAAAAGGGCTGCTTCCAGCATACTTGATGTACGAACTCTCCGCGGTGCGAATTGTGACTCTGATCACTATCTGGTCAGAGGTAAGTATCGATGCAAAATAGCTTGTCGTGGATATTCAAAAACGAGTAGAGCTCGCAAATTCAATGTCGACAAGCTTAACGACGAAACTGTGGCGCAGGCTTACATGTTAGCATGTAATAAACACCTGACACCAATATATGAAAATATCCAAAATATGCCAGTGGAGAATGCGTGGATGAAAATACGAGACGGCATCAAATCCTCCGCGGAAGAGGTATTAGGATATTAAGCACGGCGAGAAAATAATGTTTGGTTCGACCAAGAATGTCGCGACGCAATAGATAGAAAGAACAAAGCTTACAAAATTTTTACTGAACGACCAACAAGAGCCAAAAAAGAAAGATATGACGAGCTTAGGAGATATGCGAAAAAGACCTGACAAGAATGACAAAATACAAAAAATGGACGACGACATGAGAAAAAATAAAACGCGGGACGCATACGCAATAGTAAAAGACTTAAAAAAAGGATATGAGCCAAAAACCAGTCTCTGCAAAGACGCAGAGGGCAATACCATCAACGACACAGAAGAAATCAAAAGTAGATGGGCTTCCTACTTTGAACATCTTCTCAATCCCACCCCACTAGCATCGATCACAACAGACAACATTTCAATTGAAGCCTCAACTGACGAAGATGAACCATCATCGACACCACCCACGCTTGCTGAAATCAAAGCAGCCCTATGTGACCAAAAACGAAACAAGGCGTCGGTAAATGACGAAATGCCAGTTCAACTTCTGAAAAACGGTGGAAACTGTGTCGCTGATATACTGCACAACATGATATGCAAAATTTGGACAGAGGAAATCATACCCGATGATTGGCGAAAAAGTATTAAATGTCCAATTTACAAGAAAGGAGACAAATTCTGCTGTGAAAATTACAGAGGAATATCATTGTTGTGTGCGTCCTATAAAATACTGACAAAAATAATTGAACGTCGCCTTAAGCCCTATACTAATCAAATAATTGGCGAATACCAAGGCGGATTCAGAACCGGACGATCTACAACAGACCAGATATTTTCGGTGAAACAGGTGCATGAGAAATTCTGGGAATATAACACAGACGTGCACCAAATCTTCGTAGATTTTAAACAAGCATACGACAGTATCGACAGGAGCGTACTGTACCAAACCATGCTTGACTTTGGAATTCCTCCAAAACTAGTCCGACTAACAAGACTCACAATGACGAACACTGAATCCCAAGTGAGAATACAAACCGATTCCACAACCAGCTTTCGAACGGCATGTGGTTTAAAGCAAGGAGGTGGTCTAGCCCCGATGCTTTTCAACTTGGCACTAGAATATGTTTGCGGAAAAATCCCAGTCGTCACCAACGGGACACTACTATTCAAGTCCACCCATCTAGTAGCATACGCTAACGACATTAACATCCTAGCAAGATCCTTCCCTAGTGCTAAGGAGGTATTTGTCAATCTTGACTCTGCCGCAAAAGAAGTCGGGTTGCGCATTAACGAAAACAAAACAAAAGTAATGACGCAAACAAGAAGGAGAGCGCCTATCAGACAAAACATAACTATTGCGGAATATAATTTGGAGAATGTGGACAATTTCATATATCGTGGGCCTAAACTAACAAAGGACGGTAATGAAACAGACGAAATCAAACGACGGATATTATTAGCAAATAAGACGTATTATTCGGTACTTCCAATAATGAAATCCAAGAAAGTGCACAGGAACAATAAGCTGCGGATATATAAAACTATTGTAGAACCTGTGCACGAACTTCCGAGAAAGCAGTTAATGCATTTGAAAGAAAGGTCCTCCGAAGAATTTTGGGACCTGTGAAGAAAGGAACGGAATGGCGAATAAGATACAACCATGAGTTGTATCAACTCTACGACGAGCCAGAAGCTTCAACGTTCATCAAGCTACGTAAACTGCAGTGGGCTGGCCATGTAGAGCGAATGGAAGACAGAAGAATCCCCAAACGTGCTCTGAAAGGCAAAGCGAGTGGTAACCGGCCAGTAGGCAAGCCATGCAAGCGATGGGAAGACTCGGTTGATGAAGATAGCAAAGCCATCTTCAAAAACATAACAGAATTATGATTGGGCTAAAAGCCCAATCATATGATACTCTAGATGAGATGGAAATGACTTTAATATACCGGAAAAGATGTCATCTCAAATTCTTTTGAGAAGTGAATAGAGACTTTTGCATGGGAGGTGGTAGAAGGAAGTAGAGGGGGAAGTTTGCATTTTTCTAATATGACACCGGACATGGCATGCAAAATGTTTATTGCCGAATTTAAAGTTTTTAGTTTTCATTATTTTTAATGAAATAGGTAATAGTTTTTCCTGAAATTGGGACATTTGTATGGGAGGTGGGAGAGGAAGTGGAACGTTTTAGATAATTTTGAAACTACTTATTGTCACCCTTATCACCGTTCTTTGATTCAATTTCAAAGTCGATAGCTCTCATATATTCGAAGGAGAAATGCTTTTCTTGAATTTATAATACAGATATTTGTATGGGAGGGGGTAGAAGGAGTGAAGCGGAGCTGATATTTTTTTCCAGCACTTATTTCAATTATTAAGAAACAAATTCTGGCAAAATTTTTAGTTTGTACTTTTTCTAGTTTGAATGGAAATCGATAAAATGCACTTAACAAAAATTATGCATTTGTATGGGAGGGGGTAGAAGGAGTAAGGGGATCAGGTCAATATTCCGTGATAATTATGACATCTAATCGTAATATTTTGAACTAAATTTCAAGTCTATAGCTTAAACAGTTTCAAAGAAAAATCAATTTCTTAATATTTCGAAATTTCATGAAATTTGTATGGGAGGGGGTAGAAGGAGTAGGGGGATGTAGCCCATTCACGAACTTAAAGTTACTTTTTTGCTAAAAATGACACACACAAATTTTTAGCACTATAGCTCAAAGCTTTCGAGAGTTATGCTGTAGACAGACGCACAGACGGACACCCGGTCACTCGGAATCGAGATTTTTGAGCGACAACAAATATTTCTGTACCCTTGGCGGCTCTGTGCGAGCGTTATTTCTTAGCGTTACAAACGGTAAGGCAAACACAATATACTCTCAGATTTCATCTAGAGTATAATTAGCAGCTGGAGGACGTGGTCTTTGGATCGAGACGATTGGAGGCGACGACTTCAGGAGGCCAAGGCCTGATTTGGGCTATCGCGCCATTGATGATGATGATATTATGTCGATTTCCTTTAAGACTACAAAATTAAATTTTCGTCAGAATTCGTCCCTTGTGTTGTGTTAAAGGCTACCTGTAGATTTTGAGATGAAACTTTGATTTGCTTTGAATGTACTTACCACAATCGGCAAGGTGCTGTATCGCCTATTCATCAGGTTATCACTTGCATTGCAACTTTGCATTCGATAGTACGCATAAAAAACTGCCAACAAATCGGGCACAACTTTATTATTTTTGGGACAAGTTAATGATGCATGGAAAGTCAATATGCAAGTTAAAGCGGTTAAGGAAGACTAAGTGGAACCCCCTTTCACAAGTGGAACCCCCTTTCACAAGTGAAACCCCCTGCAACAAGTGGAACCCCCTTTAGGAAAGAGATGATGCCAATTCAACACTTAGTTGCGAATACGATCAATAACTCCAGTACATGTAATCAATATTTCATTCGTTTATGCAAGTTTGGTTTTTTATGAGGGAGGGAGACGGGTGATATTAAGGGTGGGTGAATTTCAATAATTTTTCAATTGATTGCTTCAATTACGTCCAATATTTTCTGCAAAGAATGTCAGTTTCATAGACGAAGTTGTATAAAATTTTCATAAAATTTGGTGCATTTTACATTCACGAAAGCAATCATTTCTATGGGAGGGGGTAGAGGAGGTAAGGGAAATGTAAAATTTGTGATGCAGTTTCAGTTTATTTCTTTTGTAAAGTGCTCGTACAAAATTTCAAGTTCGTAGCTTTTAATTTGTTGGTTAGCAGTTGATTTATTGAAATTGGTCGAAATCATACTTTTGTATGGGAGGGGGTAGAAGGGAAAATGTGATCTCAAAACTTTTGTCGCAGTTCTATTTAAACTATTTTCGAAAGTTTTTGTGAAAAATTTCAAATTGATAACTTTTAAGTTTTAGGTGATAATTTTTTTTTTTTAAATGGTCGAAAAAATAATTTTGTATGGGAGGGGGTAGAAGTTTTAAAGGTATTCGACCAGTTAATAATTCATTCTTTTAGGAATTTCAAATGCATTTTGCAAATTTTCAAGTTTCCATCTTAAAATTTCATTCAAAAATATTCAGCTTATGTGTTTTTTCATCGCACATGAAACACGTTAGACTCCCACTTCGGCGCATAACAATTTGGAACAAATTATTACTTTTTTTCTATGTATATCAAATAGATGTATCGACATGCGAAATTTAAACTTTTTATCTTATACCAGAGCCCTAAAAAAATTACTCCAAATTTTCAACATTCTTGCTTTCCACCTCCCTCCCCTTACTCCCCCCCAACTTAAATTTTTTACCAAAATTAAAAATTATGTAGCTCTATAATCTGACAAATTTTTGATTTGAAATCTGTACTCAGTTTTGAGATATAATGGTTTGAAATTTTGGAAAGTTCAATGCTCCCCGTTTTGTCCAACTGTTATATATTTTTCGTATTTCTCTAGTATAGCTTAATATAAGTACCATGCTTCAATTACATAGCATAGCCGAGATATTGATTTTTAAGTGTTTTCCTTTGCACACCCCCTGACCCTCCCCTTGCAATAATTAGCCTTTATGTAAGCTGATTCCAATGAATCTACACGCCAACTTGGTGGTCTATAAATATAAATTTTTTATACTAAGTAATTTCTAAGATATAGTCATTTGAAAAAAAAAATCGGCCGGCAATTTGTTTTTAGCCCCCCCCTTTTTGCACCCCAATAGATAAAAAATTAAATAAATTTTAAAAGTTGTCCCACAAACCCTATTATATGTATATCGATTTTTAGCTTCCTAGCTGTAACCATGTTTGAGTTATTTGAACTCTTAGTTTTCGGTTTAAGTGCTCCCTCCGCCTCCCCCTGAACCCTTACACCCCCAAAATGGGTGTCACCCTGAGATTCGCAACTATCTACAATCCCTCCAAAAATTTACTTTCTATCTTGAAGGGTACCGGCGTACGCGGACGCCGTACAGACAGACGGATTTTTTTTTGGCATTTTTAGCCCATTTTAGTCGTGAAACGCGAAAAAACAAAATTTCAGAGCAGCAAATTTTTTTTTTCAAGCCGTTCACAATACTTTATTATTAAAATAATAAAGTAAAAAATTAATTTTGTCACCTAAACCGATTTTATCCCAATTTTATTACGTAACATTATCCTATTTATGTACTATGGTATTGATATTTGAGCTATCAAATTTAAGATTCGAAGAAAAAATAGTGAAAAGGATGATAAACAGTTTCAAAATTATACCAGACCTTCCACTTAATCTACCACCTTTCATACAAATGCCCCAATTTCAGAAAAACAATTTTTAATATCCTTGAAAATTATGAAAGCTACAAACTTGAAATTCAGTACGAAGCATTTTGCTTGTCACATTCGGTGTCATATACATAAATTACAAACCTTCCCATCCCCCCTTTCATCACCTCCGATACAAAAGGCACTATTTTTGAATAGCTAAGAATTCGAGATGTGATATTTTCTGATGCATTAAACTCTTTCACAATTTAGAGTATCGCGATCATATTTGTGTTATTATAAATTTTTTTTTCTTGTTTTCCTACTTCTTTTACTCATTCTTCCTGTAGTCGAAAAGAATCCTTTTGCTTCAAAATATTTTATTAGATTTCCCTTAAAGTCGAAGCATAACTCCACTGGATTTCCTCAATCTGCGAAAATAGAAATAATCGCAAAGACGATTGTAAAAACCTTTCCAGAATAACAAATAAATGTTACGAAACCTTATCATCTGCCGATGAATTTCTATAAGAAAATATTTTCAATTTTTATTTTTTTCAACTTATCAAATTAAATATTTATCTATATTTTAAATAAATAAAACCAAATCTTTTTTTTTTCTCATTTAAACTTTAACCCGTGTGGCTGGATATCATATTGTTTCCAATTTCAGCTGCATTATAAAACATCATGGATACGAACCGTTTGATGAATAAAAAGGATGAACTAGTACCAAACAGACCAAACGGAAATTGGTATCAGTTATCAAACGTAACACATGCCAGAATAGCAAAAAAAACCGAATCCTACGAAAATTCATAGGAAAATTTAATCAAAGTGATTGCTTGCCAGTTTTCGATTATTTCGGGTTTATTCAGTTTTCGGGTATCCGGTTTCGTCCAATACAACGATACCGTGGAATTGGAAAAAAACAAACGGTTCGTATCCTGAATGGTGGTATTTCACATTAGATTCGGTCGAAAGGATCTTTTCCAATCTACCTCAACGTCTGTTGCTCGTCTGCGTAACACTTTTTCGATGTTCAATTTGTCGGTGTTTTGTGTTATAGTTGTTTTTGTTCTTTTTACGAACAAAGCTTCGAAGAACGAGCACCGATGTGAAATTATTTGCACTGTGGAGAGAATTTTACACAATCGCTCAAAAATAAAAGCATATTGAGTGCAGATACGGAATGTTGATAGTTTTCAAAAGCATTCTTTATTTCGGTTTAAATCAATGAAATTTTATCTAGTTCGATGTGTTGTGTTGTGATCTTCAAATTTTCGAAAAACTGTAATCCTGGTGCCATCACATCACCACTAGAGCTTTAATATTTACAATCAAATTTGAGCTCCGTCAAGTTAGCAAAGAGCAGTAAACAAAAAGAAATTTGCATAATAACAGAATCATGCACTATTCATGTCAATAATTTATAATTTTCGAGGTTCTTTGGATGTTGGATGGTTTTTGAAAAATTCTCTGCAGCTATTACATAAGTTGGCGCTGATCGTAAAATTATGTTGACTAAATGTAGCTAGGATGTATCCAAATGGGTCGAATGTTGGTCTACAATTCCAAGGTTGAGTTCAAATCCCGGTCAACACAATCTACGAAAATGAAAAATTCGTGGATAGACGGTTGTGCGAAGGACTAATAACCCTTCTCATTAAATATTGAAGAACCTGAAGGTCAGAAGGCTAAGGCCCGATTTGGGCTGTAGTGCCTTTGTTGAATAAATGTATTAGGTTTTTGTCAGGCATTGTGAATACATGATTTATATGCACCCAAATTTATGAATTGTTGATTTTTGAATGCGTTCAACTTAAGGAATGGAAATCAATAAGATCAGTAAATTTCAGCAACGATTTATATGTTCTGCAATATTTTCGAAGAATTGATTTTAATTTATAGTTCTAATAATAAAGTATTGTTGCATATCAGCCATGGTCGTTCATCGAATACACACGACCATCAATTGCTTGTGACTTTAACTGCTCGAGTGTACACAGAAACAAAATAGAAGGTCGACTGACGGATAGAACCATACCAATAGGCGTGCTTTTGCGACGAAAGAGTCAAACTGAATTGTGAAGCGATAGAGTCAAAATCTGGACATTGCACAATAGAGTCAGTCGAAAGGTGGAAAACGAAAGAATCTAAGAAAGAAAAGCGACAATTGGTGAACGGAAAAGTGTTTGTGATAGTTAGTAAAAAGCGATAAATAAAATGTAGCAGTTATTTTAATTTAAGAAAACTAAATCCAGCAACCCCTTGTGCACTTCAGTATAGTGATCGACACAGAAAAAAAACTTGCTACCCTGAAATTTGGTTTTTTCCCTTTTTCATGACTATTCCCTCTACTTCGAATATAGATAGAAAACTAAAACTCGATATTCGAGTACATTGACGAACTCGGGCTCCTGCTCGACGTCCCTTCAGGATCCCGAGTTCAAATATTTCACTTTCCCGGATTAGCGCTTGCGAAGATACAGTAATTAAATCAATCAATCGATCCTTCTTCTTCTACAATGGCGCTACAGCCCAAATCGGACTTTGGCCTCCTGATATTCAGGTTCCTTAACATTTTTCATTACTTATTGTGGAAGGGTTGTTAGCCCTTCGCACAACTCAACAATCAATCGATCCATTTCCTATTAATTCCCCTCCACCTCCATAGGACAAAAATAGTTCTCTTCCACAAGGCGCGATCCTGAGCATCAGTAGACCAGGATTTTTTTTTAATAATAATAACAATTTAGTCTGTAATTTACAACCAGATAACTATCTTTTGTTTGTATATACATTAAAGTTGAAACTGATTTAGGAATAAATTTTGTAGAAGAGAATAAATAATAATAATGGCAATAAAGTAAAATGCTATTATAATTACAAGTCTATATATATCGGAAGATTTTTAATTATTGTATGACAGAAGGATTCTGATAAATGAGTAGTTACGAATTTCCTCAAGATATTTCGATATTTCGTATTACGTACATCGTGTGGAATCGTATTCCATATTCCGATTACCTGTGCGAAATATGAGCTCTCCCCAATTATAGTTTTGATACGTGGTAATAGTATTGTGGGATTCCTAGTCGTATTCAGAAAAACTACTTCGTCAAATAGGTAAATAGGTGATTTAGTAATAATGATTCTGTGCAAGAAAACTAGACCTACAAATTTCAAGTAGTCACCCTAGTATGGTGTTTTTATAAGATGTGATGTGTAAGCCGAAAACATATCTCACTCAATCATTGAAAGCGATGGTAAACTTTTGTCGCATATTGCATCCAGCTTGATGTAAATGACATTTTCATGCGTGAAGGAAGGGCTTAACGACGATTTTACAAATTTAATTCGGATCGCTTGTCTGAAATCTGTGGAAGTGGCCCAAAACTGACGTAGTGTTCCATAAACTTTGCAGCAAGACAATGTGGAATTGAGTATGATCCCTAAATTTCGCACTTTTTGTTCGTAACAAATTTGAAATTTATTCAGAGCAATACGAGGCAGATTGTTATAATCAACGACTTTCTTATACATAATTATTGCATTTCTTCTTTCGGCTTCAGCTTTAGGTAATTAGAATTTGACCAGAAAGATATTTGATCCAAGTCTCGGTTTATAAAATCAACACAATTAACAAATGCCTCAGGAGGTTTAGGTTAAGATATATCTGCACATCATTAGATTATCTGCATACTTGTGAACTTCAACGTTCTACACCGCATTAGGCAGATCACTGATACACATCGAAAATAATAGTGGACTTAGAAGCGATCCTTGATGCATGCCGCGCATTCTGTATAGCATTAATGAATATGTTCCATTTACATATATTGACTTGAGGTATAGACGGACTACCAAACGAACTTCTCAAAGCGGACCCGGAAATAACAGCCGATATACTCTTCCCACTCTTCACTAAGGTATGGAATAAAGGAAGATATCCAACTGAATGGACGGAGGGCGTCATTGTGAAAATTCCGAAGAAGGGCGACCTTCGGGATTGTGGCAATTGGCGTGGTATATGTCTACTTACTGCCGTTTCAAAAATTATAGCTAAGGTAATTCTCAATAGGATTAGTGATGTCGTCGAGAGCACTCTCGAAGTTTATCAGGCTGGATTCGGTAAAGGGTCGTCTTGTACCGACCACACAAATACCCTACGGATAATATTAGAGCAGTCAGCCGAAATGGGTTCGCCACTACATCTCATGTTTGTGGACTTCGAGAAGGCTTTCGACAGCGTTAAGCGAGATTACATATGGAATGCTTTGCGTAGGAGAGGTATTCCAGATAAGGTCATAGCTATGATTAAAGAATCCTACGAAGATACAAGGTGTCGCGTCTTGCATAGAGGAGAGCTGTCCGAGAGCTTCCCTGTGCGAACGGTTGTCAGACAAGGCTGCATATCATCACCAGCCCTGTTTCTGGTGGTAATAAATAACATCTTGAAAGCTGCACTGGAAGGTGGTGCTTGCACATAACCGTTCGGACTTAGAGTCAAATGTTCGCTCGTTGCATTCTAAATGCAAAGAAGCGGGACTGAAAGTAATTGTGCGTAAAACCAAGTACATGCACATGGGTTCGAACGCAAGCACACCGATCGTTCTTAACGGAGAGGATGTGGAAGAGGTGAAAGATTTTTGCTATCTTGAAAGCATTGTCAGCATGGACGGCGAAGCCGAAAAGGAGGTTGAGGCTCGCCTAAATAAAGCTTGTCAGGCCTTCGGTATCCTTTCCCCTTTCTGGAGGTTAAGAGAGATATGCCTTCGCACGAAGCTGCGAGTTTTTGACGCCTGCGTCAAATCCGTGTTGTTATATGGTTGTACTACGTGGAAAGCGACCGTTCGACTTACCAAGAAACTACAGACTTTCGTAAACCAATGCCTCCGGCGCATTTTAGGAATATTCTGGCCAGAAGTAATCTCCAACTACTAGTTTTGGAGTACAACTCGCCAGACTAAAATAGGTATTGAGATTCAACGGCGGAAGTGGCAGTGGATCGGTCATACTTTGAGGAAACCAGAGCGAAACATCGCAAAACAGGCTCTGGATTATAATCCTCAAGGAAGTCGTCGGGTTGGTCGACCATGTAACACATGGAAGCGAGCAGTTGAGCAGAAGGCCAGAGGAATAAACAAGTCCTGGCAACAGCTTAAAGCCGATGCTCAGGATCGCGCCTTGTGGAAGAGGGTTGTTTTTGTCCTATGCCTCTATAGGGGGTCTTAACAGAAATTTGATTGATTGATTGATATTGACTTGTTGCGAGCGATTTAACAAAAAGCTGTTCATTTGAGATATAGCGGAAGAAGAGAAATTAAAATTGGCCATGAGTTTTCAAAGCAACTTCGAATGATTGACACTGTCAAATTCCTTAGAAAAATCCAATAGAACTGGAGCAGCAATATGGTCTTTATCAATGGCCAATTCACAAGAATGCATGGTTCGAAAACCCGAAAGCTATTCAGAAATGACATTATGGTTTTCAATATAATTTACTCATTTGCTCATTACATTTTCCAGTATTTTCCTAAAATGCACGAAATGCTGATGTGCCGGTAATCTTACGGTTCAATCGGTGCTAACTAGAATATGTCAAGCAGAATCTCATTATTATGCAGTATGGCATGTGGTATACATATATGGGAAAATAGGAAAATTAGTTTAACAAATTCCTTTCCAGTAGCTTGTAACTTAATATCAAACAGTGCTGCGTGCAGGTCTGCGCAAGATATATTTCTAAAGCTAAAATTTTCGCAGCTTTGTGAAAGAGATGTATTAAGGATAGTTAGGAACGTTGCAGGTACTGTATTTCAGTAGCTAGTGTTTGATGGTGCTGCAAAATATGTGTGTAGGAAGCTTCTTTCTAGGTTGTACGGGGAGACATCTTTACCATGGATACCTTAGCAATTTTGTCTCTTATTTCTCAGGAAAGTAATGTTGCTTCGCTTGCCAAAATAAAATTGTTACTTTATTCTCATTGTCTTAAATTGCGTATGAGATTTGCAGTTTTTATTGCGCCTATAATTATGAAATAAGTATTATCGTACAGCTATTAGTTTGCCAATAGCCTGTTTATTCCTCGGGCCTACTGCTCAAGTGCTCGCTTCCATGGCCATGGCGACCAACCCGATGTATTCCTTGAGAACTGTAATCCAGAGATTGTCTAGAGATGTTCTAGTTTCGTTTCCTCAAAGTGTGGCCGATCCACTTCCCCTTCCGCCTTGAATCTCAGTGCCTATTTTAGTCTGTCCAATTGACCTCCAAAGATCGTCGTCGGAAATCACTTCTGACCAGAATATTCCTGAAATGCATCGGCGGCATTGATTCATGAAAGTCTTGCAACGGTCACTTTCGATGTAGTACACACATATACCAACACGAAGTTGACGCGTACGTCAGACACTCGCAGCTTCGTGCGAAGGGAGAACTCTTTTAACCACTAGAAACCGGAAAGGATACCGGAAATCTGACGATCCTTTTATTTATACGAACCTCAATATTTTTTTGGCTCCGCAGGGGATCACCCTTTAATGCGCGATACACTGTTATGTTGACATGGGTACGGGGGAAACAAGTGGATATAGGAATATTAGTAGAAAAACACAGGAGGGAAGATTTTGAAGTGGCGGTGAATTGTTGGAGAAAGAGATTACCTGGTAATGAATTCCACATCACTGTCGTCCGAGGAGTGAAGAACTGCCCAAATTTCACTGATGATGCTTGAAGGAATCTATTGAGGCCGATATAGCTACATCTCCAATTAATCGGAATGCAAGTTTTTGAATACGGTCGAGCAAAGCTAAGCGTGATTTTGGGACGCCATTTAAGGACATATTATATACCGACGTCGGAACGTTATGTTTAAGAGATAGATGATAGGACTGAGTTCTTAAGGCATTAAACTCTAATCTGTTTTTCCTGCCCCATTCCAGGATTAAATTGAGGTTAGAGTTCAGTGATTGAATCGACTCATTACGACATGAGGTCACTGATGTCGGACGATCCTTCGCAGGAGAGTCAGATGGTAGATGTTATCTAGAGTGCTGTCATTTGCGAAACAGTAAATAGGATTGAGAGTAGCCAACAGAAGGTCGTTTATGAAGACTAGAAAGAGAGTGGGAAATGAAACTGAACCCTGTGGGACTCCAACTTGTACGACTCGAATAGAGCGCTCGGAGAGGAAACTCGTAATCCAATGAAGAAACGAAGTGTTAAAACCAAAAACCTTTAGCTCAGTTAAGAGAAATTTGTAAACTCTTTCACACACCTTGGCGGGGTCAAGAGCAAGAACTTGACCTTCACTAAATTTTTGGATGCATGAATTCCAACGTTCGATAAGATAGATCAGGAGATCGTCCTGAACGTCCTGAGCAAAATCATTATTTGAATGAGATTTTTATCCACACGAAGGTTGACTATATTGCAATTGACAGCAATTTCACTTCTGAAAGCTCTGAAGTAATTGCGATTATGTGGTAATTAGCTGGGTTCGCTTTGCTTCTTTTCTTTAGAATTAGCTGAACATTCGCGACCTTCCAGATCTGAGGAAAGCATCCTGAAGAGTATGAAAGATAGTAAGAATTACGAAGAGGTTTAGCTAGAGAGCAGTTTTTAAGGACAATAGGGGATACCATCTGGCTCAGTAGACTTGTGATTATTGAGCTCCTGCAAGATCCTGGAAATAACGCATTTTCGAAAACGAAGTGTTGGCTATGATAAGCTAGATTCCGGTAAGTACGGAAGACTCTAGTTCGACTGTGAAAGCTTCGAGTTTCTAGCGAAGTTTACTGCCAAAAGGTTTTCTTTTTCAACAACGGTTCGGTCACCATCGAGAAGAGGAGTTGTAGAAGATGTAATGAAATTATTATTGACCGATTTCACAGATGATCTTGAGTTTTTGGGATTTTCTATGATACTAAATCGATGTTTCTAATCATTTTATTCCTGGCGTTTGTTGCCACTTTTAATTAGTCTCTGGTTTCTACCGTCGCATTGTTTCGTAAGGTAAGAAAAGACTGCTTTTCATTGTTGAACCATGAATCATTTGCAAGTTTGATCCTTTTGAGATTACGTTGAATTAAAAGCCTCATGCCGTTTATAATTTGCTCGGTTTTTTTTATTTTTTATATACTTTCAATCTTATTCAACCGAAATAATTTAATAAATCTTCTGCCATATTTTTCTACTTACAACTAACCAAAACAATATCTTTAATCTCATCAATTCATTTCGCTCATTCTCTCGTCTTAATAATTTTGATATTCATGACGAATATTTTCAAGTGAAAACTTTATCCTTGTAAATGAGTTTTATAAGTTTTTCATTCTTTCTATTTTTTTATTTCTACTTTTTCATCCCTTCGAGTATTTATATCCACTGAACCATAAAGAGAGATCGACTAATTTATGACCTTAAAACGAGTGAAAGCCATGATGCTTTCAACTTTTACCATTAATCTTGCTATACGATAGAACTTTCAGTTTTTTTTTTCACCAATACTTTTCAAGAGGATTATCCCAAAGATGGTGCCAATTAAATTGAAAATATAACAAGAAAAAAAGCGGGGAGGTGAGAGATGAATTTTTTTCTTGTTCTTTTTATGCCTTTTCGCATTTTTCAAAGCAGCTTAAAACTGGGCACTCTATCGTTCGTTGGACGGAATTTTTTTCCTTTATTACATTTTACTGCATTTAATCAATTTCCGTCGTTAATGCTAATACGTGACTGGCATTTTTAAGCAGAAAAAAGGGATTCTTGTTTTGATCGGAAAATATCTTTGCTATCTTGACCTTGAAATGAAAAAACTGAAAGAAGAAGGAAAACATTTTTCAATTTTATCTTTATAACCCTTATTAACCTTTTTACACCTGTTTTTAGTATTTAAGAAAAAGGTTATTTTTGTGTACGACAGGATTTTTTCTTTTTTAAATTAGTTCTGTAGATGTTAATGATTCTAAGGAATCCCTTTTATTTCAAAATCATGACGTAGTTTTGATAGTGTTTTTTCAGCATTAGCTATTCTTACTGGTGCCGGAATTGAAGGATAATCTTTACGCTATGAGTTCTGAAGTCTGCATAAATGCACTTTACCCAAACATCCTTGGAGCTAGTCAGTAAAAAAAAACAAGATAAGCTCTGTATATTTACTCCCGCAAACATACGATTCTGTATTTTATCGTTTTGTGTTAATCTTATTCACGGTATAACTTTGTACGAAAAGTTTTCCTTTTTACTCGCAAATTTTTTTTCCTTAATTACCCGCGTTGCTCTGCTATTTTTCATAGCTGCAAGGATAATGACGAAAACCTTTCGCAATAGTTCCTTTCATGAATTTCCCTCATTTTGTTTGCATGTCATTATCATGTCAGGAAAATGTGCACAGTTCTTCGTTTCTCGAAATAAGAGTGCTTTGTAAACTTTGGAGAAAGAAAGAAGTTTATCTTTTCAACAGGAAACAGAAGGTTTCGGATGAATTTAAACTAACAATGGGGGAATTAAGATTAGATATGATGTCATTGTTTTGAAGAAATTTAATTACATGTGTTTTGTCATGCAAAGAATAGCGTTTTTTAGAAATACGAATCCACTATTAAAATTCTGGGTAGATGAATATTGGTTGAAAGCTAATTTAGCCTTATTATGAATTGTTCAGTTTACTTAAATATATAATGTTCACGTTGTACTTTTCTATCCTCGTAATTTGAAAATCTTTTTTTTTTCGGAATTATATTAATGAGCGGTTAATTTTCATTATCGAGAAATTATGTGGAAGGAATATAGTGTAAAAATTGCGAGAAGACAAAAAGTTTCTTAACGTTATTTTACAACAAGTTTGATAGTGGAAAACTAAAATTCTTCCAATAACAATTATTTACCACACTAAGATTTATGCTTCACATTTCAACAAAGTAGTCCAAGAAAGTAGTAGCACGATTTCTCAATAAATGAAAAGCAAATTCAAACAAAATAGTTATTTCTCGTTTAAATGAATTTTTTTCCAGATTAATTACAATTCAGTAATACATGCTGATTATCTGATCTGACAGAGCGTGGTCGACGGAAAGCCATACCAGTGGCGGCAGCAGCTAAATTGCAAACCAACGTATTCTATTTGGGCTTAAACTTATATTCTAATTTGTTAAGCAAAGTTCCCTTATTGTCTTCATCAAATTTGGGCTGAGCACGAAATCCAGAAACGATCAAATCTAGAACGACAAAGTCCTAAGCTAGAAGTGACAAAGTCCAAAATGGAAGATTTCTGAATGACAAAATTTAGAAATGACAAACTCTAGACACGAAAAAATCCAGAAGCGACAAAATGCTAAAGTTTCAAAATCCAGAAAAAATTCAGAAAAGAAATACGAACTTTTCATTTTCGTAGATTGAGGTGACGAAGGTATATCCAAGCAGGCAGTGTGCTGGAATTATGCATCGACCGGGATTCGAACTCACGACCTTCGCATAGTAGACCAACACGCTACCAGCTAGGCTACACAATATGATATACAAAACTCAAATTTATTTTGAAATACTAATGAAATAATTGGCTAACGTCAAGGTGGATTCAGATCCGGACTAACTACAAAAGACCAGATATTCTCGATGAAGCAGGTGCTTGACAAATAATGGGAATAGAACACAGACGTGCGCTAAATTTTCGTAGATTTTAAACAACCATACGACAGCAAAAAGACTCAAAAAAGAAAAAAAAGGATAAAAAGGGATATAAGCCAAAAACCAGTCTCTGCAAAGACGCAGAGGGCAACATCATCAGCGACACACAAGAAATTAAAAAGAGATGGGCTTCCTACTTTGAACATCTTTTGAATCCCATCCCATGAACACCAATCACGACCGACAGACAACATTTCAATTGAAGCCTCAACTGACGAATATGAACCATCATCGACACTACCCACGCTTGCTCAAATCAAAGCAACCCTACGTGACCAAAAACTAAACAAACCGCCGAGAGTTGACGAAATACCAGTTGAACTTCTGAAAAACGGTGAAAATTGTGTCGCTGAAATACTGGACAAGATGATATGCAAAATTTGGACAGAGGAAATCATACCCGACG